>JAHTLZ010000129.1:64888290-64918634 GCA_023846285.1 Phrynocephalus versicolor
TATGTATGTATGTATGTATGTATGTATGTATGTATGTATGTATGTATGTATGTATGTATGTATGTATGTATGTATGTATGTAATGAAGATCCGAGTAAACATAGCTATGGATCAGCATTGTGACTATGATAGCACAGTTGCAAAAGAAAGTACCCAGGCTTCAGTACTATGAAGACTGGTTTAACATATCATACAAGGGACCTGTGAGTGGATGCCCCCTAGGCCAAAAAGAAAAGAAAAGCATGCTGCTTTGGGACCACCTCTTGGTGCTTAAAGCATTTTCTGAGTGGTTTACAAGTTAATTACGCAGGCTACACATCCCCCCTCCACCTGAGTACTCATTTTGTCAACCTCAGAAGGACAGAAGACTGTGTGAACCTTGAGCCAGCTACCTAACATTAAACCCCAGGTTGTGTGCAGAGTTTTGCTTCCAATTGGGCAGTTCACCCATGAGAGTGTGTCACGAGGCTCCTAAACTGGCTGGGATGGAATCTCTACTGCCCCCCAACCCCCTGCCTGCAACCCAGATTTCCAACCCTTGGCTTTAAAGGGAGCAGGAGCATGACTATAAGCTATAAAAAAAACACCAATCTTCACAAGTTAGGGCTTGTTTTCTTCATCCAGCCTAGGATGAATGAACTCATAGCCATTCTCCATTTCTGAATTAAACTAGACAATTCAATTATTTCAAGAAACCAAGATCTCCTTTTAATTTGACCTCAATATGCAATGTGTCAGAAGGTTTATTTAAATGGACTTGTCATGAATCCATTATGGAATTGTATTTTTCAAAAGCACAAAATATTTCATTGTTAGTCCATTGTCTTAAGTCACAAAGAATGTTTTTCAATGGATTTTTCTAGAGACACATAACTTTTAAATTGTAGTTGGTAGTGTACCTATAGCATTTCACATAACTTTTACTAAAATGGACCATTGTTTACCACAGTGTAGTTTAGAGAGCAATAATATTCCCCTACAGAAAAATAACATATTCTGCTTCTTCAGCATACCACACCTGCAGCTCAAACATGACTTGAAATGTTATTAGAAAATTGAGTATATTATTTCACTGCCTTCTATTGCATGATGACAAAGTAATTGAAGTTTATCACAGTCGTCTTAATCAATTTAGCGCACTGAAAACCTTTTCTGTTAAAACTGGCCTACAGGATGGCAGTTTGTAAACCCTATAGCATTGATCTGGTGAACTAAAGGCTGGAAATCCTTTGCACAGAGATGTCTGCATTAGTACTTGTCACATCCTGTGGAGATCAAATTACTGGCAAATAGTATTACTACTAATGGGAGCAGCAGCTCATTTTGTCATCAAAAGCTCTTTTAGCACACAGACCTATCTCTTTCTTTTGATAAAACTGTGAAGAGGACCTTATATTGTGATGGTACCATATAATACATATAATAATTCTTCATTCATGAATTGGCTTACTTTACTTTCCAAACAAGTATCCATGTGGTCTCTTCTCAATTGAGGGTGCAGAACAGACAATTGAGAATAGTTCTGCACCACCTCCCCACAGATACTTTACATTATATCCAGGCCATCTTGACACAATATACAGTAGGACACACATGGATAAAGAAATCGGCGGATAAGAGCTAATGCTCTTATCCGGGGTGGGAATAGTGATGAGAAGTGGAAAGAGGAGGCGGTGGTGGCCAGGGAGGGGAAAAAAGTGAAGCCTTCCCCTCTACCAGCTTGAACCCCCCGTCCACCCCTGCCCTTACCTCCAGGCCATGAATCTCCTCTATAGGGAGGAGGAAACCTCCTCAGCAGTGGTCACAGTGGTGGCTGAAGAGGCGTCCATGCCTTGCTGCTTGCCCAGAACACTGGTAGTGGTGGCACAAGAGGCACCCACACTGTGCTGCTCACCCGGAACATTGGTAGTGTTGACAGAAGAGGTGCCTACGTGGACCTGCAGATGCCTGCAGGAAGTGTGGGTGCTTCTTCCGCCACTGCCCCGATGTTCCAGGTGAGCGGCGCGGCATGGGTGCCTCTTCTGCCACCACCCCTAGTGTTCTGAGTAAGCAGCACGGGTGCTTCTAAAATGGGTTGGTCACTTTAAGGACCTGCATGGCCAACTGACCTTTGAACTTCCTGCTTGGGTTCCAGACAGTGGACTGGAACTTTGAGCGGGAAGTTCGAAACTTCCGATCCATCGGGGACCCAAGCGGGAAGTTCAAAGGCTGGCTGGCCAGGCAGGTCCTCCATCCTTCCGGAAGGTGCTTTGCTCACCCACAGTGACAGCAAGGAGGAGGACAAATGGTATCAACAAAAGTAAGTTTTATTTTTTATTTCCCCCCTCCTTGCCACCCCCCCCGCCCCTGCTGATCACCCACCATGAATAACTGAATCCACAGTTAGTGAATCAGCTGATACGGGGGTCATACTGTGCAGTTTCTGGGGAAATCTATTCATCCTTCAATTACTGTATGGATTTTTAAGCACAGAGGTAAAAAGGAAGACTCAGGGCAGGGAATATCACAGTCCCCAGTAATTCCTGTGGATTTGATCCTGCAAGCACTGTTTTCCCTGCACTACTGCCCTCCAACGCTGAACATTTACATCATCCTGCATTGAACATTCCTTCATCTACGCAACTTTCTGAACAGCTTATTTTCATTTGTTTTGGAGCCTAAGCATGAATTTATTAGCACTGGCTTCATACAATGTCACTGAAGCCAAGTGGAAAGAATCAGCATAACACAGCTGACATGTGGGGGGGGGCGTAGTCAGCTCATGGGAGAATGGCAATAAAAACGCCCTTATTCAAATCAATTAGTTGTTGCAGAGAGGAGAGGAATGGGACAATGTGTTGCCAATTTAAATATTATTTGCATTTTACAAACTACGGCCAAACATCTTTCATCTAGAATACTGAGCCTTGCTGGCTTTCCAAAGATAAACAATGCCTGAAAGAACTATTTGTCCCAAATAAAATCAAATAATCTCTTTGTGACATAACTACATCTTTAAAGTGATTTGTTCTTTCACACTCAAAAGGAAATTCTGTATCATTAGCTGCCTACACAAATAAGTGTCTCCAGAGAGACAAATGGAAAACCTTTTAACTTTGTTTAGTGAAATTGCTAGCCTTAAGGCTAACAAAGGAAAGGTTTGTGTATTTAGCCTTTCCTACTCCATAAATCATGAGTTTGATTTTTTTTAAAATACACCCTTAGGATATAATATAGAAGTCTTAGTGGTCAACAGTACAATCCTATTGATGTTTGTTCAAGGTAATATCTCCATCATCTACCGGGTTTTAGTGTTTATGGGTTTTTTTAAAAAACAAGTGGCTTAATTTCTGCATTTTGGTCATACTTGAGAACCAGGTAGAGACAATTTTTTTAAAAAATATATTGGCTACTCTTTTTTGGGGTCTTGATACTAGAACTGTAAAAAAGTACTTTTTAAAAGTAAAATTTCAAGTTCCGTACAATTTCAGTTCATAACACCTATGAAATGGGAACTAATCCTGCAGCTGGAAGGAGCAACACCTCTGGGGACGCTGAGCTGCATTACTCATGAATCTTTAGCTTTGCTTTTCTGTAGCCATGTGGCAGGAATTCAAAAGGGTGGAGTTCCCTTCCCTCTGGAAATATCTGATAAAACCATACCCCCTCCCCCTCCCATGCTCCTTTTCCTTTTCCACATGGCCCCAGACAGGATAAGGGTGTAGGCTTCTGAAGTCACGAAGGACATGAAGAAAAGGGTGAAGAGAATGTAGGAATGAGAGAATGACAGCTTAAAGCATTATATCACCCTGTTAAGCAACAAACACACTCACCTAATCGACACTCAACCCTGCTTGGACACAAGTAGTAGGAGAGAATTTTTGCTTTGGCAACTAGCTTGCTACATCAATAGTTTATCTTTCTGCCAAGGGACTACATACATGAAAAATCTGTGTTTTTTTAAATGAAGGCTTTTTCAAACTTTGAAACCTAACTCTAGAGGGAAGGAACAAATGTAATTCAAATAATATTAGGACAGTGTTGTTTAAAAGTAAATTTTGTTCCAGTTTAGCTGATGTTTGGATTTTTTTATTTACTATGCATTGTTTGTCTGCTTTTACTTACACCAGTGTTGTTTTTATGTAGCAGATCTCATGCTGAAGCATTCTTGGGAGATGCAATAACAAAGATATCTGTTACTAAGCATAATTTCATCAGCAGACTGTAGATAATTACAGGTATTGGGTAAGGGACAAGTACTATATATATTGTACTCATATATTTAAAGTTGCATTTAGAGAAAATTTAAATTATACCTCTATGGTAATGCAGGTATGTTATAATGCAGCAAAACAAATCAACATTCTACAGGGGAATTCTCAAAATGGGAGCAGCTGAAACAAAAAAAAAATTATAACTTTGAAGCTGGACTTCAGATCAGACTAAATTTCACTCAGATGTTGCAGACATCTGTTCCTGTTGGGCCCAAGGAAGGACCATCAGGAAAGTTTTCCCCATGTACCTAGGGACACAAAACTTGCAGAGAAGTTTCCTTTGACTCTCCTCTACAATCCCTCTGAGCTTGGTGAATATTAGGGCTTCCCAAAACCAGCTGTTTATCTTAAAAGAGAATGGTTGGCCTACCAACCTTTTTCATGCATCCTGACACAGTAGTTAAACTGCTGAACTACAGCCAAAACTGTGCCCCTGATCCAGGGTTCAATTTCAGGTTGCTGGCATGTGTTTGACTCAGCCTTCTATCCTTCCAAGGCTGATAACATGAGTACCCAGCTCGCTGTGTGTGTGTGTGCAACATGTTACCGGCATAATTAAATAGTAAACCACCCAGAGAGTGTTTGAGTGTGCTCCGGATGGGTTTTTATTTTTTCCCGGCCCCACAGGCCGGTGCTCGCAGGCCGGTACCGGCCCTCCCATGCCGGATCGTTTATTTTATTTTATTTTATTTTACTTTATTACTGCCGACTGCGTGGTCCATGCTACAGCTGTAGTACGGGCTGGTCGGCTTTATAAAAAAATCTTTTGCCAGCCGTGGGCCAGATCCAAGGCCTGCGGGCCACGTCCAGTGCTCGTAGGCCAGATTGTTTTTTGTTTTTTTTAATTTTGCTGGCCTGCGGGCCAGGTCCGGTGCTCGCAGGCCAGTACTGGGGCCCGCGTGCTGGACCTTTTATTTTATTTTATTTTACGTAATGAAATAAATAACAAATAACAAAATGAACTAAAAGTTTGTTTCATGCCCATCTTTACTCCTGTTTAATGGCAGTTTAGTTTCTCCAATGTAGAGGTCTGCATAGTCCTCACTGCATTGTCTTATGCAATGGTATCAGAACTTTGCTGCCTATATCCTGTCATAGTTTCAAGTGTCCTGCCCATCTTGTCACTATACAATTGTTCACTAACTAAGAAATATGCCAAATATGTTATGTGTCAAGTCACTTCTGATGGACTGCTGTCACACCCCAGTTATTCTTGTTTTTGTCCTCTCCCAGCAACTATAGTACAGATCGTGCACTCATCTGGAATCCTCTAGCATTGGGCAATTCTGCACGAGGGAAACCTCTGTTGGAATTTTTGTGCAGTGCAACTATATTTAAACTTCCGTTTTAAAAAGCCAGGAAATTAAATTCTTCCAAAAAACCATCCAGTTTATGAATGTGGGAAACAGCCTGATATTGTTGCTTAAGATTATGCATATATTGTCAGTAGGAAAAAAGATGCCAAGCCTTTCAGAGCAAAGGGTAGCCCGAATGTTAACAACACCAATGGCAGCAATCAAGATGGTCTACAGGATACTCTCATGATGTATGTAAAGCATTGCCCCTTCGTTACCAGCACACCAGAAGGTCAGCTAGAGTTTCATGTGTCCCTTTTGGGAGAAAAGTGGCATAAAAATAAAGTTGTTGTTGTTGTTGTTGTTGTTGTTGCTGCTGCTGCTGCTGCTGCTGCTGCTGCTGCTGTTGTTGTTGTTGTTGTTGTTGTTATTATTATTATTATTATTATTATTATTATTATTATTATTATTATTATTATTATTATTATTATTATTATTATTATTATTATTATTATTATATCAGTCTGCAAATGAGCCTGCAAGGGTACTCAGCTGACCCATGAAGAAGGGCCCAGATAAGGGCGGGCTCCCAAAAGGTCTGGTTGACTGCTAGGGTTGGGATGTGGTCAGTGAGATTTATGTGTGCACTTCACCCCTAGCAGTCATTTAGCCCTCCATGGTTTCAGGCATAACACCTGTATAGGGCTACACAGATACCTCTGAATGAACTTCTTGGCATCCTAATAATGTTTTCTATAGCATGCAATATCAATTTAATAATGTGATATTTGAAATTTGGCTGAAGGGAAATGCTATCAATACACCCTTGCTCTTGAAAACATGCACATGGCAATTGGGATGTGTGTGACATCCACCAAAAGGGACATATTCTTGTTAAAATCAGTAGGAATTCATATTTTAGTGTCTCCTAATACAAATCTAGCAGGATCATATCACTTGGTGACTCTGAAAGGAGATGCCTTCAAATTAGATATACAATAAAGAAAGTAAGTTGATCATTGTGCCAACAAAATCTCATTCATAATGCAACATAAAATGAGTTCTTATGTTGTAGTGACTTGCTGGATAGCTCAGTGGTTTTGACCACCCTCCATATCTGGAGAACTTCCACTACCAAAGTTTAGTGAGTACTCAAGATAGTCTCCATTGGAACTTGCCTTCCCGTGTATATTTGTACAGGGAATCCTCCCAAATTCCACATTGCAGTAGGTAGGTAGGTAGGTAGGTGGGTAATAGTTTATTGCTAAAAACCATTGGTCATCACAATCTTCATTAACAGAAAGAAAAAAACTTATAAAGTTACTTCTGTGACAAATATAATTAAAACTTTAAACTTTAAAACTTTAAAAACCATGTGACACTTGCAGAGCAGTATAGTCCTCCCAAAGTTAGAGGTTGACCCGGATTTTCATAGCTGCCAGCGCAAACTTTGCAACTTGCTGTGTGACAAATCTGTCTGTGCCGACAAGTAGCATACTAAGTTGGGCTCCAGGGGACCTGTCGGCCAGTGAACTAATAATCCCACCAAGGAATTTACCTCTGGGTTGTTCGTGAAGGGGGCATCTGAGCAAGTAATGGGGCACGTCATCGACTTCACCTGAGCCACAAGGGCAAAGTCTATCCGAAACAGGGATATTATCACGTTTCCCCTCTAAAAAAGCAGAAGGCATGGTCTGAAAGTGCAGGGCTGTGAAAGCTGTCCTCAAGGGAGCTGAGGTTAAATTGTGAAAGTAGCTTTCCAGCCCGAAAGATGTTTTAAATAAAG
Source organism: Phrynocephalus versicolor (assembly GCA_023846285.1). Lineage (NCBI taxonomy): Eukaryota > Metazoa > Chordata > Lepidosauria > Squamata > Agamidae > Phrynocephalus > Phrynocephalus versicolor. The sequence continues at coordinate 64,895,625 of JAHTLZ010000129.1, forward strand.
GATACTAGAGGGAGAATGGCAATAGTGAGACCACAGCCAATTCCTTTCATTTGGAGCATAAATAAATTTTGTCTTTGACCAAATTTTTGATACTGGGGGAGACAAAAGAGGGCATAGATTCAGTATTGATCCCATAGAGGTGTAATATGGGTCTGACAAGCTTTACCCAGGACTCCCGCAAGGGGTGCTGGAGTTGTTCTATATAGCATTTCTTTGGCAAGCGGGAGTTGCTCATGGCAGCCAGCTTCAACCAGTACATTGCCAAGGCAATGTGTATGTGTGTTTCAATAGGAGGTAGCCCTACTTCAGCTCTTACATATGCAGAGGGTGTGCCACGGGGTACAGCAAGGAGAGATCGGATAAAAGAATTTTGAACCACATTGAGGTGTGGTGTTTTAGTATACCCCCAAATTTCAGCACCATATGTTAATTGGGGGACTATCTTTCTTGAAAACACTTCAACTGCAGGAGCAACCAGTTTACCACCTTGGGTTGAAAAGAATCTCAAAAGGGATTGAGTGGAGTGAGAGGCTTTCAAAAGTGTTGCTTTCAGATGATGTTTCCAAGAGAGCAGGGCATTAAAATGAAGACCAAGGTATCTAAAGTTTCTTAGCTGCTCAAGATGGACTCTTTTGTCAAGAGTCCATCTATGTCTAGTTCTTTTCCTCCCAAAGACGACTACTTTGGTTTTAGAGTAGTTAATGGACAAATGTTCTCTGGTACAAAAGTTACTCAGCTTAACCAAAAGTCTTCGCATGCCGACTTGCGCCGTAGAAATAATTGCAATGTCATCTGCATAAAGAAGGGCAGAGATCTTAGCATCTGCTATAGAAGGGGGGAAAATACTGGACCACTCAGTTCTTGAGCAATATCATTAATATAGAAATTAAACAGAAAAGGGGCCAGAAGACAACCTTGCCTGACCCCTCTGTCCGAGGGTATGGATTCTGAGAAGAGCCCGTTTGCCCCCAGTCTTACCCTGAGATGAGTATTGGAGTGTAGCTGCTGGATTAAAGCTAGAAGTCTTCTATCTATGTTTGTTAGAGAGAGTTTTTGCCACAAACGCCCCCTATCTATAAGATCAAAGGCAGAACTAAAATCTACAAAGGTCACATAAAGTTCCTTCCTACCATGACAAACATACTTCTGAATCAGGTGGGAAAGTACAAAGCATTGGTCCACTGTAGATTTTCCTTTTTGAAAACCAGCCTGTTCTTCAGCTATGACCGAATTCGTGACTGCTCAACATACTAGTTTGTCCAGGAGATATTTAGAATAAAGTTTGGAAACTATATTGAGAAGGCTTACAGGCCTGAAATTTTTAGGGTCAGTATTAGAGCCTTTTTTGTGAATGGGGACAATTATACTAGAGCCCCAACTCGGGGGGATTTTCCCATGTTGATTTATGTAAGCAAACATTTTAGCAAACACCCCGCACCACCAAGGGGGGTTAGACTTAAACAATTCTCCTGGGAGCATATCTTCACCAGGCGCTTTATTACAAGGCAAAGAGCCGATCAGAATTTTAACTTCCTCAGGGGAAACTGGTTCCCAAGCAGGGTACTGGGAAAAGTGGAGTGGGTTTGAATGTAAGGGTGACATGATGTTGATTCTGTCACTAGTGAGGCTAAAGAGAGCAGAAAAGTGGGCTTGCCATTGAGAGGAGGTAATTTGATTTTCTAAGGGATCTGCGTAGGGTCTGAGTCCCCTCGACACCAGTGACCAGAACTTAGCTGTATTTTTATCCATGGCAGCCAGCCCTAACTCAAGCCAAGCCCTCCTGAGATAAGACTCCTTTTTTTGGCGGAGCAGGTTTTTATATTCTCTACGGCGCTGGATGTAAATGGTAAAATTTTCTGGAGAATCGACTAGCCGTAGTTTTCTGATTGCTCCTGCCAATAGACATATCTGGGCTGCACAGTGGGAATCGAACCAACCGTGGTGAGAATGAAGGTCTGTGGAGATAGGCTTGGAGGTGGTCAACATAGGTTTGACTAAATGGGAGATATTTTCAAAGATGGCTACAGGGTCAGGGGAGGTGAGGGCTTGCTCTCTGATGGCTAACATCACCGGGGACATCAGAAAAGAGTTAACCTGCTCTTGTAAGGTAGCAGACCAGCGCAGTTTTCTCTCTCCCCGTACTATCAGATTATCCTTAAGGGGTAAGATATTTGGCTCTGTTATGAGTGGTAAGGCGAGAGAGAGAGAGAAATTGGCATATGATCACTTTCGGGCCTGCAGAGAACCTTGCAATTGTCAAGGAAAGGAAGTACAGCAGGAGAGACAATTATGTAATCAATCACACTTTGACCCGTGGGGCCAATGAATGTGCAGAAGCCAGCAGAAGGATCTGTGTCAGCTCCATTACAAATGTATAAGTGATACTTAAAAATAAGGCTGAAAAGGGCAAGACCAGGTTTGTTAATTCCTGAGTCTTTGGAGTTCCTGTTTGGTAGATACATTGCAGTAGGTTACCTTTCTTCCCATCCAGTGGAGAGGTGGTATGGGAACTGGTCAGAGGGCTGTTCTACTCATTTAAGGGCTTTCACTTTCCTAGTTCAGCCAGGTGGGTTTTTATCTAATTATGGGAGTGCAAGGTCTTTCAGAATCAATAGTAAGGCAGGCATATGAGCAATTAAGACTGTACTGCTGGAGGTAATCCTGTGGAGAGAGCAAAATAGTAATGGGATTACCTCCAGCAGATAGTACTTAAAAACTAGGGTGCCACCTCTCCATGCCCAAATGAATTGGGATTAGACATGGGCACGACTCGGCGAAATTGTCATTTCCGTTTTCGGTTGTCATTTCCGTTACGTAACGAGAACGGTAACGATAATTAAGCCATCAGAACTCGAACTCGAACCGACAAAAGAAAATTTTGGTCAGGTTTTTCGTTGTCGTTCATGGCATCGCGGCAATCGCGCAATGCCATTGGGAAGCAGCACAGAAAAAGTTTTAAAAAGTAAAAAAAAAATGACTCCCAGCCAAAAAAGCAGGCGAACATATGCCTGCCTGAGGACATCTCCCTGAGGGGTGGTTTCTGGGGTGGTGGTCCCCGGCCTTCCCCCTCTCCTGTCCTGGGCTGCTTGTACCAGGCTGGGGGGGGTCATCCTCGTCGTCTCCAGAGTCCATGCCATGCGGTGGGGGGGATCCAAAATGGCGACCGCAATATTTATTTTTAAATCGTGGTCCAAAAACCTACCAAAGCACAACAGAAACATGTGAAAATTAGGTATTTTTAATGCCTGAATTTTTATAGTAGCAGCAGTGGGTTTTTAATAGCAGTAAAAGGTCGCACTGATTTTATTTTATTTTATTTTTTATTTTTTTAGACCTGCCCATGTGGGCTGGGCATGGGATGGGACCATGCAATTTTTTTGAACCATTCCACCAATGGCATGGCCAGGTTTTGATTGACACTTCTGGATGTCGCCCGCCCGCCTGCGCCACCGCCTGCCCACTCGCCCGCCTGCAGCCACCGGCCACCCACCCGTGCCTCCCCCCTGCCGCTGTCGCTGCCTGCCCATGGCCCCCTGCCACCGCCGCCCACCTGCACCTGCCCGCCCACCACCGCCCCCCACCCCGCCCGCCACCTAGGGCGCAAAAACACCTAGCGCCGGCCCTGATTGCGGGATGCCCCCATGCTCCCTGGGACGTCAAATCACGCTAAATCACGGCGGAAACAACAAACGACAAATGGAAATGACAAATTTTTGCAAATTATCGCGACAAACGGAAACGACCTGAAACGGACCTGTCCCGACAAACGACAACTCGAAAAGTAATTTTTTCTAATTGGGATGTAAGTAGGGATGGGCACCAAATGAAAAATGACACACTGTTTTATTGTTTTGTTAGCTAATGAAATGAAACTAAACGAAATGACGCGCCGTGTCATTACTTACGAAATGAATTGGCATTTTTTACATTGAAATGAAGCAATTCATTTCTCTATAACTCGGCCTCCTGGGGTCCTTGCTGTGGAGCATCCTCTAACTCCCCCCTTGAAGCACCCCTAATTTGGAGAGGTTTGGGGTACAGGGGGACAAATTATTCGATGCCGAACAGGCTGCCCATAGGAATACATTGGGTTTTTTTTTTTTTTTTTGGTGGGCTTGGGAATGGGGGAGTTGTTTTTGTTTGGTGCTATTGCCTCATAGCAGCAGGGTATATAACGAGGTGAGTACTTTCAGTTCTGAGAATCATCTGGGAGTTAGAGAGGAGGAGAGATGTCTCTCTCTCTGGCAGTGGGAGATGTAGTTCGTTTATAGTTAGCCGAGCTCTTGGCTTTTTTTTTTCTTCTCCTGCTGTGATTGCTGCAAAGCTGTGTGAGTGTGAGTTGTTGTTGAGAACTTGAGTGTATGTAAGAGAGAGTTTTTTCCTCTCTCTGTGTGTGTGTAGAGATTGAGACTGGTCAAGTCACTGGGCTGTCTCTGTCTGAGCAGCCAGTGCCAGCCAGTGCCAGCCAACACCATCTTTCTTAATTAATTCAATTTTATATTAAATTTGGGAGGGTTGGGTTCTGGCAGGCTTTCTTTATTTTCTTTCCTTGAAAGTACACATACATCCCACCCACCCACATTATCCCCAGACCAGTCCACCTCCTACCTGTACCAGTTCCCCCATCCTGCCCTCCCACCCACTAGGTGTGTGTTTTTCTGTGCTGAACAGCACAACTATTTTTGGTCTTGTTCTTTTATCAGGGTTTTATCAGGGTTTTATCAGTGGGATATCAGGCAGGGATTCATTTTGCAGGTTTTATTTACATTATTGTATCCTTCCAACCCCCTTGAAAAAGTACAAAATTCCTTCCATCCACACATTATTCCCAGTCCACCACCCATCTGTACCAGTTCCTCCATTCTTTTATAACATCCTCAAATAGCTGTGTGTGTGTGTTTTTCCTGTGCTGAGTGCAACCATACTTTAAAATTACAAAAGTTCTTATACTGTGGGCACCCCGCTTGGCATCAAATCACTTGCCCCCCCCATACCCCAAACATCTCCAAATTAGGGTTGCTTCAAGGGGAGTGTTAGAGGGTGCTTCACAGCAATTTTCATGCTACTAGGTGCCTGGGATCACTATTTTGAAGTACTTTAAAATCACAAAAGTTCTTCTACTTGGGGTAACCTGTTTGGAGTTGAATAACTTGGCCCCCTATTCACCAAACCTCTCCAAATTTGGGGTGCTTAGGTCCATAGCAATTTTCATGCTGCTAGCTGCCCAGGAACAGTATTTCCAAGCACAGAAAATGGCGCTTAGAAATGTTTTTTTCCAGGAGGCACCCACTTTGAAGTTTAATAACTCACCCCCCCCAACCCCAAATCATTCCAGATTGGGTAGGCTTAAACAGGAGAGCCCAAGAAAGGTACACACCAAATTGGGTACCTCTAGGACCCCAGGGGGGCCACATAATAGAGAAATGAATCGGTTTGTTACTGTTTCATTTTGTACAGTTTTTAAAAAAAGTTCATTAGTAATGAAACGAAATGAAACAAGGGGGCAACGGAACTGAACTGAAATGAAATGCAATTTTTACATTTTGTGCCCATCCCTAGTTCTTGGTGTATATACATCATTACTTCAGGGCCATAGATGGGGAACATGAGATAATGCTGGACTGCAGCTATCATACTCCCTTGCTAACTAGACCTGATGGGAGGCATGTGGAGGTCCTCCTATCTACCATTAACCACCTGACTTACTGAGCTACCTCTAACTATCAGCCTTATTTGTATGATTCTTAGAAATGCACTGTTTCATATGACGGAGGTTTTAGGAATGTGGTTCATTTGCAAGAGTATTCTCTTGATAAAACGTTCCATCAGTTGTTTAGTTGAGCTTTAATTGCTGTAGTTAGGGGGAGATCTGGGATATTCATAACCCACGCTTCAAATAATCATATCTAACTTTATTAATAAGTATGAATCTCAACACTAAGAATAGAAACATTGTGTGAATCTGCATTCCATTGCTGCTTCTGCAATGACATAGTGCTTGTCTTGTCATGCACACATTTTCAGATAATATGCCTAAAAAGCTAAACTATCATTATCATAGTTGAAGAAGACAAGACACACAGGTATAAAATAATGTTCTTGAAAATGGTTGCCAGGTGTGGGCAGGAAGCCAGAAAAGAACTCTATATTCTTCTACTGATAAGAAATAGACTAGTTATGGGGCTTCTATAAAGTTGGCCCCAATCTCATCCTATATTGCATGTACCTATTGGCCTGGGATGCAACCTCTTATGCCCATCAGGAGATGTATCCAGCTATTGAGTGGAATATGAATGAGAAATATAATGCAGTGCAACTGGGTGTCCAAGTAACTGTAAATCTGTTTCCAACTATTACTAACTCAGGTCTGAAGCCTATAAACTGTTTTCATTTACATTATTATAGACCATTTAAAACACAAACCAATATAACCTGCCACTGTGACAGCATATGTACCTTTCCAACTTGCATATTTCCTGTTGAGCTGGCAGAAAATTATATACTATCTTGAATGCAAAAAGCTACTTGTACATATAAAGCATAAAACCTTGTCATGAGTCTATAAATACATATAGTGGACCCCCTATTAAAAATTTGGGAAGCTGAACATACATCAGCTTCCCAAAGTCTTAATAGGGGGTCCACTATATGCAATTGAAAAAGATCAAAATCTTTAGACTTTAGGACTTAGTACAAAGATGAGACAACAAAAGACTCCAAAACAAATAAATATGCTGTGCCATGTCAGCTTCAGAAAAGTGTAAACATGATCCTTTGAGGAGTACTAAAAAGTGCAGTAGAAGTGAAAAGACAGAAACACAGCTCAGGAAATTATGAAAAGGAAGCACACATGCTCTACTGGCTAAAGATAAATTAAAGCAGATGGGCAGTTTTACAAATGCTGCATATCACACCTACACATTATACTGTACATGAAACTGAAAAAAATAACTTTTGCATTTTTTATTACAAGATTTAAAATAGTTTGTAGAAAGGTAGTACATAAACAGTGGTTTTAAGAAAGAATTTGTCTTTGCTAAAGAGGACATTGACTTGGAAGTTTATTTGTAAAGGAGCCATCTTTTGAAGATAGAAGCAACAGTTGCCAATTTGTTGAAATCTGCCATTGTAGGCTGGTGCTTTTAAGCAGTAGGTTATATTGCTTAAAGGACTATCAGTTTACTTTGTCCATAGTTACATGGCCTGAGCTTTTCTGCATTATAAAAGGAATGCACATGATCATCTCAGACGCTGAGGATTGATAATAATCCTTTGGAATCTCTGGTATAGATCATTACTATGCAATTAGTAATTGTATGCATTTGTCATGCTTCTATACTCCACTTTTTTATAAGTGTGACTATGCAGCTATAGAAACCTGCAGAAGATATTTCAACATACCACCAGTGCGGGGAGGGGTTCTGGGCATGCATTTTATGTTCGTTTGATCATAAAAGTGAGCTTCAGAGTCTCCAACAAACATACGGTACAAAAGACAAAACATCTTTCAATATCCCAAGAATTACGTCAAAGGGAAGTCTAACTTCACATCTGTCTTTTCTGGCAGTACGCAAGACATCCAGCCATTCTTCCATGGTGGTCTCATAATAAATACTCACCCAGCAAGCTTAGCACACAGAATGCCATCCAGAAAAGGTGCCCTTTTTTCATGGCTTTAAAACTCCACTGTAACATCGTTCCCAGTGGTGAGATGTGTCTATCCGCAAGTAAAAGTTCCTTTGAGTTCCTTCTGAACTGCTGCAGTGCTGGGAGGCTGCAGCGTGGTTTCCTCACTCAAGCGTTTTGAAGTGAGCACACTGTGGGATAGGATTTCTTTCTAAGAGATGTGCTTGTAGCTCAAGACTGTGAGGTGGAGTTTTCTAAAGCCTGACCTCATCGCTTTATATGGTCCAGAGCAATCTCTCGACATCACATTGTTAAAACTTCCCTTCGCTATATCACATTAGCGTAACATTTTCCTGGAAATTGTTTTCTCTGGCTTTAAATAGGACATTGCTAGGTTTTAAAACTATATAAAATTGTGAGAGCACTTCTCCCCCTGAAATTTAATTTTGAACCTATGTTATGAGCAGAATGTAAATACATCTGGAATGCAAATACAGCACAATCCATGTCAATATTTTAAAAGCTGAAAACAACCTACAAACCATTAGAGGAGGAGACTATTACAAAAACAAACAAACAAATAAAAATTACACCGTTCAACCCACATTTCAGTCCTGGCTCCAGTATAACAGAGGCAGGAAAGAGGGAAGGAAAAAAGGGTCTTTTGTGTGGGTCAGTGTAAGAATAATCCAGGAGCAACAACTGTTTGTAACTGGAAACAGTCTGGAATTTTAGAGCAGCATTTGATCTGGAATTTTAGAGCAGCATTTGAAATGAGTAACCTGCAAGCAAAAAACAAAAAAACAAAAAGCAAAAAAACAAACAAAACAAAACTGTGTGTCTGGGGGAATTTATGAAATCATTGCAGTGAGTCCCTTTTACTTGTTGTTCAAAGCAGGTAGTCCTGTAGTCTTTATTACCTTATGCAAATTAAAAGACTGGTCAGTTCTGCTTGAGAAATATTTCCAGCTGGATAGGGCACAGTTTTACTCAATACCACCCAGAGTAGCCTTCAGGCTAGATGGCACAGTATAAAACCCTCAGGGCTGGCAGCTGTACCATAGTAAAGCAGCTGATTTGTGGTGTTATGATAAGGAGACAGATATTTGTTATTTTATTTATAACTATGCTTTTACTAGAGTCACCAGTCCTCAAGGTGCCAGCTGTTGTGGAATTGTTATGTTTCCCTCAGGCTCCAGTCAGGAGGACAGATATGAGGGTAAGCGTTGTTAGAAAATAACATTGCTATTTTTAAATTGTGTATGGCAGGCATGTCCAAACTTTGCCCCTCCTGATGTTTTGGACCACAACTCCCAGAATTTCAAGCCTGTATTTCCAATGGCAAAGGACTGTGGGAGTTGTGGTCCAAAACATCTGGATGGCTGAAGTTTGGACATGCCTGGTGTATGGGATTTAAAATTCGGGAACCCATCTTTTTCCATCTTGTACCATGCCTCACTGTCTCCATGTAAAGGTGATTTACACTCATATTGTAATATAATATTTGATTAGAAGGCAGTGCGAGAAATCTACATTGTCTGCTGGCCAGTCTGTCTCTCTTGTTTTGACAGAGATGGTTACAGGGAGGAATCTGTCCTCTTGTGTGTCATTTAATAAAAGAGTTCCATGCGCACATTCCACTGAAGATGCCGACCTAGCCCTTAACCACAATGAATAAGCATATGCTTGTTAAAAGCTTCCACACCTACAGTGGATAATTAGGTTGGACCACAGATAGTTCTAAGACATTTTTTTTACATTGCAACACATGATTATCTGAAACAGAAACAAAAGCAATACCTAAAATTAGCAACATGGCAGTCCTTGAACAAATGAACTGAGTTTTATAGTATAGGGCCCACATAAGTTATTTCCAAATAAAATGTGGAATTAAGTTATTACTAGTTTTATTTTGCCAGATTAAATGCAAAATAGGAATAATAAATGAATGCAAAAAATGGATATTACAGAATAATGGCTCACTTTCTCAGTCATATCTGTACAAACTGACAAATTACAATTCCTTAAATTCCTGGGCTTTTAAGCTGACAGAAATGCAAATTCTGTGATAACAAATATCTGTTCATATTTATCTAAATAATTGGCATGGAAACTTGGGAGATATTTCTTTCTTAATCAGTTCAGGAATGATGACAATGAGGAGGGAAAATATCCCTACTGAAGGCTAATCTTTGGCAAAATGTTTTATGTGACACCTAAAGTGGAAGGGAGAAGACTATGATCCTTCACTCCCTCAACATCTAATCAAAGAGCCTTAGATTGACTCAACACACTATGATCCTTCACTCCCTCAACATCTAATCAAAGAGCCTTAGATTGACTCAACACATGAAGGATGCAATCGGTTCACGAAAAAAAATGTATACAGAACAGAGTCATCTGATAAAGCAGCTTGTTTCCTGCAAAAGAAACCAGTCATATCCTATTCTAGTGTTCTATTTGATAAGGTGTGACTCACTCTTGTAACACGTGCATTAGGGTATGAGAATTCACATGTCTGTGGGCACACAAAGGATTACTACATATGCAAATTAGTTGCCTTTAGAGATATATCTAGATTAATTTGGGCCCCTCTTGACAAAATCTGATTTGTCGAAACACAGCTGTTGTATAGTCCCTCTTCCCCAACCCGTGGACTGGCAGACATTTACCTTTCATCACATGTCATCAGGGTCCTTCCTTGCTGGTGACGGACAATCTGGGCTGGATCTCGGAAAACCCATTCCTCCTCCTCTGGCAGCCGACCACCCTGATGAGTGGTTGACTCCAGGAAGAAGTGGGGACAAGCCATCATAGCTCCTGTCCAGAGTGGTGCACCACCAAAGTGGAAGGATTCTGGCAGCACATGAAGCCTGGTAAGTGGCCCAGTCTACCCCCACCCACATGGTCGTTGGGAGGCTCACCACTTTGTACAAAGCAGTTCATTGGACTTTGTGCCTGTTTCCCCCCCCCCCCCCCATACATGTTAAGAGGTGACAGTTCTTTCTTTCAACTTCATAGTCCTGGCACTATCTGCTGTTGATTTGAGATTCACAGATGTTCAGGGGGAGGGAAAGAGCCTTTTCATTTATTTTAATCTGTGAGGGGTATTTACAAGCTACAGTTCCCAAGAATTCTATCTTATTGGGCAAAAGACTGTTGGCATAAAATTACACCACATAAACTGGGCTCAGTGCCAATAATTTTTAATTTAAACCTTCTCATCCCCCCTTTTTCAGATTCAGAGGCTCACTAGGACTCCTCTTTACCCTGGGCAATATTTTAGACTCTCAAGATGGGGCAGTGGGATAATGTAATGATAAAAAAATGCCACCTGTTTGCTGCTATGTGTCCCAATGCTGGTGACTAGAGATGGGCACGACTAAAAAAAATGGTGTTTCGTTTGTCGTTTGTCGTTTAGGGGGTCCGTTTCGGTTCATTTTCGTTTTTTGTGAATTTTTGCAAAAAAATTTGTTTCCATTTCGTTACGTAACAAAATGAAAAACAAAAACAAAAAAGAAAAATTGCTGTTTCGTTAGCATTCATTACAGTTCAATGTATTTGCCACAACGAAAACGAAACACACGACAAAATTTCTGGTGTTTCGGTTCGTTTCATTTCATTTTGGAGACAAAATTCGTTTTTTGTTTCGTTACGTAACGAAACAAAAAACGAAAACAAAAATGAAAAATTGCTCGTTTCGTGCCCATCTCTACTGGTGAGAGTGAATCAGCACTGATTTTTGACTATTTTTGACCTTACAATCTGAAAAGGGATGTTAGGAAGCTTTCAATTTATTCAAATTAATGTATTTCCAGGTTTTTGGTCGTTGACCGTAAATAAAATTTCATTCATTCATTCATTCAATGTATTTCCAGTGCTGGATCCAGTTTACATTAGTGAAACTTTCTTTACATTCCATTGTAATGTCTGAATGTTGCTACTGAGTGTATTCAAAACATGATCTGATGTGTCATTAATGATCAATCTGTTTGCAGTCCCCACAGTAGATACTGAAAAATGTAGGTAATAACAATCTCTATGTGTAGTATATACTGTATAGGATGGAAAAAGGGGAGGGTCAGATTTTTGCATACATTATTAGAACTGGCCACTAGAGGGTGTGCTATGTATTCTTCACTAATAAATATTCATAGCATAGTATGTAGCTCCCTGTAGTGGCCATTTCTGGTAATACATGTGAAAATAGTTTTTTTCCTGATTTTTTTTTAAATATGCTTGATATTTTTAGACTGTGGATAAGTGAAACTGCAGATACTGGCCCCATGGATATGAGGGTCCTACAGTAATTATGTTTCATATGCTTATTTCTTTAATTCTTTTAAAATTCCATGGTACTTATGTTGAGTGTGAATGGTCAGAATTTGGGAATACTGTATTGTTCTTTTGAATTATAACTTCTAGAATTCTCCACCAGCGTAGCCAAATATGTAATTTTCACCCAAGCTCAGGTTCTGACCTTTCCCCTTCATTTAGTGGGGTACAGTGATGATTGCATGACTTTTCCTATGGATTTTTAGGTAGACAGTTCTCAGGACTGTTTTAGCACTCCCTTCTTGGGGGTGGAGGCTTGTACTGGGCAGCTTGCCCAAGGCTATACAGGATGGCTTTTCTCCTGGAAGGCACAATGGGGAATGGGACTCCCAATCTTTAGCTCTGTAGCCAGATATCCAAACCACTAAGCTATCCAGCCAGCTGCTAATAGGATAGAGTCAATACTAAATTTAGCTGAATTGGAAGTGTAATTCCTAGGCTGTAGTTGGGAAGAACCAATCTTTTCAAAAACGAATTAAACTGAATAAGAATGGGATCACACAGGGGTACAGATTGCATTTCAGAGCTAGTGGTCATATGGCATGGGGCAAGCTGGACATTTTTGGTCCAGCTGTAGGGCTATTGCTTTTTGAAGCTGGACTGGAATGCTTTTCTGACAGACAGAATTGTAGTTTTAAGGGTGATGATTCCCTGCAAAGTGATTGTTTGCTGGTGTGATTGGGCACACACCCATAGGTCTAGACAATGCAAATGCAAGTCTAAAAATTAATTTGTCGGCACTACACAGGGGCTGTATTTCAAAATGAGCACAAATCCAAATATTCAATATTCAGTTAGAACTTGGAGGCAATCCTGCATGGAATGTAAATTAATAAGAATGATCACAATCTCCCTAACTTTTGTGTAGTAGGGGAATGAAGAATGCATAAACAAAGAATGCACCATTTCTACAATAAATGTTTTAGCAATAATTTATTTAAAGAACTTAAAACGTATGAGCAGAATCACATTTATCTAACTTTGTTTTTGGTAAACATGGGAAAAAACAACCCTGACCAATTTCATGGAAACACAGCAAGCAATTATATTCCTTAGTAGATTCTAAAATTTATATTCGTTTACTGGCAGAATCGTTCTTATTTTAGGTCAAGCCCGGAAACTACTACTGAAGGGGAAGCATCTGTTGCTACATTGTTTCCCCCCCAGCTTTTATATACAGAACTATTTATACTACTTAATATTTTTGGAAAATAGCTTGCCTGGTTCTGTAGTAGTCTTTCAGTCAGGAGGCCAGGGAAATATTATATTAAAACAGAAAGAGAAACCCTTCTCTTCAGGATGGGTACCATTGCCACATGTTTCTTGAAAACAAAACACCTTGTCCTAGCTGATGAAAGAACATTCAAAATTGATTATTTTATTTAAAAATATAGAAAAAGGAAAGATCTTACAATTTCTGGACCAATAAATTTGACAACGCTCTTTAATTTAATTTCATTTAATTTACATCCTTTTTTCTTCAGAGGGACTCAAGGCGGTTTCCTATATTGAAATAAATTCATGTAATTGAGAACACAAATATTCCCGAAACTTCAAAAACTACTGGAAGAAGCTACTAATATGGTACCTTGCATCTAAATCAACAAACTCTCACCTTGCCTCACAAATCTGAACAGGTTCCTTCTGCTACTTTTCTAAAATACATATGTCTAGTTCCATTGTTGTTTGCAATATGTATTGGCTATACATGTGTGTAGCACTGGGACACGCGCTGCAGCAGAATTCACAGTCATTGATACAAGAGTCGAGGGGGCAAGGGCAGTGCTGAGTATGATGTCATGGGCAGCATAATCCTGCTGTTCAAATTATACCTGTGGGAGATGGCTTTTACTTTAGAGGAAATTTTTACTGGTTTCTATTGGAAGCACTTTTCAAGTTGGTGAAATAAAACCAAAATCATTAGTGGATGAAAGAGATTTGAAATCCAAGTTGGTAGATTCCTTGCCCTATTTGCATTTTATTAATTCACCCATTAACTTTGCTGTTATTTCAATTACTACGTGTGTAGTAGTCGATCCTATGGTCTCACTAAGTGTTTTATGACAACCAGTCCCACCTCTATGAGTTTGGAAATGGCTGGAGCTGGAAACCTGTCTCATAATTGTCCCTCCTTGACCCAGATGGCTCAGTGCCGTCAGGCAATGCATTTCCAAATTTACATTCACTTGGGCTATGAGGCATATCTTGTTTCTGGCTCTCCTTCACCAAATCATTTTCAAACTACTTCAGCTGTTTGCTTCTTCCTTTTTGCCTTGGCCATTTTTGCTGATCCTTAATGATAGCAGATGGGTTTCAAATTAATTAATAAACTACCTTCGTTCAAGCTGAGCCAAATGCCCCAATAATAATAATAATAATAATAATAATAATAATAATAATAATAATAATAAATAATAATAATAATAATAATAATAATAATAATAATAATAATAATAATAAAATGCAAATTTTGTTTCTGATGTAATAATCATGTACTGTACAATAATTTTTTCCAGGCTACTTCCATTTCTCTTTCCCAGGGTTGGGAGTCAATTTCAAAATATTAACTATATCCTATACAGTAATACCTTGTGGGATGATTGCCCGTTAGGATGAAAACTTCGTAAGACGAATGCAATTTCTGGTGATAGAAAAAAATCGTAAGACAATTTTTTCCTTCTCATTTGCATTCGTCTTACAAGGTACCATTGATCCTCACCCAGCCTGGTGTGTTTGCAAGGGAACAGCCCAGGCTGGGTGAGGATATTGCTGTGGTGGGTGCACAGTTTTCAGAGGGCTGGAGCTGATGGCCGCTTGGCTGTGGCCCTTTGAAATTCACTCGCTGGCCACAGCTAGCCTCTCGCTCTGATGTGCACATGATTTTCAAAGGGCTCTAGCTGATGGCAACTCGGCTTGAGCTCTTTGAAAACCACCCGCTGCATGCCACTTCCCCGCTTGCCGAGCAAACTGAAAACAGAGAGGGCAGCGTGGCCCCCCATCTCTCCTCCACCTGCCACACAGTGTGCTCTCCTGCTGGCCCAGAGGCTGCAGCAAGCTGGAAAAGGGGAGACTAGGCTGGGGATAAGTTGGGGCGAGCTGGTGAGGCAGCAGCAAAGGGAATAGCCACAGTGCAATCCCTCCTTCCCCCCTACCTGCTGCCCAGCTGATCATCACTGAGCACTGCTTCCCTTCCCACCTGACCAGAGGCCGTGGTGGGCTGCAAGAGAGACAAGGCTGGGCAAGAGCTAGGACAAGCTGAAAGAGGGGAACAGCAAACTAAAACGGGGGCAAGGCTAGGGAAAATCTGGGAGGGGTGCACTGGTGAGATGGCAGCGAATGGGAATGCTGCGGCATGACCCCCTGTTTCTCCCCCACCCACTGCACAGCTGATTGCTGCTGCACACCTACCCATCCCTCCTGCACACCCAGACCTGGCGGGGTCCCCATGCCCCCTGCTATGCTCTGCACCCACAGAAGGGGAAACAGCCTTCTGCTGCCCCTTGATTGAGGGGGGTTTAGACAGCCTTCACATAGGAATGCATTGAAAACCTATTAATCAGTTACCTCCGGAACAGGTTAATTGGTTTTCAGTACATTCCTATGGAAACCACGCTTCGTAAAACGAATGATTTGTAAGACGAATGAGCTCATAGAACAAATTAAATTCGTCTTATGAGGTATTACTGTATAATATGCTAAGTCACAAAGAGAAGCACACCTGCACATCTACAGAGATTGTTTCTCTGACTTTTTGAGTTACAGTGGCCTGTTTTGAAACATATGAGATTAGGATCAGCTTCCAGGGAGTAGTTACTTTATAGACAAGCTTGAGCCTCTCTTAGTGATACAGGTGGTCACCTTCAGAAGTTGCTGTTCTCCTGCAACATTGTATTCATGCATGCAAAACCCAATTTGTGTGGTTCCATGACATTATACAAACCATGAAGGATAAAAAAAATTGCCTCATTGTGCCCTTATGCCTTCATGAGAGAAAACAATGGTTTAATATTGGCCTCATGTTTCTTCTCAAGAACTAGATCAATGTGTAAATGTCAAGTACATCTTTCCTTCGTCTGGCACTCTGCTTTGGGATTTTCCATAAAGTTGTTATTGGAGCTGCCCATATATATTTATTCCTTCGTACTTGCATGAAAAATGTTGTTATTACATAGTTGAGCCTATTAAACCACTACCATGACTCAAGGCAGTGTAAATATTTTATAGTTTTCCTGTTTTTGTACTATAGGAACGGGGGGGAAATGGAGTCCATAAGACCAGTAGATCTCTTTTTCCCACAGTCTCTCTACAAACACAGTACAGGCACTCATGATTATTATTTTTTTGTCGAGGACTTACCCAACACATTATCAAGTGACACCCTGTGACATCAGTTACCTACTACATGAAATGCAGATACACCTAATTAATTTATAGCAGTTTATTAACAAAACACTGCAGTCATGTGGGGGTCAGTCAGCAAAGCCCTGTCTGTAGTGAACTGAAAGTCATTTTGGTTTTAACCCATGTGTTTTTCCGGTTTGGCTTTGCAGGGACCATAAAATTTTATCCTGTGATGACTGAATTTTGGTATTTACAACATACTTTTTTGTTTGGCTTTGTTTTGGTACCACAGTCTAGTACAGCTTTGGAAACACAGTTTGTTTAAGTCTATGAGGAATTCTGGATGATCTATGAAAATATCAAAACATCTTCTGAGTACCCAGCTTGCTGGGGGGGCAATGTGTAGCCTGCACACTGTAATTAAAAATTGTAAACTGCCCAGAGACTACTTAAAGTGGTATGGGGCGGTATATAAGCAGAACACTTTGCTTTCTTTAAACAAGCATCTGACACTAGATGGAGAATAGCACATTGCGTGACGAGCCTTACCTCACGGGCACTCGTCTTGGAACGAAGTGCCATTCACCAGTACATTCCCTATGGAGTCAGAAACACAGTGCAGAGAGATTAAAAGACAAATGCCTCAAACTTAGCTCCGTAACACATTGAAGGCAAAGTTGAGGAGATTCAAAAGATCAAAAAATGGAAGGTCAGACAAAAAAAACCCCGAGAATGAAGACTGAGAAGTTCAGATGTTGTCATGAAACAAGGACCTGCAGTAACAGTCGTCACGGTACCATCAATCATGCCTGTGGGTACATGGGAACAGGGACAGTACCGGGACAAGACCAGGTGGCTGTGAGCGACGTGATCACAAAACGAACGTGAACTTGGAATGAGGAAGGACGTGAAGTTTAGCCTGAAAAGACTGAGAGGTGATATGATTTCAAAGATATGGAGGCTTGTCACAAGGAAGGTTGAGGAACCGGTTTTCTTACTCTACACAGGGTTGGACTGAAACTCATGGATTCAAATTATAAGAAAGGAGATCCCAACCACACTTGATGGTAAGAACTTTTCAGTAGATGGATTGCCTCAGTGGGCACTTTTCATCTTTGCTGGAGGTTTTCAAGCTGACACCAGTTTAGCTATGGACTGCGCTATCACTGCACTAAAAAAGAATCCGAGTTCCCTCTTAACTTGTCAATTTGATGATTCCATGGCTTTCAGTACGTTACACTGTGCACTGGATATACATCTATGTATCTGTTGAATACTCATGTCAGAAACTGCAAATCAGTGACCCCTTCTAAAGACTGTGTGCCTCTTGTTAAATGTTTCCATTCAGTAAATTTTAAGATTGAATTATTTTCCCAACAATAAAGAAACAAACAAAAAGCTATTCGGGCCTGTGTTACTAGAACCAACAGAATGTTGTCAGATGCACTGGCTGCAGACAGCCCATGCTCTGCATCATAATATGTAATGGGTTCATAAGTGATCAATATTGTTTCAAACTGTAATTACTATTAATTTAAAATGTAAACAGCAGTGCCAAATGGCTGATGAATGAACTTCACTGCAATTAAACTGCATTGTGTATGTTCTTGTTAATGTTTGCTCTGTTTCATCAATCTTAGATTTATCTGTTAAACATAAAAATATGACTTTTGGGCTGATTGGCTGACTGACTTTATAAACTGACTAGTAAGGTATCATGCTCATTCTGGAACTTCTTCACAAAGAAGAAACATGATATCTGGTTCAAATGTCTTCTGACACCATTTTGAAAAGAATCTGAAAAGATGGATTTTTATCCCATTCTTTTAGGGAACACAAAGTGAATTTTCAAATATATTTTCTGGTATCTAGATATGCAAAACCATAAAAGTGGGGCAAAACTCCACTTCTGAAGGTCTGAAAACCATGTTGCACACAACCAGTCACCAAACCCGGCTTCACTAAATATTACAACCACAAACCAGAAAATGCTTGCTTTACAGGATATTTTGTTTTCTCCCCCCCCCATTTTGTTATTGAAATTCAGTAGTAAATTACATTAAGTGCCCTTAAAATAAGAATTTCCCATTCATTTTAAAGTAATATGTTTTGTTTGCTGTTGAGATACATTGGTGCATTTACCAACAAATTTTGGATTGAACAAATCAGGAAAAGATTGGGGGCAGAACTGGCCACTAGACCTGTTGAAGTCACCAAAGACAAAAACAAGAATATAAGGTTTTGTGGATTATACCCTGCTTTATCAGATGAACGCATCAGCTGTAGTCCATGAAAGATTTGGCCAAGTGAAATATATAGACCTTTAAGATGCTACCAAACCTCTGTTGGTTTTGTTGCAGGAGATTCACAAATCCATCCCTCTCCCAGAACTTGGATGGGGGATTTCAGTGTTTTAGCCAGGGACCTAAAGTCTTCCTACCTCATTGTTTAGGTTATCAGTTCATAGTGTTTCATAAACAGCTTACCATGTGAATAGATTTCTATCATGATCCATAACTCTAGCGTAAAGTAGTAAGCAAAGATGGACATGGACTAACTGATGACTTTTGAGAACTGGATTTACTGCCTTGTGTGTCCACATGTGCACACAGACATACACTCATCATCTTCCAGACCACTTAATGGATCTGACGGAAGAATATTTGGGCAGCAGAGCTATTTGATGAAGTAATGATCTTCTTCACAAAGGAAATCTTTAGAAATTTAGAAATGATTTGAAACAATGTTCTTGAGATAAATGTTGCTTGATCAGGATATAATTACTATCAAAGAGATGCAGCAGTGGCCAAAATCCAGTGTTGACTCCTCATTGATTCAATGGGCCTACTCTACTTTGATGTACTACGCTATGCAAAGGTAGTCTGGCCAATAACTTTGTTAATCTTTAAGATGTTCCAGTGCATAATAATATGTATATGTACCACAGCTGTGGTACATTTATTTATTTATTTATTTATTTATTTAAAGGCTTATATCCCGCACCATCTTCCCAAACGGGAACTCTGGGCGGCGAACAGCAATAAAAAAAACATAAAAAACAAAATCTCCTAGCAATACAGCGGAGAGCAGGATGGCGGCAAGTAATAGGAAGAGGGGAAAGAAAAACAAACAAAAACAAAACAAGACCAAAAAAGACTAACTAATAAGGTCACCAAACGCTTCTTTAAAGAGGAAGGTCTTCAAAGCCCTCTTAAAGGCGGGCAGGGACTCCAGCAGGCGCAGCTCGGGAGGGAGATGGTTCCAAAGAGAGGGCCCCACCACAGAGAAGGCGCGGTTCCGTGTAAGCGTTTTCCGCGCCTCTCTGGGTGTGGCCACTCTCAATGAGCGTGCCTGCGATGATCTCGTGGGTCTGGATCCGGATGCCCTCTGGGAGATGCGCTCCGCCAGGTAACCTGTTCCCAAGCCGTGGAGGGCCTTGAAAATCAAGACCAGAACCTTGAACCTGATCCGGAAGACAACGGGGAGCCAATGCAAGCGGACCAGGACTGGGGTGATGTGCTCGTATCTACGGGCACCCACCACCAGCCTAGCCGCCGCATTTTGGACCCGCTGTAACCTCCGGACCAGGGACAAGGGCAACCCCACGTAGAGGGCATTGCAATAGTCGATCCTCGAGATCACCAGGGCCTGCACGACTGTCCTCAGGGAGGACTCATCAAGGTACTGGCGGATCTGGGCGATCCTGCGGAGATGGAAAAAAGCGGCCCTGGAGACGGCCATCACCTGGGCTTCCAGGGAGAGGGCCGAGTCCAGGACCATGCCCAGATTCCTGGCCCTGTCTGTAGGCTGGAGGGAAATACCCCCCAGACTAGGGAGGGGGCCATTGTACCGAGATGAAGGCGCCCCGAAGAACAGAACCTCCGTCTTTCCGGATTGAGCTTGAGCCGGTTATCTCTGGTCCATTCCAGAACGGCCTCCAGGCACAGATCGAGGGAGCGAACCGCCTCCTCTGCAGATGTAGAAAAGGAGATATAGAGCTGCGTGTCATCAGCGTACTGATGACAGCGAACTCCATATCTCCTGATGACCTCCCCCAGCGGCCTCATGTAAACATTGAACAGCACGGGGGAGATTGCCGACCCCTGGGGCACCCCACAAGGGAGAGTCCAAGGAGCCGACAAGACATCCCCCAGCTGTACCCGCTGAGTCCGGCCGCGGAGGAAGGAACGGAGCCAGGCCAAAGCCTGACCACCAATTCCCACCTCAGCGAGCCGGGCCAGAAGGTTACCGTGGTCGACGGTATCAAAGGCTGCTGAGAAATCAAGGAGGACGAGCAGGGAGGAACACCCCCTGTCGGCCTCCCTGAGGAGGTCATCCTGCAGAGCGACCAGGGCGGTCTCGGTCCCACGAAGAGGCCTGAATCCAGACTGGAAGGGATCCAGGATATGATTTACCTCCAGGTATGACTGGAGCCGGACGGCCGCCACCCCCTCGACAACCTTGCCCAGGAAGGGAACAATGGCGATTGGACGAAAGTTGGAGAGATCGTCCGTCGCCATGCCAGGTTTTTTAAGAGTGGGTTTCACCACGGTCTCCTTCAAGCGGGAAGGGAAGCAACCCTCCCGAAAGGAGGCCGTGGCAATAGAGGAAACCCACTCTGGCATGTTCCCTTCGGCAGATTTTATAAGCCAGGCTGGGCAAGGGTCGAAGGGGGTGGCCGCCGGCCGGCAATGAGCCATAACTCTGGAGGCCTCCGCTGAGGAAACCGGCCCAAAGTCATCCAGGAGGGGAGAACGGAGGGGTGAGGGGCATAATGTGCATATGCACCACAAGTTCAGAGGATGGCGACAAGGATGATCAGGGGGAAAGACTAACAGAATGGGGCATGCTTAGCCTAGAAAAAAGGAGGCTCAGGGGTGAAATGATAGCACTTTGCAAATATTTGAAGGGCTGTTAGACTGTGGAGGGGCAGGATCTGTTCTCGATCAACCCAGAGTGTAGAACATGCAACAGTTGGCTTAAGTCAAGAGAATCCAGCTTTTGGCCGAATATCAGGAAAAACTTCCTGTTAGAGCAGTACGACAATGAAACCAATTAGCTCAAGACATGGTGAGTGCTTCAGCACTGGAGGCATTCAAGATAAATTTGGACAACCTCCTGGCAGATATCCTTTGATCTGTTTTCCAGCATGGAGCAGAAGGTTGGACGTGATGTCCTTATAGGCTCCTTCCAACTTCACTACTCTATGCTACATATGATTCCAATTGTCAATTTTTAGTATGTATTACTACGCACTGTATTAGAAATGTCTGTATTTAGAGATCTTTGTTAGAATTACAGTATTTTTCCATGTATAAGACTATGTTTTTGTCTAAAAGTTTTAGGCTAAAATTGGGGTTTTTCTTATACACAGAATTAAGCCAAGGAGAGAACCACACAGTTGCAAAACTGTAATTTTGGGTTGGAAAAGTGGAGGTTGCCTTATACATGGAGGTGTCTTATAGATGGAAGAATCTCTCTCTCTCTCTCTCTCTCTCTCTCTCTCTGTGAGTGATTTTCATTAATCTCAGAAGACATATCAGATAGAGAGTTCCCTTGCTAAATATTACATTTCTGTGAAATCCTAGAATATCAATATCTACTGGAGTGCCTAGGTTCTTGCTAAGATTTTTTTCTTGAACTATTTTATGTCAATTCTCTACCTAGCTAGTTGGCTGCAGTTATTAACCTGCAGAAAAATAGGAAAAGCCAATGAAGTATTATCTGATTGCTGTTGTGTTTTTGGAGCTGCTGCTCAGACACAAATCAATCAGTTTGTAGAAGAACTGGCAGTTTCTTAAGAAAGAGGCTATACAAAGACAGTTTAGGAAAGGATGATTATTGTTTCTCCTCTTCACATCTAATTTGTAAGCACCCCCCCCCCCCCAGAAAGGTTCACAAACACCATTGATTGGAATGTATAGTTGTTCACCACCAAAAGCAGACTATATCTGCAAGAAATAGTCTTTCATTGGTATTGATCCTTGGGTTATCGTTGCTGTCACAGATTGATAGGATTAAGATGAGACACCCAGTCCTTGTAGCAAAAAGCAAGCAATTAAAAATCAAGGAAATTATAAACCTCCTCTGGGGGCTTCGTCCAGAATCTTCTAACATTTTTCTATATGTCTTCCTAGGAATTTTTCATCCACACCAATTACTGGTCACTGAATTTTAAGCTGCCTCCAGACTGAAGGTGAAGAAGGTCTACAGTAGCAGTGATACTCCATCTGACAGTAACCTTCTAGTGGCATTATGGAGAAGGTTAGCGTCTTAAAAAAGAGATAAGTTATCCATGAAAAGTTCAATGAAAAGGTCTTCCTCCACAAGGAGCCTTTATTGGGAAACATAATTTAGAGCCAGTGGCCTAAATTCACCATTATGGAAACAGCGGAAAGTAATCAGTAGATTGCTCACTGCATTGGACTGCATACACAGTAACCCACCCTCTATCGCGGGGGTTAGGGACCAACCCAACCCGGGATCATTGAAAATCCACCATATATGGATGTAGGTTGGGCCGGGCCTGGGGGGCGCATGATGTTTAAAATGACTTTCAGCAGCAGAGCCAAGCACTTGTGAAAGCCTTTTAAACATTGCGGGTGCTGGGAAGCGGCGTGAGTTGTTTAAACGTCTTTCAGCCACAAAGCCAAGTGCTTGGCTCCGTGGCTGAAAGTTGTTTTTAAAGATCATGCTCCACTCCTCCGC
>JAHTLZ010000129.1:64918674-64937598 GCA_023846285.1 Phrynocephalus versicolor
AGGACACAAGATGCCACCACCTTCCATCCACACCAAACACAAACCCAGACCCTTCCCACAGATGAAACGAAACCACCATCCAATAACAAGACCACGACTGCACCATCTACTGCTGCACCCCACTCCAGTCACCACATGGAGCACACTTACACATGCCAAAAAAACATTGGGAGACCACAGACACGTAGCCAGACCAAAATGAATTCACAAGACACAGGACCTCACTCCACCAAAGCCCAGGATGCTGCCAGAACGCCCATCACCAAGGTCGTTAAGAAACAAAAGGCTGATAGACACACATCCAGCACCTCACCCACACAGGATGTCTCTAAACAGCCATCTAACCCACCAGCAGTTAATCCCTTAACGATCGCCTCAGCCACACAGCAGATCACAAAAGAACAAACGAACCTACAATCAGCAACAGAGCAAGCAAACCACACCCCCCCAGCAGTATTTATAGAAGGACTTCAACTGAGATCACGCTTTGCTTCAAGAACAAAGAAGCCAGAACACCAGCCTGAAGATGACGAGTGAGACCTCGTCGAAACGTCGCCAAAACAACCAGATTTCTACACGGGAAGAAACCCGAATCCACCCTAACATGCATACCTATACCCGTGAAAATCTACGAAAACAAATATATATATATATATATTCAATAAACTACTTTTGCTTATTTTTAAAATAACTTAACCTGTGAGACTCCAGTGATTTCAGTTATAGAAATAAAGTTTAAAGGTGACAGCGTTAAATCCCGAACATGCGACAGGCATTTCTTGTGATCTTATGATCTTTCCTAAACTATCCATGCTTGAGAGGTTGCCATTGGGTCACCAGATATTTTCTCTGGTCTTGATGATAGACTTCTAGAATTAAAAATGACATTGCAAATCACCTAGTTCAAGCCTTGCCCATGTTGGTAAGACACAGTTACATCTGCATGGTATCTATCTTGCCCCTGTTTTAGAAACTTCTAAATAAGGAGAGTCTGCTGCCTGCTGAGGCAATTATATTCAACTGCACATCAGTTTAGAGTTTAAACAGAAATTCTAAATCCTGTTTACACTGGTTCACATTTTTAACCTTGGGATCATCAGGACACAGCTTGGTGCCATCTACTGTCTGGAATGGTGCTTCAAATATTTGAACATATTTGTCACACCACCTTATAGAAGTCTCTTCTCCAATCTGTTCCCATCCTGTGATGCTCATAGGAATATCTATGACATCACATCCCAATTTTGCATTTTTAAAAACTAAGATGTGTACAGGATTATAAAAACCTCATTACTAAGTGTCAGGAGTCACATCTTAAGTGTGAATACATGAGAATCCCATAGAATGGTACCACGGTTAATGAAAGCCTTGGTTTGTGGGGGAAAATCAGTTTTTTTTTAAAAAATGTTAATTGGGATACTTGGGTTTACGAAAATTTCCAATGGGATGCCCTGGTTTATGAAATTCTATTACACATTTTGAAACAAGTATACCCGGGATGCATTGAGCCCCCAGAGTTTGTGGAGGGGTGGGAGGAGTTGGAGCAATTTTTTCATCGCGTTTGGAGCCATTCTGGCCATTTTTTGCAGCAGTTTTTGGACGTTTAGAACTTTTTGGTGCATTTCTCAGGTGGTGTAAAGGTAGGGAGCTGATCAGCTGATCTTTGTTGTTTCCATGCCTTTTTCTGTGTGGGGGTGGGGCGGGGGCAGGGGGTGATCCGATTGTCGCTTGCTTGCTTTTTACAGTGCCTTTGCATTGGATTGGATTGCATTAGATGGTAGGGTGTGTGTGATCTGATCGTCACTTGCTGCTGTTGGTACCCAATGAGATCACTGTGCATGTCGGAGGGGAATCAGGGTGGCAGGGGGAAACGATCCCAAGCCTTCTTAGCTTGAGAAAGGTGGAGGTGCAAAAAAAGGGAGAGCAACCTTGTTGGGAACAAAAATTGGCCCAGCCTTGCCGCAGACCAGCTGCATGCCTTGGGAATCTGATCACACCTTGCCTGTATGTGAGTACAGGAGCTGCCGGGTGGAGTTCTGGAAGGTTTAAACCCTTGTCTTATTTTTTATTTTTGATGCTGCTCTTCTAATGGTGACTTATCAGCCACACCACAGCATCATTGCTTCCCTTTTCTCTGTGCATTCTGTGTTGTGTTGTGTATGTGTGGTTTTCTGCTGTGCAAGGCTTTTAAAAACTTTTTCCTAACCTCCAGAATGGATTAATCTATTTTTAATGGATTCCTCTGGGAAACTGCACTTCACATAACAAAAATCAAAAACAAACAAAAACCATAATACGGAACATCCCATAGAAGGGATTAATTTTGTTATGCGAGTACCACTGTACCTTCAGAAGTATGCTGTTGTATCTCACTCTGTAAGTATAGTGCTACCTGTAGTCTTGGACTTGCACAGTATCACTACAAAGCCCTATGATAATCATCAAGTGATGGGGATTAAAGTATTAGATGATTAATTTCCCCACTTTTTGAAGAAGGATACAAGGAATATCTTGTACGGGTACCATTTTTGTTCTCCAGTCCATCTGCCTGTGCATTCTTTTGTGTGCTTCTTTTTCGTTCCAGTTGAAAAATTAATGCAACCCCCCCAGACACACACACACACACACACACACACACACACACACACACACACACACACACACACACCTCAACCTTCAGTTGCCCAGTGATCTGGCCTTGCTGCTCTGTTTTCATTTCCCACTATTGCTTTGTGTTTTGCATTTTTCCAGTGCTTTGTTCTGCTCCTCATCAACCTTGCCACATTCCAATTTAAAGGTTCTCATTTGGCAACACCCTTCTTAAACGTCAGTATCCTGAAGGGGACACAGTACTGTTATAGCTTGGACTTGGGCCACTATTATTTCTGCTCCTAAAGCCTAGAAAGGAATCAGCAGTTGTTTGGTGTTATTTTTCAGCTCAAGATGTAGTGAAAATGTTTGGCAAATGCCACTTAAGCCTACAGGAAAATGTTAAAAATATGTAAGAAATTTAAATGTTCTATATGTCTTTGGAGCTGTATTTTGCTTCTGGCTATCACATCTAACAACTAGGTAATATCTGAATGTAATGCCTTACAGATACACATGAAGGCCTTCTTTAAAAGTAATGCTAAATTACTTATGGATTAGGTGGGAACAAGTCTGGACAGGCAACCATATGAGGTCTTTCAACATTTCTCCTTATTTTTATTTATTTATTCAATTTATCTACCACCCATCTAACAGTAAGGCTACTCTGTCTGGTTTACAAATATAAAACACAAAAAATATGAACATGATCCAAGTCTTTGGAAATCAAACTTATTCTGGAGAAGAAGAAGCTGGCCACTTTGTATGGACACGAGTACCATTCTGTTGAAGGAAACATCCATTGCTAATAAGCCTTGCTAATTTCATTTCCAACAAGTCATACAATTCCCTGCTGACACTTTTGTTGCTGTACACCAAGCAGAGGCTTATGCTGGGGCAGCTAAACCAAATATGTTCCCTGGGAAGTGAAGCAGAGCTGTGACAGCCATGTGAACCAGTTCTGTGGTGTTCGTCAAAGCTGGGTGTCAACCATTTTGCATTCCACAAACCAGACGTTCCCTTCCTATCTGCAAAGAATAATGACTCCACCACATTGCCATCCTCTTCTCTTTTTTCCTGGCTGGCTTCTTCAGTCACTCACATTTTTCTCCTGTCCATCCTGCCCAGTTTCCTGGTATTCTCTTGAAAGCAGGCCTTTCCGGACTAGAACTACTGACCTGACTCACCTTTCCTTTCAATTTTTTTAAAGGCTAAAAATAGTGCATCAAACTAAAAAAGAAGAAAGGAGTGGTGGGGAAAAAAGAGAGAATGGATAAGATTCAAGTTACAGGGCTTTTAACTGTCAAAGCCTGAATATATTTTCATAGCCAGTGTGTGTGGAGACTAAATTTAGATGTACAATTAATGAGAAACAATTAATGCAAATAATGAAAAGTAGCATTGCATTGAGTGTCATCTTAGCAATGGAACCATAGGATACAAGTTTGCTTCCTATTAGGATTCATAAGGGGAAATTGTAGGCATATTCAGAGTAGGCCAACATACAGAGCTGTAGCCAGGATTTGGAGTGCCTGGGGACAAAGTTCATTTTTGCACCCTTCCTGCCACCCCCCTACATTGCACCCACCCTGCAATGGGGGGCCGAACTCTGCGGCCGTTGGGTGGGAGTGTGTGCATGCGGGTGGATGGGCGTGTGCCTGTGCGTGCCTTACACATCTCCCACCAAGGCGAGGAGGAGGAGGAGGAGGAGGAGGAGGGCGCCGCAGACACCATGCTCCTGCCTGCCTGCCTGCTTTGCCACTCGCCTGGCGCACAGCAGTGGAGGCGGTGGAGGGGGTGACTTCACCAAGCCTTAGGGGGAAGGAGTACTGCTGGGCGGCAGAAGGGTACATGGCTTCCTCCTTCTGCTCCCCCTCCAGGTGCAGCCAGATTGCTATGCGATCAGTTTTAGTACAAATGTTAGCATTTCTACTAAAACTGTACTAGGTAGTGATTATATGAAATCCACACTAAGAAATTATTTGTAAGAAAACCAGTGCTGAGTATTTGTGGAAGAATACACTGAGTGCTCATGATTTTATATTTTATTTAGGTATGCATTGTGTGCCATCAATTTTATACCAACTTATGGCTTTTTTTTTGGGGGGGGTAGAGAATTTACAGAAGTGGTTTCCCATTCCCTTCTTTTGGGGGGTGCCCTGGGATTGAGCAGCTTGCCTGAGACCACACAGGGTGAATTTTCTCCCAGGAGGCACAGTGCAGAATTGAACTCACATCCTCTGGCTTCACAGCCAGATACATAAACCACTGTTCAGACAGTCCTATTAAGTAATTTTGGGTTGGTACTGTATACTCATTTTAAAATATTAGGATTTTGTCTATGAAATAAAATACCTGTTGAGATTCACAGTGAATTGTGCAATGGACATATGGTTAGAAATTTATTTGCCAGAAAACATGTTTTCTTTAAGTTTAATTGCTGAATTCAGCAAGAGAGATGGTGGATAATACTGCAGTTTTGGCCCAATCCTCTCCCTATAAAAAATGAAAGTTCATTGCTTTGAAGACTTCCCATACTCCCAAGGCCTGAGAGTTATTAGCCTTCATTGTTAGAGTCACCCCCCCCCACCATTTCGTGGTTCAGGTACTGCGGTCCCCCTATATTACAGGATCGCAGTACCTGTACCTCGGGCAGCGCAAGGGCCCGCACTCCTCCAAAAAGCCTCGGGGCTGCCCCCCCACTCCTCCAAGAAGCATGGGGGTGGCGGGGGGTGATCGCATTGCCCCACGCTGCCCCCCACTCCTCCGAGAAGCCTTGGGGGCAGGGGTGATTGCATCGCCGCATGCTGCCCCCTCCTCTGAGAAGCCTCAGGGTGTGGCGGGGGTGATCGCATTGCCCCATGCCACCGCCGCACTCCTCCGGGAAGCCTTGGGGGTGCGGCGGGGGGATTGCATCACCTCGCGCCACCGCCCCACGCTCCTCCGAGAAGTCTTGGGCCATGCAGGGGGCCGGTGGGGGTGATGCAATTGCCCATGCCACCCTCCCGCACGTCCTGAGGCCTCTCGGAAAAGTGTGGGACGACAGTGTTGGGCGCTGCCCCGCAATCTTCATTGAAATGCATTGAGCCAATGCATTTCAATGGAGAATTTTTCCCTATTGGAATGCATTGAGCCAATGTTTTCCAATGGGGAAAATTTTCTCCATTGAAATGCATTGAGCCGCCCCACTTCCGAATATCGCGGATTTTTCAGCCATTGCGGGTCGGGTGGGTCCCTAACCCCCGCAATGGGCGGGGGGTTACTGTATTAGTTTTTATATTGTAAAACTTGGTGGTGGTGAGGAAATAACACCAGAAAGATCTATTGCATGGGATTTAATTATTACTAGAATATTGTTGGTTAATGCAATAAGTCACATCTAGAGGAGACCAATTGAATGGGTTTGGGTCTGGTGAGCTAGTATGTCTGTATTGATTCAATGGGCCTTCTCTAGTTGTTGCCCTACTATGCTAAGCAGCAGGATTTCAGCCAACATTTCAAACATGAATCACCATGCCACACAAACTCAAAAATAAACAGGCTTTACAAATGTTTTATGGCACACAGAAAAACTCTTTGGTCCATAGAACCGTCTTTCGATGATTGATTTCAGAGATCTGCTCTCTTAAGTTCTCCTGGCTGAAGACTCAAAAGAGGGGAAGGTGGAGGTAAAAAGAAAGAGATGAAACTGAGCCAGCTGATCATACTCTGGATGTATAATGGCAAGGCAAGATTTGTATTCTCAAAGGATTTCACGAATGGGTTCTGATAGCTGTTGTGATTTTTTTGGGCTGTTTGGCCGTTTTCTGGAAGTTTTTCTTCCTGACGTTTCACCAGACTGGCATCTTCAGAGGGCCACAGAGTATGGTGAAATGCCAAGAAGAAAAACTTTTAGAACACCACCAAACAGCCCAAAAAACTCACAACAGCTATAAGGCAAGATTTACTGGAACAGATAATGATGCTTGGAAAATTTGAGGGTAGCAGTAAAAGATAGCAGGAAGACTAGTTTGAGTTTAGAAGAGATTAGCCAGAGTATTGAAGATAGGACATTTTAGAGGCCACTCATTTATAGGGCAACCATAATTCAGAGGGGATTTGCCAGAACTTATCAACAATAACAAAAACAAAAACAACATCATCAATAACAACAACATTTTAGACATACTGAAGAGCTTTGAACATTAGATTCAAATATACTTCAGACTCCACAACACTGGTGCAAAGTTAAGTTGAGAAAAGGGTAGTCCTATTAAGTAGTTTCTAACAGCCCAAGATTGGAGTTTGATTCTGCATTACTTTAGCTAGCCTATGCTTAATTGGCTTAATTGGCCCTTTGCTATTTGGTTAGGATCACGCCGGCTGCTATTTAATGTCCAAAAGGGAATTGGAATAAATGAAATTTTCCACAGAGAAATACAGGTATCAGATATTCTGCTCAGGTTACATTTCAGTTTAACATGGCTTTAAGGGAGATGCTCTAAAGGTTGAGATTTTAAAAAGTGGAGGAAGACATGAGGTAGATGGATGACAGGTTTGCAAGGTCTCTCTGATGGACCAGTGGAGGAGGTGTGAATAGCTCATCTCTGCAGTCCTGCTTTTTCAAACACATTAAATTGTTCACATTGGTGTGAAAAAAGAATGGGATGTAGAAGATTGTTCCCAGTGACCTCTTCCCAGTCTTGCTGAAACAAAGAAAACTGATGTGAATGTAAAAATGAATTCCTTGCAAGCAAAGCAAAAGCAAAGTGTTCTGCTTATATACTGCCCCATAGTGCTTGCAGCACTCTCTGGGCAGTTTACAATTTAATTATGCAGGCTACACCTTCCCCCTACCCCCAACAAGCTGGGCACTCATTTTACCGACCTCGGAAGGATGGAAGGCTGAGTCAACCACGAGTCAGCTACCTGGGATGGAACCCCAAGTCATGAGGACAGTCAAAGCTGAAGTACAACTGTGAAACCACTGTGCCATAAGACTCTTCCATTAAAATGGTAGGGGAAATAGGAGTCTGTTCTCAACATAAACATAACCCTCCAGTGACTGGATCCATAATGAAGTTATATAATGTACCCTGGCACTAGATAACTATTAGGTGAAATATGCAGAAGAGATGAACTAGAAATATCAACATCCCAAATAGAGATGGGCATGAACTGCTGGTTTGGTGTTTTATGCTGGTTTGTTTTTCATCAGAACCAGTGTTTGGTCCTTCCTGTCTTGCCTCTTCTGGTGGGCACCTGCTCAGAGGCAGCACCACCAGCAGGCTAGGAAGGACCAAACATCTGTTCAGTTGAAAAATGAACCAGCACAAACCACTGGTTTGATGGCTTGTGCCCATCTCTAATCCCAAACAGTTCTTCTAATGTGCAGAATGGAATCATTGCTTTTTGGTGGAGACACATTAAACTATTTCTTAATGTAAGACAATTCCTAATTTAAGAGAAACAAAGAAACAAGCAAACTCAAATTGTGCTTCCAAGTTAAATCCAAGATACAGTACAGCTGCTTTTCTTCACATGACTCTGAACTGAAAGAGTAGCACACATTACCTCCATGTACTTTAAAATGATCATGGAGATTCTTTTCCATCGCAGCTAGGATGGAACGTCTGCTTTAGAGGGAGTTGCTTTCAGATTACTGCATACTAGCAACAGATGGACGTCAGTTGTGCCACAAACAGCACTACAAAAAGGTACCAGATTTATCTGTGAAAGGCTAGGGAAAGGCTTGTAGTGTGGATTATACCAGGTATGTAGATCTTTGCTTATTTAGTGGAGAGTGTGGTGGGGGGTTGAGGATAAAGAATTTAAAGAGTTTCCTGTCTGTTAGGCCAGATTGTGAACATTCTTTTGCTTTTTTTGCATTAAGATACATTTTATTGAAAATTCCGTTGAAGTAATATTGCGCAAAAATGGGTATGTTGTGCAGAAAATATATTTTATGAAAAATGAGGATTCTTTTGAAAATATACATTTACCACTCTCCCCCTGCCCACCTGCACCCACAACCACAGGCCCTTTTTTTCTCTAATGCTGCTGCTGCTGTAAAGAACAACTACTATTCCCCCCTCCCCTGCTTCCGTTCAAGAGTAAAACAAGATAAAATAAATCACTGGGGCTGACCACTTTTTTGACAGGACATCTTGCTTTGTTGAGACACCCTTTAGTTGGAAGACAAGAAAAGTCATGAGTTCTTTTTACACTCTAAGAGATTGCAATTTGACAGAATGGTAGTGGGACTGGAAATTAACAGCAAAGCAGGATGTTTCCAATATTTCTGATCTCCTTGGTATTGCTAGTTTTTCTTGGCACAGCGTACCTTTAGAATCAGCCTGGTCTGGGTCTCCTGCAAATCCAGCAAAACTCTACCTACAGATGCTGAGGATGAGATGTGCCTCAGTGGGTGGTCCTGGGGGGCCTCATGAAGGCATTCAAAGCATCTAGGAATAAGCAGAAGGTAATTGTAGTTCTTAAATGTTATCTGCTTAAGCTGCCATTTATTAGCAGCAATGTACAGGAATGAAGTAAGGTTTTTGATCCTTTTACCCCCAAAATATGTCAGAGAAGTCTTCATGTTTCCCTGGTAATGTCACTCTCTGGAGAAGCTCTGGAGAAGCTCTGGAGGAACGGTGGTGTTTCCTATAATGTTAGGGTGCAGGTGCTCATTCTTTTTAATAGTAACTTTTAAAGCTCTGACTTTAAGAGATATTTTATAGCTTGGATTTATTTATTAGAGCTGTAATGATAATTTAGTTCTATGGTCATTGATGTGGTGCCTCTACTTATGAGCAGCTCTACTTACAATTTGACTTAAGAGCAGAAAACTGTTGGCTTTTTAACTGCTGCCTTACAAATTTTAGATGTGGTCTGCTCTACTTACAATTTTTAATTTTTTTAAAAAAATTATTTATTTATTTAGATACAACTGCTCTACTTACGAGTTGTTTGTCTTATGAGCATGCATTTGGAACAGATTAAACTTGTAAGTAGAGGTACCACTGTAGATTACATAAACATCCTCAGAATATTATATCTGAAGAAAAATAGTTTTTTTCGATCAATAAGCGAAACGTTTCTATCTCTTAAAAAGAAGTCCAGTAGCCATGACTCAACTTCCAGATAAACTCACCTGGATGACTGAGAATCTTCACAGACTTACACTGGCTGAAATTCTGTTGCACATCTTTGCATGCACAATGGGCAACATCATCATCATTAGTAGAAAGCCACCAATTAAGGTGAACTCACCATTGATTAAAGGGTCAGCTCATACATGTGCACCCTGAAATTCCCAAAGGAAGTTTTGAATTGGCCGTATTTTGCTACTATTGATGACACTATCACTGTTCTGCACACAAAGCTGTGCAACAGGATTTCAGTCAATGAAACAGGTTTGCCAGTCTCCACACTTCACCAATATGTTGCATTTAGTTCCCAAAGCAGTTTTTTTCTCCCTTTGGTTTTGCCAGTGTTTTCAGAATGGGGAAATTAGTCAGCTGATCATTTTCTTAGACATGCTGATTAGCATACTAACTAATACTAACCAAACCAACACATTCCTATATGTTTTTAATGGTACTGGCATTGAGGCTAGGCAGAAAAAAGAAAAAGTGCATTTTTTTATATACACCTTCTTTCCAGGATATTCAAACAAAGTTCCCAGTACCTTTACTTGATGGGCAATATCTATATAAAATATCCTGCACATTTGAGTGTTATGTATCTGTAAGTCTTCTTAAGTTTGAATCAAAAATAATCCTGGCTGAGTGTTCAAGTCCTAGGATCTGAAGCCACACTAAAGGTTCATGAGGAAGACAGCAAACTTAAGGAATCAACTTTCAGTGTGATATCAGAAGTTTCCTCAAAGAATGTAAAATCAATGAGATTTTGAGGGTTGTCATAAATCAGAATGGACTTTATGGCACAAAAAATATTTATTTATTTAATTGGCTAGCTGGATAGCTCAATGGTCTTCTGGCTGCAGAGCAGAAGGTTGGCAGCCAAAAGGTTGGCAGCCACAATGCCTCCTAGGAGAAGAGCCAGCCTGTGTTGCCTTGGGCAAGCTGTACAGTGCCAGGTTGTCCTCAGGGAGGGAATTGTAAACCACTTTCAATTATTCTTTGCCTAGAAAAACCTAAAAAGGGTAGCCGTAAATCATAACCCAAATATTTAATGTTGTCTGCTGCCTTTTAGCAAAGCATATGACCTCTGTATTTGTCTGGGAATAAACACATCATGAATCATGGTAATCCCTATATGTGAAAAACTGGAAATTAATTTTGCATACTAGGCAAACTGGGACCACACTTATGAGAACTACGGAGCAGTCAGAGGCAGAAAAGATGCACTGTGTGCTTCTCTAAAGCAAAAAGCAAATACCACTTCAAATAGTCTCTGGGTGGTTTACAGTTTCATTACAGTGTGCAGGCTACACATCCCACCCCCAGCAAGCTGGGTACTCATTTTACAGACCTCGGAAGGATGGAAGGCTGAGTGAACCTTGAGCCTGCTACCTGGGATTGAACCCCAGGTTGTGAGCACAGTTTTACCTGAAGTACAGGCATTTAACCACTATGCCACGATCTGTTGCCACATGCTACTACAAGTATTTTGAACTAGTGCTCTATGTTTGCCTTAATCAGAAGTTCCACAGTGCTGTCTAGCATGATTCTAAACCAGTTCATTCAGTTGCATGTCTCATAATTTTCAGTGAGTCTCTCTAATAAGGAAGCATACTTAGGAATGTAGCCATGATCACTTATTTAAAGATAAATAGTTCTAAAATGTTCATTAGTTGAAAAGCCCTCTTATGATGAGGGTTGTGCACAAACCATGTTATTTAAATATTCTACTGATTCTGGAAACCTCAGCTGGTAGCCTGGGAGAAGCAGATAAACATCTGTTTGGAAGGCTTGAAATCTCCAGTGATTAAGTATTGTTCAAAGATTAACTTCCTCTTGCCTCGGAAACATAAAGGCCAGCTTTGGCTGTATATAAAGGCAACTTGAAGCAATTGTTTTTGTGTTGAATGCACAATGGGGAGTATGTTTATTGTCTGGGATTCTCTTCCCCTTCTCTCTTTCTCTTTTTAAAATCTTTAAAATAGTATTGTAAGGAGAAGAAATATAAGCAAACAGTTCAGAGCCACTTAATACATATGGATAACTCTTGCTCATATAGGGTATATGCCACCACCAGCACCTTCTGTTGAGTTTGATAGGGTGAAGTCAAGTTTGATAGGGTGAGCAGCAGCAAACCAGCAAGCTGTTATTGCCTAAAGAAAATAGGAAATTGTGTCATAAGAGGAACAATAGTTATCTGATTTCTCCACAGGAATTCTAAAACTGGACCACCTGCACTGCTGAAGTAACCACAGTTGCTGTCCCTAGAGGAAGTAAAGCCTTGTGTGTGTGTTTTTTTACACTACTGCTATAAGAAATTCAAGTATACAGGGCTGAAAGTAAGTTGGCTTAGTAATTAAGTTGAAACTAGAACAGGCCATTGAGGATTTAGTGGCTGAACTCTTCTATAAGTGCCACTTATTCTGTTGGTCTACTCTAACTGTGACTATGTATTCCCGAAGGCTTTCACAGCCGGGATCTAATAGTTGTAAGTTTTTCGGGCTATTTGGCCATGTTCTGGAAGTATTTCTTCCTGACATTTCACCAGATTCTGTGGCTGGGATCTTCAGAGGGCAAGGAGCTCAGGGAACTAGTTCTGTCTGTGCTCTGGGTTATAGAGTCTGGCGAAATGTCAGGAAGAAAAACTTTTAGAACACGGCCAAACAGCCCGAAAAACTCACAACAACTATCTGTGACTCATTTTGCACTAAAAACATTTGGGAAATAGTTTAATATATATAATTAATATGAAACTGTAACAACAACTAACTACAATGGGAGAGCTTAGAACTATAACTGTAATTAATTCTTTTTAAAGGCCACTTTCTAAGCTCTGGACATATGGCACTTCTTCAATTCACTTAAATGCCATCCCATTCGGTAGCATTTTGAACTTCAGGAAAGCTGACAATACAAAACCAGTTCCTTCTCTTACTCTTTCCTTAGGTCCTTTGAGAGCCTCTTCTGGTTTAGCACAGTGATGTCAATTACTTTTTTAAAAAATTAATTAAAATATTTTTTTTTAAAAAAGAGAAACAATCAGCAGAGAGATGGAATGGTACATATTTGCTTCCAGGATTCATGATTTATTTGAGCTCGTTATACAGTGAAAAAAAAGTACAGTGTCCAGTAAAAGAGAAGCAGCGGGTGGGCAGGCGGCTTCACTGAAGATGGAGAAATCCATGGCAGTTCTTGTCCTCTTTGCAAGACTGGACCTTATGTGTGCTTGAATGTAGGAAGAGAAGCAACATTTTTAATGGGCACAGATGGAGTGTCTTAAGTGATTGACCCAAGACAGTATGGCAACAGTGGGGGGGGGGGATAGGTTGAAAATCCCTATGAGTGTTTCATAACTCATCTAAATGTTCCTGCTACATACAGGACAAGAGGTGTCAGCCACCTGCTTTAAGTGGGTGTAATGAAAGAGGATATGGAAGAAGACTCCAGAGCATCCAGTTATTTTAGATGGCTCTGTTCTAAGTCAGTGCTCCCCAACCTTTTTATCACCGGGGACCGGTAAATCCCCGATAACCTTTCCCTGGCCCGCCCATGGGGGGGGGCGCGGCGGCGGCAGCGACCGCAGGGCGGGGGTGACCGCGGCGAAAACACCTGGGCCGCCCCGCGCCGCCCCACCGGCCCCCCAACACAGGCGCGACGGCGGCAGGGAAAACATCCAGGCCGGCACGCGACCCCCCCCGCGGGTGGATTCTACACTCAGGTTATTAAGCCTAAACAATGGTTAAGACCTTTTTGCACCCATGCTTATCTCAAACAAAAGAGGAGGTAGGTGCGTGTGCATGTGTGCGTGTGTGTGTGCGTGTGTGCGTGTGTGTGTGTGTGTGTGAAATCCTTTATCTCTTACTTTCAGCTACCACTCAGCACCTGAAGCATTCCTTTAATTATAAACATTAGAAACCATAAATGCAACACTCTTTTAAGTCTACATTAAAAGTTCTTGTCTCACAGTGTCCCTGCCTGCCTATATTTTCTCCACACCGAGAGTCTTAAATGCCAAAAGGAAGGTACTGTAGTGGGGAGGGGGGTGTGCTGGGGGGTGGGGGGATATTCCTCCTCCACATTTCCCTGAAATCAAACCAACTCCAGTAACTCGCCAACGGGGAGGGCAGCGAAGTGAACGCGCGTCTATTTGTAGCGCACAACCACGCCTGAGGCGTGTGCGTGTGTGCGTGTGTGTGTTTGCAGGAGGGGGGGAGCATTCCGGCTCCCTGCTCTTCCACGGGGCCTCCCTGCCAGAATAAGACTAAACAGACTAAACAAAGAGACACGTTTATTCCCGTCCATCCCCGGGACCCGAGTCGGAGCACTCTTTTCTCTCGCAAGCACACTCGCTCACGGCGGGGGCGCCTCTCCGCCCTGCAGGGAAGTTACTTCTCCCTCTGCTCCAAGTCCAAGGACGGACTCAAGCTACAAACCCTCGCCACCAGCAACGGAGTCCCGCGTGGAAGGACTCGTGGGAAAAGTGCAAGTTGCGGTGCCACAAGCGCTGGTGTGTGTCTGTGTGGGGGGGGCGCTTAAAAACCCACTTCAAAGGAGGGAACGGAGTGGAGGTGTGTGTGGGGGAGACCCACTGGTGACGAGCTCCAGGGCTACCAACGGGACCAGGTAGCCCAGCTCCCCATGGGGCAACTAATATACTGTCAAGAGGGCGACTTTTGCGCCTTCCACGCCCGCAAACTTGTGGGAGGCTCGCCTGGTGCCCATGAACACAGGGCGGAGAGGGGGGTGGGGGAGGAAGAGAGGACACTCCCCACCCCGCCCGCCAACATAGCGCATCCACATGCCCTTTTGGGAAGGGGTGGCGGCCCCCACCATAAACACCCCCCACAACCCAATCCTGCCCTCGGCGAGGCAAACAGGCAGGTAGTATCAGTAAAGCGGCCGCCGCTGTCGCCGTGTCCCCGCCGGCGCTGCAGGACGAAGTAGCCGCTGCTCTTCTGGGTCACCCACAGCTTGAGGGCGTTTTTCAGGAGCACCTCTTCGGGCTTCAGCCACATCTTCTTCCCGCCGACCCAGCCGGGTGGGTCTCGCCGCGAGGGTCACATCGCTCTCCCCGCCGCCGCCCGCTGGATCCCCCCCCACCTCCCCACCCCCGGCCAGCCCCCCTGGAGGCAGCGGCGGCCGCAGCGCTGGAGAGGCCAGCCCCGGCCGGGAGGGAGGGAGAAGGAGGAGCCGCCACCACCACTGCTGTTGCTGCTGCTGCTGCCTTATTAGCCTTTCCAGGCGCAGGGATTGCCTTGAAGCCAAGAGGCTTCCTGAGAAGCCTCCTCCTCGCACCGCCACCACCACCAAGACCTCCTCCTACACGGCCCCGCTTGCGCCTCTCCTGCCGCCCGCCTCGTAGCGAGAGCGGTCTCCGAGAAAAAAGAGACGGCGGCGGCGGCGGGAGGAGGAAGAAACCTGGCCTGGCCACGACAGGAGGAGGAGGAGAGGGAAGAACGGAAAGAGGAAATTCCCCTGCCTTCGCTCCACACCGTCGGTCCGGCTGGCT
The DNA here is from genome assembly GCA_023846285.1 of Phrynocephalus versicolor. Lineage (NCBI taxonomy): Eukaryota > Metazoa > Chordata > Lepidosauria > Squamata > Agamidae > Phrynocephalus > Phrynocephalus versicolor. The sequence continues at coordinate 64,933,897 of JAHTLZ010000129.1, forward strand.
TCGTCGTCCCAGCCAAGCGAGAGAAAGGCCCGCCCTGCTTTTGCCACCGCCGGCGGGCAGAGGAGGAAGGCAAAGGCAAAGGCGGCGTCAGCGGCTCCTCCTGCGCTCCTCCAGCCTTCCTCCTCCACCGGCCGCCCGCGGGAGAGAAGAGGAGGAGGAGGAGGGCGGCGGAGGAAAAGGGGAGGAGCCTCCCCGGCCTCCCCAGGCGGCCCGGTGCCGACCGGTCCACGGACCGGCACCGGTCCGCGGCCCGGGGGTTGGGGACCACTGTTCTAAGTGACCTGTCTATGTTACTATGTACTTCTCTGCTTCCTACGCATCCTTCCAGCTGCTTCATCCAAGTACAGTCAGTGACATTTATTTCTGAAAGGAAGAAGAGAGATAATGTGCTGGGATGGGCACCCTGGGAGTAAAACAAACAAGCACAACCCTGCAAGGTTCATTACATGCATCTGTAGCTAACAAAGATCTTTGAGTGCATCACAAAGTGAATGCTATAACGTAAGCTGGTTTAGTCTGTTCCTTACTCAGATGTTCAAGGATGTTTAAAAGTCCTTGCTGCACAATCTATACTCACATCTTAATGTGCAATGTTTGAAAACTATAGCTCATGAAAATGAATCATATCACCAACATAGAGGTTTGTGACGCGAGAAAACCAGAACTTGGAAATCCTAACTTTTTGGACACTAATTCTCAGATTCCCATAGATAACATGCTTGTGGTCCAAAAAATTAAATTTCTGTAGTCCAAAAAGTGATACTTCCACGTTTTTGATAAAAGCTTGTGAGTTTAGCATTGTATATTTGCCATACAGTCTCAAACTGACATCAAATATAATAGAATGTTTTTTTCTTTATAAAGGAAATCCTTGCCGAGAGCAAACTAGGAAGTCAGGGTTCCAAACTGACACAGACCAATGGAACCTTATGTTGGAAGGGACTAGGTGCAGCTCAATTTGCATTCAAGAGAAAACATGCTTCTGCAAGGGGCAGACAACAGAGAGAACATGCCCAAGTTCCCTGCAGTTATTTTTTTACCTGCTCTGCATTGACCTTCCCTTGACATTAGATTTCTATTCTTGTGATTGCTGAGATCACATCCTCTCTCCTCACACATCCCTCTTGTCCTTTCAAGAGTGAGACGTTTTGCCTTTGTTCTCTAGAGATGAAAGGAGCACCCATGGATCTTGTTGTCTCTAACTTAGTTAGCTAGAACTAGGAGGGCTATCATCAGTCCTATCACAAATGTATTTTTCTAATAAACACAAACTCTCTTGTTTTCTTAGAAAGAGGTGTGGCTGTGATTCATTTACAAAGCAGAAAGTGAGCTCATTTTGAGTTTCAAAGAGCTAAATGCACATGTTAATTGTTCTTAACCCCTGTACACCTAGCCCCCAATGCCTTAAATACCAAACAAACTTGAATTTTCAAGGGCTCAATACATGGTACACAGTTGGGGTGGGACAGCTGTCTACACTGAAACCTTCAACTACTGTTACACACAGAAACAGGCAAAAATCCCCCACCCCAAAAAAGACACAAAACATGTGGCACCTTAAAGACTAACTTTCAGATTTGAATGAACATTTCATGGACACATCCACTTCTTCAGACACATAGCAGCAGAAAGTTAGTTTTTAAGGTGCCACATGTTTTGTGTCTTTTATTTTTTATTTTTGCCTGCAATTCTTGAAGGGACTAACACGGCTACCCTCTCTGACACAGAAACAGATACACAAACACTCAATAGTCTACATAAAGCTTAATGCATGAGATGAAGTGGTCTTTTGTATATTATACCACAAGCTATAATACATGTGTTAGTCTTTAGGGTGCAATGGGACTATGACATTTTTGTATGCCAGGAAGAGGGCAAACTATCTTCTCATGAACAACCATCAAGCAGGATACTTTCTTGCCTCTGTCAGATGGGTCATTGATAAACTGGAATGTACCTGATTGGTCACTGAAATTATTGGTGTTTTCCCCGCCATCCAGATAATACCGGACTTCTATCAGAAGAGAACAGGGACAAAACTGGAGATGTCACTTTTTTCAAAATCACCCACTAGGTGTGTGTAACATCTGTCCTTCATGGCCTTTGTGAAGCCACACAGATGGGTTTCCCAGTGCACATGTACAAGGCTCAGACTTCCCTAGCAATAGGAAAGTTTGTTAGTCTCCACTTCCTTGCACTGAGCATGTGCAAGAAGCTTCCCGTCCAATGCCTCAGTTCACTCTTGCCACCACACTAGAGGTAACACGCCATAGGTCTCCTCTTCAGAGTTCTTTTAGTCATATTTTTGGTCCTATTTGTCTATTTTATAGCATTTCTGCCACCTTTCAAATGTTGTGCTTCTTGTAGTGGTAAAATTATGCACTCAGACAGTCACCAGGAGGCTTTACTGTCTCAGTGAGACCCATCAGCCAGAGTCCTGTGGTATTTGTAAAACCTTCAGCACCCAGGCTCTGAAGAATCACCTTTTTTATTTGAATACCTACCTGCTTGAAAGGTCCTTGCGACCACCACCTATGGAAAAGGCTTCAGTTTCCCGTTTGGTTTCTGCTAGTCCTGTAAAAGCTAAGAAGGACTCAAAACCATCTTCAATGCCAATGAAAACTAAATGTCGACTCCCATTAGTGACTGTTGGATGCATGGACTTCGGTCTTGAAACCGGAGGATGTTATCGTCCTTGATACTCCTTGTACACACATGATTGCACCCCACTGTATAACTCCAACACAATCATCAAATTTGCAGATGATACAACAGTGGTGGGGCTCATTAGTAAGAACGATGAGTCTGCTTATAGGAAAGAAGTACAAGGGTTGACTCAGTGGTGTAAAGAAAACAATCTTATACTTAACACCAAAAAAAAACCTAAAGAACTTATAATTGATTTCAGGAGGAAGAAAGATGCACATTTACCATTGTACATAAATGATGAGGAGGTGGAGAGGGTTGGTAGCTTTAAATATCTGGGCACTTACATCTCAGAGGACCTCTCATGGACTACAAATACCAATATGGTTGTGAAGAAGACACAGAAGAGGCTGTATTTCCTGAGAATGCTCAGGAAGATGAATTTATCTCAGCATCTACTTCTGTCTTACTATCACAGCACCATTGAGAGTGTTCTAACTTATGGCATGCTATCATGGTATGGGAGCAGCTCTGTAGCGGACAAAAAAGCTCTACAGAGAATAATTAAAATTGCCCAGAATGTTACCGGGCTCCAGCTACCAACCCTGGATGACATCTTCACATCTCGCTGTTTGAGGAAGTCACACAACATTCTGAGGGACTCTACTCATCCTGCTCACAATTTCTTTGAACTGTTGCCTTCTGGCAGAAGATACAGAACAATTAAAACTCAGACCACACATCTTCTGAACAGTTTTTATCCCAGAGCTATAATTGCACTTAATAATGAACTCAAGAACCACCAGTAGTGAGCACTTGGACAGGATTACCTAGCCTGTTGTGTAGATGCTTGTGTTTTTAGGGTGGGTGGGGGTGGGTGGGGGAGTGTTCAGGGATTTTTATGTGTGTGTGTTGAAGGTTTTTTTTTTTTTTAGTGTGTGTGAGAGTGTTTGGAGATTTGTGTGTGTGTGTGTTGAATCTGGTCTCTGGGTGTCTGAATTTCGTTGTATGTGTATACTGTGTATACTGTGTATATACACACAATGACAATAAATT
>JAHTLZ010000129.1:64937608-64952679 GCA_023846285.1 Phrynocephalus versicolor
TATTATTATTATTATTATTATTATTATTATTATTATTATTATTATTACTGAACATCCGCCTCACCTCCAGCTTTGCCCACCTCTGCCGGGCATGACCCCTTGTTTCCTTTAGAGTCATCTGATACCTCATCTGGATCTGAGGCTTCGGAGATGGAGAACCCTCCGGAGATGAAAGATCATTTCATCCAGGCTTCTGCCACTTAGCCGCATGCTGTGAAACCAGGCCAGGACAAGACTTCTGTTTCATCAGTTGTTCCTGCACCTATGTTGGATTAAGCATCATTTCCCGCAACATCCTCAGTATCAAGGGGAATTGTCCAGAATACACCAATGGTGTCTATTATTTTTAGACAAAATGCAGCCTTTAAGGAAGGCCACAGAAGAAGAAATTGCCCTAGTGGAGTGAGCCTTGATAGAGTTTGGTAAGGGTCGCTTGGCTAATTGGTAGGCAAGTTCAATAGCGGAAACAATCCAGCAGGAGAAATGCTGTGAGGAAGCAGAAGACCCTTTGGAACTTGGATCATAACAAATAAACAAATTTGGAATAGAATGAAGTGAAGCAATACTGGATGTGTAGAAGGCAAGTGAAGGTCCCTTTCCAGTGGTGTAGATGGAAGAGACCACCTTAGATAGGAAGGAGACATTGGGATAAGCCATGACTTTGACCTTGTAAAATTGAAGGTAAGGTGGAGAACAAGGGTATCAATGGCTATCATTATGGATGCCTAAGGACAACCTCTGGGTTGGAGAAATATTTGTCTACTGCCTTTCAGCAAAGCATATGGCTTCTGTTTTGTCTGGGAATAAACACATCATATCTCCAGTGATTAAGTATTGTTCGAAGACTAACTTCCTCTTGCTTCAGAAACATAAAGGCTGTCTTTGGCTGTATATAAAGGCAACTTGAAGCAATTGTTTTTGTGTGGAATGTACAATGGGGTCCCTTTCCCCTCCTCTACCCCCATGTCTTTGTTCTGCTGAACCAAATCAGTACTGTATGTCTAAACCTGTCCTCTGGTGATTCTATTGGAGATACTTTTTTTCTTCCTTGTGTTTCTATTCTGAATCCTATTTCTTCTCTAAGTCTTAAAAAACACACCTAAGATACACAAGTAAGACACACACTTTTATCTTTTTTAAAAAAAGACTCAGCTCCCAGACTCTCTCCAGCCAGCTTGCACTATTCCAAGGTCTGATTCAGCCTGAACACTTTTGGATGTATTTCTCTTACTAGAAGCTTTTAGAAAGTAGGACTTCTGATTAGACATGGGCACAAACCGAAAAAATGGCAATTTGTTTTGGTTCAGTTCATTTTAAGGTTTGGTTTGATTCGTTTTTAACCAATTTTTATGGAAACATTTGTTTTGTTGGTTTGTTTTGATTCGTTATTCATTTTTTCCTGCTTTGCGTGATTTATTATTATTTTAATCCTGCCAGCCCGCAGGCCGGTTTGGCGGCCCATGGGCTGGATTGGGTTATTTTTATTAGAGTTGTTTTATTTTAAATTTTTTTAAAAAAATTGTGTGGACCACACTGCCCGCCTACCTGCTGTAGCACGGGCCGGTTGGCTTTTTTTTTTAACTTTTGCCAGCCTGTAGGCTGGTTCCATGACAACCCACGGGTTGGGCCAGTGCTCGCAGGTCAGTACCGGGGCCCACGCACTGGATTTTTTTGTTCTTTTAAAAAAACTTTTGTCAGCCCGTGGGCCAGTTTGGCGGGCCCGAGGACCAGTTCAGTGACCCATGGGTTGGTGCTGGTGCTCGCAGACCGGTACCAGGGCCCGTGTGCTGGATCAGTTTTTATATTTATTTTTTATTTATTTTATATTATTTTATTTTATTGTGCCGACCACGTGGCCCACCTACCAGCTGTAATATGGGCTGTTTGGCTTTTTTAAAAAACTTTTGCCAGCCCATGGGCCGGTTCGGCTACCCGCAGGTTGGGGCCAGTGCTTGTGGGCCAGTACCAGGGCCTGCGCGCCGGATCGGCTTTTATTTTATTTCATTTTCATTTTCATTTTTTACTTTTGCCAGCCCTGTGGTGACCCTCAGGTTGGGGCCAGTGCTTGCAGGCCAGTACCAGGGCCCGCACGCCAGATTGGGTTTTTTTTTTTACATTTTTTACATTTTTTACATTTTTATTTTATTTTATTTTATTTTTGTGCTGACCATGTGGCCTGCCTACCAGCTATAGCACAGGCCGGTCGGTACTGAAGACAGTACTAAGATGCAAAGACTGAAATCCTGTTGTACAGGTATATAAATGATGTAACTTTTAGAGGCAAGTGGCTATAAATTATGAAATCTTTATAGACAGCAGCTGTTGCATGCCATGCTGTGTGATTTGGTATGCAGCAGATAACCTCTATGAAGATTTTTTTTTGGTAATTTCCTTCCAAAAATTACATTGTTTGGGTATTTTCACAGCGGTATTTCAGCCAGAGGTTTCTCTACATGAAGTCAAGATTAAAAGAAGGGCAGCCAGAGACAAGAGAAGACAGATATTAACTCAACTGGTCATGGTTTCTTAATAATTCATCTGTACATTTGCAAGGTGTCAGACCCCCCATTAACCTCATGGCTTCACTGACTGCTCTCCAATGCTTCACTGTCCAAAGTACTTAACTATAATAAACAGCAGCACAACAAAACACCAATAAAAACCATTAAACCATAAACTTTGTTATATAGCACATTGCTTAGCTTCTTCACACTTGATGTGCAGATTGCTGATTGCGATTTATTCCACTCATTTATGGATGTCACACAAAGGCATACACTAGATTTATTACTTGGATATTCCATACATCACCAGTCTGACTAGAAAAAAGGGGCAGTTACTACCGAGAGATAGATGCTAGCTGTTAATTTAACCATAATTTTTAATGAATGGGTTGTTTGCCACCCCATATATTTTAAATAATATTTCTTTAAATTGGCAACATCCATCCAGTTTTAAAGTCAAGGGTATTGACAAATATCTTGCCATTAACATATCTCAGATTTTAATTCAAATGTATGAAGCACAGATGCTATGGATAATAAGCAATTATCAGATATGTTTTTAAATACCATGTATTAGTGACCAGGGAAGAACAGTTTAGCATAAGAACAGGAAGAAATATTTTTAGCCTGACACCAAGTTGAGGAGTGGGAAAAAAACAATCAAAACTGAACCCCAAAAGAGTAAACAAAACTAAGATGACTATAAATCAGGATGTACTTGGGAAGATTCTTGATTGTTGACTTCCCATCCTGCAAAACTAGGTTTTGCCTCCTGTAGTATCAGCTCATTATTTCCGCAAAGTGTTAGTCTCTTGGCTGAACAGGTCTACCTGTAGCTATCATAATGAAGAGTGTATTTTAAGGGCTTGTGCCATTTATGAGCAGTTAGTTCACTCCCACCTCTTCATACTATGTGGGTGTTGTGCCGCTTCTGGCTGAAATACTCTCCTGTCCCTTGTAACAACTTTCTATAGAGATTTTTTTGGATGGCTGTCTTACAAATTAAGAGTCAGTGGAATCTCCCTAAAGACCTACTGTTAGGGAAAGTCACTCGTCTTCCATATTTCCCCTTGTTCATTGAGTCTACCTACAATTCTTTCTTTGGCACATAATGATTGCATACTCCACTTCAATTGTCTTGTATTTGTCTGGAAACGGTCTCTTAAGAATGTGTGTGTGTGAAAAAGGGTGGGGTGTGTACTGACCAAATATCCTGGGAAAGGGTGTAGTTGAATGGAAGCAACCTTGAACAGACACAGTCCAGGTTACAACATTGAGGATCCAGTCTTACACCTTCCTTTAACAGCTGTATTTTCATTGCTTACAATCTGTATGGTAGACCTTTCTTAGGACTTGCTGTTGTGTTAGTTAAAAGCATGCAGCTCTTGGGAGGCACCCTCTATTCATTTTTATTGGGCTTGTAATACATGGAAGATTACTTTATAAACTGGGCAAATTTGGATTTTTGGATTACAACTCCTGTAACACTGCAGCTGGCATGTGCAGTTATTGCTAAAGAGTGACTTTTTCAAGTTCTGTTTTTAAATTCCCATTCATAGTACAATTTCAAAGACTGTCCTACTCCTTGGATGCCACTATCTGGCACAGGAGAGGAGCTCCCAGCAGCATCACTACAAACACAGTCTTTACCTGCACTTAGGGTTAAGCACAATAAGTTACAACCACACAGATGCAACTGGGGGCAGTAATGCAATGCAGGCTTAGCCAGAGAAGGGGGGGAGCAACCCATCTGTTTCAGCTGAGTAAGTATCTTTCAGAGGGAATCACAGCTGGCCTGCATTTAAGGGAGAGACAGTCAGGCAGGTTATCAGCTAGGCAATTTACTTAACATTTCAGTTGATATTCCTGACCTACACCACTTCCAGATGGCAGACATTCTCGGTCAGAGGTTTTGGACTACAAGTCTCATGGCTTCCATGTTGCCACTCTTCCCATTGGACACATCTGGTATAATCATGTCTGTTATATAAAAGAAAGGTAAGTAACTTGTAAAAAGGATATAACCACTAGACATACATGCGAAAAGAAAGACCTGTGGTCACATTGTAGTTCATAAAATATGTTATTGTTAGGTTTCCCTCATGCAGAACTTGAAAAATTATAATTTGGACTATAGCTCCCACAATCTCCAACCAGGTATGTATCCTTGCAGCTTTTTTTGAAAAACAAAAATAAACTTACTAAGCAATGCCAGTGTGCAGTTAAATATGAATGTTTGTGGGATCCATGTAATGGGGCAGAGCTGATCCTCTGCAATTCCTGTAGGTTAAGTTTTAAAAACAATGTAGTGGAACAGATAAATGATGGACTAGCTAGTACTAATTGACTTTAAGTCAAATGCCATGTTTAAATATTGAGCAAAAATAAATATTGACTAATTCCTGGCACTTTTTTTTATCTTCTCATAGTACTCCTCTTGCATTTCTGCTTACTGAACATCAGGGAATGGCAACCATTGTCCTGAATGTTACTATGCATTTCAACAAAAGAATCCCTTGTTCCCAATACAGTGGACCCTTGTATAACAAACAGTTTGTATAACATAAAATCTGTACAACATAAAAAAATCCGGAAATAGGGAAAATTTGCTTTACATAATCGCCTATGGGGCAAATCTGTCCAAAATAAAAATGGGATTACGGTACTCTGTTTTCAATGCATTCCTATGGGAAATTTGTATAAAATTTGCTTAACATAATTTCATTTGGAACGAATTAATTCCTTTATACAAGGTACCACTGTACTACCATAAATAATAAGCGAAAAACATTGCAAGAAGAGTTAATCTGGCTACAGCAAATATAATAAGCATTTTAGTATCCAGGATTCATTTTCAGAACAATTTCTCCTTAAATTTAGATTGAGGATTATGTGCATGGTACAATATTTCCCCCTGGTGGTAGATGTCACTATCGTTTGAATTTCACCACTGCAGCTGATAGTGTATGAAAAGTGACTTTCTTCTACAAAGAAAGAAATAATGTTAGCTGTAAATTTTCTGTCTTGCTTTCCTTCTTTATACAACATGAATGCAGGACCATTAATCTGATCATAGATCTAATGAGATTAATGTGCTCTTCTCCTCCTTTCCTGCTCTTGCTGTGGAAGATATTTCCAGATTAACTGTTACCACAGAGGTGTTCCTTAATAGATAATTTAGGTTTCCTAAAATTCCACTTAATAGAATAAATTGAGGGAAATGAAAGAAAGCTCCTGGTCACATTGACAGTAAATGGTGTCTTCTGCTCTGCCTCCACCCTGAACCCAGAGTTTTAAAAGATTTTATTTATTTATTTATTTATTTATTTATTTATTTATTTATTTATTTATTTATATACCACCCATCTTCCGGAGGAACTCCGGGTGGTTTACAACATTAAAAAGCAAACAATGAATAACAACAATGCAACAAGAATAATAATGATAATATGAAAACAAAAAATATATGAAATAAAATAGCTACACTAAGATGAAGACAACAAAGCAAAATAGAAGGAAAAAAACAAGGAAAAAACAAAAAACAAAACAAAACAAAAAACTGCTACTCAAGGTTGCCAAATATTCCATCTTTGGATTGTGGTTTTAGACCACAACTCCCCAAACCCTCCAGCTACTGGAAGTTGTAATCCAATACAAAATGTCCAATTCCAAGCTCATTGCAATCCACACTGGTTCAGCAATTTTTCTCTATTGACTGTAATTGTCCAAGAGGTATCATAGTATCAGCAATATGCCAGCTGTTGTAGTTGACACAAAGTGAAGGGATATGTCACTATCAAACAAAGACTGTGGTATCTTTCTGCCCCATGGTCTGCAGCTAAAGGCCAGAAAAAATGCCTGAGACTAGTGTCATTGCCATCATCTTCTATTTTACTTGCACTTAGACAATGAGCAAGGATACTGCAAGAAAATGGTCACTTGGCATTGTGCCACTAATATAGCAGTTGCTTTTGAGTATGTGGCGATCACTACAGAGAAAGCATGCCGTCAGTTTGTGCAATAACAAGTGGTGAGATCCCATATTATTACAGTGTCAGGACGTTCAGCTCAGCAGAAGCACATTAGGATTCTGGTTGTATGTGTCCTGTCCTCCCCAGTGTGGCTGCAAGCATACAGATACACAGAACCAAAAAACAAAAGTTTAAAATGAATTGGTTTATCATAAAAATAAATGTACGCATTAATTTGAACTACTCAGCTTCCCCTCTTATGCTTAGTTTTAGATGGCAAGTAGTTAGCTTCACAATGTCAGTTTAGCTCAGTCAGTTGGATTCTCAGGAGCTAAGTGTTTGACTGCACACACTGTTTATCCAAGGAGAAGGGTCTGCTTTGATCACCTGAACTGTCTGTGAGTGACAAGCTTATGGGCCCCACCACTACTGCCTCCTTGATCAAGTTTTACCATCTCAGAGTACCAGCAGAAAGACAGACGTGTGACCACTTTTGGAGTACCTTTTTTTTCTAGAATGACTGTATAGCTCAGTGGTTTAAGTATCTCACTGTGGAGCCAGATGTTGGAACGGCTTTATTTCCTCACTGTGTGTCCTTGACAAGGGTTGCAGTTCATCCATAAGTTCCTGTCTAGCATGCAGTTTGAAGAACACTGGGAAACATGGGAGGGCTATAGTTAAGTTGAATAAATTTGAGGACTCATTATGGTTAAGGAAAAGGTTGGAAAACTGAATCCTAGCATGAATATAAACGATAGTAATAAGCTAATAAATGATAATAAGAGACAGCCAAACTATAGGAGATGTAACTTGAACTGGAATTTTCTTATACAGTAAATGATATTTGATTGTCTTAATCCACTTCTGTGTGAGCAACCGAGACTTCTTTCCAGAAATCTGGGAAGCAAAACTCATTTTCCAGCAGCAGGCAAGATTAAGATACCAATCATCTGGACAACAGGAGGAGGACATGGGAATAGTTAATTTAAGTATTGAATGACATTTAGTGCAGGCTTCCATGTTTTTAACCTCTGCTGATGGGAAAACAATTCCTAAAATTAACTTGATCAAGCACTGCAACAGGTTTAGGGGGAACCACATTAATTGAAGAATGCTTTTCTTCCATTAATGGACTGTCTCTGGGGTAGGCCACCAATCAATGGGTTAACTATGATCTACTGAATAGAGTATAGTGTTAAGTCACACAACAGTCTAGCATTATCTAACCACAGGTGGATGGGAACAGACAACTGGAAAGGCAGATTCCTCAAACTCCTTGTCTGCCCTCCATTTGCATCTTCATTCCTTTTTCACTGGTTCTCACGCAGTCTGAACAGTCTCTTGACCTCTAATTCAGAAGTTCCTTTCCCAGTCTTTGCTTGGATCTTTTCTTCCAAACACAAGGCCTCTCTTACATAGGAAAATGTCTTGGCGAACATACTACTAAAACACTTAAGTAAACATTTTTTCTTATTCCTACTGTGTTCCGCACAATGCATATGCTCTCTCATTCCTTTGCTTCTTTCTTTGGACTGGAAGGTGGTAGCAATCCCTCAACACATACACTTCGAGCGTTTTCACACGACCCCTAAGATCTGCTGGCCACTTAAATTCGGACCAGAGATCTTGGGGGCTTGTCACTGTTCCTGTGTTCCCACCCCCTCCGCATTCCTGGCTGCAGGCTGCGTGAGGGGAGGGAGAAAAAAAAGGAAGAAAAGAACGTGGCTCACCTCCGTTCTGCCATCCCCCCCTTACAGCGGCGGGGGGGGCCCAAAAAACAACAAACAGAAGCGAGGAGAGCCCGGCACTCTTAAGTTACATCCGCATCAGGAATTCTTCAGCCCTGGAGAGCAGGTACTTGAAAAGTGCGCTGGGACACGCTTAGGTGGCCGTGGTCGCACTTAATTTTCTGTAAACTCCGGAGCTGGTGGGGAAACAATTTTAAGCTCCGGAGCTGGGAGCCATTTGCTGTGGAATTTAGGGGTCGTGTGAAAAGGTTCTTCAACTCCAGTTCCCACTCGTAGTTTCCAGTAGCTGTGTCTCAGAAGAATGACAGAGGTGGGCCCAATCATATGGGCATTTCCTTTTTAAGGGTCAGGTACACAAAGTGGCCAGGAAATGGTCCACCTGTCTCCCATTTCCTCACTTTAGTATACAGTCTCCACACAGAAACTCACCAAGTGCTCTCATACTGCTGCAAGTGAAGGGTAGCTAATTTTCCTCTGTATCCATCTAACCAACAGCTGGAGCAAATTCAAGAAAACAACACCAGAGTACTAACAACATGAAAAGGGAGGCATTCTGCTTCTAAGCAGTCCCCCGTTGCTAAAAGGAGGAGACGAGAAAATACATCAATAATAAATGATAGTAAGCTATCCAGACAGCAAATGATAACATCACATCAAACTATATGTGATGCAGTTTGAATGGGAGCTTCCTTGCAAAGTAAATGTTTGATTGTCCTAATGCAAAATGTTTGAAGTTGCTGCAGCGCTGCAACCTGTAGTTTAGCTTCTTTTTGTTGGTGCTTGGGAGATAAAGATGTTTGGAACCTAGAACACCTCCCCAGCCACCTAGAAATACCATAATTACAGAGAAACAGGGCATAGGGTGTTGTTCATTAAGAGGTGTACTGAGGAGGGACAATGCTCTTTCCCTAAACCCCATGGATAATGCCACACTGAAGTTCTTAGCTAGGGTGTTGACGTTGTGTGGTCAGTGAGGGAGAGAGAGAGGGGGTGGGAGACAGGCTGCCTGACAAGGGAAGCAACATGCTTCTAGAGATCTGAGCTAACCTAGTTCTGAAGTAGAAGTGTTCCTCTGACTAGCTGAAGTGGTGGAGTTGAAAATGGCTACTATAAATTGGTCTTATAAATATGTACAAGCAGCTCCCCCAGAGCCCTTTGAGCCACGTGTATGGTCGCCTGACCTGCCAGTCTAGTCATTTCTAAGTTCCTCCCAGGGTTGCCTAGTGCTTCTGATTGACAGAAGCATTCAGTCAGGGGCAAGGGTGGAGAAAATGGGCAGACAAACCAAGCAAACGAAAAATCACTTTAAAAGTTTGTTGGTTCTGTTTGTTTTTAGTTCATTGGTTTTGATAAACCTGACCTGACCTGAACCAATGACCCAGAGATATTTGACAAACTTCTTGGTTTGTTTTTGGGCACACACCCATCTCAAGCCATGAAGATTATGTCAAACATTCTTCACTCTTCTATTTTTTTTATATGAAGTTGAATACATAAGGAAGCAAAAACAAAGCATTGCTGGTTAAAGCAAGAACGATAGAGGGTGCTAGAATCCTGGCTAAGATAACATAAGCGCATTCCATTGAGAAAATTGCTGTTATAAAAGCTAGTTGTTGAAAAGCCTAGGTTTTTGGTGAGAACTAGGGATCCCAGAATTGTTTTTAAGATGGAAGAGACTGAAGGCAGGCAGGTCATGCTATATTTTGCTGACCTGAAGGCATGTTTTACCGCTGCATTTTAATAGGCTAAATAAATTAATAATCTGCTGTAGTCTCCTAAATATTATTATTAAAATGAGTATCAGAACGATACATATAGTTGAGTAATAAGAATGATGATTATAAACCAACTGAAGCAGTTCCAGAATGACTACCAAATGTGTCAAAGTAACTACCATGAAGGAAATGAAAAAATAAAAAAATCATAAATAAATAAATAAATAAATAAATAAATAAATAAATAAATGTTGTTGTTGTCTGGGGAGAATCACCCTTGAGCCTAGTCCAGGAAATAGGTCGCAAGATAGCCATTACGTCTCAAGATGACCGAGCACCTATGTTCCTGAGGCAACAGCTCTCAAATGCTGTCCGAAGAGGGAATGCCTGCTGTGTGCTTGGCACTCTAGGCCAGCTGGCTAAATAATGGGGTTTTTTAGTAAAGTGATTTTAACCAGTATAATAAATAAATAGTCTGACACATATGGCTTAAAATAAATACAGATCTTCACTTTTATGAACATAATGTCTACTCACTATTCAAAGATAACTCTTTTTCCCTTTTTCCTGTGGGGGATACTAGTATGTTTTTTTCCTTAGGCTTTTACTCCTGGCAGGATTCAGCTATAGGAGTAGTCTCTCTCTCTCTCTCTCTCTCTCTGTCTCTCTCTCTGTGTGTGTGTGCTATCAGAGAGTCATCCAAGAATATTGGTCCAATATTACCTGAGCATCTCAGAGGGTTTAGTCCACCTTAGTCTAGGCTCAGGTGGGGGCGGAGTCCTCCACTAATTTAAAGGCCCATGATAAAGTATCACTGAAAAATGTTTAAATAATTTTGAGCCTTCACCGATGGGAAGCTGTAACATATCCTCGCAGATGTGTTTCTTATGTTCTGGCATTGCTGTTAAATCAACAAAAGGAAGAGTAAGTGTGAATTCCAGAACAATGGACGTTGCCATTAGGTAAGTTTATTTGTACATCTATTTTAGTTTATTTTTATTTTAGAGTATTTTTACCCCACCTTTCTCCTTGGAAAATGACCCAAGGTGGCTTACAGTAGTGAGGAATAATATACAGTCCAGTACAATTAAGACATGTTCAAGTATTTGAGAACAAGGAATTGAGGGACATCTTACAGCATTAATAGACAAACATTACATTAAAGCAACATGGTTATAAGTAGTCATAAACACAAAGTCTATGTGAATCTTTAGACTCATATAAATACACATGGTAGTCCATCATTCAGGGAAATACTATATCTCGTAATTAAATTTATGAATAACATAGTTCCCAGAAACAAGATTCTTTTTGGGAACAAGTTTTGAAGTTACCATACAGTTAGATAACAAACAGGACTTTATTGGTATAACATATAATGTTTTGTGGTTAGCATCAGAAGTTAATATTAAATGGCACTTTTGCCCCCAGCATCCCACCATTCCTGCAGGGCAGCAAACAAGGTGGTGGCGGCGGCAAAGGGGAAGCAGCAACAGCAGTGGCAGGATGGCAAGGGTAAAAGTGAGGGTGCTGTGTGGTGGCTGGCCAGCCCTTTGTGCTACTGAGGCTGTCCCATCCAGGAAGGAGCCACTGGGCGTGCAGTTGGAGGAGTCGGGTCACTTCTCTCCTAGCCAGCTGACCAGAAGAGGAGGACGAGGAATGCTATTCTGGTGCTCTTGGCCCTGTAATGAATTTTTAAAGTTTTATTACGAAATGAAATGAACCACTATGCTCCCCTGTGTCCTAGAGGGTTGCAGGGAAGAGCTTGAGGAAGCTACCCTGCTATTTCCATGCTGAAACATGGATGTGATCTGTATTTTTGAGTACATAATGTTTTGTTGTATTATTTAACTCAAATATATGATTCACAGCCATATATTGGCACCAAGACCACTGGAGAGCTTCCTGAAACTCTTTCCTGCATTCCCCTGAAACTTGGAGAGGTTTGGGACTCAGGGTGCTGACTTATTAAACTCCCAAGGGGGTGCCCCTAGGAAAAAATATTTCTGATTGAATCTGGATTTGGAAATGAAGGTGCTAATTGCTCACCCATGGTGCTATGGGGCTTGTGAAGGAAATGAGAGAGTATCCAACATGGAGGCTGTATGGTTTAAATCAAATGTCTTCTCTCATAGACTAGGCCACATCAGACAGCAGAATTAACAAGAAGCAGTTTGCTAGTCAGTGTGAAAGTATGCATGTTCTTTGTAAGCAATTATTTTGCAGGTGCGCTTATCTAATGGGAACCGGCGGAGGCTTGTACCATCAAGGCCATGGAACTATAACATCGGGACCGGAGTTAATTAAAGGATTTTTTATTATGGGAAACCGCTTGAAGAGAAGAGCAACAAAAACCATCATTAAACCTGGACAGATGATTGGACAATGAGTTGGAGAGAGTGAAAAGGGGAGGGGGTGATGTGGAGTGAAATGAATGCTTTTAAGTAGAGACAAGAATATATACGTGTGTGTGCTTTTTTCCAATATGCATGTTTAGATTGCTAGGCCTAAGAATAGAATCATCATGGCAAGTGTAACTTAGAATTAGTTAGACAGCTTCTTTGTTTTAACTGATTGCCATAAGATTGACTATTACCTGTATTTTTGAATCTGGCCTGTTTTCTGTAACACTTTAACTTTCTATTTTTTAATAAAAAATAATAATTATACAACTGGTTTGGTTTTTGCCCAAGGAACGGGAAGACTAAGTCCATGCCTTGACCGGTACTGGTGTATCTTACAAAGTACACAGTGTGTTTTAAAGTTGGTTGCTGGATTCCCCAAGTGGTCTTAGGATACCTGGGGGTAAGAACGAGGTAACGTTCTTGACAGGGCTATTGCAGTTTTCTGATTCAATTTTACAGGGGCTTACAGGGAGGAGCTTGTGGAAGCTACCCTGCCATTTCCATGCCGAAACATGGCTGCAATCCATATTTCTGAGTACTTAAAGGGGGTCAGGGGACTGAGTTATTAAGCTCCTAAGAGGGTGCCCCTAGGAAAAAATATTTGCTTCTGAATCCTGACTCAATTAGAAAGATTTTTTTCCCTAGGGGTAACCCCTTTGAAATTTAATAACTCAGCCCCCTGACCCCCAAACCTTTCCAAATTCTGAGGGCTTAAAGGGAAGAGCTGCCATTTCCTCTAGGATGATTCGTTTTGTTCCTAGAGGAAAATGGCATTTCATTTTGTTTCGGGACAATATGTGTCCTACCATTTCCTTACATAATGAAGTAATTTGTTATGTAACAAAATGATGAAACAGTATTTTGTTTTTCGTTATGTGCCCATCTCTAATAAACAGCTTTAGTTGGTTTGACACTATAGACTCTTAAATGGTTTCATCCCATAGCATTCCCCACCAGAACAGAGCAAGTAGAAAATAAACAGATTTATTATGTCCTTTCCCATGATAGAAACAAAAACAGTCATACTACTTGTAAGCTACACCAAACACATAGTTAAGGGCTTAAACATTTCAAGAGCCAATTTGGCTGTGGGGTGTTGATACTCACTGTGCAGT
Source organism: Phrynocephalus versicolor (assembly GCA_023846285.1). Classification (NCBI taxonomy): domain Eukaryota; kingdom Metazoa; phylum Chordata; class Lepidosauria; order Squamata; family Agamidae; genus Phrynocephalus; species Phrynocephalus versicolor. The sequence goes on from JAHTLZ010000129.1 coordinate 64,951,067, forward strand.
AGATTGCCATCTGCATAAATTTAGCACAATATTTTCCTGTCTTTATTTGCACCGTGGTTTGTTGTCAAGAAAAGTCTCACAAATTATTAGTATGTTTTCCATCTGATCTCTGGTGGGAGCCATGGAAAATATTAGATAACTGCCAAAATGTATAGCCCATTGTGCTCTATTCACTGTGGACCACCCAGAGCATTCTGGGATATGATCCAAGAATGTACAACTAGTTGGAAATCTTTTTGACAGCAAAATCTCATTCTCGGTGTCTTAGCAGCTTACTGCACGTTTCATTTAGTTGCACAAACTATGGGATTGCTTTGACTTACAGATCTAGAGATCTTCATACCTGCAGTGTGCTGTTGGGAGCTTATGTATGGCCCTTTAATTTTTAAGGCAGAAGTTTAAACATTTAATTGCTTGCCTCTTCCATTAACTGGATCAGGCATATGATAATGTAAGATACCAGGAGCTAGTGTGATGGAGAACTTCCACTAGTCATATCTTCCTTTTACAGATAGCATGGAGCACCACACAGACAAATTAAACATGCATTGTCTCTATAAGCAAATGACTAAACTGAGGAGCTCATGCTTTGCTCATATCATGACTCAATTGGAAACCAGTAACGCTGGGAATTGCTGAAGGATTGAATTGTGATGGAGTGACACAGTCTACAAAACTCATGCAGGACTGTTAATAGTAGGACATTTTGGAGGTCACTCACTCATAGGGACACATACATTAGAAGTGACTTGACGGCACAATAGCAGTCAGTTAAAAACTCTGAAATTTAAGAAAGCTAATTTCAACAGTCTTAAGGAAATAGTGGGTGTAATCCCATGGCCAGAAATACTAAAAGATGCAAGGTGTTCATGATGGACTGGGTTTTTTTAAAGGTGAGCTATTGAAGACGTAATTGCAAAGAATTCCATTAGGTTTCTAGCTTGTTTACAGAGGGTTCTTTGCTTGAAAGCAAATTGTTGGAAGGTTTGAGGTCTCTGAATTAGGGCAGTGGTCTCCCTGTTAAATAAAAAAATGGAAAACTCCCCATTATTTATAGATTTATGATGCATTTTGTTTCATGATGAAAATTCTTTTTAAAAATCTGTTATTAATAAAATGAAACAAAATGAAGACTGAAACAAAACGAAACAAAAAAAAAAACACTATATTTCCATTTCGTGCCCATCTCTAGCTAGGACTAGAAATGGGGTGGGGGCAAGCAGGGTGTGTACCACATGTATGAACAAGAAGGCATTTTGTATACGTAAAGGATTAGGAGGGTTCAAGACTGGTATGAGTTGAGACGTGAAAGAGAAATGTAAAATGACAAAATGAGAATTTTCAGCAGTTCTTTGAGTAAGAGGAAAAAGAAGAATGCAATGGGTCTGTTGCATGGAGGAGACGTGGATGAGATATAAAGAAGTGATAGAACCACTTAACTCATGCTTTGCTTCTATCTTCTCCCACAAGGAAAACTATGTTCAATTTGGTAGAAAAAGAATCAGTGGTGTTGTGTATTGATCTGTATTCCTATTATCTGTACTTGCTTATGTTGTAGTAACTGCCTTCCTGTTCCAAAGGGAACAGGCCTATTGGTTTATTCAAGTTGCTGC
>JAHTLZ010000129.1:64952689-64967207 GCA_023846285.1 Phrynocephalus versicolor
CATTTGGATCCTCAATCCTATTGGTTTCTGCCAAAAGGCAGCTTTGTGATTGGTTGTAATTGTTCCCTCCGAAATGTATCTTTTCCTAGCCAGTCCTCGCTCCTATAAATGTAGCTCCCTCTCCTCAGTCCCCAGTCTTGTTCTCTCCCTGAATAAAGAGCTGTTACACTAGAAGCTGTCTCCAGCCTGCTATGTCAAAGAGCTGAAGTCACTTGCTGAAATCACTAAACCCCACGTCACTACAAGTGGTAAATTGAGTGGGCTGCAGGCCTAAGACAGGAACACCTGGTTGCTTTAAACAATTTCAAGTCTTTGTTATAAAGCAAGATGAAAAGCATGCTGCTTGCACACTATACCACCCCATAGCACTTAAAGCACTTTCTGGGTGCTTTACAAATTAATTATCTAGGGTACACATTGCCCCTGCCCTGGTGAGCTGAGTACTCAATTTACTTGGAAGGATGGAAATCTGAGTGAATCTTGAGCAGACTACCTGGGTTTGAAGCCCAGATTACGGGCACTGTTTCTGCTCTATTACAGCAGTTTAACATCTGCACCACAAGATTCCTTTAAGAGGAACTGCCTTCAAAGATACAGGTTTAATCTCAGGTCTTCTATCTATAATTAGAGACTAGAGATGGGCACGATTCAGAAATTTTTTTCGTTTTCGTTTCCGTTTTCGTCTAGGGGTCCGTTTCGGCTCGTTTCTGTTTTCGTGACCTAATTTTCAAAATTTTTCATTTTCGTTTCGTTACGTAATGAAAACGAAAAACGAAAACGAAAACGAAAAATTTTTCGTTTCTTCCCATTTAGCTCCATTAAGTGCTTTTCCAGTAACAAAAAACGAAAATTGGCTCAAAATTAGTCGTTTTGTTTCCGTTTTCGGTCCATTTTTGAACCGTTTTTCGTTTTCGTTTCGTTACATAACAAAAATGAAAAAACGAAAATGGAAACGAAAATTTCGCTAAGTCGTGCCCATCTCTATTAGAGACTGATTGAAGAAGAGGGGAAGTCCCTAAGACTGGAGTCAGACAATTTTCTACAACTTTAAAAATGAGGGGAAAAATGTACCTGAGCAACTACCAACCAGTCAGTTTGGCATTGCTAGCAAGGAAGCTTCTAGAACTGAATGGTGTTCTGTTTATCTGTGGGGGCTTAGAAAAGAATATGGCCCCTACTAAAAGTCAGGGCAGATTTTCCAAAAATATGTCATGCCAGAGATTTTTTTTAAAAAAATATAATCATACAGCTAGAAACATGAGAGATCAGCCTGTAATTGCTAAATTATGCTATGGAGGTAACGTACAATGATTTCATCAAAACTTTTGACAGGATTCTGCATGACATTCTTGTGATATTGATAAATTGTGGGCTACACACTACTATTGTTGGGTGGATTTGCAGCAGGTTGATATTCTCAAAGTATACCCACTAATGGTTGCTCGTCACTCTGGCAATAAATTATAAGTGGGCTACCATGGAGTTAGGTTGTGATAGGTTAACAGTGTCATCAAACTTGGCTCTGGGTTGTTTTTAATTCATATCTTCCAAGCTCTGCTCCCTCCAGCCCCTTTTCAGGTTCAGAGTACTGTGTGTAAGCTTTGTTCCTCTCAATTCATTACTTTTTCCAAGGTATAAATAGAGGACATAAGAGGACCACACACAAACACACCAATAAAGAGAAGACATTTATCACATTTTTTAATATTTTCCTGACTTTGCTGCCATGCTATTATGGGCCACATTTGATGTACAAGACCACCCTTAGCAATAGATGTCTGCTCAATAGCGCATCCTACACACTGCCCTTTGTATAGAAGGATTGAACTCGCTCAGAACCAATCACTGAATAAAAATCATTTTCTTGAATAACCTTCTGAAAGTCAAGGGACATATGACTCTCTCGTCTGTGATGAAGAGCTGCGGCAGAACAGTATAGTAGGTTCATTTAGCCTGCAAACCCTGCAGACTGGAAGAGCGTTTAATTTAATACTTATCTGTGTGCATTTAAAAAGAGGAAGAAAGTCAATGAAAAAAAAATGAACACTTGAATGTGCTAGTGGTTGTAACTGATCATTAGACCTAATTGAATAGTCACATACATAGTCAGAAAAGTAACATTAACAAGGATTATGGGATGAAAAACACTCTTTGAATTTCATCATTCAAAACAGGGAAAGACCCCTCCAGCTGTAGTTTATTTAAAGTAAGCACAATCTAAAAGCAGCACTAATATTTTTCAACAGGAAAGAACACACAGTTGCTCTACAATAGATTTACTGTTTAGAATCACTCCGATGTGAAGCCACTAACATTTAGAGTACAACAAATCGGTGTTTATGTAGCTGCACTACCAAGAATGACAGTGTTTATGAACCTTGCAAATAAAACTTAGTAAAAGCTGATAGTGCTCAAAAGGAAACAATGTAATGTTGTTGGTGCTGGAAACTCTGTAGGGAGCGGGACTATATATTGCATCTTCATGGCAGGCTGAACTTAATAATAATAACTTTCTGTCTGTCCATCTCAATGGGGATTTAGTGGATCAACTCCTCCATATGTTCCACTGATTCAAATGTGCCTATTTTAAGTGCAGCTTACGATGCTAAAATAAGTCATAGTTAGAGGAGACCATTTGAATCAATTGAACTTACTAGGAATTGACACACCGAATTCTCATTGATTCAGTGGGCCTACTCTAGCGCAATTTATTCTGCCAAGCAACAAGATTTTGGCCATTATGTGACTTTGTAATATGTAGACATCCTCACCTAGGGAACTGACATTCCAATGTATTGTTTATTGTTACATGCCTAAGACATATAAGCCTATTCATGTGTTAAGGCCTTCCACTGTATGTAATAGAGAAGAGCCTGCACAAATTTATGTATTGAAGAAGTCTCCAGTGCTGCCTACTGGACAAAGAAATAATATCAAACTTAGTTTATTTAACCCATTAAGAAGGCTTTTGGAGGTTAATGTGTGTGTGTGTGTGTGGGGAGTCCAAATGACACAGAACAGGGGTATTTGCACATTAACTGGAAGATACATAGGATAGTTCAGGGAGTCCTCAGTCATGCTTGTGTTGGTTTGATATCCCCAAAACCACTCCCTTCTCTGCCATTTTTGGGGTTAAAATGGCAGAAGTGTCATAACAGAAGAGCATGAATTGCTGAATTGAAAAAGACTAAGATTGACTGTACAAGACATGGTTTATTTCTCATCTGCATGACAGGGGCCATTTGGCATCCACACATCGCAAGAAGAGGTGGTACTTGGCTTATTAGATGGGCCATATTCTATAGTTTCTCAGTGTTTCTGTCAGGTAGCTGCATTGAGACATAGGCTTCCATATGTGTATTAATGTGAGATGGACAGATTACTCTCTTGTGTTGACTTTGATAGGACAGGTCAAAGGCCACTTTTTGTCTCCAGAGGCATAGCCAGGATTTGGAGCCCCTGGGGACAATGTTCGCTTTTGTGCCCTTCCTGCTGGCCCCCATCTTATTTGAAGAATCATTTCCTCCCTTGCTGTGGAAGCTGGTGTATGTTCCACTATGGTCAGGTGCCATATGTGCAGCATACTGCTTCAGGCTAGTCAGGGAATGGGCACACTTTGGCAAGTCAGGTTGCTGACTTAGGACATTAAGGAGAAATCTTCCATACCCCAATACACATTTTCCCTAAGCATGGCTTGCAGGGGAGTGGAAGGAAGATCAGAACCTGGTGGAAGAATTACCAAGAAGCAAGAGGTCTAGCACATTCCCAAAGTTGGTGCTGCCTTGTACCGCCCTCCATCTGAGGTGGTAGATCATTATTTTCTGCCTCTTTTTAGTTTTTTCTTTTTCTACTAGTCATCTCCAAATCAGGGTGAAAGAAGGGGTGCAGGAGGAGCGGAAAGGGAGGGTTTTCACTGACCTGAGTGCCAAGCTTAAAAGCCAGAGGGCTTTTCCCTCCCTCCCCCTCTCTTTCCTTAGGTTGGATTGGTGAGTTGTTGGAGCTTGGTTATAGTTGATACCATGTTTAGAGCGGTGAATTATTTTGTTACAACTTTGTTGGTGGTTCAGGGCGTTGAGGTTGGATCTGGATTGCTTAAGGGTGAAGACAGGATTCAACTTGCCCAGAACAATGAAGGGACATCCTTGTGTGGAGAGACTGTTGCAGGGTCTACATCTGGTCCTCCTCTGGGGCCTGCAGGCCCAACAGGCCCAGGTGTGTGAGAATCACAGTGTATACATTGTGTGGTTCCCAGAAGATGGCTGCTTCTGGTGGAAATCTCAGTGGGCGCTGAAGTGAATGGTGGTGGCATTGAGTGGCTATTGGGCCCCTTGATGCACTGGATCCAATCCCCTATGCTGGCCAGGGACTGCTGCTGTAACCAATACAGCTGTGTCCTTTCCTCCAAACATGGTATTTGTATTTCTTTTGTAGTTTATAGAGCTCTAGGGAGGCCCCGTTCAGCAACAGGCCAGCAACATCAGGTTCACAATCAGAGGAGGCTGGTAACCTTATCCACACAAAAGGCGCTCTTCAGACCAATGTGCTCAAGGCACAAAGGACCAACATATCTCTTGGTGGCACTCACAGCACATTCATATCCCTGTCCCCACTAGTAAGCTTATACGCACTGTCTAGAGATGCCTTGAGCAAATGCCAGACTAAGACTAATGTGTGATAAGAAATTTGTTGAAGGATTTCGGTAAAGTTGTCTGAATTCCACCAAACTAGAAATATGTCTGTGAAGATTCTCAGTCATCCAGGTGAGTTTATCTGGAAGTTGAGTCATGGCAACTGGACTTCTTTTCTTGAGAGAATGAAACGTTTTGCTGCTCATCCAAATACTGTAGGCTATTTTACACTAGGGTGACATGAGGTCAAAGTGAAGTATAAAATGGAGGACTTGCAACTAGCTTTCCTCAGACTGGCAAAGCTGTTTGGATTAGCAGTGAAATGTTTCAGTCTCTCAAGAAAAGAAGTCCAGTTGCCATGACTCAACTTCCAGACAAACTAGAAAAAGCACTGAAACAGGGGACATAAGTCTTACCACCTCTAGAAGTACATCCACAGAGTAGACATTTCTTTGATCATATGCTGACTGCTTAAGTAAGATAACAGGGAATGTGAATGGATGAGGATCTTCCGCTACTTAGACACCAATTTAGAAGAGAAGTAAAGAAAATTAAACTTCTAAAAACTGTACAAACTATGATCTAGGAAAACAACTTGAATTAGCAGCTGTTCACACCTTCATTGTATCATTCCTTGAGTTCTATATCTCTATAATTGCTGTCATCATGGTCTTTCTGCTCTGGGAAGTGAAAATCACTCACTCATTTCTTCTTTGATTACAGAGATAAATGAGAAACACAAAAGCATTCAGGTATACTGTTGGATGACCTGGAAAAAATGTGTCTATGAAAGCAATAATGAGCATGTTACTAAATTGCTATGCTGCTTATTTAATGATGTGTTGTAGGTATAGGGACACTTGGCAAGTCTGCAAACACATTTCTGACGATACAGAGGCACCTTACAATGACACCCAATTCCTATAGACATGGATACATGCATACGCAGGCCAATGGTGCATAATCAACAAAATCAAAATTCACCAATCAAAGTGCTTAATCGCAAGTAGCCACTTGGCTCAGGAGAAAGACAAGAAGGAAAAGAAAGGGAAATTAGTATTTTGCAAAGGGGATTGAGATGAACCCAGTTTTTGTGAGAAAAATATGAACTTTTTAACAGCATTTTAATTGCTTATTCTTCTTTTAATTGATTCCTCTATTTAACTTAGAAGTCACTTTATAAAAATAGTTTTCAGGGTATCATTTTTGGTTGCAATGTTACCTTTTAATGTTCTATGATGCCTCTTCCAACTCCCTTTTCTTAACTTGAATATGTCTTAAATCTTCTGGACTGTAAATTGTCCCTCATTATTGTAAGCCACCTTGGGTCCTTTTCCAAGGAGAAAGGTGGGGTAAACATATTCAAAATAAATAAATAAATACATATTCATCTCTTAATCTATTTTCTTTGATGAGAACACACTCCTTCTTAGCTAATCTCACTATATGCTTCCTCCCTTCATTATGAACCAAGCCAGGCAGGACTTCTAGACAATCTTTTTGATACAAGTCATTTATTTGCAGGTACAGTGGTACCTTTTATAAAGGAATTAATTCGTTCCAAATGAAATTATGTTAAGCAAATTTTCCTTTATACAAATTTCCCATAGCAATGCATTGAAAACAGAGTAATCCCTAATCGCGACCATTTTTGTGTTGTACGGATTCGCCCCAGTGGCGATTCTGTTAAGCAAATTTCCCCTATCTGGAATTTTTATGTTGTACAGATTTTATGTTATACAAACCCGTGTGTTATACAAGGGCCCACTGTATTTGCTTCCCTCTTTCTTTTCCTCATTTTCCAAGCATCCCTTGAGTTTTATTTTCAATGACTACTATCTGCTCCTATGAGTTTACCCTTCCCTGCAATCCTAACCATGCTTATCTTTTCCAAAAAGCCCTTAGGCTGCTGTAATTTATGGAACATGATTTTGGCAAATATAATTATAGAGAATGGAACAATGTGTCAAGACAAAACTTAAAACATATATGCAGGCAAAGATGTTCCAGATTACCATATGTACTAGGCTACAACTCATACCTGGGACTATAGCAAAAATAATATGATCTTGATGTATAGCACTAATAATTACCTCCTAATGATGAAGAAGTTTTTCATTCCTGTGACACATCTCCTTAAAAGTTGGAAAGGTAAAGCTTTCAGGTAGAGTTAGCTGTCTATCAGGAGGCCCCTCACAAAGGTAGTGGTTAAATGCCTGTACTGCAGGTAAAACTGTGCTCACAACCTGGGGTTCAATCCCACGTAGCAGGCTGAAGGTTCACTTAGCCTTCCATCCTTCTGAGGTTGGTAAAATGAGTACCCAGCTTGCTGGGTGGTGGTGGCGGCGGCAATGTGTAGCCTGCATTCTGTAATTAAAACTGTAAACCACCCAGAGACTACTTGAAGTGATATGGGGCAGTATATAAGTAGAACATTTTGCTTTCTTGCAGTCCAACATGGCTTGGATTGAAAGAAAAGCATTGTGGCAATGCAGAAGAAATACAGTAATTATAGGGGTGAATTATGGTGTTTTAAATGCACAGAAGCAGGTTGTAAGATGGAAAGCCGCTCCTACCAGGCAGAAGAAGGCACTATTCCGTGAGACATTGTTTTATGGGATTTATTTGCTCCTCGCTTTTTTAAGTGGTAGGAATTTTCAGTGACCAGGCTGCTAGGATTTGGCTTCACTTTCAAGAAGAACTCCCTTGAGGCTTATGGTATTTTGAACCATTTGGTTCATTTACAAACATAAAAGTAGAGGCATTAACTCAATTGCTGAATTGTGGTGAGCTCTAGTTGGGAATACTAATGGCTCAGTGGGCTAGAGCACTGAAAACAGTCAGCTGCAAGGTCAGCAGCTCAGCAGTTCGAATCCCGAGTGCCATGCAGTGGCGTGAGCTCCCGCTATTAACCCCAGCTCCTGCCAACCTAGCAGTTCAAAGGCATGTAAATGCAAGTAGATAAATAGGTATTGCCGTAAAAAGCAGGAAGGTAAAATAGTGTTTCCTTGCACCAATGCTGGCCACATGGCCATGGACTTGCACAACACTGGTTTTCTGGCTTTAATACAGAGATGAGCATCGCCCCTAGAGTCAGACATTACTAGCATGCATGTGTGTGGGGAACCTTATTCTTTAACTAGTTGGGAATACTAAATGGATCCAGGACACTCGATTTTAAGATCCAGATTTAGTTGTGGGGGAACACTTTACACAAAAGGGTCTCACTTACTGAGGAATGCCATTATTCACCTCAACCATTAGTTCCTATTTGTTTGTTTGTTTGTTTGTATCCTACTCACCTAGCCAGCAGGCCACTCTGGGCAGCTTCCAACATACAAACACAGACAACAAAACACCAGGAATAAACCAATTTATCACAAATTGTTGTTGTGAGTAGAGATGGGCATGACTTAGCGGTATTTTCAGTTTCGTTTTCGTTTTTTCGTTTTCGTTACGTAACAAAACGAAAACGAAAAACGGTTCAAAAATGGACCGAAAACGGAAACGAAATGACTAATTTCGAGCCAATTTTCGTTTTTCGTTACTGGAAAAACACATAATGGAGCTAAATGGGGAGAAACGAAAAAATTTTCGTTTTTGTTTTCATTTTTTTGTTTTCGTTACGTAACGAAATGAAAACGAAAAATTTTGAAATTAGGTCACGAAAACGGAAATGAAACGAAACGGACCCTAGCCAAAAACGAAAACGAAAATGAATTTTTTTTCTGAGTTGTGCCCATCTCTAGTTGTGAGTTTTTCAGGCTGTTTGGCCATATTCTGGAAGTTTTTCTTCCTGATGTTTTGCCAGACTCTGAAGATGCTAGCCCCCTGAAGATGCATCTTCAGAGGGCAAGAAGCTCAGGGAACTGATCATCAAACAAATTATCAACAATAAGTAAAAAAAAAACCACATCATATGGCAAATAATATAATGACAATATCAAATTACATTATGATTATAAATTAAGACCATAGGATAAGTGGGACTCCATGGATAGTGCTGGGTCCAGAAGACTACTAGGCGATGGACCACATCCTTCATGAAGACAGTTGTCTCCTGGAAGGAGAGGGGATGTTCTAAATATGCAGACTGTCACAGTTAGGAGTCAATCACATTTTATGTAGGTACACACATCTACCGTATTTGTTGCGCTGGGCCATAAGATGCACATAGTTTTTAGAGGAAAAAACCAATGAAAAATGTTTAGCCTAAGGCAGGGGTGCCCAAACTTTTTGTAAGGAGGGCCAGATTTGGTGGCTGAGAATGTGTCAGGGGCCGGTTGCTCCCCAACCCTGCCACCCCACTGCAAGCCCCACCCACTTTTTAAAAAAAACATGGGGTGAAGGAGGGGGAGGGAGGGGTGGGCCAGCCAGCTGCGGGCCACTCAGAATGGCCTGGCGGGCCGGATTTGGACCCCCAGGCCAGACTTTGGGCAGGCCTGGCCTAAGGTTTTATGGCGGGGGAAGGGGAAGCTTGCAAATGAGGTAATTGGAGCTGTGAAATCCAAGCTTCAAAAAGGGAGGTACAGTGTTACCTTGTATAAAGGAATTACTTTGTTCCACATGAAATTATGTTAAGCAAATTTTCGTTTATACAAATTTTCCATAGGAATGCATAGAAAACAGAGTAATTTCTAATCACAACCATTTTTATGTATGGATTTGCCCCATAGACAATTCTGTTAAGCAAATTTCCCCTATCTCCAGAATTTTTTATGTACAGATTTTATGTTATACAAACCGTTTGCTACACAAGGGTCCACTGTAATTGGAGCTGTGGAATCCAAAGTGCAAAAGGGGAGGTTTGCAAATGAGGTAATTGGAGCTGTGGAATCCAAGCTGCAAAAGGGGAGTCTTTCAAACTAGGTAATTGGGGCTGTGAAATCCAAACTGCAATAGGGGAGGCTTGCAAATGAGGTATTGGAGCTGTTGAATCCAGGCTTCAGAAGGGGAGGGCAGAGGCTCCATGCAGACCTCTTTGCAAACAAGGTGAGTTTTGACTTGGCAATCTTGGCTGCAGAAGGGGAGGGGTGGGTAGAGGCTCCTAGAGGAAGCCTCTTTGGAAACCGGGTGACTATAAATGCAGAATCCTGGCTGCAGCAGGGGATGGGAGAGGCTGGTGAAGGTAACTTATCTCTAAATGAAAATCTGTGATATATATGTAGCGGGAACTGCTGTATTCACTCTATAAACTGCACAGACATTTCCCCTTACTTTTGAGGGTGGGACAAGTACGTCTTTAGGGCAAAAAATACGGTATTTTCTTATTTATTTAAAATGCTGTATATATTTTTCAGTTTAATGTAAACAAAACCAATAGAAGCATTATAAAACAGTTGCTTCATAAAATAAAACAACTAGTTAATGATGATGAGATAGTTAACAGAATAACAGGATACACATGTTCCAAATGTCCTTTGAAATAGTAGACTTTGCATTTTGAATGTCATTAATGAGAGAGACTAATAACACTTGCTTGGAAATGAAGTTCCTACTTTTGGTACTACTACCAAGAAGGCTCTACCTTGGATAGCTATTGATTTATCATATTGTGGGGAGATAAGGAGCAGGGCCTCTAGCGAGTCTAATTCCTCTCTTTGATCCAAGGCCACTCCAGGCAACACTTTTATTGTGCTAACGCCCTGGCTCATTTTTGAAGCAGTGCATAGACCCAGGTAACATAATCTTTCATTTGCAACCTTGGCATGTTTTCCTGCCACTTCTTCCATCTCTCTCTCCCCCACCCCCTTACAATACAACATCTGTTAAGGAGAGCAAACTACAACGCCTTTTGCTAATCCAAACATGTGCACAATCATTTTGTACTGAAGCCATCTTATGTTTGATCAGTTGATGAAAGTATGAAATTCAGGCATAAATTTATCAGATAAAGTGTAAAGCTGAAAACCACTGTGTGACAATGTGAGATGCTATAAAATGGTTTTAAAATTCTTTTGGTGGGATGCATAATGTGTTCACTGTTCCATACATGTAAGTTATTGCTTGATTGTACTGTGATATTCATAATGTGAATTGACCATTAAGTGTAACTTGATATATCTTTGGCTGAAATGAGACTAATGAGCAGGGTTCCGTGAAAATGTTATTTCTTTGTTCTGTTTTAAAATATGAAAGTTTAGAAATGCTATAGCATATTGTATCTGCTGTGTAACCCAAACTCAAAGAGACACTTGATAAAGTGGATCCTGAATGGACAGAAGCCTGTTCTGCTGGCAAAGGTGCCTTTGTGTCAACTAGATCTGTTTTCACATCTGGATTTGCCACTACAGTTGCAATGTTGGCTGAGATCACCTTGCAGGAGAGTGAAAAGGGGGGGGTAGATAAGGGAAGGAGTGGTTGAGGAGCTGGGCGATGCCAGATCTGCCACCACCATCCCAAGGCCACATGCAGAGTACAGAGTTAGCAGACTCAGGATAATGATTATATGCCATCAAATCAGTTCTAACTTCTGGTGATTCTTTCCAGGGTCTTCTTGGTATAGAACAGTGATGGTGAACCTTCAGCACTCCAGATGTTTTGGACCACCATTCCCACAGTTCTTTGTCATTGGCTATACAGGCTTGGAATTCTAGGAGTTGTGGGCCAGAACAACTGGAGTGCTAAAGGTTTGCCACCACTGGTATAGAATATTCAGAAGTGGTTTACCATTTCCTTTTTATGGGGTGTCTTTGATAATGTGGAACTTCCCCAAGACTCTGTCTTCTCCTAGAATGAAATCAAACTCCTGACCTTTGACTCTGCAGTCAGGTACCTAACTCATTAAACCATCCAGCTGGATCAGGATCAGGATAGTACCAAGTAATTTCCCACCTCCCTAAACAAGGGTGGGCTTGGATTCATTCCAGCTTCAACTGGTTTCAAACCAACTCAGTCAGCTCTCAACAACCATAGGCATTTAAGGCTGCACCCTTAAAAGCCATCTTCAGTAGTAGTTCTCTCACACCATGGAATTCTAGACAGCCCAGTTATCCGAGTTGGGTTAAGAAATCTCCAGCAGAGAATTTTCAACATTCTTAGCAAGCTACTGTTCTCAAGATTTATGGCAGAAGCTATATCAAACAGGGAATGTAGTTAAACTACATAGTTATAGCACTTTGATGCCACTTTTAACTGACATGACTCAGTCTTAAGGAATCCAGGAGTTTGGAGTTTGATAAGGTGCTTAAAATTCTCTGCCAGAGCCCGACTGCACTCCAGCAAAGGGCAGCATTAGAGCTTTCTAGCAGAGAAGTCTAAGTTTTCCATCAAATTGTAGATCCAAGGATTCCATAGTGCAGAGTCATAGCCATTGAAGTGTTTGGGACTATGTAGAATCAGTACTTGTGCATAAAATGTGTGTGTCTTTCTTATCTATAGCTCTTTTGTCTTGGAAGGAGGTGCTAGACAAAATCCTGTTGTGCAATCTAAGCAATGGTAGTCCATTCCTTGCCTGTAAATAAAGAGCCCAGTCATGATTCTTAGTGTACCATGGGAGGTGCAGGTAATTGTAAATTATAACAATGGCATTTTATAAAACTAGGGCATTCAGCTGAAATCTCATTAACACAACTTGCCCAATGTTAAATTAATGTTAAATGTCTCTTGCATAACCTTAGCATAATGGTCAATGATATGAACTAGAGATGGGAACAAAATGATATTTTGTTTCATTTTTCATTTCATTACAGAACGAAATGAAAAATGAAATGCCCTAAATAATAATAAAAAAACTAAAGTGAAACGAAACAGAAATTTTCATTTCATTCAGTTTTGTTTTCATTTATTATTTATTTTGACAAACAGGTCAGTGTTCCAGGTGAGGTGAGGGGGAAGGCATGTGCATATACACATGTGTCTAGCATTCCACAATATACCGGGACCACAATGATTGAACCACAATCTGACAGGGGACTACTGTACTGACTGTTCCAATATCCACTGCCAGTTGTGAAAGGTCTTTTAGTAAGTTCAAACTTATAATGTCCTACCTGAGATCATCCATGGGACACGAAAGATTCTCAGCCTTGGCTTTGCTGAGTGTGGAGCAGGAGGTTACTGGCAGCATAAATTTTGAGGAACTAATTGATAAATTTGCAGCAGCAAAGGCAAGGAGAATTCCTCTTTGAAATTACATAATTACATCTAAAGCATTACATCAAACTATTTATTTTACTTTATATTAACTTTTCAGGTTATTATACCCAAAGTAATGTTTTAAATTTTTGCAATGTTATGTTTGGGTAATATTTTAATAAAATAAATTCTGCATTAATTTTATATGCATTCTTTATTCTTAATTCTGTACTTCTCTGTTTATTCAATTATATCTTCAAAGTACGATTATTGCCTTAATTATTTTAATTTTTTTCATCCTCCTCATACCCTAAAAATATGCCATGATATGCAGGTTTTCATGTTCTAAAACTCAAAAATTTCCAGGAAAAAATTATGGACCCCCTTATGGCTCTCACCTTGTCATGAGAGGGCTAGGAGGGAGCACAAAATGGATGTTGTACCCAGGTGCTGAAAACCCTAGCTATGCCTCTGAAACCCTCACCTTCCCTGCCAGTTACCTTCTCTTCCCAAGAGCTGCGGCTGGAGGGCAGGGTGCATCCTTTTCAGAAGGTTCAGGGGCGGATGGGCAGGTGCAAATACTGACTTATGGAAGGTGGGATCTGCATAAGAAATGACTCTTGCCTACCCATCTCTGTATCTTATGGTCATCTGCATATATAAAAATGCACTTCGCTTGAATCTTTTGAACCAGTCTCCCACCCAGCAGCTTCCATATTCAGTGAGACCACAGGGTGCCAAATACTCTATTATATCAGGGCCTAGACTTTGTGAATGCTGGAATAATTTTGCACTAAAGCATAACTTCCAGGGCCTCTGCACTGTAATGAGATGTGTAAAGTACCATTAACTTGCCCCGTTCATCTGGCTTCCATCTATCTTGAAGTCCCATGGCCTTGAGGTTAACTGTATTTGCAGTGGGTGAATATAATAGGCACATTAGAAATACCCAAGGTAGAATATGTCTCCCCAGCATAATGAAGAATTAACGACTCTTAATTTGTTCAGAGATACCGGATGGATGTCAGATCTGATAGATGCTGGCCAGGTGAAACAGATTTGTCCTTTCTTTGCTCATGTTGGCATTTTGTCAGGGGATAAATAAGATTAACGTCAGACCTGTACCAACCACCTGCTGTCATATAGTATATACTTTAATGGCATCAATGTTCTGCCTTCTGCAAGGGTTACAGGGATGGATAGGTATCAGCCAGGAATAGCTTCCTGCAGAGAAAAGGTTAATTGTTTTTCCTATATAATATGACTCAAGAGAATTTGATCCTTGACTCATTTGGATGAACCACATCTGATGATTCAAGAGGACAGGCAGATGTTTCTTATTTAATAGAACTGTTCTTAATTTGAGAACCTTAAACCTATGACCTTCTGTCCAAACACTTTGGCTCCACTGAAGCCAACACTAGAAGTTCCTAAATGGCATTATTTTTGAAAGAAATAAAAAACATTGAGGGGTGGCAACTGACTAGTGGGATTCATCAAGAAACTGCCATTGCATGGCAAACAGACCTGGGGCTGCTTCTGGTGGCGTGCACTTCCAAAGAGAGGCTTTTAACCCTCTCCTGACACCTCAGCAAACTGACCTTGTGCTCCTCCTGGCAGCCCACACTTCCACAGAGTGGCTTTTAAACCGCTCCTGATACCTCAGCAAACAGATCTGCGGCTGCTGCTAGCGCACATTGCCAGGAGGAGCCTGGTCAGTTTGCTGAGGTGTCAGGAGGGGCTAAAAGCCTCTCTTTGAAAGTGCACACTGGCAGGAGGAGCCTAAGGTCTGTTTACTGAGGTGTTAGGAGAGG
>JAHTLZ010000129.1:64968207-64992986 GCA_023846285.1 Phrynocephalus versicolor
TCTCCCTTCTTGCGTCTTCTATATAGATGTTGGGTGGCCAGCCATCATGCTGGATTTTCCCACATCAACAGGGGCTAAATTGATCACTTTCACCTACATAATTCTATTGCTCTGTATAAAGTCTCTCTTTTTTATGTATTGTCATGTCCACTTGGGTACATGCCCATATTGGTGGACACACACACATACTCTTCACCAGTCCTAGCTCCTTCCAGTCAAACAGAAATAACTCCTAATGACTTCTTTTGAGACAGCAAGTTTCAGAGGGCCTGTAAATTTGACTCACACTACCACCAGCACCCTCCCAGAATTCTTTTTTCTTGGCTGGTATCAAGCCATACACCTGTCACAAGAACAGCAGATTCCCACTGCTGCTGGAGACAGGAGCTGGGGAGGGAGGGAGGATGCCAGATATTTACAGCTCTGCCTTGCTTAGATGTCAAGGGATTTGCTGTTTTGCACATCACAAATGGCTTGGAAGTAGGAAGGTTTGCCTTCAAAAGACAAAGAAGAGAGAAATGTCAAAAGGTACTCTGAAATTTGGAACAGCAGTATTCTTTAATTCAAACGGAACAAAGGATACAAAAGTCATCGAAGTCATTGACTTTCTTATTTAAACACAGCAATTTTTTACGTCCAAAGTGGCCTTGATTAAATTAAGAAGAAACTTGAATAGTGAGCAAAGGGGAAATGCTTGTGTGCCCTGTCTGCAATAGGTGTAGGAGAAAACTTGTGTGCTTGCTGCACTTTTTCTTCTGATGTCTTATTTCCCCATTAATTAATTAGGGGACACAGTGGGACAAGTTATAATTCCATCTGGGAAAAAGTAGCCTTCCTCCTTAGCAATTTAAAAATTCATCCTGAGCACAGTCCTGTATAAGGGGCTTCGCTGTACAGGTTTAGGGGACTTTGAAAAAAAATATTCACATAGTGCTCTGTTTTATACTCTTCCTAAAGGCAGAGAAAACTAATTAAGGCCCTTAATCAAAATAAGCTTTTCCAAGTGGCAGAGCATATTGTAAGCTTGTTGTTTTTAAAAGAATTCATGTGGTGCAAGAGGGTGGAATTAGGGAAGGCTTCCCGCAATGAACGGATGGCCAAAAGGATTATTTTGAAATCAAAAGCCATAGAAAACACTTTAAAGGGCTTGTAATGTTCTTAACAGCTTCAAAACAAACAGGAAAAATATTGAGTATTTCTATGATTCCTCCCATCTGCCAGAGACACTTTTGTTGTCAGTTGCCAGCATCAGCAGGGGTTAGGACTCGGTGACCTCTGGGATCCCCTCAGGTTCTTGAGTTCTATGATAAATCCATGTGCCATTCAGCCATATAGGACAAAGTGACAAGAAAGAAAGAAAAAGAAAGAAAAGAAATTGTAAATGTATCTAATTACTAATCCAACAGAGCTTTTAAAAAGCCTACTCATATTTCAGTATGTGGGTGCCTACAGACATACACAGCCTGTATAACACACAACTGTACTTACTTGACTGATTCCCAAGACAGATGTCCCAAAGAAATCAACTGCTGATGTTACCAGTTTAATACCCAAATAATTATTTACTGTTCTGATTTTATACATATCAGGATTTGTTACAATTCAAATTTTGCATTTTAAAAAATTCTGTATTGAAGAAATATGTGAATACAAAACCCATGTTACAGAACATACACTTCTAGAATCGTTGTGCATGATACTATCTGTCTATTTATTCACCAGGCTAATCACACACTATGTAGCTTATGTTCATTACTTCATTACTTCTCCTCAGTAGTCACAAACTCTATATGAGGCTGCCACACTCCAGAAGTATACATATTAAATTATTGTTACACCAAGTAATCTGCAGTACTATATTTGAGGGCATAGTTGCCTGTGGTTCAGTCCCAAACAATTTCACTTCCACTCCTTCATCTTTTGCACAAAATGTGAAAAAGTAAAAGAGATGTATTCTACAGCAGATGGGAAACCTGGGAGTAATAGTAAAAAAAAAAAAGACTGTATTTCGGTTAATGTGCAAGACAGAGATGCCACTGGCCAGATTTTGAACCTGCAAAATTATAAATAGGCAGATGAGTTCATGTTGAACTAAATGTAATTACATACATTTACATGTTGAGTCTTCCATTGTTTTCCATGTGCTCATTCATATGCCCATGCATTGCAACTGATGTATTTGATTTTTAAAAGTGTTCTTGTAGACACAGTACTTTCTTATAAAATCCTCACTCTTATTGCATTTCATCTAAATGTGTGCACTTCTAAATTGTAGCAAAAAATTGGATGTGTGCAATCCAAAGGAGAGTCAGGTTACAATTTCTCTCTATGTGGGGGGGGGGAGAGGGGGGATACAGGAAAATCTTGCAGTCCAATCTGTTTTATTTTATTTTCTATCTGTAATACCAAACCAGCCCTATCCAAGTTTGAAAGAAATAAAATGAATATTACAAATAACACCACCTCAGTAATGGTGAGTGCTTATGAAAGGCCATCAGTATGAGGGCATGCATGTGCGGGACAAAGCCTCAGATGAAATGATTTTTTTTAAAAAAAAGAACGTACTTCCCTTGATCAAGATATAACACAGTTCAAAAATGGATAAAAATGTTTCCAAGGTGATCCATATATTCACCTGAAAACCATGTGACTGTCACATGACTTTAAACTGTTTTCAAAAACCCTGAACCATCTCCTGATACATTTCCATAATGTAACCATGTGTCCTCTGTGTGTGTATGACTATCTCTCTCTCTCTGTGGAGTGCTTGAGTATTTTTCTGGCACCTCTTGAAATTAAACTTTCTTAGTTTCAATCACAGACATTAGCCTTTCTGTTAAAAAACTCCCAAAACAAGAACACAAAGGAAAAACAAGCCAAAAAATGAGAGAGGAATATATAGAATAAGAATGAAAATATTAAAGCCAGGATCAACTGAATTCATCTGGATTTTGGCACAATTTGAGTCTGCTGTCCACTCTGTTTATCACACCTTTTATTTGTAATATGGAATTGCTATGATTTTATCAGCTTGTGAAAAAAGAACAGGAAACAGGGTTTGCCCTTGTGGGAAATGACACAGAATCAATAGAGAAAGGCTAAAACATATCTACAGTGGGTACACACTAATCATTTGCTTTGGAATAAGCCTTTTGGGATGCATTGTTGAATTCTGTTGAAAATTATGAAGGTGATAAAAGGTTGAAGGAATCGGCAATGTTCAGTCATGTGAAGAGATCATTCAGTGTGGGAAGACACAGTTTATACTTCATGGAATACCTGGGGGGGCTGTCACACAGAAACCCAGCTTGGGAACAATTTGATTAAAATATATTTGCTACCCTAGTCATTGAATTGTTAAATGCCAGCAACATCCTTTCTGAGCAACAAATAACATTTCTTGTTACCTCAATTAATCACTGGCAATTTTAGTAATTATAAGAGAACTATTTGAAGAATTTAACAATTTAATAAACAAACACATATTAGACATATTTTCTTTTAATATTAATAGAGTAAGTTTACTCTAGCAAATGATTTCATGCTAATGAATTCATTCTATCAATTTAAGGGTAATGTCTTAGTGCCAACACTAATGTTTCTAAACTGCAATAGAGCAGGACTGCATCTTGTGGGATGTAAATTAGACAAAGCTACAGTTTGAAGACAGATACTACTGTTCTTTCAGATTGGTGATCAACATTAAGAGGACCTTCTTAACTGCGAAACAGTTTGCTAATGGAAAAATCCATAGCACACAGGAAGCTGTCCTATACTGCATTAAACTGTTCCCACATCTCTTAACTGACTGGCAGTGGCTATCTGGATTTCAGGCAAGGTTCTCTAAGGACTGAACCTGTGCCACTGTGTTTATGGTATTTTTAAATCCATAATGCTTTGGGGATTTCCATGTTCATCATGTATTTCTCTGATACATTATTCAGATAAAATGAAGTTCTGCTTTTCTTGCCAGTTCTAACTGGGATTAGGATCAAAATGTCCTCAAAGAGATAATCTGCCAGCCTCTTGATATACTGCATGTCTTGGAGATTTACAAGGCTGCTAAAACCATCTGCTTGATTTGAACTATTTACAAACCAAATGCTTGATTTATGCAGCAGAATTTAAGAGCAGGTAATTTTTCTGAAAATTCAAAATATAAACTATGCCAAATTACGATATCAGGAGTTTCGGCAGAAAGAAGTGAAGAAGAAATATTGATTACTGTTCCCAAGCTAAAAAGTTGATAAAAAGAAAAGGGAGAAAACCATTGAAATAGAAATGGCTATGTTATTTATACATAGCCAAAAGGCAATAAACTCTATAGGAGGGATTGGGAGGGGTGTATTGGAAGTAGGGTGACTATGTCAAAGAAGGGATAAAATCCAGCAGAATGGAGATGGTGGCAGGTCCATCATGGTAGCAATAATCTTGGATAGCCAGGGACAGCTGGGTACTGGAGTAATGGGAAAGCACTTTGAACACACACACACACACACACACACACACACAATATCCGGACCAGTGGAGGAACCTTCCCCCCCTCCGGGAAGGCCTCCTTATATTAACCTTCTACCCTAGGTAATTAGCATAACTGATTACATATTCTCTTTGTGTCACAGTAGTAAATCCCCAAATAAGGCTAGAGAGGCATGGCATGGGAGGTCTATATTATTATGCATTACTACATGTACTGGTACCTGTGTGCATTGCTCTAATTGGTAAGGTTTAGATAAGAGGCAGTTCTCTAATTGGCAAAATTAACTAGTAATAGTAGGAGACAATGACATCACTTATTGGCAAGCTTTACTGGCAACATGAGAAGACAAAGGAACCTAGCTTATCTAAGAGGGGATTTTCACCCTCCAAGAGCAGGTACATGAAAAGTGCGCTGGGACGCGCTTAGGTGGCCGTGGTCGCACTTAATTTCCTGCAAACTCCGGAGCTGGTGGGGAAACATTTGTAAGCTCCGGAGCTGGCAGCCATTTGCGGTGGAGTTTAGGGGTCGTGTACAAAGACCCTAAGGAAGATAGAGGGAGGGGGATAGTGTGCTGGAACAAACTTGTTTTGCTGTTGCAAAGAACTCAGGCATGTGCCATCAAAAGCTGTTGCTTCTGATATAGCAAAATATGGCCATAGTCATGTCAATTCAAAAGCCTAATCCCACACATCATACAATCACTATTTATTTATTTATTTATTCACTCATTCATTCGTTTTTATACTGCCTGTCTTCCCGAAGGAACTCTGGGTGGTGAACAAAAAGGGCAAGACAAACCCCAAAAGAACAATACATCAATTGAAATGAAAAATGAAAAATGAAAAATAAAGGAGTAAAATATAATATATAATATAAAACTCAGCAAAGAAGTCAATAAGTCATTGGCAAGATGGCACAAAAAAGGCAGTTCTCTATGAATTGAACTACCAGGACTGAGGAGCAATGTGATGGGGGAGGGGCTACTATTATCCTCCAGATTAAAAAAAACTTCAGGGAAGTGTCCAAGATGGACAGGATTGTAGTCATGGAGGACTTCAATTATCCTCACATCAACTAGGTCAATGTGTGGTTGGGTAAAGAAAGAGAGCCTGGGTTAGCAGCTTGTCATGGAACCCACCAAAGGTCAGGTGATGCTGGATTTAATATTCCATGGTACTCAGGACTAGAGATGTGCACAAATCGAAAAAATGACGTTTCGGTTTTTCATTTTTCATTGCAGGTTCATTTCAGTTCATTTTCATTTTTCATGAATTTTTTGAAAAAAAATTGTTTCTTTTTTTCATTTTTCATTTTTCGTTTTTACCCGCTCTTTGCACGATTTAAAGCATTTCCCCCCAACGCCCCAGAAAACACTAAAAAAATGATGCTGGCAGAGACACAGTATAGACTAGGTATGCAGGGAGGCTGCAAAGGCAGCGGCGGGTGTTGCACAGCCTCAGAGTGACTGCACTGCGGGGCAGGAGAGGGTACTCAACGAGAGGTATGCATGCACACAAGGAGGCTGCAAGAGAAATCTCTTCTTTCTCTCCCCTAAAAGCCAGGCTGCAGCCAGCAGGAACACAGAGACACACACCTGCCTGGCTGGCCTAAAGTGAAAATAATGAGTCGCAGAGACAGCAATCCCACCCAACTCCCACCGTAGACTGCAAGGAGGATGGGGACTGCCAGAGCTTTTTATGCCCTCTGTGGCTGCCACACCTACCCAGTCTGCAACCTGGGCATGCTATTGGTTGAAATTGTCCAAGAATTTACATGATCCCATCACATGGCTTGCATCCATCTTGTGGCTGGGATCCATTTTGTGTCATCCGTAATGGGAAAAGAAAAAATACATTGCGATGGGAGAAAGACAAAAACAAACGTTTTAAGGACCACAACCCCCTGGTAGGTAATAATTTCAAATAATTATCGCTGCATTTTTACGGATGTCTGGGGCATTTTAATACCCAAGAAATCAATATTAGGCATCTGGGAGCCATTTTGGGTCAATGTCCCCTAACTCCCCTTAAAGGAAAAAAATACAGCGATTTGAAAAAAGACATAAATGCACGTTTTAAGGACCCCAACCCCCCTGGTAGGTATTATCAGGCAGAATATATAATTATCGCTGGGTTTTTACGGATATTCAGGACATTTTTTAACATTTAAAAACAGCTCACTTCATTGTGCGTCGCCATTAATGAAAAACGAAACGTAACGAACCTAATTTTTGTGGTTCTGTTCGGTTCATTCCAATTTCATCACAATTTTCGTTATTCATTTCGTTACGTAATGAAATGAATAATGAATAATGGAATGATTTTTTTTTCATTTTGTGCCCATCTCTACTTAGGACCTGGTTAGAGATGTGAATGTCACTGAGTTGCTGGAAAATAGTAGGCATGTTGCAAAGTCTTTCACCATGCACATTGGGGGAAGAGTGTCAAGCAAATTTGACCCACAAAAAACTTGCAGTAATTTTTGGAGAGTGGACTTCTCTTAGATGAGGAAACAAGTTAGAAGTTGAAATGGAAGATAAAAAGAATCCACTCTCTCCTGAGTGCATGGAACCTATTTAAAACAACAGTAGTAGAGGCCAAGAGGAAGTGTATATCACACAGAAAGAAGGGCTCTACTAAGTCCAAGAGGGTGTTTGCATGGTTAATAATCAGAATTAGAGAGGCTTCAAAGGCAAGGACGGGTTCCTTCTGCAAAAGAAAAGCTTTCTCCAATGAGGAAGATAAAAATGAACTCAAACGCTGATTAAAGAATTCTAAGAATATGATATGGAAGGCAAAGAAAGACGTAGAGGAATGTATGGCAAGCGATATAAAGGAGAATAATATAAGCTTCTTTAAATATAGTAGATTCAGGAAACCTGCAAGAGAAGCCATTGATCCACTGAATGGTGAGGGAGGTAAAGGGGAGGTAAGGGGGGACTTGGAGGTTGTAGATAAATTAAACGAGTTCTTTGTCTTCATCAGAAAACCTAGGGCAGATTCTGCTGCCTGAACGGCCCTTCCTGATTGAAGAATTAAATCAAATGCATGTTTAAAAGTTGATATCTTAAAACACATAGAAGAACAAGCCTTGCTGAGGGAAAATCAGCATGGCTTCTGTAGGGGTAAGGGCTGTGAAAAAGTCAACAGGCATGTGGTTTTGGAGAAAACATTGGTTATTTTCTGTCTTGCTTTTCAGAAGGGATTTGACACAGTCCCTCACCAAAGGATGCTGAAAAAACTGCATAGCCAGGGGATAAGAAGGCAGGTTCTCCTATGAATCAAGAATTGGTTGAAAACCAGGAAGCAGAGAGTAAGTGTAAATGGGCAATTTTCACAATGGAGAGAGAGGTTTATTCATAAATAATCTGGAAACCAGGATAAGCAGTGGGATGGCCAAGTTTACAGACAGTACAAAACTTTTCTTTCAGGATGTTGAAGACCGGAACAGATTGCAAAGAGCTCCAGAAGGATCTCTCCAAACTCAGAGAAAGAGTGGTAAAATGACAAATGTGTTTCAATGTAAGGAAATGTAAAGTAATACACATTGGGGCAAAAATGTCAAAACTTTAATGGTCAGCAAATGGGTTCTGAACTGTCCATAATAGTTCATGAAAGAGATCTTGGTACTCTGGTAGACAGCTTGATAATACCATGTGTGGTGTTGGTGAAGCAGACCAATTCTCTGCTAGGGATCATTAAAAAGGGAATTTAAAATAAAGCACCCAATATTATAATGCCAGTGTACAAAACAATGGTCAGTCTGCGCCTGGAGTATTGTATAGAGTTCAAGGGTCATCCACAAATTGAGGGCTGGGAGAGTGAGAACAGACAAAAGATTTTTTTTTTATCCAGCATGTTGTTAGTTCATGGAACTCCTTGCTGCAGGATGTAGTGATGGGATCTGGCCTAGATGCCTTTAAAAGGAGATTGGATCAATTTCTGGATGAGAAGTCCATCACAGGTTAGAAGCCATGATTGGGACATATGTTATCTCTAGGCATAAAATGAATGAATGAAGTATAGGTAAGATTTAAATGATATGTCCACACCACATCTCTTTTATGGGCTTTAGTCTGAGGACATATAGATATTAAGAACACACAACAAATGACTAAAGTTCACTTTCATGCTAGTTTGGTGGAATTATTGTGTACTCAATATTTATAGGACCCAGAACTGGTAGATAGCAAGATGGTACGAATTTGTGCAGTTTTGTGGCACTATGCCAAGGGTTCAGATTGCAGTTCAGATTTATCTGATAGGTTTGCTATCATAGGGAGAAAATTTGTATACTTGGTTCCTCCCATGCCTTCCTTCTCCTTCCTCATCAAGTTTACCCTTTCTGGTCTATCCTCCCCTTTTCTGTGTATCGGTCCAGTACTGTGAAACTCTTTTCATTTTGAACATTTATCATTCCTCTCCCTTCCTAATGCAGGGTGCCATGATGTCATGTCTGGAGTTTCTCCCCTCTATAAATAGTCCTAAATTATCTGTTATTTTTCAATGTTTCAGGCTTTCTGTGAAAAAAAATGTTCCACTTCAATCAGTGTCTATTCTGACTTGATAAATTGCGAAGACTGGGCTGTATGCCTTGTGATTTCTGCCTTCACTGTGTTCGTGGTCATTTCCTTGCTGGAGACATTCTCAATCTTTTATTTTCTCGTGTGTGTGGAGGGGTGAAGGGGCATGATCCTTTTAGGAGCTCTTCTCCGGTTCTAGGGGGGCCCTGTCAAACAACAACGTAAGATGAACAAATTGATAGAAAATCAATTTCTCACATTTTTCAGACTGTGGCCTCCTTCAAATGTGTCAAGGGGTCCAAGGGGGACATATGGTCCCCAGTGAGAATGGCTGTCTTACTGCACAAGTTGGATGCTGGTTCCTTATTATGTAAGCAGAATGGATGTGTGGAATCCACCACTGACAGAAACAATGACTGGGGGTATATGTTAGTGGCCATGCAGTTCTAGATTAATAATTTAAATTCTTTAATGGCATAATGATTACACATGTTTTGGCATTATTTTCAAAATGCATTGTTAAATGAAATTATATGAGGGGTACAGAGAAACACTGGACCCTATTTTCATTAGAATCAACATATAAGACCATCCAACCCTTTCCTTGCACTTGCTATTGTTAAATACAGTGACACCCAAGAAGGCAAAAAATAAAACAACAAACAAATAAAACTAGCAGAAACTGGCTATTTCTGGTTGTGGCCCCATACTTATGAAATTAAGCTCTCCAGGTACATTCCCTCCTGAATTTTGGGAAGCTGATAAAGACAGCATTGTTGAAAGTTGCCTTGTATTAAGGAATATTGTTCAATATCCAACTGTGGTTTAAAATTATTTATTTGACTTAGATTTTGCTAAGTCGTGTGGTCCTTTTATTGTTTATTGCTTTTAGTGCTTATAATCGGTGTTGTTCTATTTTGTAGATTATTGATGTTGGTTGTCAACTGGACAGACAGCATGTATCACATAACTGGATAGTATATTTGTTAGAATGAATAAAGGAATGAATGATCAAATAAGAGATCAAGTAGTGAAATGGAAAGATGCAGGGAAAACAGTTTTCATCGAATGAGCTATCTTTTTCCTGGCAGAGGTTAGGAAGTAAACTTTCAGGTTGCTGAGGAGTCAGAAAACTGGGATAAGATATTTGGAAAGTACTGACTTTACTATATTTCAAACATTCTTTGCAGGAGTCTGGTTACAAAGACAGTAGTCTCAGTTCAGTGTGTTGGGGTTTTCATTCCTAAAGACAACAGTACAACCATTATGTGCTGTTCTAATATCTGGGGGTTCTCGGCTTTGATTTCTCAATTGTCATGGAAACAAAGTTATTTTACAGTAGATGAGCAGAAGGCTAGGGGTATTTGGAGCTAATCCACGTAACATTTTTTAAAAAGATTTTGGCTTCATCAGCTCATAATACCTGCAAGCTGATGAAGCCAAGATCTTTACTGTTTTGTTTCAAAAAACACTTGGAAATATTGTTAGTAAAAGTTTGAGAGGGACTGAGTTGGCTTGTTCCACTTGTAGAATGCTTTGCCTGCATGCAGCATAGGTTAAAAGCACTACTCATTTATTATTGTTCTAATCTATTACTCTAATATAACTGCTCTGTCACAGATCCCTTGTACGGCCTCTTGTATTGCAGCCAATGAAATAGTGGTAGAGCTGACGCTAAGGGAATTGCTGGCTGCCAAAGGGTAAGAGTTCATAGCTATTAGTCAGAGACACATGGCCGACCGTCCCATTAAGCTTAGTGAGGTGGCTGCCTCAAGAAGTGAAGCATGAGTGCTGAATTACATGCCCTTCATCGCACTGGGAGGGTCCCTGTAACCACTTTGGAGTCCCTTGCTGGCCACTCTCTAGCCACACCAAATTGTCTCAGATCACCTCTTTGGCAGACTTTAGGAAATCACTTCACCCACTTTTTCTGCTATCAAAATATTCAGCAGAAAATGCCCAGCATCAAGTGTGTTGTTTTAAGGAAATTCTTCAAGCAAGACATTTTGGCCTGATTCTTAGGCAAGCTCCTCTCCCATATTGGCACAGGAAATCTGTGGAGGTTGCTTCTCTTTTTGCTTTAGGTGGCAGGGGAGCATGGTCAACCATTGGGAGGAATGTCTTATTATCAACTTGCACTGTTAGCTACACTAGCTGTCAATAAATATATGAGAGCTATAACATGAGTACCAGCTAAAAATCCGTTTGAGATGACCAGCAGCTTCTTAAATTCAAATGACTCTGTTGCCTTTTTTGCTGGCCTTCAGTACTACATACAGTAGCTTGTCACGTCTACTTCTAAATTTCAGAAGAAACTCCCTGATCCAAACCTACTTTCTCTCTTTGTGTTGTTGTCACCATTTCAACCTGGCAGCTGTGAAATATTAATCGTCTCATTTGAGGCCTGTCATAGCTGTCAGAAAACATCAAGCTGGCATTCACTGGGAGCAAAGCCATTTCCAAACATGATGCTGAGATCACCTTTTGCATCAGGGGAGGAAAATTGTGGCTTTGTTTAGAAGCCTTCATTTCTCCCGTCATGCCTGTGCGCTGGTGAACCTGGCCTGGGAAAAACATACGAGCGAGTGCGGGCATGTAATCAGGGCTGCCGTCAAAACCTATATGCTGTCAGTTATGATGCCGTGGTAGGAAATTGGCCCAGAAGACTTTCCCTTCTAGGCCCCTAGCAGGGAGCAAAGGGTTCTATTTATTCTGTCTGTGCTCTCTCCAGCCACCTTGCTGTGAGCACAGCCAAGAATTACAATGATGGCTGATGAGCCCTGACTGCTACAGAGATTGTCAAGGACCAGGTACAGGATACCAACGAGAGATTGCTGGGCAAAGTCAAGAGTGACAGGAATGACTTTCTGATCTAACCCGACCTTGCAGAGATGCCAAATGACATTTGTGAGTCAGAGACGTGCCACCTGGGAAAGGCGGAATGGCTTTGCTTATCAAACCCACATAGACTGCGTCTTTCCCTTTATACTCTCAGATCTATGAAGAAGAGCAAACTTAAACTGAAGCTTTGTTGATGTTTGCATCGAGATTTCAGGCATCAGAGAGCCAGTTGCTTAGCAGATCCATGAGCTTTGAAATGATACAACATATGAGTGGCACTTGAATTATAACCAGAGGTGGTGGTGGTGAATGTACTCCACAAACTTCACTTCAGGTTCCCCTAACTTGAGTGCAATCATTTACCCAGAGGTGGCCTTCCTTTTATGGAAGCCAAAATATTGGCTTCCCTAAAGCCAATATTTTCAAAAAGATGGCATGCAAAGTAAAGGAATAGGCAATGTTTTCCTCCCATCCTCAGTTTAAACACTGCACCGGGGGTGACTGTCAGCTATTAAAATGTGCTGCTTTAATTGCAGTTTCCCCCCAGATTTCCATAGGACAGGGGTCTATATGGGGTTGGCAGATTACAGAATGAGCAGAGTGAAAAAGAAGGCAGAATTCAGGTGGTTGTAAATGGGACAGACACTCTCAATACAGCTCCCCAGAGAAATCCCAGAATTGCTTTCATGTAGATGAAGGAACAGGTACAAAACAGGCCAAAGACATTTTGCTGCCTGAGGTGAAAGACAAGATTGTGTCCTTCCAAGTGTATAAATAGAATCTGACTTCAGTCCTGGAATATCCTTCATTCTGTAAACAGGGAGATTAGAGAGAATGGTGAGGGTTGTCTGTCCCCTGAGACCCTCATCTCAGTCTATTTAATGGTAGGGCAGGTCCAGCACTGCCTTCAAGGGCATTTTCAAGTGTTAAGGTTTTTCAAGTTTGGGGGAAGGATAAAATATGCATGCTTAAAGCAAGAAGCAAAACAGGAAACAGGAGGGCATGGACTTTCTTCTTTGAGTGTGATAGAACTGTGTAGGAATTTTTGAAATGCTCTGCAGCATTTGTCAAAAACTGATGGAATGGAACAATGCAGGGCAAGACTATAGTAAGGCAGGCTATTTGCACTCAGAGCTGGTTCAGTATTCTTTCCTGAACAAAATACTATTTCCTGAACTAAATTACACTGTATTATTTGTTGCTTCTGTCCCACTTTTGTTATTCTCTCAGGAAACATAGCTAACACAGAAAATACAACTACTTTTCAAGTCAAATGAGGGTGGTGGGGACCTTGCTGCCTCTCTCTTACAGAATGGTCTCAGAGAAGATGGGTATTGCTGGATACTAGTTGGATACTTTTTCTCTCTGCCCCCCCCCCCCCACACACACTGCAAATCTTTGGGCTTCATATCTCTCTGGTAAAGAATATTATCAATACACAGTTCTGCAGATGTGTGTATGCTACACAATCCCTTCTGTTATTTGATCATAGGCCTACAGCATATTTATGCTGCATGAGCCTTCTTAGTCTCAGCTGCTTTCAAGGATAATTAAACCCTAAATCTTCCTTGATAGAGCTGCTTGATTCGTTTAAGCCTCCTTCAAAAGCAGGTGAGGGCAAGAGAGACACTAAGGTGCTTATTTGTCCCCCCCCCCAAAGGACTTCTTCATATGTGAGTGTGACATTTCCCCTACTTCTTACATTTCCTATTTCCTGTAGATATACTGTATGTGCTTTTCTGCACATGAAGAGTTCATTTTGTGGCAGGCATATTAGCAGGCACTGGTTGCATTGGCTTGCATGATGACTTTGCTAACACCATCTCACGCGGAGATGGGAATCCTTTGTTTGCAAGAAAGGAAGGAAACGAAAGTGAGATACAGAGACATGAGTTAAAGTATGGCCACAGATGGTCTGCTTGTTTCTTTTTCTTCTCCAGAGCATCCTGGTATATATATATTTTTGGAAAAATGAGAGAAATACTCCTGTATTAAATGGGTCCTCACAGATTTACTGGCAGGGACAGACCCAAAGTGGGTTACAAGAAGGTGTAATTCATAATTGACAGGGGGACAAGAATACTGTTCAATCATATAGTAGCCTTGGAGTGGATTGTGAACCTCTAGTTACTAAGTATGTAAGGGGAAGGAACATTGTGACCTCACAATCCACTGGCTCTCAAGGGAATTCTTCATTTAAAATTATCTCCTGGAATTTTGCAGGATGGGGTTCCAAATTGGTAGATAATTCTTTTAGAGAGTATGTGGAGAAGTTTGATATTTTACTGTTTCAAGAGACTTGGTCCCAGCAAGATTTGGTATTGGATGGTTTATGTCACATATTCTTAATGCAATGCCAAGTGGGAAAGGGGGGATTGTGTGTGATGACATCTAACAAACTATGGGCTTTTGTAGTTACTATTGATCCCATTCCCAACATTGCTATTGCTGTAATATTGAAATTTAATCTCTGTGTTGTATTGTTAATTGACATTTATTTTCCACCTCAGCAATCCCATAAGTGTACTAAATGGTCTTGGGCTGCATTAGAAAATTATATTGTCAACTTGATTATGCTTCATCCTTCAGCTTCGCTCATCTTGATGGGTGATTGCAATGCAAGAATAGGTTGTAATGATGAAATCTTATTTTCACGTTATAACAAATTACCACCTGAAACCAACACTTTTAATCCTCTGCCCTATAGATTGTCTAAGGATAAGGGTTGTAATTATGCTGGGTTATGTTTCATGCAAATGATAAAGAATCTTGATTTGGCTCTCTTAAATGGTAGTGTGAAGGGAGATAGGCCTGGAGAATTTACTTTCATATCATCCAATGGTGCTTCAACAATAGATTATGCTATAATCTCCCAGAACCTGGTAGATGCAATATCAAACTTTAAGGTCGATGACCGTATAGATAGCGATCATTTATCACTGGTGCTGGAGGTCAATCTGGGAGAATCCGTAATCTCTGCTGGAGAAGATCTAACAATTCTCCCAGGAACTGAAATCCTGGTATATTAAAGACAATAACAATGTTGGCAGCTTCTTATTGCTGTTAAGATGAGGAAATAACAGTGGGGGAAATGCTCTGTTATGCTTGAAGGCACCTTGTCTTCCTCCTACTCCTTGACATATTGGCCTTGTTAATTAATTAATTAATTAATTAATTAATTAATTAATTAATTAATTAATTATTCAATTTATATCCCGCCCATATCCAGGAAGGAACTCTGGGCGGCTTACAATAAACCAGATAAAACAAGACAGACCACAGGTTACAGTTTTTTAAAAAAGATAAAAGATAAAAGATAAAAGGGCATAACCCGAAGCGGGGATGGCACAGGCAGGAAAGAAAAAAAGAAAAGAAAAAAAAGGAAACTAAATAGAAAGGTCGCCAAATGCCTCCCTAAAAAGGTGAGTTTTCAGGGCATTTTTGGAGGCAGGCAGGGACTCTGTTAGGCGCAGCTCACTGGGGAGGTGGTTCCAAAGCTTGGGGCCCACCACAGAGAAGGCGCGGGCACGCGTACACAATTTCCGCACCTCTCTGGGTGTGGCCACCCTCAGTGAGCGTGCCTGCGCCAATCTCATGGGTCTGGTCCCAGTTGATCTTTGAGAGATACGCTCTGCCAGGTACTCTGGTCCCAAGCCGTGAAGTCATGGCCAAGGAAGAGCACACAGGACCCCCCCCCAAAAAAAAAACCCTACATTGTTACTACCATTAAATTGTTCTTGTTTGCTCTAGTGCAGTGGTTCTCTACCTGTGGGTCCCCAGATGTTCCTGGACTGCAACTCCCAGAAGCCTCCACCACTCACTGTGCTGGAAGGCATTTCTGGAAGTTCTAGTCCAGGAACATCTGAGGACCCACTGGTTGAGAACCAATGCTCTAGTGCAGGCATGTCCAAACTTTGGCCCTCCAGATGTTTTGGACTACAACTCCCAGAGCCCTTTATCATTGGCAATCTAAGCTTAGAATTATGGGAACTATGGTCCAAAACATCAGGAGGACCGAAGTTTTGACATGCCTGCTCTAGTGCATATGTATGTGGCTGTCTTTTTTTTCAGTCTCTCCTCACAACTATGTGGGCTGGGATAACAAACAGAGTGTAACTGGTCCAAGGTCGCCTATAGAGTTTCATGACCGAGTGGGGATTTGGACCCAAGATTTCTGAATCCTAGTCCAACGCTGTAAGCAGTATACCATGCTGGGCTATTGGGCACATGCTAACTGACACTAGTGAAATCAAGACTGTCTGGATCCACAGAGTTACGACACAGGCCTTTCAAAAAGCTTTAAAGACCTTTTTATTTCGAGAGGCCTTTGGCGAATCTTAATTTTTTTTTTCCGCCATCGCTGTTATTATTGTTACTATTATGCCCATTGGTGTCTCCAAATTAATTTGTTAGGACTCACGTCTTGACGTGTTGGGACGCGTTGGAGGCCTTAGGTTTCTACGATTTTAGGATTTGCGAGGATACTACACTGTTTGTTTTAACTCGCTATTTTTGTATCTGCTTTGTTGTATTATGACTTGTTGTTAGCCGCTTAGAGTCCTTGTTGGAGATAAGCGGGATACAAATATAAAAATAAATAAATAAATAAATGAGAAAATCATCTGGAGGGGTGTGTGCAGGCATAAAAAAGTCAAAATGGAGTATTTTGCTCCCATAGCTTGAGCCCAAGGCTCCTGGATTGTTACAATCCATTTGTTTAGAGAATAGAATTCTTTTTTAAGAGAGCTACTCTGTGGCACAGAAAGTACAAACTTAAAAAGTTATTTTTATAATTATGGTCCAAAGGGCAAAATGATAGCTGGGTATCTTTTCTGTTCTATACCATCAAGTTTCTTCAGACTTAATGGCTGTCTTAAAAAGGTGTGAGATATCTGTGGAATGATTTACTTGTCTGAATGTCTTCTGCCAAGATTGACTGCTCAGCTGCCGTGGTCTCACAGACCATGTGCCTCTGGATATTAACCCCTTGAGTCCCAGAAAACAAGAAGTAGAAGTGGGACCTTCACAGCTGTGGCACCTTTATTCTGGAATGTGTTGCCACAGGAGTTATGCCTTTTAAAAAACCGACCGAAGGAGTGAACGAGGGCTGGAAGTTGAATCATTGCAACCAGACTTCTTTTCTTGAGAGATCGATATCTCAAGAAAAGAAGTCCAGTTGCCATGAGTCAACTTCTGGGTAACCTCACCTGAATGGCTGAGAATTGTCACAGACAGAGTGAAGGAGGAAGATGGGATTTTAGTTTGCCATTGGACAACTCCCCGTTGGCTATCATTTTTTTCCTTTATGATCTTTTTAGTTTAAAATTTGTTATGATGTTCGCCTTACTTAAAAAAAAAACTCACCAAGAGTAGCAATTTGGTAGATGGGAGGCATAAAATAAAATAAAATAATTACTATCTTCACAGGGCTATGTAAAATGGAACTACAACAGCTCTGAAGATGTAAAATATATGCGAAGGAATAGGCTTCTATGAAAGGAGAGAGTTTCTGAGACAGATTTTGGGGGTGACCAACTTCTTTTGAGGAGCATGCCAAACAACATGAAGCCAGATGTTTTTATTGGAAGAAAATTTCCTTGAGTTTGGCAAACTGGTAGCCTCTCTTGCTGGCTGGCTTTGTTTCTGGAAGGACTAGTGAAAAAAATAAAATTGCCTCTCTCAGGGTTTTTATTATTTAGAGACATGAAATATTCAGTATCTAGACATGATGTGTGGTGTGTGTGGGGGGGTTGTTTCCTTAGTAACACCAATTTTGAAGGAAATGAATTTTTATAAGTTGTTAGGCCACTCTGTCTCTCCTACAGTGCACTCTAAGTCCATATGAAATATGGAAATTATTCAAAGAACCGTTACAATCAGGTGCCCTCTAATTTTGTTCTCTTCTGTGAGATAGCTTATGGTCCCAGGAGGGGAACTGCCTGAACCTCAAATTTGCTTGCATTGGGTATTCTTCACCCTTGCTGGGACCATAGCTATCTAAGGGATTTCCTTAGTTTGGATCAGGTGCTATCTGTGTCATTGTTGTTGCTGCTGCTTTTGCTGTTTAGTTTGGTGTTTTAAAATTT
The DNA here is from genome assembly GCA_023846285.1 of Phrynocephalus versicolor. Classification (NCBI taxonomy): domain Eukaryota; kingdom Metazoa; phylum Chordata; class Lepidosauria; order Squamata; family Agamidae; genus Phrynocephalus; species Phrynocephalus versicolor. Next base: position 64,986,137 of record JAHTLZ010000129.1, read on the forward strand.
GGGCCAACACATTATATCTGGTGCAAGTCACAGAAGGAAAATTGTTACTCATCCTCATGGTGCTAGTCGTGATCCTGGTGCAAGCCTAAATCATGCAATTGGGGCGTGGTGGCTCAGTGGACTAAGGCACCGAAACTGTAGACTGCAAAGTTGGCAGCTCTACGGTTCGAATCCCAGGTGCCACGCAGCGGAGCGAGCTCCCGCTGATAACCCCAGCTCCTGCCAACCTAGCAGTTCAAAACCATGTACAGTGGTGCCTTGTATAAAGGAATTAATTCATTCCAAATGAAATTATGTTAAGCAAATTTTCCTTTATACAAATTCCCATAGGAATGCACTGAAAATGGAGTGATCTCATTTTTATGTTGTGCAGATTCTCCCCATAGGCGATTATGTTAAGCAAATTTCCCCTATCTCCATAATTTTTTACATTGTACAAATTTTATGTTATACAAGGGTCCACTGTAAATGCAAGTAGATAAATAGGTACTGCCATAAAAAGAAGGAAGGTAAAACAGTGTTTCCTTGTAGCCATGCCAGCCACATGGCCATGGACTTGCACAGCACTGGCTCTTCCGGCTTGAATACGGAGATGAGCACCGCCTCTAGAGTCGGACACGACTAGCATGCATATGCGGGGGGAACCTTTACCTTTACCTTTACCTAGGAACACAAACAGCACTTCATTAATATATTACTTTGCCACCACAAATTATGTGATTCTCTGCAGCAGGACTCTCAATTTTGTTTTACATTATGTTTGTCCATTCCTTACCACCTCACTGCTTCAATCCATTTGTTACTTAACTTTAGTTTTTCACGTTGTTTTCTCATGCTGTTGTTGCATTTTATGGACATTGTATTGTGGGGATGCTATTTGAAAGTCAGGTGCCAAACTAAATGGAAATAAACTACCCTTGGATGCAGCAAGCTAAAATTGGCCAGTACAAATGTAGTTTTAGTAGAGATGGATTGCACACGAAACATTTTTTTTGTTTCATTTTTCATTTTTCATTTTGGAATGAAATGAAAAACAAAATGAGTTTTAAAGCAAAATGAAATGAAACGCACTGGAAATTTTCCATTTGTTCCATGTCATTTTGTTAGGTTTCCCATAGAAATGCATTGAGCAATACATTCCTATAGGAAACCACTTTAAACAACCTGTGCTCCCCCCGATCAGGCACGTTGGAGATGAAGGTGCGGGTCAGTTAACATGTCTTATTTATTTATTTATTTATTTATTTATTTATTTATTTATTTATTTATTTATTTATTTTAATACTGCCCATCTGGCAGTGAGATCACTCTGCCTCAGTGACTCAAAGACATTTTAAAAATGCCACACCTTTCCCCCTGATCCGGCAAAGTTGCCTTGCTGGCTCCATGGCATTTAAAAAACCCTGCGCCGTTCTCTCCCACCCCCGATTGGGCACATTGGGGGAAGAAAAGCACAGGTCCTTTAACACTTCTTTGAGCCACCGAAGCTGCTTCAGTGGCTCCAAGACATCTTATAAACTCCATGCCTTCCCCCCAGTCGGGCATGTTGGGGGAGAAGCGCGGGTTGTGTAAAATTTTTGCAGACCTTAAGTATAGATGAGAATCAAAATTGCAGTGCAGACATGGAGTTTGATTGTCATCTGTGAATTTGTTTTCTGGCACTCTGCAGGAAACCCCCCCCCCCCCAGTTGTTCTGCTTAGAACAAAAACTGTCATGTGAAGTGTCGTTTGATGAGAATTCCAGCACCTCCCACATCATGAGCTGATGGTGAACACTATGGCCGTCACTTCACGAGCCGCTCGCTTCGCGGTAAGCCGTCATTTGCATGCGAACCGACCGCTTCAGTCCGCACGCTCCTCCCTTTTGGCTGCGACGTCACCCCGACCACGCCCCCTTTAGCGTGCTCCAACCGGGGCAAGTGATGCCCCTGGCGGAGGACGGGAATCTCTTCGCTTCGCATCTCGCTTCGCACCCAGCGCCACGTGTGGTCTCAGTTTTTGGCTTTTATTTCAAGTTTTTTTAAAAAATATTCAAACAGGGATATCGATGCATCGCTATATTGTTTCATCGCTTTGCGCTGTTACTTCCTCGCTCAAGTAGCAGCGGCGGCGGCGGCGGCGGCGGCGGCGGCGGGCGCAGGAGGAGCCGCTGCTGCCTCGCCCGGCCAGAGCAGGGCACCCGGGGCAGGCAGCGTGCAAGCAGCGGAGGGCGGGCGGCTGTGCCATGCGGGGCTCCCCCCGAGTAGCGGCGGCGGGGGTGGCGGGGGGCTGCCAATGATGCCAGGAAACAAAACACAGGATCGTACAGTAACCACGCTCTGTCGTGAATGACAGCCAAGCATTGATGCATCGATACACCGGTCCCTTTTTTTTAAAAAAAATCAAAGAACGCGGGAAACGGGGGAAGAACATCAGTGTTTTAATGCGAATGGAGCTCGTGAGGTCATTCTCGATTCGAACGGAAAAGCGGCCCGCGTGAGTACAGGGAAAAAGGGGTGGGGGCGAAGGGAGACCACGTGATCGCCTTCGCATTCAAAGCGAAGGCAATCACGCTGCGAAGCGAAGAGCCTCGTGAAGTGACGGCCTATGAGCTGCCAGTGACCTGGGAAGGCAGTAGTATTCCATAACCCAAGGCTCTCAGTGTGGTCAAGTGGAACAAAGGGTCCCCAGGATATCACACACAGTTCTTTTTATCGATCACACAAAAACCCGACCTACTTTCAGAAGGCTTTCAGAAGGCTTTCATTTCAGAGTTGATGCTCTTTCTGATCTTAATAGATGCTGTGACTCAGTGGTTAGTTCTTCCCAAATCATTATTTCAAAGATGTTCTGTTCTTACAACGTCCCTTCCACGATATTCAGGTTTCAGGAACAATGATACCCCCCTCACTGTTCACTCTGTGACAAAAAAGGCATTTTTGTACGTGTGGCTTCACACTTTAAACCACCCTGTGCAACCTCCTCCCTTCAGTGCGATTCCCCCTCTCTCCTTCTGCCTCTGCTCTATTTAGCAGGTGTGAAATATTAATTGCTACACTTGGGACTGGGCGTTCAGTCTGCTTCATCTCGCTTAAATATCATTCTCCAATGGAAGTATAATTATAGTGTGTGAGGGGAGAGGCAGCTGCATTAACAAAAAGTAACTTCCCGCTTGCCTCTTGATTAACAGCCATGCTTTGTTTGGTGCAGAGATATTTTGGCTAATTATTAAAGGGAGGTGGGGGACTCTCAATTTGTCACCCCTTTTGTTTTCTTTCCACCAGATCCCCCTGTGACAGCATCACCAAGATGTGATGTAGAACTCAGCTGACAGTCCCAGATGCTTTCTCACAAAGCAGCTGTTTAAGATCTAAAATTATAGATTTTATCACCAAAAACCTAAAATATGTTTCCACACATACCCCATCAGAAAATGCAGACTAGTAGAAGTATCTCTCCTTCCCCTCTTCAAAAGTCCTTTATATGGAATAATTCACTCAGAGTACCTAATATAACAATTCTGAAGAAAATATGTTTATAAAAATTTAAGAGCAATCAGTTGAATGTTTACAGGTAAAACAGGAGGTAAACAGGGCTACACTTTTATTGGTTTCTTCACTCATCAGTGGTGGTATATCCAGATGTTTTGCATCATCAATTGCATGTTTTTAGTTCTCACAATTGCCAAGAAAATCTTCAGTCAAGTTAGCATCTAATGGAACCTGGATAAAAGAGATGGAAAAAAAAATCCAAAAGCGAACAGAGGAAGGACTTTGATACTTTCCCCAGTTTTCTAGCCCCTTCGGGAGGAACTATTCCCTGCAAGGTATTCCCTATTATTTCAAGCTCTTCTTTGCTAGCTATCTAATTCCACCATCCATGGCCTTTTCCCCATATCTCCTTCAGGTTTGACTGCCTGATGCCTTTTTACTTCATGTATCAATTTTTCTAAGACTGATGCTCAGTGGATGATGTCTTTTGCAGCCTTTTTGTGTGTGTGTTACGTCATTACAATTGTGACCGACTCTTCGTGACCCCATGTCCATGGAGTATTCTTGGCAGGAATACTGGAGTGGTTTGCCAGTTCCTAATCTAGGTGCCTATAGCACCTGGTATTCCCTGGTGGTCTCCCATCCAAGTACTAACCAGGGCCGACCCTGCTGAGCTTCCGAAATCAGGTGAGATCAGATGTGCTTAGGGCATCTAGGCTTTTTTTAAAAGCACACTTTTTAAAATCTAACTTTCTTCTTACTAGAGAAAATGTAAGAAAGAGGTACAGTACAGTTTGAGTATAGTGGTAGAAGCCCTCCATCTGAGGTGATCGAGATGATTAGTTCACTCAATCAATCTGCACACTGTCATAAGGAAATACAATCAATATCAAGGCTTGAAATGAAATATGAGGAATGTCGAACATTGCTACAAATATCATAGAACATTCTGTTGCCAAATGTACATTGTGGTTGTTAGTGGGAAATGGACCAGCTTTGTTGACTTCAGCAATGTTGAGGAATTTTTTTCTGCTTTGCAAGATTTTGCTGTATGAATAAGAATTTAGTTCAAAACCAAGAAATTGGCAGTTGTTTATTGCATTGTCCAGGGAAGTATACCTTCTCTATAAAGTGGAAGTAACTGTGGCCATTAATATTTTCTGAAGTTTAGGCTGCATAAGCCTTCACCACTTACTTGACTTTGACATGAGTTTTACTTTCAGAGAGGGTAGACATGTTAGTCTTTTCAAGAATTTCAGGCAAAAATCAAAGAAAAACAAAACAAAACAAAACAAAAGACACAAAACATGTGGCACCTTAAATACTAACTTTCATATTTTAATATAATGTAATGTGCATTGCTGGTTGGCTGGTTTATGATCAGCTCAGACAGTTTTTACATTTCTGTGCTGCTTTCTAGACAAAGAAAATCATGGCCATGTTTTCTCACCCTCCCCTTTGGTTTCTCTGTCTCCAGATTTTAAAACAACCCTTCACCATGAATGAGGTAAATGAGTCTCCATGAACCAAAAGGAATGGGAAGACGGAGCCTGAATGATGACCTACTTGCTTTTCTCCAGCCTTTATTCCACATGGGACTGATGGTGAGTAGTGGCAATGGTGATGTCCAGTCTGAGGTTTGTGGCAGAAGCAATGCTAGTGGCCAGTGGCAAGTTGCCTGACTCTTCAGCAGTCTCACGCCAGCCACTTAGCCTAGAACTTGGAAGAATTACTTTGTGGGCCACAGACCCCAGGATGTTGCCGCCAGTTTGGTTGTGGGTAAAGTAACTTTTCCAAGCCCCGAGTCTATCTGTAATCTGTGGGGTGAGCAGCAGTCCTGCTACTCTCATGGCATGCCTTTTTACAATATCTAGAGGCTTTTATTGGAAGTTCAATCTAAGGAGAAAAGCCAGTCTGTGCAGTCTTCGGGAATTGACAGGATCCCAGAGTTTGTCCAGAGGAAGAAAATGACAATTGTTTTTCTGATCACTCTTAAGAAACCCTGGAAGGGTTGCCATATGTTAGAGTTGATTTTGATGGAGTAATTAATAATTATTGTATATCCAGTTAGTTATTTTTTGCTTACAATCATGTTCCATGATCAAGCCAAATGTTACTTTAGAAATTGTCCCAATTCAACTGCTGTGATGCTTGCGTGTGTGAGGGCAGACTCAGTGGCTCTTACAGAATATTATTCCCTGTTTGACTGGGTAGATGATGCAGTGTGCCAATGCTTTATTTATTATTGTTATCTGAAACCAACACATATTTACAGGTGCTTCCCAAAAATCACTGTATTGATTGCAAATTTTCTTTTTAAAAATCTAGAAGGGGCGATTTTTCTGATCATGGTACTGTCTTGTATGTGGTAGAATTCTAAACTTAATTTTGGATTCAGGACCACATTTCTTCATTTTAATGAAAGAATGAGTTTTATGCTTTCATCCAAATAAGGAACTGGCAGGCTTTTAATTGGCTCTGACAAGTAGGGGTCACAAAGGAATGGTATATCTCTTGAATTAGAGTGGCTATTTGGATTTTTTTTCAAATTGTTTAAGTGATTTTAATATTATATCTTGTGTTTTAATTGTGTTTTGCTATTTGAATTCACTGTGAGCTTCTTTGCGACCCTATGAGCAAAAAAGTGTATGTTAATAAACTATATAAAGTACAAGTTTCAAAGAGGGTAGCCGTGTTAGTCTTTTCAAGAGTTTCAGGCAAAATTCAAAGAAAAACAAAACAAAATAAAATAAAAGACACAAATATGTGGCACCTTAAAGACTAACTTTCATATTTTAATGTAGTGTTTCGTTCACATGTGAACTTCTTCAGACATATATAGCAGCAGAATGAGGTGTAAGATATAATATGAGCTGATATATATATTTCATAGCAGATATTCATGGGCTGTAGATGATATGATAGTATAAAGTAGTAAGTACATAAGTGTAAACAAACAATCAAACATCAGTACTGTTTCTATGTGCAACACCAGCAGATTATATAACACATACTCCAACAATTACACAGACTAGAAATTTAAGGGATTATGGTTCTCTTAAAGCCATGAATAGTCTAAGACCATTACTATCTGAAACCCACTGCAGCCAATATGAGCCTCTTCAACTTTCTGAATTTTTATCCCAGACCTTCTTCTTTGGTTTTCTTCTTTCACATATTTAAATAGTGCTATCATGTGGTTTATTAGTTTATTTTGTTGACTTGCTGCTTATTCACCCTTTTTGTTCGGCCGTTAGTTCTCTTGTCCTCTTATCATATATTGGTTTCATGTTAGTTATGTTTATTGTGTTTATTGTATTATATTGTATTGTTTAGATAGATAGATAGATAGATAGATAGATAGATAGATAGATAGATAG
>JAHTLZ010000129.1:64992996-65071562 GCA_023846285.1 Phrynocephalus versicolor
TAGATAGATAGATAGATAGATAGATAGATAGATAGATAGATAGATAGATAGAATTTTGTATTTCATATTTGTTAATTTTGTAAACCACCCAGAGTGGCCTCTGCTGCTAGATGGTGTAGTATAGAAATCTAATAAATTAATAAAATAATAAATATCTCCTCTCAGTCTTCCTCTCCCAAGGATAAACATGCCGAATTCCTTCGGGTTTTCCTCCTACTCTTGGTTTCCAGCAACTTGATATCTTTGTTTGTTGTCACCTTTCTTAAAGAGCAGTGTCCAGAACTGGACACAATACTTGAGATGAGTATTAAAACCAGTACTGAAGAGAGGAGAACTGGCACCTCATGGATTTTGAATCTTGTTCACGATTTACTGGTGTGTAAATTAAATTGTGTTACTCTCTTTAGGAAATGCAAGTAATTAATAAGGAAGCAGATTACCTCTAGGCACATATCTTTTCTGAAATAAAATAATTCCACAAGAATTTTATTTATACATTTTATAAATTTCCTTTAAAATTATTTCATCTATAAAGTCAATAAATCAATCAATGATTTTCATAATGGGTTTGATGACTTAAATGTTATTCTTAAATAAAGTTAGACTTGCACACTGTCTTCTATCAAGGCAGCTAATTCCTCACTGTAGTTTCATTCATTTCCCACAAACATAGCTAATGAACATTCACTAGAATGTAAATGCACTGGATAAACTGGCTTATCCATTGAAACCAGTGCAACCAACCAGAAAAATCTTCAGAGTACTTTTAAAAACAGTCTGAGCAAATAGAATCTTGGCTGGATCTCACTCATGCTTCAGGCAAACCATGATATAAAAATTATTGTATTGAGAAACAAGGTGATGGGTTTTAGTTTAAGGTCTAGTGCTTCCTTTCTTCCGACAGTCGGATTTGCCTGTAATAGGTGGAGCTGTCCCCCCCTCACCCTGCCACCCACAGTTCTTCCTCATTTCAGAAATCTAATTGTTATTTCTGTGTTTGTGAATAAAAAAGGATTAGCAACAATGTTGTGCATTAATCTGCCATTTTGTAAAAGCCTGATAATTATTTATGAAATTATTCAGCATTTCAAAGTTTCCCTGATAACAACTCAAACTGATGTATTAAACAGGCACAGTAATTATTTTAACAATATTAAATGTCTCTCTGTCAAATAATCATTACATAAATATGAAGAAAGCATTTCTAAGTGGCGCCATCATTTAAGACGTTACCGGATTAGTGACACCAGAATCCTGTATCCTTTTTCTTCAAGACAGATGGAGCTTCTTATCTGGCTGTGAGCTTCCTATTTCTTGAAAAATGAAAATGAATTTTTAAATTAAAAAAATTATATATTATAGAGGCAATTTTGGCAGCGAACTGGAAAAATAGAAACGAAGATAAAAGGAGGTATTTCTTTATCCAGGAATAAATTGTGCAAACCTTGTTCTATTACAGACAGGCCCCCAGGGTCCAAAGAAATAATTCATTTTCTGTCATCTGTATAAGACTCACAGTTCAGACTGCATGCATTAGCTAGAGGTGTCTGAACTAAAAAAAACAATCCAAAAAAACCCTCCCAAACCCATGAATTTAAATAGTTCCATTCTTTGGGTGAGACATAAATGGTAATGCGGCTTATAGCCTGAGGACATTTTAGTCCAGATGTTCACAGCCTGAGCTGATATAGAATTTAGGGATTTCTTAGCTCCCTTTCGCAATTTTTGCTCATGCCTTATGATAGAAAAACAAGAAGAACCCAATACTTTCCCCACACTATTATGGTTGGTGGAGAATGAACTATTACTTATGAAGAGGTGGCCGCCAGAGTTATGATCAGGAATTCGTTGTGTGATGCGGGGACAGTTCTACCATTGATACATTTTACATTCAGCAGAATTGGGCTTATAGATAGTAAGGAAGGCAAATATTCTCCCTTACACCTGTCTGGGAGATTCCACATGAAAAAAATATTTCCTCCTCTAATACAGTGCAATAGCCCTTTATACTTTGGGCACAGCTTGTAAAATGCCAGGTAGCTCACTCCTACCAGCATATGGTACATATTTTTTTTCAGGCCAAACCTTGTTTGCCTCACTGTCCGTGACATCAGCTCTTTTTCAGCTATGATACATAAAAATCTTCCTGAAATATTGAAGCTGTTCCTCATTACAAAGGACGAAGTGATTCTTTATTTTCAGTAAGTGGCTTGAATGTAAAAAAAAAAGTCAGCTTAATGAAGTTAGGTGGAGCAATTATTTCATCCTGAGATATCATAAAGTCTAGCACTCTGATAACAGCCCTTGATGGTACTTTCCTCCCCTCAGATTAGAGTGTAATAAATCTTTGTTGAAAGGATTTCAAGCCTCGCTTTTGTTCTTTCTCTACCTGAGGTTTGCCCCGTATTACATGACAAAACACTATGAGTGACTAAGCAGATTATTGAAAGGCATTTCCAATACTTTTCTGATGGAAATTGTAAAGGCCAACATCTTCTACTACACTGATTGAAATACAGTAGCAAGTCCACACTAGAAAAGGCCCTGTTAGGAGTTTGTGAGTCAACTCCTTTATTCCCATTGATTCTATGGGTCCAGTTTAGTTAAGACTTACTACTGGATTTCATTCATTGATGATAAACACCTGATGGACCATTGGTCAATAAGAAAGCCATCAAAAAGTAATGAAGATGCCCCCTCATACAAAAAGTGCAATAACATCAAGACTGATCTTGTACTTATGCCTCCTAGCAAATGTGATTTTGACTTGACAGAAACCCATATGTATGTGTGTGTGTGTGGGGGGGGGAATACAACACACAAAATGCCCCCAAAAGGCATTGTAGCCTAGATCTGACAGATAAATGACTCCTAGTTGCAATTTTACCAGTTTTGCTGCTTTTTTCTTTAATTTCGGCTGCCAGAGAAACAAAGGGCTATTTAGTCCTTGCCCACCCTTTAGAGCTACTTCGCATATTAGGTGAATAGACAGTCTTGTTGCTATAATTAGGTTTGCCAACTAATTCTAAAAGCAGAAATCTCCGGTCTAGTCTGCTTTTGCAGTGGCTGTCCTTCCATACCGATATCTTTTTTTTCCCACGAGTGTAGGACTTTGATCCAGGCAGATAAGATCTCATTTCAATCTGTATGAATTTTAACATGAACAACAAATGTTGCAGTTTTCTGCAAAATGCAATTTTAAAAAAAAAGATGGGACAAGGTGGAAACCTCTTAGAGGGTGATACATTTGCAAGCAGAGTTGGAGATTAATTGTCTATTATCTTGCATCAATAGAAAAGCCTCTTTTGATAGTGTTGTTCCTGTCTCCTTTAGGTTTGTGTGTATGCCACTTTGCCCACATTATATGTCATCATAAGCCACTTTGCTAGACTGACAGAAATTTTGTCTGGGGAAAATGTAAGCTTTAAGTGCTTCAAAAATGAGTGTGCCACTCATCTCAAATGTTAGCACTTTTAAGACACCTTTTCTTTCCAATTTGTGGAATATCATTGTAAGCTTTCTCCATTGTTTGCTCTTTTAAAAATGTTATCCATCCATTAGATACTTCTCTCTCTCTCTCTCTCTCTCTCTCTCTCTCTCATCTTGCTGTGAAATATTATGGTGAGTTCTTCCCATCATCATTGCATTTTTGACCTTCATACTTATCTGTGGTTCTGCATAAACCTACCATTTTCCTCTTGTGTCCTTCACACTACAACTGCACGTTTTGAATGTGACTGTCCTTAATGGGTTCATCCCTTGCCAGAAAACAAATGGAAAGTACTTTGTATAGAAGAGAATTCTAAAACAGTGTGACGGTGTACAGTCGGATATAACAAATATGGAAACAACTCGCAATATTCCTCAACAGTTTAAGGATAAGAGTCAAGAAACAATTCCCCATCTTTTGGATTGGTACTGTACTTTTAAAAGAAAAGGAAAAAAAGTGGCAGATGAATTATGACCTGCTATTCACAAGGCAGAGACTTCTGTAATACATTGACTGGCCCCCTGTTCTCCATAAGTAATGTAATCCTTACAGTCTCTCTTACAGCCTCCTGGAGATCAGTGGTGGATGGTTAATGATGGGACTATAGCAGCTTTCATTAATTCATTGCAAGAGAATTCTCTAAATGAGAGGGAGTCATGCTGGTAGTATTCCCAGCCCCACATTATCCACTCTCCTAGCTCTCAAAGAGAGACGTGGTCCTACTATTAGGTAGAATGAAGAAACAACCTAATATAGTAGATGCTGAGGGGTACAGAGTGTATACACTTGTATGTACCACATGAACCATTCTGTCTTCTTTAACCTACTCTTTTACTTTGGGTACAATGGAGAGTACTGTTCTGCTGTCAGTGCAGAAATATGATTCAGTTAGTAGGGTCAGTTTTTGGATGTATGAGAAAGGTGTCCCTGTTTTGTCCATTCCCTCAGCAAACAAAATGTTTTGGGCCAGCCCTGCTCCAAGATCCTATGTTGGCAGAAAAAAATGAAGGGAAGCTTCTTTGTACATTTTCTTGAATGTGAAAAGAATATATTGTTTGGTAAGGAATTCTGATAATCTTAACTGTCTGGTTGCATTTCTACTAACAATCAAGCTAATAACTGCCAAGGCTTAGGTAAATCTATCTGTTTCACTTTTACTTTTTATTTTTAAAGAACTTAATTTCCGTTTGTCCTAGATATGAAGGAATGTGTGAGATTTAGCTCTGTGGATGGTGACTTAAATCAGGCCTACGTTGAGTTGATACACACACAGAGATCAATCAATTTCTGAAAAAGATAGCATGAAGTGGGGGAAGGAGGGCAGAAAGTGACTAAAGAGTGCACATTTCACTATGTTACAACCTTGGAAACCAAATTATTTGTTTCTTTTCATGTGAACATTGACTCATTATGATTTCTCTCTGTTTACAAATCTCATGCATAAGTTATTGGCTGGCTCTGCAAAGTCATTATGAAGCTACACCCCTCTGGAAAACATTGAAGCCTATCTTTATAATTGGCCAGATATTTTGGGACCAACCAAATGTCATCATGCAGTGGTATCAATATTTGAGTAGATCGATGTGTAAGTGACCAAGCCTAGACATAAATATTTCAGCAGGGTGATAGATAAACTCAGTGCTATACTCGATGAAAGCTTCTCTGGATGGCAGCCATGGCTTTACAAGAAGTCTCTGCTGAGGCAGCAGAAGGAAAACACGGCAAAGAGTAGGATAAAAGCTCATCTGGGACAAGTAAGCCACTAGTTCAGTGGTTTGGGGGTTATTCGGCCATGGGAACTGCAAAACAGTCAAACAGAACACTGTTTTTTGTTTTTTTTTTTACCATAGCAAAGCAATTTTGCCAGATTTGGACTTGGCATTTTCATACTGATAAGCATTCCATTCTCTGAGATTTCAGGGCCAAAGCCTGAGACTTGATGAAGGAATCCTAAAATCTTGAGATCCAATAACTCACACCTGGCTCTGTAATTGGTATCAATCTATGTTTGCTCCTTCCTCTAAAAGAAATGTCAAGAACATACTTGCAAATACTTGCAAATACATACTTACAAATACGAATCTTCTTTTGTTTTGCCTCAATGACACATTTTTCCCTTTTTGGATATGCCTACATGATCTCCTTAATATTTTTGACTGACAATGGATACTTAGCATATGCAGTCTATTTCAGGTATTGCTCCTTTACGCCTACTTCTGTGTTTGTGGGCAATATTCAAAAAACAGTAGGCTGAATCCAACTAGAGTAGATCCACTGAATCAATGGGATTCATAAAAGTGCTGAGTTGTCATTCAGCAATTGAATCTGACACGAGGCTACTGGCTGGATATAGGCCAGTATTTGTAGTGACGCTAAATGAATTTTGATATTCAAGCAGCCATGATTTTAATAAAGCAGAAATTAAGCAATCATTGGTGGAATGCATAAATTACCTCAATAATCACAAGGTCTTCGAATGGTACTCTATTAATCACTTCAGCATGCCAATTACTCCCCCCACTCCTCCAACCTGTGAAGGAAAGTCTCTGTTGCCAGTGTGTCCCATTGCTTGTGAATCAGTAATTTCTCCTCCCTGCCCTATTTTTTTCTATTCAGAATTTGTTTGGTAGAGGGTTTGGGCAGTGCTGTGCAAAATGGCAGTAATTAACCCAGCTGCAGAATGTGGCAAGCTGAGAAAATCCCTATCATTTTCTGGAATGGGGGCGTTTGCAGGATAAGCCTTCTTGTTGCAACCCTTTTTCTATTGTAATTGCAATAACAGATGCTGAAGGAGAGCTAATTTTTTCCCCATTCTCAGGCCTCTCTCTCCTTGTTACCACCTGTGAGGACAGCCACTTTCACCCCTCAAAAGCTAGTGTTTAATAAGCCTTTCTCAGTGGCACGTATCAATTATTACTCAAGTACCTGGCTCAGGCTGGGTAACTGTGAAGCTATTGAGTTAAAGAAATAATGAGAGGAAAGCCAACCCTCGCCATGGGGCAGCCACAACAAACCAGGGGCTCTGTTGTTAAGTGAAATTCGCCTTTTTTCATGCTGGGCTTTCAGATCTGAAACCTGTAGATGCCCTCCTCCTTCCCCTTCCCGCCAGCCATCTGCAGCATTTTCAGATGGCTTCTTTAGAAAATGTGTGGTGAGAAGGAAATTAAAAGCCCAACTGTATGTAAATAGGAACCTGAGCAAATGCACTCGGCTGCTTTAGGGAGTGAGCAGCTGTGATTTGCCAAGCCAACCAGAAAATTAAAAAGATTGTTTTACAAACAGGCAAAGGAGGTGTGTCGGAACATGAAACTCTGGGAGCAGACACAGCTTACTGAAGGCAGCTTTGTGAGGATTTCCTGTGGTTTAAACTCCCTTTCTCATCCTTTTGGCAGGCGCAGAACCATTGGAAGAACAAGGTTTACCAAGGGCTTATTCCCTTGAAGCATCCCTGTTCATATGTGGGTTATCTTCTGCACACTGAGAGAAAGAATGTTGGCTCCTTTTGCTTCCAAAGAGGGCTTGTTTTCTGGGCCTTAGGCCGTGATGTTTTCCTATATTATAGCCAACAGCTTCGGCAGATCTCAGTTGATCTGAACCAGAGCCTTTTATTGGATTTCTGGCTTTCTAAGTACGTAGAAGCATAGGAAAGACTACAGACTACTTTTGTGAGGATGAACCTGTTGCAAGGTTGGGCCATTAAGTATGGAGGATGTTTGCCTCCAGCACTGTGGTAATCATCTGCTGGCAGATGAGTACTGATAGTAGACAGGGCTGAAGTCTGCGGAACGTCCAGATCAGGCCCATCTCATTCCTGAAGATTCCAGAGCCAGATCCCAAGAGCAGAGGCAGGTCCCTGTGCTGACATACTAACAAGATCAGCAAATTTGGGAAGGAAGACTGACATTGCTTCTAGGCCTGCTGCACATAGCAGGAACCTGGATGCAGTTGCGCAAAATCTGGATAAAAGAGGTCTAAACAGATAACATGGGCACATGCTGCTGCTGCTACTACTGCAATTGCTACTATGTTTAAATGTATTTTTGTCATAAACTTCCCAGAGAGTGAATGAATGAATGAATGAATGACGTCAGTTTGGACAAGAAAAAGTATGAATCTGTTGGCAACTAAACAGGTAGCAAAATGTATCCTGCAGACTAGGAAAGAGTGCAGGTGGGTGCTCAGGCTTTAAAAACCCTATATGCAGATCAAGAATTCTTCTCCTCCAAAACTGCTATCTGTTCCTGCTTGGCTAGATAGAGAAAAACAGGAGCTCCTTGAGACATTAGTTGGTACCCAGGGCCAGCGGGGAGCAAGGATATATTGAAAAAGGGTGGGGTTACTTCTTTCCTTTCTTCATCTTTTCATCCTGCATACTTTCTCTCTTTTTCTGATATACCTCTCTTCTTACTCTCTTTGCCCAATAAACATGCTCTGGAAGGTAGGGAGGGATCAGGATATATTCAGACTCTTGATTCATTGATTCCATGAGAATAGTTCTTGAGATTAGACTGAATCACACTGGCAGACAGCTGGTTACCCATCCAATAAGAGACAGTGTTTCCAAGAAATGCTTCAAGGTAGCCTGACAAAACAAAACTTCTGAGCTTGTAGGTAGCCTATAATATTTCACAGGGCCGAGTAGCAGGGGAGATCCATGAAGGCACTGTCCACTTCCTGTGGCAGTCTGGTTAGATCAGCCTCTCCGCTGACTACTTCTCACCCCATTGCTATCTACATTATCATTCTTCTTCCAACCTTCCCCAGAGTGTTTCCCCCTTTTTATTATCCAAGGCTCCACACTCCTCCCTCTCATCTAACACCTTCATTTGCCCTGCAAGTGTAGTGAGTTATTCCCCCACGACCTCTGTTGGCTGAGTTGGGTCCTCATCTGTGGCATTGCAACTAGGTTAGACCCTTCCACCATCTTTGGCCTCGCATTGTGCTAGTAACAGAATCCTGGATGCTTGGAGGCCCACCTAGCATGAGGCATGTTTACTTGAATGCTGACTGCTTAATTGCCCATTTGGTTGTTTGTTTGCTTTGTTTGTTTACTATTTGATTTATAGACCGCCCATCTGACCGAAGGTAACGTTGCGAGGCAGATATATGTATATGCCACCTCTCTTCTCATAGGGGATCCAAGGTCTCGTCCAACAATTCACATTGGTGAGCCTGACTTGGGCAGCTTTGCCAGTTCTATTGCATCACATAACAAGGTTTCAATATAGTGCTTCTTAACCAATGAGGCATGTCCCTCAGAATTTCAAATGTGACATGTATCATTTGAAAAAAAAGAATGTTATAATCTTTCAACCCTGAAAACAGCTATAACTATTTCTCTCTTAATGTGCTTAGCTTATTGTCTCATCCTATGACATGTGCTAGAAAATATTTTAGTTACTTAACAGAATACATTTTGTGTGTATCGACTCTGGCAGTGTGCTTCTCTAGTTGCCTTCACAGGTTTGCTATTTCCTTGGTAAAAAAAAAAAACTCTCTCTTAATAGGGGTGCTAGATTAGGTGCAGAGAGGTCAACACACACACACATATTTCTGCCTTCCTGCTCCCAATTCAATTCTCGTTTTTTCAGATTTCAAATAAAATTGATGAGGGTGCCATAGAAAACCTCACAAACTAGGAAGGCCACAGTCTTCATAATTTATGAAGACACTAGAAAATATTTTAAGAGTACAGATGTGTCACTGGAGAGCAAGGGTAAGATTGTCCATATCACAGTATATCTGATTGCTGTTTAGAGATGTGACAAATGGACAGTGAAAGAAGAAGACAGAAAAAAATATATAGTGCCCATTCAAAATTGGTTATTAAAGTAGAACACAACTGACACCATGGATGGCAAAAAGAAAAAGAAAGGAGTGCTAGACCAAATCAAGGCTGAGCCATTTCTATAAATAAAACTGATTAAGCTGAGACTATTGTACTTTGGATACATCACAAATGGTATGTATTACTGGAACAGACACTGCTAAAGCAGTAGGAAAAGCAGAAGACTTAATATGAGATGGATTGAGTTAATAAAGTAATCCACAGTTGGGAGTTGCCAAGGCCTGAGGAGAGCTGTTATCAGTATAGCTAGGTCACTAATTCCCAGGGTTGTTGACAGTCAGAACCAACTTGAGGAAACATTGCAACAATAACAAGGTTTTGAAGAGGGTGTGAGCTTTTATGTCTGCCAAAAGGGAGCATGGGTTTTTAAAGGTTGGTAAGCATTACTTTAGCAGAAGAAATGATTAAAAGCCTCAGCCTTCTGAGGTTCTTGCATTGGAGGTGACTCTAAAACTAGCATCACATTTGTTGCTTTAATACTAGTGCCACTTGTCCCATTAATTGATTACAGAGTTAGTTTTATAGGCAAGGAACTGTTTGAGAAAAATGGTGTGGCTTTCCATTATTAAAATGATGGAGTTGCTTCCCATACCCTAGAGTTATTGTGTACTTCAGGACTGGATGTGTGGCTTCTAGCATTACCCAGTTATTGCTCTTCCACTGTAAGTTATGTGCAGAATTGCAATTCCAAAAACTTTGGAGAATACAGCATTTTTCTGAGTATCTTGTGAGTTCCATTTCATTAACACTAATGGGCATGACAGCTTTGTGGGTGCAGAAAGGTAAATTCACTTGAGCATGCCACTTTTAAAAACACTGTTCTAATCAATATTTTAGGCTATTTTAAAAAATTCATACTGAGTCATTTTTAAAAAAGAATTCAATGCTACTTTGCACTTATTACTTCAAAAATGGTAAAAAGTAGAGTTTATAAAATAAGTCTCTGGGGAAAACAAGTACAGTATAGGGTAAATTGGCAGTGACTAGATAAACAGGGAAGACAGTTATTTAAATCAGTGTAAAATATTGTGCTAACATGCCTTTTTGTTTAAGGGCTGTTGTTTGAAGGTTTTAATATATTTTACAATAGGCAATCCATCCAAGCAAATTAGAAGATGGACAAAGTCATGCATCATGAGTAAAAAGGAAGCAGATTTATATACAATTAAATATCCAAAATGAAACTGTGGTTATACAGATAAGTACATTGGAACATGATTGAATAAACAAAAGAATCATAGCCATGCTTTAAAGTCCAAATAGAGATGGCCTGGAGCACTTCCTTTAGATGAAGAAAAACTCAGAAGTGGCTTTGAGAGTGTACATTGTAGATACTGTGTGTTCTTAGTTCTTCTGTACTGTGTGGAATAATGAACTTTAAAACAGCCCATTCTAAAATAAAGTAAAATAAATAGAACTATTTATGAAATTATTGCATCAAGAGAATGCATCAAAAGATATTGCGCAACACTGCAAAATGGCTTAGGACCTAGATACCGTCTCCTTCCATATGAACCTACCCGGCAATTAAGATCGAGCCTGGGGGCCCTCTTGAAAGAGCCATCCCTCAAGGAGGTGAGAGGGATGGCTTGTAGACATAGGGCCTTCTCAACAGCTGCCCCCAAGCTATGGAATGCCCTCCCAAGTGAGATCCACCCTGCGCCAACATTTATGACATTTCGGCGCCAGGTAAAAAACTTCTGGTTCCAGAAGTTTTTTAATTGATACACTATAGATTGTGGGTCCTCTGATGGCAATTTTAGTGCAATGTTTTTATTATTGTTTTAATTGTTTATTGATATTTTATGTTTTAATTGTTTTAATTCTTTTGATTGTAAGCTGCCCAGAGACCTTTGGGTAGTGAACAGCAGAGGAACAACAACAACAAAAAACACATATGGAAATGGTGCCAACTGGAAAAGTAACAGTGAAGACCGACTGATGGCTTACCTGTCTGATACATCAATGCATTTGTTAGAGCCACATGCATACACACAAATGCTCAGTGGGCATGCTGTGTGAGAATATCTGAGTTGATGGATTTTATGGTTGTTTGTCTTTTAAAAATCTTTCCCACATCTACTGTGTGCTCATATGCAGTTGCATACATCCTAGTGTTGACATCTTATCATGCCGGCCGGTAAAGTAAGTAAAGATCCTTGAAGGTAGACACGAATAGATACAAAATGTACAAGTTCCAAACACGTTATCTTGTAGCTTTAATGTAATGTTCTCTTTTAATGCTGTAAGATGTCCCTCAGTTCCCTGTTCTCAATACTTGAACATGTCTTAATTGTGCTGGACTGTATATTATCCCTCTTTACTGTAAGCTGCCTTGGGTCCTTTTCCAAGGAGAAAGGCGGGGTAAAAATACTCTAAAATAAAATAAAATAAATAAATAAATGCTTGCTCTAGAACACGGTACTGCATACCGATACCATGGCATGCTATGAGAAGAGAAGACTTAATTGAAGAAAACTGTAGTTCTGGGTAAAGTTGAAGGAGATGGGGGCGGTGGCAGTGGCAGGGGAAGGAGGGTGCAGTAGAGGATTTTCAATGAAGGCAGCCATGGTCTTGAATTTCTAAGACTTAAGTGGGGATATCAATAACAAGACCTTATGGAGGTCACCTCTTCAGAGGATTTCTGTAAACTGCATCTTGATGGCACACAACAATCACCACTAGTACATCTCTGAATATTCAGTGCAATTTACACCTAAAATAAGTGTGCATACAGCCTGAACTAAAGTGAGAAAAGCTGATGCAAGAGCAAACTGTAACTTATTTTCAACGACATGCATATGGTATTAAAATTAGTGTTAGGTGGGTAGAATTTGAACAACTTCAAAGTTCTGTTAACTAAGAGAGCATATTGCTTCTGTTTTTAAATGAGCTTTTTTTCATGTGCAACAGCCCCTCTGACCTACACCTGCCTGCCAAAGGCTAAAGGGCCATTTGAGAATGCTTGTAAAATATGCATTGGGATCCCTGACCTAGAGTACAAACTCCTGTACTGCTGGAGGCGATGCCTCTGTGGTGAGCGCACACTGACAGTGGGTTCCAGTTGCAAAAATCAAATAACTGTGTCAAAAGAATGTTTAAAAACCTCATTTGGGAGTACTCTCCAACTTCTTTCCCTCACCCCTCCTCTCATCCCTTTGGAGAAACTGAACAGGGTTTGAAAAAGAGAAAAAAAGTGAACCTAAGTGTTTTATATCTTCCCTTCAAAGCTAAATCTAATTGAGATCTAACAAGGGAGAGAATGCCTTCCTCTTCCTTTCAGACATCAGCTGAAGGTTGACTGGAATAGCAAATTGGAAAGCATCAATGGATCAGCCTCACCTGTAAGGAGGAAGGAGGCTGAACTCTTGAGGCTTAAATACCCTTTGGGTTTTTTTTTTAAATGTGAATGTGGAATAGAGACATTTGTAATTCTAATGATCAGCCTGCAAGTTTTCTCGTGTGTCCTAGGGCTCTTGCTCCATTGCAGAGGAGCTCCCACAATTCAAAGGAAACAAAACTTAGAAAGTCTTCTGTGTTGACACAATGGAAAGATAGTACTTTCTGAAATAGGAAGTGCAGAGGAGATCTCACTGGATTCCTGAAAGACTTGTGGGAAATATTATATATTTCCTATATATAAAATGCTGGCAAACTGGGATCTCTGAGGGTTCCCTGCCTACCTCAGGCAGACTCTTTAGTTCTCCTTTTGGTTCAGTCAGTCAGGATATGTTGTGGGGATTCAGGCTTTATGTGTATTTTTGGTACACCTAGAAAACTATTAACATTAACAGCGGTGCCAAGTTTCTTTTCATCTTGTAACTGTTAGAGGAAGGGGCTAAAGTCTTGGACAATAAACAGGTTTGAAACGACAACACCCAACTGTCCTTCCTGGCCTTCTAAGTACTTACTACCTCCAAAACCCTGGAAAGAATTTCCAGAAGTCAGAACTGACTTAATGACACACAATGATTACTGTTTGTATTTCCTGTTGTATGGTGTCCTGTCTGTATGGTTTTATTTTGTAGATTGGCTTTAGATGGTTTTTAATAGCTCTTTATCTTGGTTTTGTAAGCTGCTTTAAGAATTTTATCAAACTGAGTGGATGTAAGCTTGCAGAGTAAATAATCCCATGCAAACCTCATTGACCTCCATGGGTATATGCAACACCAGTTAGAATGTTACTCAGTCTACACACTAAAATCAATTAATACCTACAGCTTTCAAAAATATCATAAGCCAATGAAAATGTGCCACTGATTTGAGTGGGACCTATGCTGAACATTATTCCCATAGGAACTTCATTTCAAAAAGTTTCTTATGTGTATATAATTATACAACTATAAGCAGTCCCATTTAAGATACATGGTTGACCCAAAATAGCAAAAGTTTTCTTCAAAAGTTAGAAAAATAATGATGGATGCCCATTGTGATCTCTCAACATTAACCTTCTATGCTCAGCTTATAATACAAGAGAGCAATTTTCAAGAGCAACAAGGGTGAAATGGTGCCCATAAACCCCAGTAATCCAATGTAAAAATAATAGCCCAATTCATTAATACAATGACATGCTAATGGGGATGTCTGTCTTAATTATCAAATGGAGGCATGGATTTAATTTTAATGTAATTGTTGTTTAAGCTTGGCTATACATCCTTATTTATAGCTGTTTTGCTTCAGGGTGATTTGGTCAACAACTGAAACAGGATTCCATCATTAGTTTTAATTGTAGAGGCACCGCTAAATCTTGACAAACTTCTATTTTGGCATTTGTTTCAGCTGATAAACTCTTTGTTAGGATATGGAGGTTTTCTCTTTTAACACACCACTCTTTGTGGAACTGGAATGATAAAACTACTTTGTAAATATATCACATGACCTTGAACATCCTGTTATCTGCCATAACATGGAGGCAACTTGATAGCACAAAACAGCAGGAACAGCAATACAGAGGACACATTGAAATCAATAAAATCCAATTTATTTGTGATTAACCGTTCCCATCATTTTAGTAGGTGAATTGTCTCATTTTTTCATGCATGCTAAGGAGACCAAATTTAAAGTTAAATCTATAAATACCGTATTTACTCAGAATAATGTCCTGCTGATGGATAGCTCAGTAGTTTGAGTATCTGATTAGGAATATGATTCTTCAGTGTGCCTCTTTGACCTGGACTCAATGATCCATAGGGTTGCTTCCAGCTCTGGAGTTCAAAAATTATTATTATTACTTGGTTCAGAAAGGATTAGTGCCAACTAAATGTGCATAATCATAGCGTAGTTAGAATGTTGGACAAGCACTCAGAAAACCTGGGTTAAAATCTTCACTTGGCCATAGGATTTCACTGGGAGGGTGGCCAAGCTACCCCCCTCCTCAAAATCATGATTAGGGATACAATAAATTGGAAATGACTTGGCTCTGCATAGCAACAAACAATGTACACAGCTGTTGTAATTCCAAAAAGCCAAGGGGAAAGGACTCGAGGGAGAGTGGTGTGTACAAGCACCTGGATCCACTGTGTGTGAGTGAGTTTTGAGAGTGGAACCATAGGACCTTGTACAGTATATAGGAAAACACTTATCTGCTTGCCAGTTACCTGAAGACACAAGAACCTGCTGGTAGTCTTTTGCTAATTATAAAAGTAATGAAATACAGTATGTGTCAGTTATCCCTGATCATGTTAACAGTCATAATGCAATAACCTATTGTCACAATCCCTGCAAAAGAAAAGAAAAATGATTGCATATTTTCCAGTCTTTTATCATACCATATTGACTTTATTCAATAGAAGAGGCTAAAATGTGAATGACAAGATTACCACATACAGTCATATATTGCTCCCCTGACTCTTTGTTGTCTTTGTTTCATTTTTCTGCCCTTGTGCCTCTTGCTGGAATCTTTTATTGTTTTTAATGTTTATCATTTATCTTTTTTTTTCACTGTTTTCTATTTATTTTTGCATTTGTTAACTGCCCAGAGTTCCTGTGGGAAAGTTGGTGTAACAGACAGACAGACAGACAGACAGACAGACAGACAGACAGACAGACAGATAGGGAAGTTTCAGAAATCGGGTAACTAGGTGTTTTGGAAGGCCAATGGTTCAGCAGGGTTTTAGCAGTTTGGGTAACAGTAAAGTGATGACTGTGAAGAACACAGCAAGTAGACTAGAAACCAGGGGGGACTACCAAATGTAGAGATGGGCACGACCAGGAAAAATTTTTTTCGAGTTATCGTTTTTCGGGACGGGTCCGTTTTGGCTCGTTTCCGTTTTTCACGAAATTTCGCAAAAAAATTGTCATTTCGTGGTGTCATTTTTTCATCTGTTGTTATACTGGTTTAAGGGGGGTAGCGGGCTCCTGGAGGCACCTCTGTGGGGTGGGTGCCTCCTCTGGCCTGCTATAAAGGGAAAGCAGGCTCCTGGAGGCACCCGTGGGTGCCTCCTATCCTCACCCGCTGCAAAAGGGCATGCATAGCCATATGGATATGCATACCAAGTTGCAGACGCAGCAGACTGGCAGAGGCACCCCTCTTTTTGGGGTGCCTTCCCTGCATCAGTCAGGCCTCAGGGGCATGGTTTGCTGCATGTCACACATGCTGCTGAGCCGAGCCTGCAGGAGTCACCCAGAGCCAGACTGGTGGACTCTCTGAACCCACTGCGTCTCACTAAGAACATAAGAACATAAGAACATAAGAAGAGCCATGCTGGATCAGGCCAAAGGCCCATCTAGTCCAGCTTCCTGTATCTCACAGTGGCCCCACCAGTTGTGTTTGGGAGCGCATGAGACTAGATATCTGTCTCCTGATACCACTCTCCTGCATCTGGCCCTTGAAGTACCCTGGTTTAAAGCCTGGAGACTACACATCTCCATCATGGTTTGTAACCTGTGATGGACTTTTCCTCCAGGAATCTGTCCAATCCCCTTTTGAAGGCATCCAGGTCAGATGCCATCACCACATTGTGTGGCAGGGAATTCCATAGACTTACAATGCACTGGGTGAAAAAATATTTTCTTTTGTCAGTTTTTACTCTCCCAGCCCAAAATTTGAGTGTATGTCCCCTGGTTCTGGTATTTTGGGAGAGGGAGAAGAGCTTCCCTCTATCCACTTTACTCATACCCTGCATTATTTTGTATGTCTCAATCATATTCCCCCTCAAGCGCCTTTTTTCCAGACTAAAGAGGCCCAAATGTTTTAGCCTTTCTTCATAAGGGAGGTGCCCCAGCCCAGTAATCATTTTAGTCGCTCTCTTCTGCACCTTTTCCAGTTCCACTATGTCTTTCTTGAGATGCGGAGACCAGAATTGTACACAGTACTCCAGGTGCGGCCTTACTATTGTTTTGTATAATGGCATTATAATGTTGGCTGTTTTATTTTCAATCCCTTTTTTGATAATCCCTAGCATGGAATTGGCCTTCTTCACCGCTGCCGCACATTGGGGAGACACCTTCATGGAGCTGTCCACCAACACACCAAGATCTCTTTTCTGATCCGTCACGGATAACTCAGAGCCCATGAAGTTTGGATTTTTTGCCCCAATATGCATTAGGGAAAGGTACTTGCGTGTAGTGCAATGCAAGTAGATCTGGCTTAGTGTTAAGACGGGTTAGCGCAAGGGCTAGGGTTAGGCTAGTTACAGGTGAGGTTAGGGTGAGTATTGGGGTGCACCTCTGGGTGCCTCTCTGACCCACTTAGAAGGACAGTGTACTGGCGTATGGGTTAGGCTTAGGCTTCGGGTTCGGGTTTGGGTTCGGGCTACGGTTAGTTGGCTTTTTATGCCCGATTGGCACATCCCAGAAGTCTCTGTGGTCAACCTGGCCAAGTGGCCATGCGATTGGTGGAATGGCTCCAAAAATTTGCATGGTCACTCCCATGGCCAGCCCATCATTGCGCAGGTGTAAAAAAATAAAAATAAAATAAAATCAATGGAGAGAGGACAGGGGAGACATTTTGTTGCAATAAAAACCCACTGCTACTGTAAAAATTCTGGCAGTTTTAAAATAGCAATTTCCGCATGTTTCTGTGGTGCTTGTTGGCTTGTGTGTTTTTGTTTTTTGGACCACAATTTCAAAAAAATATTGCGGTCGCCGCCCCATTTTTGATCCCCCGCCTGCCCCGCCCCGCATGGCATGGTGAGATGAGAGCAGCCCAGGAGGACAGGAGAGGGGGGGAGGCCGGGACCCCCCCCCAGAAACCACCCCTCCTCTGGTAGGTGCCCTCACTCAGGCAGGCATATTTCCGCCTGCTTTTTGGGCTGGGAATCGGGGCGGCGGGGGTTTTAAAACTTTTTTCTGTGCCGCTTGAATTGCGGCGGCCGGTGGCGAGTCCGGTGCTTGTTGCAACTTGCGAGCGACTGCGAGATGACGAGGATTTCCCCCACCAGAGCAGCCCAGGACAGGAGAGGGGGGAGGCTGGGGACCCCCCCCCAGAAACCACCCCGTAGGTGCCCTGCCCTGAGCCCTCATTCAGGCAGGCATATTTTCACCTGCTTTTTGGCCGGGAATCGGTTTTTTTTAACTTTTAAAAACTTTTTTTCTGTGCTGCTTAGCATCGCGGGATCGCCGCGATGCCAGGAACGACAACGACAAATCAGACCCAATTTTTCTTTAGTCGGTTCGAGTTCGAGTTCTGGCGGAGTAATTGTTGTTTCCTTTTCCGTTCCGTAACGGAAGCGAGTAACGGAAACGGAAACGAGAATTTCGTCAAGTAGTGCCCATCTCTAACCAAATGTATTAAATGTTTCCATGTAATGCAGGGTTCCTGGCAGATGGCTTCATGAGCACCTCCTTTCTTTCTGGCAACCATATAACATTCCTGTTATATCATGTTTAATACTACTGAACATTCTTTCTTGGAATCCCTCACTTTTTCATTCCTCATGAAATGAAGGGTGTGGAATGTCCTGGTACATTCTGTGCTATTTCAGCCATATGAGTGTTATACCTAGAATTTGCTGGGGTGTGTGTCTAAGAACTGTAGGGTGTGGATATGTCTTCCCTCTATCCCTTTCCTCTCATCCTTTGATTTCCATTTAGCAACCATTTTACTCTCTTCTGCCAGATCAAAACCACTGTGTTTTTTTCACTAAATGTTTCATTGCTTTCACTTTTCCAAACTTGTAATTGGTGCATTTCTGTCCAAAAACCACCATGTCCCAAGTGTCCTGCTGTAACTAATGATATGACAGTAGAGCATCTTGCATTAAGTGGTGTTAGTAGCCAGCCACTGGCTGCCCCCCTTTCTTGAAGGTATCAAACACTACAGTTAAGTTGGGATGTAAATCTAGACAGGTTTTTTTTCCTACAGGACCATCATGGTAATTATTTTCTCACAGACTCCTCCTGCTTGCAAAAATCACATTGCAATCTCTGGTGGCCTACCCTTTGGCTTCCTTTTTAATTTCCCCCAAATTCTTCACCACCACCTCCTTTTTCAAGAGATGATCTGCATTTGCTCACATCATAGAGAAGTGGCTTGCTTTCAGAAGGATTTTCAGCCCACCAGGAGAGCAGAATCTCTAGGGAATGGGAAAGAGCCATGCACATGTGCTCTGCTAATTGATTGTCTCATGGTCACCCAAGTTCTGGTCTTCTGCACTTGGTGAACCTATTTTATTTCTATTTAAATTACACTAATTATCTGCGCATACTAGCTTATATTAGCACCTGCAAAGTCAATGCAAATATTTGTCCATGCCTTCCTTTTAGATGGTCTATCCTCCTTTCAAGCAGAATGTGTTTTCTACGTCCTCCTCTGTTAGGATGCATCAGGGCTCCCCTGCCCATGCATTTCTATTCTGAATGACTCCACTAGCCATGCTTAATTTAGATTTGGATGGAATGGGGAAACATTTTGTTTCAGTGTGCTTTTGAAGAATTTACTAAGTATTAAGACATGAAAGGCTTGGCATTTTTAAAATCCGAATGCCTCAAAAGGCGAAACTGATGTTTTTCATTCCTATGAAAGCATCAGTTGCACTGAGTACTGAGATATGGAGAGTTTATAAAGAATAGTCCCTTTCTTCATATTTTAACCAATAAAATGAAGAGGCAAACAACCTCCATTCAGACACCGTTGGAACTGTATAGCCAAGACTTCTCCCAGCTACAGGGAGCCTCTGCAAACCAGCTCCTATGGTGTACACACATTACAGAGAAAATAATAGTTCTGCTTCTCCTGATAGTCTGCACATGAACACTCTCTTCCCTCCCTGGCCCCTGGAAAGAGACTTGTTAGACTGAAAGGAAATTCATGCAGGGTAAGTAGGCTTTTCCTCTTTTATTGCAAAATAATCCGTTCAAATTCTGAGAAAGTATTTCTATTGATATTGTCTTAGAGCGTAGTGTTTCCTGGGTGACAGATTTTGTATTAAGCTGCCAAATACCATAATCTTCTGCCACAAAACTTCTGCAGATGTGAGTCTGTTTGATGTGTCCAGGAAAATGGAATATCTGTTTGGAGCTGTTTTTACCAAGAGAAGCATCAGCTTGTTTTGATAGTCAGTCAGTCTGTCCACTCTTCTACCTAAATCATATTTTCCAGTCTCCCAAAGAAAGCTTAATTGTGAGAAAACTGTTATGCAAAATAATTTTTAGTTTGCTCAAGCCAGGATGTTTTTATTTAATCATCAGGAAGACCTGTTCTGAATCTCCATTTTGGGAGGATGTGAGATATAAATGAATTACTCAGCGATCAATACATTATATAAATAAGCAAGGATACGGACTCAAGTTGCATGACTTGTCAAGTTAGACTTAAGTCAGGGGTGCCCAAACTTTTTGTAAGGAGGGCCAGATTTGGTGGCTGAGAATGTGTCAGGGGCCGGTTGCTCCCCAACCCTGCCACCCCACTGCAAGCCCCACCCACTTTCTTTTAAAAAGACATGGGGTGAAGGAGGGGGAGGGAGGGGTGGACCAGCCAGCCGCGGGCCACTCAGAATGGCCTGACGGGCCGGATTTGGCCCCCGGGCCGGACTTTGGGCAGGCCTGACTTAAGTCATACCAGTGACTGGATTCAGACCTGACTTAGTCCCCACCCCCAGCTCCCAAACTGGACTCAACTAACAACTCAGACCCATTTTTGTCTGATTCATGTTTCTGAGTTTCCTTTCATAAAGGACATGATATTTGATAAACCTGAAAGAAGCTTTGCAGTGCTCACCAGAAGAAACAGGAGAGGCCGGCAAACAGCAGAGGAGGAGGAGGCAGCAGTAACAGGGAGGGAGGGCTTTCAAGAGCGTGGATGTATGGAAGGGTGAGGGAAGGGAAAGCAGACTAAGCATTTTTGTTTGTTTTCATGTTGGCCATCGCCCTTTGTTTGTTGGAAAAAAGCTTATTTTTTAATAGGGACTCAGACTTGGGGACTGGGACTCGGGATTTGGTATCAAAGACTCAGACACGTGACTTGGACCCAAAGACGTACCAGCATCCCTCCCTGTAAATAAATATATAAATAATTCAAGCTTCCTTATTGCTCTTGAAAGTTTGATAACTGTTAAATGAAGAGGGGCCACTTCTAGGGCAGAATTGGAGCTTTTGACCTTGTGTAAGAAGAGCGCTCCCCTCTTCTCAAGAACCTCCACGCAACGACAACCCACACTCATTGAGAGAGTCCTTTATTCCAATGCGGGGGGGGGGGCCCTGGTAGAAGGGGGGAAGGAGAGTGAGAGGGAGGAAAATGAATTGGAAGGTAAAAATGAGGGAGAGAGGAAAAGGAGAAATGAAAGAGGCGAATTGGTTCTGGGAGGCTGGATTGACATCAGGGAAAGAGGGAGAGAGGAGGAATTGGTAGATATGCTGAAGGAGGATCCCTGGACCAAGGAATGGGTCACCTTCAGACTCTTGCGAGAGGTGGCATAGCGGGAGTCGAGAGAGAGAAAGGCAGTGAAGGCGCTCTTTTGGGGGCAGACAGCATAGTGCGAGCAATGGAGACAGGCTCACAAAACTGAGAGTCTGCTGGGAAAAGTGTTATCGTACTCCTGGGGAGAATCAGAAGAAGGAGTGAGCTCTACCAGGCCTTCACCACCAAGGCCATAGCCAACAATCCATACTTTATGGGTTTCAGCATTTTGGCCATTGTCCACCTTACGGCTATTGAGACTGTTGTCTACCTAATGAGCCTATTCAGGCCATTGTTCATCTTATGAGCCTATTTCAGACCTGGGTGACAAGAGGTCTTTTCATAGTCTGGGAGGTATGCAGATGTAGTCCCCTCTCCCAGATCTCCTAGATGGGCCTTGGCAGTTCTGGGTATGTTTCCAACAGCATCACCTGAAGATCTTAAGATGGATTCATTGTGAAATAGGTGGCCCCTTCTATAACCAGGCCCCAAGCCTTTTAATACTTGAATAGTTAAAACCAAAGCCTTAAATTATCCCTGGTAAGCAACTGGCAACCAGTGTCTGAGTCACATGCTTGAGGTACCATGAGTGGGTTAGCAGCCCAGCTGCTACATATTTCACCAACTGAAGAAAGATTTCATGTCCCATTCAAGCTTAGTCATATGTAAAGTGTATTGTAGTAGCCACAGTGCATAATAATTAAGGCATGGATTTCAAAGTCAGATTGTATTGGCAAAAGTCAGAACTGGTGCACAAAACAGAGTTGTGCAAGAGTAGTCTTTATCATTGCTGCCACCTGAGAATCCAGGAAAACTCCAGAATCAAGGAATACTTCCAGACCTTCCCTGTCTGAAGAACTGCAAATCTTTTATCTGTTCCTAAGTCTGAGTTTCTACTGACAAGCAGCACCTCCATCTTGTCAGGATTTAATTTCTGCTTGTTTACACCCAACTCATTATTGAGCTCAGACAGTACTCAATGGTCTGAATTCTTCCTCACTGTTGGGTGATAAGGAACGATAGTGCTGAGATTCATCAGCACATTGGTGGCACCTCACTTCAAAATGTCAAATGATAGATGGGATAAGCTAATTGTGTTGTAGAATAAAATGTCATAGAGCCATAGTGCTAACTACAACTTAACAACTGGAAATTCTACTTTCTATTAGCTGTGATCATTAAGCA
Organism: Phrynocephalus versicolor; assembly: GCA_023846285.1. NCBI lineage: Eukaryota > Metazoa > Chordata > Lepidosauria > Squamata > Agamidae > Phrynocephalus > Phrynocephalus versicolor. The sequence goes on from JAHTLZ010000129.1 coordinate 65,015,356, forward strand.
TGCATTCTCAGTGGGGAATTACTGGATGGTCGGAATGAGCTGAGATGTGAGCACTAAGGTGAAGGAGACTGTGCTCATACATTCCTTTATATGTATGCATGAATGAATGCATGTAAGCCTGTATGAAAAAGTTTGTGCCCCCATCCACATTTGACAGTGAATGCAGCTCTTGGGGTGGGGGTGGGGAATCTATATTAAACAGTGATGACTATTTCTGGGCACTGAGTCTAATAAAAGGATAGATTTGTGTGATTTAAATTACTCCATGGGTCTCTGTCTTAATATGGAGATGGTTAAAGATTGTAAAGTAGTGAGCTCCATTTTAAAAACTAGAAGCTACAGAATTTTATGAGTAGGAACAGTGGAGTTACAATTACTAACAGAGTCTCACAAGAATAAGTTTTAAAGGTTGGCACATGACAAAGTTAGCATACCAGCAATATTTAATGCTCCAAACTGAACATCTTCATGAGGGAAATGGGAGAAGTCAGAGAAAGTCTATTTGGAAGAAAAGGGGCTCAACATCTACTGACCTTATGGATGGTTAAGTCACCCTTGAGTCCTGGAACACCATTGGAATGATGCACACAATTAGCAGAATGCTGCAATCAAACGAAAGTGATAGGCCCTATTTTCATTATAGAGCCCCTGTGGGATAAACAGAAGCACGTTTCCATCAGCTGATTTTCTTGCTAATGATGTCCTCTGTGCCTCCTAGTTGCTGAATCAGTCTGGGATTGCCCATATGGGAATACAAGTAATCAGATTCCATAAATAAGGCATTTTAGCTTGCGCTTGAGAATCCACTCATTACACCTCAGAAGGAGCTTACATGTTGGTCCAAAAGCTAAACCCATGATTAGGAGAATAAAATATTCTACTTGTGAACCTTTTCACCAGCAGAAGAAGGCAAACTTTGAAGGCCTCTGTGTGCTGAATACTATAAGAATATAAGAAAAGCCATGCTGGATCAGGCCAAAGGCCCATCTAGTCCAGCTTCCCGTATCTCACTGTGGCCCCACCAAATGCATCTGGGAGTGCACAAGACTAGATATCTGTTTCCTGATAGCACTCCCCTGCATCTGGCCCTTGAAGTACCCAAGTTGACCAGAATTGTACACAATACTCCAGATGCGGCCTTACTATTGTTTTGTACAATGGCATTATATCATTAGCTGTTTTATTTCCAACCCCTTTTTTGATAATCCCTAGCATGGAATTGGCCTTCTTCACCGCTGCCACACACTGGGTAGACACCTTCATTGAGCAGTCCACCAGCACACCAAGATCTCTTTCCTGATCTGTCACAGATAGCTCAGAGCCCATGAGTTGATAGACCACGTTTTGATTTTTTGCCCCAATATGCATTACTTTACATTTTCCTACATTGAAATGCACTTGCCATTTCACAGCCCACAGTTTGGAGAAATTCTTCTGGAGCTCTTCACAATCTTCTCTGGTTTTTACTATATGGAAAAGTTTTGTGTCATCTGTAAACTTGGCCACCTCACTGCTTATCCCTGTCTCCAAGTCATTTATGAACAGATTGAAAAGCACTGGTCCCAGGACAGATCCCTGGGGCGCATCACTTTTTACCTCCCTCCATTGTGAAAATTACCCATTGACACCTACTCTTTGTTTCTTGGATCTCAACCAATTCTCAGTCCAGAAGAGGACCTGTCCTCTTATCCCCATCACAAGAAATCTAGATAGTTTGTTAGAAAGAACTGGGAAGAAGTCTCGATGGTACATGTTGGTACCAATGATGTTGGGAAGGCCAATCGATCAGTCAATCGATTCAGATTGTTAGGAAGAAGATTGAAGTCCTGGACTTCCAAGGTAGCATTTTCAGAAGTGCTGCCTGCTCCTCATGCAGGACCCGCCAGGCAGGCAGAGCTCAGAAGCCTCAATGCATGGATGAGGCAATGGTGTCGAGAGGAAGGCTTCAGATTTGTCAGGAACTGGAGAACATTTTGGGACAAGCCGAATCTGTTCAGAAGGGACGGGTTGCACTTGAACCATGATGGTACCAGACTGCTGGCACTCAACATCAAAAAGGCTTCAGAGTAGCTTTTTAAACTGATAACTGGGGGAAAGCCGACAGGAGCTGAGTGGCATCCAGTCTGGAACACCTCATCCCCACGGAACAAGTTTGGAGAGGGTAGAGAACCACAAAGAGATGACATAGTAGGTATTAGCACTGGGAGAATAATGGGATGTGATAGTTTTTCTACTGAAATTAAAAGCTGTGTGTGTGTTGGGGGGGGGGAGTACAAAGCAGCAGCCATTCTTGGGGGACCCACTGTACAGGTGCTTCAATGCCAGTGCTCAAAGCCTCCGAGCAAAGATGGGAGAACTTGAACATTTGGCAGCTAGGGATAACATTGATATAATAGCCATAACAGAAACCTGGTGGAATGCGGAGAACCAGTGAGATACCGCAATCCCAGGCTATAAACTCTATAGAAGGGATAGAGAGGGGTGTGTTGGAGGGGGAGTGGCCATCGGTGTCAAAGAAGGGGTATGTATAGGAATAAAAGGGATTGGCTCTTGGTGTTTATTATCACCAATTTAAAACAACAGTTGGTGATTAAATCCAATTATGTGACATGCTCCAGTGAAGTGTTTATAGAGGTGGAATGATGTACAGATATCTACTATTGCAGAGAAAAATTAAGGTACTAACTGTGATAACTGATAATTAAAATGACATGTCCATTGAGATATCTTGGAAAGCAGGCAGGAAGAGAGAAAGTCGAAGATGTTTCTGATATGATGCAGTTTAGGAGTGAGAAAAATTTATATCAAAACTTAGATGATCGGTGATGAACAGAGATTCCTATGGGACAGATCCAAATTAATTTAGATGTTGTGAGTACAGGTGTATGGTAGTGTGCGAAAGCATATCATTTTGGGGGCAGTGAGGGCTTAAACAAATGTTTATGTCTCTAGGTAATCTTGTTACCATTAGTCAATTTTTCTTTTTTTAAAAAGGAAGTAGCCGTATTATCTATTGTTGTCACTGAAACAGAGAGACTTGGCTATATGGTTGCTCAAATTGTTTTGCTTCAATTGGAAATACTGAGATACCAGGAATGAGCCAAACCCCCCCCCCAATACATGACAAGGAACAGGCAAAGGGACCATCAATGGAGACATGACAAGACTCCAACACTGGGCAATCTCTTTCCTTTTTATTTGATCCAATTGGCTACACCCAGTGGTCCTTTCCATATTTTATCCCAATCCCCAAATGAAATGCATGGGCCTTCTGCACCAACCCCCTCGCTGGCAAGACAGGGGCCATTGCCCTCAATAAGCCACATAGAGGAGAGGTATGAATGGGTGTACATGAGTTGTAACATGTCTTTGGAAGGACTGGGGCAATAAAAACATCTTCATTTCGGATGCAGCCAAGCTCTGAGCCTCAACTAAGAAACTGCCTGGCTTTGTTTCCATTTTGCCAAGGACCTTACATCTAAGAAATAACTCCCCTTTTCCATGTTATAACCTATTGGTACTGCTCTGAGGAAGAGGGTTTTGCTCTCGAAATATTAGCAATGTTTTGTTAATTTTATAGTGGCCTAAAGGTATCATCTGTTCCACTTTTGTATTTGGGAAATCTTGAAGACGATCACATTCCATTTGAGACAGCTTTCCATGGGATGCAGCCCACATACCCAGGTGTGTGGAGTCCCCCTTTAGTACATAAATATTTCTGGGGAAAGAAGGTGAAATGTAATGGAAGCTCAAGCATGTCTCTGGACACAGTTGCTCTTAGGAGTCCTTGATAATCCTTTGTGATGCTAGAAGGAGACAGAGATGATAGTTGCTAATAGCCATTCAGCAGCTACCAGAAGTGTGTGTGTGTGTGTGTGTAGATTTCGTTTGAACACAGAGTAATAAAGAATAACGCCCCCAGTTTCATTGGGTTTCTATGCACACTGATTCTTGTATGACAATAGAACAAAATGCAGTAAGACACAACAATAAGGTGATAACTCACACAAATCTGGCATAGACGAGCCAATTAATATATTGTATATACAATGAAACATCTCTTGATGTAATCTTGTTCAGCTGTTTTTATTTGGAATTTTTCTTTAAAGTTTTTTTGCTCAAAGGTGACAATCTTCAGGTCGGGCAGAGTGTGTCCAGGCAGACTGGAGTGTTTTCCCACTGGTTTTTGAATACTATGCTTCTAATTTCAGTGCCATGTCCATTTATTCTTTTGTGTAGAGACTGGTTTGTTTGTTCTTTGTGAAGTGCCATGGGACACTGCCAGCAGAGGATGGCATATATAAGGCTGGAAGGTGAACAGTTGGATCAGCCTCTGATATTAAAGATTCCGCTGTTAGGTCTTTGAACAGTGTTTCCCCTATAGATGTTGTTATGTGCCATCAAGTCTCCTCTGGCTTATGGTGACCCTTTGAGAGACCTCCAAAATGTACTGTCTTCAGTAGCCCTTCTCTACATTTGTAAACTCAAATCTGTTGTCTATTTTAAAGAAGCAGTCCACATTTGATACTCAACCTTTCCCATCATTATTGTTCAGAGAATTCTGTCTTCTCACGACGTGCCCAAAGTAGGGTAGTCTCACTTTAAACATTTTTGCCTCTAGAGATAGCTCAGTCTTGATTTCATCTAGGATCCACTTGTTTATCTTTCTGGCAGTCCAGGATACCCACCAAGCTCTCCTCCAGCACTACATTTCAAATAAATCATGCCCCCATCAGTTTTATTTAGTTTCTGGCCTTCACACTTGTGCATGGGAATTGGAAATACAATAGTGTGAATGAACTTGGTGTTGATCTCCAGGGACAGATCCTTAAACTTGATGATCTTTTCTAGTTCCTACATTGTGGTGTAGATATGAAGCTAAAATTGCCATTTGGGTCTGTGACATGATCAGTTAGTCTCAGTGTTCTGAGGTATGTTGAATATACAAAACTTGTGAGGTTGGACAGTTATCTGTATGCGAGAATAGACATACCACCCACAAAGACAAGGAAATGTCACTGTCCAAAACAGGATGTAGACTGCTCATGATACCTTGGAGTGATTTTAACTGAACAGTAAGTTACAAGGTCAACCAGAAATGCTCTGTTATCTGTTTTGAGTTTGTCCTATAAGAGGTTGTTCCTGGGTGCTACTCTATCCTTATTGATCTGCTCTTGTTTTTTTCCCCACTCTGTCAGGGAGATATTTTTTAGATTTAAAGGCATATCTCAGACTTTAATACATGCCCAACTAACAATTTGGGGCTGAAGAGAAATTGACAGGATCAAATGCCCATCATTTTGTTCAAAAACCCATAGAAATCACTGTGCACCTTAAAGGAATACTATGGCCATGTTTTGTCATGCTCCTTAAATATGAAGATGTACCTCTGGATGAGGGTCTTTGGATTGACATGTCAGACAGGAGAATATTATAAGGGGAGGGTTTTGAGCACAGTGCACAGTGCACTATCAACATTTTATATTAACCTTCCTAAGTATTATTTGACCTTGTCAGTGCAGATAAAGCCCTGTGAAGTGCACACCAGACAAAATGTAATTTTAATTAAGTATAGATATATCCGACCAAGGTGGCATGGAATACAAATGACCCTAGCGCCACAGAATCCTTGCCATTCAGGTTAAAAGTTCTTTTGTAACCCATAAAACTGTACGAGACGTTGGACTCCCTGAGGAAGGGTTTGCTGCAGGAATTCTTCGTCTTATGATATCTGATTGCCTGAGATGTCCCTAAAATCCTTACCAATGTATTCAGAGGGCTCCCCCCGCCACATTGTTGTAGAGGATTCTATTCATTTTTCTATACTTATCTTTCTCTTTTGGAAAAAAATATGCTCCATCTTCCAAAATGGTTTTAGTCCTGTTGTCACCACCAGAATCCTTTGCATAACAACCAAGTGCATTGCTACCCTGGTTGTTGTGAAGCTGCAACATCCTGAATATTTCCTGGTAGAAATCAAATGGAAAGTTGAGGTAGCAAAGTCAATAAACATGACAATGGGCTCAGAAAATCATTTTGATCATTTGTATTTTAATATCTGGAATTTCCTCAGAGCAACAATACTAGGTAACATTTTAGAAGAAGTACTTGACACACTGGATGCATTCAATATTGTCTGCTTTTGGAAGCTATACAGAGTTAGACCTGGTTAGCAGTTTGAGATGAAACAGCCAGGTTACAAGGGTTCTTCATATATGATTATGAGAGAGTCCTGCCAAAATTCTGGAGAGCTACTAATTAGACATGGGCACGACTTGGCGAAATTCTCATTTCCGTTTCCGTTCCTCGTTTCCGTTATGCAACGGAACGAAGAACGACAATTACTCTGCCAGAACTCGAACTCGAACCGATAAAAGAAAAATTGGGTCTCATTTGTCGTTGTCATTCCTGGCATCGCAGCGATCGCGCGATGCCAAGCGGCACAGAAAAAAAAGTTTTAAAAATTTTAAAAAAACCTGATTCCCGGCCAAAAAAAGCAGACAAAAATATGCCTGCCTGAGTGCGGGCACCTACCAGAGGGGTGGTTTCGGGGGGTCCCTGGCCTCCCCCCTCTCCTGTCCTGGGCTGCTCTGGTGGGGGGCATCCTCGTCATCTCGCCATGTGAAAATAGCTATTTTAAAACTGCCTGAATTTTTACAGTAGCAGCAGTGGGTTTTTCTTGCAACAAAACGTCTCCATTGATTTTATTTTATTTTATTTTTATTTTTATTTTTTTACACCTGCGCAATGATGGGCTGGTCATGGGAGTGAACCATGAAAATTTTTGGAGCCATTCCACCAATTGCATGGCCACTTGACCAGGTTTTGACCGAGACTTCTGGGATGTGCCAGTCGGGCATAAAAAGCCCACTAACCCGAACCCAAACCCGAACCCTAAGCCTAACCCATACGCCAGTACACTGTCCTTCTTAGTGGGTCAGAGAGGCACCCAGAGGTGCACCCCACTAATTCCCCCTAACCTTACCCGTAACCCTAAGCCTAGCCCTTGCGCTAACCCTAACCCTAAGCCAGATCTGTGTACTCGCATTGCACTACACGCAAGTACACTTCCCTTCTTGGTGAGCCATAGAGCGCCAAGAGGGCAGTATGCCAGTATGCTGTCCTTCTTAGTGAGTCAGAGTAGAGGCACCCAAAAGAGGTGCCTCTGCCTGCCACTGCAACTTGGTATGCATATCCAATTGGCTATGTGTACCCTTTTGTAGCGGGCCAGAGGAGGCCCCCACCCCAGAGAGGTGCCTCCAGGAGCCTACTTTCCCTTCATAGCGGGCCAGAGGAGGCACCCACCCCAGAGAGGTGCCTCCAGGAGCCCGCTTTCCCTTCATAGCGGGCCAGAGGAGGCACCCACCCCAGGTGCCTCCAGGAGCCCGCTTTCCCTTCATAGCGGGCCAGAGGAGGCACCCACCCCAGGTGCCTCCAGGAGCCCGCTTTCCCTTCATAGCGGGCCAGAGGAGGCACCCACCCCAGGTGCCTCCAGGAGCCCGCTTTCCCTTTGTAGCGGGCCAGAGGAGGCACCCACCCCAAAGAGGTGCCTCCAGGAGCCCGCACCTCCCCAAACCAGTACTAACAACAGACGAAAAAACGACAAACGAAACGACAAATTTTTGAGAAATTCCGCGACAAACGGAAACGAGCCGAAACGGGCCGGCTCCGACACACGACAACTCAAAATGTCATTTTTCCTGGTCGTGCCCATCTCTACTACTAATAGTGAAAGAACACAATCAGGGCCGGTGCTAGGTTTTTTTGCGGCCCTGGCAAGGGGAAGGGGGATGGGGCGGGCAGTGGCAGGGCGGGGCAGGGGGTGGGGGTGGGGTGGTGGCAGGTGGGGGGGAAGGGAGCAGCAGATGGTGGGGGATGGCGATGGGCACGGGGGGTTGGCGGCAATGGGCAGCTGGCAGGCGGTGGGGGGATGGACTGCGCTGGCCAGTGGCAGGGAGCGACAGGGGGGCAGCAGGCTGTCCAGCACCCTCTCTCCATTTTGGCGCCCTAGCCAACTGCCTAGTTCGCCTTAATGGAAGTGCCGGCCCTGAACACAATGCCAAAGTATATGGACCCAATGTCTACAAGGTATAAAGCAGTTTAAACACAGTTTTCTGTGTTTCTGTTTACTCTGTTAGGAAGAAGACTGAAAAGCCCATATTGATCAAAACATGCATTCAGTTTTTAAATGGCTTTCTTTTCTTTCCATAGTTCACTAATTGCATTCAGAAGTAATGGACTGTAGATTAAAAGGCAATATATCTTCATATGAAAATCCTCAAAGTAATTAATTTCCTAGGCACAGTAGTGCCCAGGAATATAGCAAAGCCATTGGGGTACAAAGATAATACCCAATAATCCCTAAGATATGGGTTTGTTGCAGAGACTGTGGTCTTTCCACATGTTCAGAATTTGAATCTTCAATTACTTTTGACCCTGTCTTCATACAGGGTACTATAAAAACATTGCTTCTTCTCATGTCTCTGAATTGTGCAGAAGAAAAATATTGGCCTTTATATGAGCAAGAGTGTAGAGAAGGCAGACTGAGAAGATCATATGTATTATCTGGAACAATTTCTATTAAACTGCAAATAGAAGTACATTATAGTAATGTGGAAAACAAAACAAAAAAGGTATCTGAGTTCCTTGATTGGAGTACTGTGGTTTGCACAGGGACACTGGAATAACTTTGATGGATCTAAAATAAGCTGTAAGAGACAGAAAGGCATGGAGAGCATTGCTCCACAAAGCGACCAAGCGACCAAGAACTGGATGTAACTGAAGGGATAGCTGAGACACTTTTCTAAGCTAGTGATTTTAATGTGACTAGGGGAACCTGAATAGCCTCTGTTCCACCTTATGAGGTGGCTGCTGCTTTAACAGCCAAAGTCAGACTTTAGTCCTTCAGGGGTCATCTGCTAATGGATCCATGTCTGTTCTTGGAAGGTATAGCTGAAGCCGGTGATGGGTAGGTCCAGAGCTTGAACTAACTTGCAAAGCGCGGTGGGCAAGGCCATTCTTTCCCTACCCTTTCCCCGAAGGATTAGTTATGTACACATGTTAAGTGTAGTGAGACAAATCGCAGTAGTCATCCACCACTTTTCACTATGCAAGCAAGAATGTGTCAACTAGTGGCAAAGTGACACTGCAGTACATACTATTGCACTTATGCTGTTGTAAATAACCTATCATATTCTGGCCATTGTATGCATTTCTGCCTGGCCCCATACATCCTGTGGGGAAAGTCAGTGTGAATGCCAGAGAAGAGCATGAGGATGATGATGCAGTGGAGATGGTGTTCCAGAATCTCAGGATCCTCCTCACAGAGACAAGCTATTTGGTCTCTACCCAGGCAATAAATTAACTGCAGCTAACTATACTAAAGTCTGGAGCCTGTTAAAGCTCCGTGGATTTGAAATAGGTGACTTCTCATCCTGTTAAAATATGCTGTGAGTTCACACTTACCAAAAATGCTTCCAAGGGACCAAATATAAAATACATTTATTTAGGCCAGTGATGGCGAACCTTTTAGAGACCGAGTGCCCAAACTGCAATTCAAAACCCACTAATTTTTTGGAAAGTGCAAATACAGCAATTTAACCTGTTTACAGGTGGCTATGAAGGGGTGATGTTGGGTGCCCACAGAAAGGGCTCTGAGTGCCATCTTTGGCACCCGTGCCATAGGTTTGCCATTACTGATTTAGGCTATTGGAGTGTACACAAAAATATGGCTTTAGCTAGAAAACAATAAAAATGATTCCTTCCCTAACTTTCCAAGGACTTGAGATAGAAGGCCTCTCTCTATCCCCAAACTGCATCTTTATGCTGGAAGCTTGTCTTAACCATAAAATCCTTCTCGGAAAAGTCCTCCTCCTCTTCCTCCAGCTGTTCACATGCATGGGAAACATGTTGCTTTTAGACCAATGAGATTTCATTTCTTTCGGGCTAGTATCTTCACTGGCCTTTATTTACACTGACACTGAGAGAATGGCATAGATACTGAAACAAAGCTACACATTAATATTCTCCATGTTTACATTTGGCCTAAGCTAACAGGCTTCACTACTTCTAAAATCCGTCACAGACGGTAACAGTCATTTACAGCACCGGTGCACAGTGTTGTTTTCCCCTTTGAAAAGCTGTAATTTTAATGAAACCAGGGAACAAGAGAGGGGCATAGGCAGCATATCCAGAAGTTAACCACATCCTTCCTGTTCCTTTGGTGCTGAAAGCCCCATTTTACCTTCCATCATGGGCAAATGTTCCCTTTCCTTTACTTAACCCAGAATTCCTTTGTGCCACTGATTGTTTTAATTGCTAGTTTGACCTCCCCCAAGCCAGCCGTTCAAGAGGAGAATCCAGTGTCCGTCATAGCCAATTTTGCTGCTGTTGCTGCCTCCTTCTTCTGCAGTGTCCACATCTCCTTTCTAGCTCCACCTTTCTCCTTTCTCCTCCTCCTTCTTGTTCATTCGTTCATCCATTCATGTTGTAAACAAACCACCTGTGCTTCCGGAGTGGAAGGCTCAGCTGAAAAGATCCTGTCATTGCACCAGGGATGTCTGAATGTGCCTACAAGCCTCCCATTTCTTCCATATTACCCATAAAATTGTGTCCTTGCTGGTCATATGTGTGTATGTAGGGGGTGATTGTATCTATTGTATGTACAGGTTAAAAATCATTCAGTTCTGTAAAGCTAACCATAGGGGAAACTCTCCAGAGTAGTGCTCTGCTGGGGAAGTGTCAATGGGGAAGAATGCAACATCCTATTCCTATTCCTATTTATCATCCCACTGCATGAGGCAGCTGCTTTGTGTGCCGAATGTGGAGGGGGGGACTCTGGACCACTTCTCCCATTTCTTTTTTTCTTTTTCTGAGAACCCAGGTTGAGGGGGAGGGCCATGGGTTGCCCATTCATGAGAGAGCAGACTGACTCCCCCACTTGGCATATTGGCAGAAAAGAGAGATTGCTTTTGCCAGATATCTGAGTTGACTATGGATAGAATGCTAGGTGGAAACCTAAGTCCATTGGTTGCTGCAGCAGGCTGGAGTCTCTCTCTCTCTCTCTCCCCCCTCCTACATCCTTGTCTGCTTCCTATGGTCAGAGTATTAGAGATGTTGGGTGAGGTGCTGGGAGGAAAGAGAAGGATCTTTTAGCAGCCTGCTCTCTTCTTTCCATGATGTTGAGTGAGGGAGGTGTTTCCAGCAGCTGATTTTGTTTGCCATGCAAAGTCAGTACAATACTACATTGTCCAGTTTGCTGTCTTTGGTGTTTCCCCCCCCCCTCCCCATGAACCTGGGAAGGTGCTTGTGGGCTTTCTGTCTCATGGTGTAGTTGGCTTTGATTACTGAATATCTTGGCCCGGGTGAATGAGGGGTGTCACTCATATCTATGGTGCCTGCAGCAAAATATTTTGGGCTGACCCTGGTATTGTCAGCCCCATTTCCAGGAGGGGGTGGGGAGGCAGAGCTGCCCCTACTACGCCCATTGGAACCACAACTACCCACGCGGCAGAATGTGTAGAGGATTCATAGTGACTTTGGTTCCTATACATGATGTGAGCCTTGGTGATATTTGCAAAAACTGCACCAGGGCTTCTGTTGTTGGCCAGCCAATGCTGGGACACTGACAACTCTGGAGTCATAGCTTAGCATGCAGGGAAAAAATGGAACCAATGGTGCATTCTGCAGGCATGAATTACGTATGTTGCTAATCAGCCAAGGCTGGGGAGTCTTCTGGGCCATCTTGGCACTGGCTCTGTGGCAGCATTGTTTCTTGGGGGTGGGCAGCTCCTTTCCCCACTACATGCTAAGTGGGAAAGTCACTGCCCTGAACCCAAGGGCTGCTTGTAGCAGTGATTAGCCTCCCAGTATTGACCAGCCAGCAGGCTGGTGGCTGCTCCATCTCTTGCTTTAATGTGACAAACTGCATTGAAGCAGAATATGTGAAACAGACTGTTTTGTGCTTCATTTCAGATAGCCCAGAGTAAAACACTTCATTCTCTGAAACATGCCCTAAGGACTGTTTATTGGAAAAATGAGATCACAGTTGAGGTTCTTGGACTTATGAATCAAGTCAAAACTTTAGGGCGAGGAACTTTTTCTTGTAATATTCAACCTTTGAAATATTCTGTGTTTCTAAATGCTGGTTCTCATCTCATTTAGTTTGGGGCAGTTTATCAACCCCTATGCCAGACTGCTTTGAGGCTGCACATTTATTTTCCACATGAAGTCATCTCTACACTATGAAAATTGGAGAGTTTCCTTCTATAAAGCAATGTTCTCAACATGATTGAGGCCATTCCTTTGGAACTGCTCTTCTAAGTGCAAATAGATGAATATTAACTAGCAGGATCTCCCTCCCTCGTTTATGGGTTTGTTGGGGGGGGGGTTGACTTCTTTTTCAAGATGAACAAAACCCACACTCTGTTACCCCCCCACCCTTGTCTCAGATTAGCATATTTCCTCTCTTACTGTCCCAAAGGGTCTCTATTTCTCTGTCTCTTCTCATCACCCAGAGTAATTTGGGGCTGTTAGAGAAAGTTCATTGCTGTAATTGCAACCAGATTGGTCATTAAAGCTGACAGACAGCTGTTGAGAAAGTCGCTCATTGATTCCTGCCACTCAGTCGCTGTTCCCAGTGGTCCCTGTAAGGCAAACTTGAGTGGCTGAGAGAAGCAGGGCTTCCTTTCCATGTTTATTGTTCCAGGGAAGAGAAAGACAGTGCTCAAAAATGCCTGCCTTCCATTGTAAGCATGGCTCACCTGTATTTTCTCGACTTCCATATTCTGACTGTTCTGCAAGTGAAAGATTCCCCCTTGGGATCAGTCTTCTGGCCCCAAATCCCTAACAGCTTTTACCAAGATGACTCTCTCTCTCCTTTAGAATATCTTTTAATTACATTGTTCCCAGAGATCTGCAGATACAACATGGGTAGAAATATTGTAATTAATTTATGAAGTTGTGAAATGAATGCCATCAGAGTTTGGTAGCCAGGCAGCATCAGGCAGCATACTCAGGTCAGGGGCAGTGTCATCTGCCAGAGGCAGTACAAAACTGACTGTCAATGACTAGGGAATATAAATAGGAGTGACTTGTTGAGTGCATGTCTGTGCATTGAGTTCCAGTTACTATGATTTGGCCACTATAGGAATAGAATTGTAGGTTACCAAAGTCAAGACTAGGACATGAACTCAGTTATTTAGGAGAGGTGCAGGTTAAGGCTGCAACATAGACATGGGAGGGGGAGAGCAACAAGGTTCTTCTTCCTCAGGACCCCAAATATACATATTATTTTAATGTACTAAGTCAGATACAATGTGGTACAATAGCACATGTTATGTGCGTGAATTATGCACACAACCATATACACACAACCGCACAGACCCTGAAAATCACTACTGGTTGGGCTGCCATCGTGAAATCCTAGACTGCCTTACAGTTAAGCAGCATTGAATTTAATGGGACTGCAGTTGAGTGCACTTGCCCTTCCCAGCAATCAATCAACCCATGTCACTTATATCACGTCTCCCTTTTCAAGACACATACCGTAGGTTTAGCTATGTCTTTCTGTAGGTTACTGAAGTGGCATGACACTCTTTTAGTACAAAGAGGCTTTTGAATGACAGGTGCAAAATATGAATTGCTTCCAATTTGGGAAGCCAATAGAATATGCAGGAAACTGGACACATATTCAAACATTTCTGCATTGCCAGGCCTTCTGTGCTTAAAAAGTAAGCTTAGCCTGGAAGTTTAAGACAGAATTCCAATGATGGTGGTAAAGTACTCCCAAATTCTCTTGACTATCCAATAGAGATGGGCACGAATAAAAAAAATAGCATTTCATTTGTCGTTTGTCCTTTGGAGGGTCCGTTTCGGTTCGTTTCCATTTTTTGTGAATTTTTGCAAAAAATTCATTTTCATTTTGATTCGTTTCATTACCATTTTGCTACCATTTATTTCAATTTTTTGTGATTTTTTTTAGGATTTTAAGCAATTCACTCATATTGCAGTAACGGAAACGAAACACACAGCAAAATTTCTGGTGTTTCTGTTCGTTTCGTTTGATTTTAAAGACAAAATTTGTTTGTTGTTTCATTAGCTAACAAAATGAAAAAACAAAAACGGAAACAAAAATTGTTTGTTTCGTGCCCATCTCTACTATCCAACATAAATTTTCAGTTTACTTGGGCAGGTCTTTGAATATAATGTCTGGAAAATAATATCTTGGAGGGCTGAGGATGATGCCAAGGACTAAAAAGAGGGATCAGGTCTCCACAAATGGTTTTAAGCCTGGGGAAATCACTACATCAAACACACTAGCACAACAGTTTGATTTTATATGCTCACAGCACCTTCAGATGCACAGTACCAGTTTGTCTCACCAATTAACATGATCAGTCTGATAACTGATGAACCTGTCAACCTATTGTTCAGGGCAGGAGGATGGATATCAAAAACTACCCTATCTTATACCCCCCCTAACTGTTAATGCTGATTTTCTCACAGACTACACTGCATACGGCAAAGCCCCAGAAGCATTATATGCAGCACTGAGAAAGAGGCACACATCTGCATGTTAGTGGAATGAAGGAAGGTGTGAATGAAGGTGAAACTCTTGATAGTGAAGGTCAGGTGAGGTCATACCTAATCTGTAGATATGGGAAGGACAGAATGATATTCTGGAAGTGTGAAAATTCTTCCAAGAAGACAAGCAACAAGAACAGATTCTTCTGAATGTCGTTGTGTCCATGCCATAAAAATGAAATTCAGCCTAACTGCAACCCCAGGATCTCTCCATTTATTTATAGCTCTACCAAAGTATCATTCTATAACCTTAACAATAAATGCTTTCTCAGTTGCTGAATTTGATCCATGGCAGGATCAAAACACACATGAGAATATTTCTTCTTTGTTAAACATGATAAAATATGCATTCATATTCCTCCTCCCACCCCAGTACATGTAGCTAGATGGCAGTGTTTAACCTCCTTCAGACTCTGGATCTTTATGTTCTTGGCATGTTGCAAAAATAAATTGGAAATTAAATATTTCATTTTTGATCTCTTGCTACTGATTTATTACTGGTGCAACATAGCACATAAATATCCCTTACTAGTTTAACAAGTGTGTACGGTAATAAATCCCACCTATTCCAAGCCAAACCCACTCAGGAACTAGATATAAATAAATATATATTTTATCCAGTAAACTTTATTTATATATAACAACAGTACAAAGTGAGTCCTTGGATTGCAAAATAGGAGTGTTTCATATTTACAATAGGTACACAATAATATATTAGAATAATAACAAAAAATCCTCCCCCCATGGAACATTTTTAAATACTTCAGCTTTTTTACATTCCCCCCACAACACTTGTAAAAACAACAAAACCCAGACAACCATCTTAAAATATATATATATATATATATAATACAGAACTCCAGTGTGTCAAGTATAAAGGAGGAGGAAGAGATGAGAAAATCTTTTGGATCATCTGGAGAGGTTAAATGATTGATTCGCCAGCTTCCTGTGGCAACTCGGTTCCAGGGTTGGCCAGATTCAACAAAAGCCCATTCTCAGGCCTTCTTGGGTTTTCCTCGTCGTACTCAACTGGATATTTATCAGAAATTCAACCTGGTTTAGGTTCTATCTCTTATTTTGCTGAATATTAGTGCACTTGCAAACCAAACAAAAACCAAACAAAACACCACTGATTGAGAATCGGGTTTGCCATAGTATTGCACTAGGAAGAAATCCATCAAGCACCACCTTCTGGCTTCCAGCGGTTTCTACAAGGTTTTGTGGCAGCTGCTCAGTGGATTCCATCTTCAAGTGCCTTCAGAACACATTCAGTTACGCATAATCCCAACAAAATGGTTGGGCGCCATGAAAGCTTGTTGCACACGTTGTACATGTGGCTGGAATTCTGTTGCTTTTTGACACATGTTGGAAGGCAGACCCTGCAAAACCGACTCACTCCTAACTGGCAATTAATGACTCACTGCTGCAATTCTCAAGGATGCCCACTGGTTTATTCATGCATTGGAATCTCAGCAGGGACACATTAATTGCGAGCTAGAACTCGGGGAGTGTTAGTTGTTTGTCTTCTACATGCATAAAAAATACAACAAGTTTTCATTAATAAATCAAGGGTGTTTTGAAATTCTCAAAACAAACACACCACTTCAGAAACTGTGCAAAGTTTCACTCTCATAAACATTCTGAAATCTTACTGCAACATTGCCTGGACAGGATTGAACTAGAATGCTGACAGAAAAAATTGAAAATCAGCTATTTCTGCTTTTCAGAAATGGTAGGCCAACAATGAGAATAAAAACTGGCAGGTACCAAAGTCCCCTCTCCCTTTTTTAAAGAAATTAGGAACAAGATGTAGAGTGTATCCTTTTGTCTCTTTTCTCTCTCCCATTTCATAACTTCACCCACAAAAATGGTTCAATACTGGGCCAACAACAAGAATTTTTAACAACATGGATTGAAACCTTAGTTGTGAAATGTTGCTGACCTCTCTGGAGCACCATTTGTCTTATAAACAAGACTAAAAACAAACAAGCAAACAGGTATGGAACATTAAGTATCCACACTTCTGCTTGCTTATTAGGAAAATTCAATCTCAGCCCATCTTTATATTTCTTTTGGGAAGGGGCAGGGTGGAACATAGAGAGCAAAAGACAAAAATACAGACAACATAAAGGGAGATTCAGTTAAAAACAAAACAAACGCTAGACAAACACAGACACATAAGCACTAACACCATTCAAAACAAACTACATCTTACTTCAGCTAATGGACCTGTTATATTGGATATAATATGCTGAGAAAAAAGATCAGTCTCAAATAAGCAGTGTTGAGTTTTCCAGGGAGAAGATTTTCTATGCTGTATCCTGGTCTAAATGTCTTCCGAAGGGCCACCAGCACTGAACAACTATTTATGGCCACAGACATGATTAGCCTATGTGATTCTGTTCCATGGGCGTATCTTTACTTTAGAAATAATGACCCATCATTATGGGTTTAGAAGTGGCTTTGCACATTAAGAGGCAGTACGTGTTCCGACAGTGTGTGGCACTTTCTCTTTCTGTGCATCCAGTGTAAAGTGTGAAGGGGACTTTCTGCTCCTTCCTCCAGTGAGATATGCAAGTCTGGGATGCAGGAAAAGTTCATTCTCCTCGCTCCAGGGGAGCTGGAAAAAAAGGTTCCTATTTGCATGTTGTATGGTAGGTGTAAACAGTGAGAGATGCTCATTCATACTTCTGATCCCCACCCCTGCCTCATTGTAAAATACATTTGGAGAAGGGGAGGAACCCCATTGATAATATGAGCAACTGAATCTAAAACATCACCAAATGCTTTAGAGCAGTGATGGTGAAGATTTTAGAGACCGAGTGCCCAAACTGTGATTCAAAACCCACAATTTTTTTGCAAAGTGCCAATATACAGTCAAAACTGTTTTTGATTTGGCTAAATCTAAAATCTAATGCTTTTCTTGTTGCTGTAATGATTTGAATGCCATCTTTTCTCACACCATTTGTTTATGGACTATGACTTATTTTGGAACTTCTCAATTGTTGCCTTCAATCCAAATTAAAACCTCTTCATAGACATTATTGTAGAAGAGCCTTATCTGCATTTACTTGGCCAGGACTGTGATGGTTAGTTGTTAGCATGCCCAGATGCAATAGAAGTGAATGAAATAACAAAGGTTCTCATGGCACCGTGAAGAGGTTCCATTTATAAATGAGACAGGATTTGTTTCAGCTTTCAGACAGAGGTCTGGAAAAATCCCAGTAGTCTTAAAGCAGGGGTATGGAACTTTCAGCTTGCCAGATGTTTTTGACAGCAACTCCCAGAATCTTGAGTCTATATTGCCTATGATAAAGGACAGTGGGGGTTGTGGTTCAAAACATCTGGACGGATGAAGGTTCCCAACCCTTGTCTTAAATAAAGAAATATGCCTTTTGTCTTTTTATCAGTGAATTCACTCGGTGGACCTAGAACAAATAGGTTCAGTCTGATAGGATACCGGACTGAGGGGGCAAACTGTTATTTCTGGATACATGTGCCCTATCAGATTGTTCACCTAGTTCTAACTAGCAAGAAAATATATAGATGGCAGTATTTGTTTCTATTCCTACTGGCTTATGGTTTATAATTGCAAATGGAATACTGAAATCTGACAAACTAGCTTGACCGGAAGTTTAAATGGCTCTTTCATGTTGGTTTTTTATTTTCCTCCAACTGCTCTTACCGTTCCCTTTGTCTAGGAACTGTTTTGTCTCAGCTGTTCCTCTTTCCCTTCCCTTCCCTAGTCTGTTCGGGTCATGGCACCTTGGAGGATGACTATATATGGACTGTTGAGCCTGCTGTTGGAAGTCCTTTGGGGTGGGCTTATGTAAAGATGGCAATCAGAAGAATGAACCAGCCTGCCCCCACCCCCAGAGCATTCCTACCTGCACCCTTTTGGCCCCTTTTAAAACTCTTCTACAATTTGGGAGTTGGTAGACTTGCTCTGGCTTGGATCAGTTCCAGAATGCATGATTGCTGGGTCCAGCTCGAAGCAAGCCTTCCTCTTTCAAGTTGCCAATACCGTACAGTGAAGCAGCTTAATAAATCAGCCACTTTACAATATTAGTAAATTAATTGCTCCCCTTGCTTAGCAAAGGACAGGGGAAGTGAAACAAATGTTTTTATTTTATTTTATATAGACTGCACCACATCAGTTATAGAAAGAAACACTTAAAGCAGTGGTTCTCAACCGGTGAGTCCCCAGATATTCCTGGACTGCAACTCTCAGAAGTCTTCGTCATTAGCTGAACTGGCCAGGATTTCTGGGAGTTGCAGTCCAGGAACATCTGGGGACCCACAGGTTGAGAACCACTGACTTAAAGAACACAGTACAGTATTTTCTTTCTTCCTCTTAAAGGGCCAGTTCAGAAGCCACTCACAGTCACATCTACAGCCATGGTTTTGACTGCAGTTTCTTGATCAGCCTTTTAAAGTTGGCAGGAGCCATTTCTCTGTGAACTGTCAGGTGAGAGTAGATTGTTCTAACCAAGTCTGACCATTCCCAAGGAAGCCACGCCAACTCACTCCCTGTGGTTAGTGTAATCATACCCTTTGTTTCATCCTATCTGCTGAAAATCCTCTGGATGGGTGAATGTTGATAACTCTGGAACCTAAGAGAAAGCTCAGTGGGAAAACTGCAGCTCTTGGGTGCTGTGAATGGGAAGTTCCTACATGACACTAAAATTGGAGTTTCCTCAAAACAAACTCGAGAAGTTCTCAATCATGTGTCAGTTGCTACAGTTCAAGGGAGTGCATTCAAGGAGTTGCTTGACATTAGTTCTCTTCCTGTTACATTTACACATGGTCAGTATGAATATAGATCAGTTCCTGCTTTGGTCAGTATGAATATAGATCAGTTCCATTCTTCTCCTCGGTGTTGCAGTTTTGTTCTTTGCTCACCAAAATCGTATTAAAGAAAATAAGGCATATGTAAATACCAAAGGACAACACTAACTATATATGATGCTGCTATGGCCAGCCATTTTGATTGCACTTCTGCAGTTCCAAACAGAGATCCAAGAAACACAGATCAACAAATCTGCAAGCAAGCCATGATGGAACAGAATGCCAGGGTACCTACTACTGCCTATCTGCAATACACTGCATCAAATGTATATTGGAAAAATTGTTAAGCGATTGTAACATTCTAATTGGACTTGCTGCTTATTGGTCCCATCCATACTAGCACTTCACAGGTGACCACACATGGCTAACAGCCTCGTGGCGGAGTGATTAAATCCCTGTACTGCAGGTAAAACTGTGCTCATGACCTGGGGTTCAATCCCAGGTAGCAGGCTCAAGGTTCACTCAGCCTTCCATCGTACCCACTTGCTGGGGGGGGGGGCACAATGTGCAGCCTGCACTCTGTAATTAAAATTGTAAACCACCCAGAGACTACTTGAAGTGGTATGGGGTGGTATATAAGCAGAACACTTTATAAGCAGAACACTTTATTCAAATAAGAGATGAAGCAGAATACAGGTGACACTAAAGAAGCCCTTGTAACTCCTTGGGGCCAGTTCCAAAAGAAGACTTGCCTATAGGACAATGCTTTGGTAAAAACAGAATGAGACGTTGTAGCTAGAATGTCTTTGATTGGCTGATACAGCCTGGGACTTAAATGGAATCCAATTGAAAGAAATTAACTCAAATGAGCTACCCAGCAGTATAGCTGTTCTAGCCAACATTGCCAAAAAGATATGGCACCCTTTTCATTACTCTGGCAGAGAGCAAAGATTCACCCTTCGACCTACTTAATAAAATTTACAGCAGCATGGAATGGATATTCCAATAAAAAGACCCACTCCATAGTGTGAAAATGTAAGACAGATGCTAGATACTATACACAATGTCTTGGCTGGCAAGCAAAGATATCTCTTAATAACAGGGTGGATCTTGACAGCTCATGTGCGTCGTTTCCTGGATAAGGCTAAGACGTTCACTTTCATGAATAATATGGAGAACCTTTAAGGATCTTTGGGATAGTTCCAGCTAGCAAGATGGAAACATTTTAATTTCCAGAATACTTTTGTCCTTCTGACAGTAATTCAGCTGTGCACCAGTAACTTTTAGCCACTGTGGCTGTTACAGCTTCCTCTTTGTGCTTTCTACCATTTTCTACGGGCTCACAGAATTTGTTATGGAAGAAGCTACACAAACCAAGAGGCCTGGTTGTTCATGCAGGTGAAAAGGCTGCACATTTTTAGTGCTAAGGGGGAAAAGATAGCAGGGGCAGGCGGGTGTGCTAACAAGATGGAATTTTTGAAATAAAGGCCTTCAAAGGAAAAGAAGCATTTGATTAGCACATCACTACCCCTTGCAGTGGGCTCTTTGATGGTTCTGGATAGCACTCATCAGTGGAAGATTAAATGGAATTATTCAAACAGTGGTGCCAGGCACAGAAATTCCAGAAATGATGTCTCAGGCTTTGATGTGAAAACACCTGAAAAAGAACAAGCTGGGACTGAGACATCAGGGGAAGAAGGCACAACACAGATGGAGACGATCACCCAAGGCAACCACCATGTCTACTAAGTACTCTTGTGTCTGTCCAAAGACAACAGCACTTGAAACTTAGTCCATTACATATTAGGGAACCAACCATGAATTAAACTATAAAGTCAGAAATAGCCTTTTGGTCTTTTAATCATGGGGCAACATTTTTCATGCAGATTGGATTCCCAGTTCAATTTAAGACAAGCAGAGTGCAGAAAATCCAACCCAGAGAGTTTCCGTGTTGATGGGAGGGCACCGGAAGAAACTTCAAACTTTTAAAACTTGTGGCGAAAATCCTGCTCAGGTTTTCTGAGTGTGTAAGACCACCGATGCAGCATTCCCCTTCCCTGTGTGCTCCCTTTTGCACAATTAGTGAAACAACTGATTTCACAATCAGTGTTTGCCTGTTTTCTGTGAAGGAGAACCATTCAAAGGAGGAGAGACACTTATGGTGTTTTCCACTTTTGCCATCACAGCAAAGAAATCCATCAGTATTTTAGCCCAGGTAGGGAAATTCTGTCTGCTATGGAAAATCATGACTATTGATAGTAGTGGTGATAGGGGCATGTTTCTGGGCACATTATACCTGAACTAACATATCTACTACCTGCTATTCACCTCTGGACTCTATAGGTTTCCTGTGGTCTGCCAACACTTACAACAGGCTAGTGCAGTGGTGGTGAACCTTCGGTTCTCCAGATGTTTTGGACCACAACTTCCTGAATTCTGAGCCTGGATTGGCAATGACAAAGGGGTGTGGGAGTTGCGGTCCAAAACATCTGGCGGGCTGAAGGTTCACCACCACTGGGCTAGTGGGACCAAAGGCAGTGGGTCCTCTAAAGGCAACAAATGTAGTGTCAAACTGCTCTCACTACTTTACAGTTCTGGGTCAGCAATCTCTTTTCCATTTTTGACTATGGTAAAGCGCCCTATCACTAGTATGCAGTCTGAACTTGGAAGGCTGGATCCAAGACTATACAGCTCTTCTTTCAAAGTCATAATAATTAGTAATGAAAGAACACTGGAAAAGAGACCTAACGAGATATAATTGTGTGAAGTGCCTGTAGCTGGGTGAAGTAAAAAGTCTGCTTTAAAAAGAAGTTGTTAAACTTAGCACATGCATCAAGTATGGGCAGGTACAGAGGAGACAAAGGTGCTTTTGCAATCTAGCTTGCCACGTCACTGGAGGGCAGAGAGGCAATTCTCTGGAAACTGGGTACCCCTTCTCGTAAGATGCTTCTTGAGTTTGTCTCGCAATCCCAGCACCAGCCAAGTCAATGGGAATTAGAGCTTTCTGTCTTGAAAGCTTTGGCTGCAGTGAATGTCAAAGGCTTTGGCTTACTGCACAAGGTCAGTCATTAGTATTTCTTTCAGGCTATTAATAGGGCCCAGGGAAACTTAGAAAAGTGAATTACCAGGGGTAACATAGGCTTGGCACAGCTTTTAATGATTAATAATTAAAGCAGCAAGTTGCTCCATTCTTTTATCCTTGTGCTGGCAGTATTCAGGAAAATGATTATAAAATATTTTTTAAAAAATGAGATTCTCATAGGGTAGGTAATTCAATGTAAACCCACACATGTGCAGCCTTTTGTAGAAACAGACCAATGGGTGGGGGAAAGGCGGGGTAGTCCATGCATTAGAATTAGAGAATACAAGGTTACAGCTGATAGGCAACCAAATAAGCAAGAAATGCCTGCTCTGCCAGAGAAGTTCCTCTTTCTTGGCAAGGTAATTTGCCAGCTAGATCTCAAAAGCACTTTCCTGCACCCTGCTCTCCATTCATGAAACTAGTCCAGTCAGTTAAAGGGAAGCAGGAAAACATTGCCAGCTCTTCCTTGATGCTGTACTCCCTTCTGATGGACATGGACATCTGGAGAGAAGGGATCCCTGTATGTAGAAAGTGAAACACAGACTTTCACATGATCTGACATCGGATTTCCATGCTCCGCATATTGTCACTTGGATGGGGTTGGGGAGGTGTGCAAGCCTGCTCCTGGAGGAACCTTACTCCTGCTAATCCTGTGCAGCCCTCTTCACAAGGCATATAGCATGTGGTATTCACACTCAATCTAAAATGTGGAAGTTGCCATGGTAACTGTGCTTCCCGGACTAGGGATGTAAATTTTTACCAAATAAAAAAGAAACCCAAAATTTTTCTTCCTACTAGGAGAGATATTATGCGAATTTCTATGCACTTTCTTTCATTTTCGTTCCTTTTTGTGTAAAAATTGCAAAGGTGTTTTTGTACAAAACACCAGCATTTTGCACTGAATGAAAGAATTTGAATGCAGATTACCCCCCCCCAATGCACAGAAGAGGGCGCTGGTTGCTGCTAATGGGAAAAATGCTACTGCCAATAGGAAAATATCCTAGTCTTTTTGCTCTTGTGTAGTGGCTATAAACCACTCAGAAACTGCTGTGTTCTTTCAGATAACATGTCTCAGTGTGTTAAGACACTGTTGTTCATCAAGGAATATAAAATATCCAACTATTATTTACATTGTTTGAGAATGCCTCTTAAATCTGAACACTGGTCTGGGCAAATGTGGCAATGACAGCCCCAAGATATAGGATTGACACATAGCTGTAGACACAAGAAGCAGAAGCATTGATCTTCTTGGCTGTTGAGATTTCTGTCTGTTGAATGGAATGCCAGGAAATGTGTACTTCTAAACGGTATTGACTTCCAAACATTTTAGGTTTTCTGTATTGGTGCCTTGAGGCGCATATATCTTACAGGAGAGAGTACCTATAGGTTCCATTCAGAATGCATAAATAAAAAGAAATGCTACGCAAGTTTAAAAAAGAAACCTGTGCCATGACTTAAATCATTACACAACCAAAAGTTCCAAGCAGCCCCTTCCTTGAGTTAGCTAGTTTCACTTTTCTCACATATGACTCAGATTCTCATCTCAAGATTAGGGACTAGAGTCACGCATGGGGTCGATATGTCCGGCTTCCCCTTATGCTTAATCACTTTGCCCTCTAATCGCCCCTCTTAGCAGCAGCCTGCACAAAGATCAATATTTATCACAGGGAGATATATTTAACAGCATCCCACCTGCTACTTGGCACTCTTGAAAGGAATAAGAAAGTTTTGGTTTTTTAATTCTCTCTCTCTCTCTCTCTCTCTCTCTCTCTCTCTCTCTCTCTTTAAAGAACAAGAACTCACAGACATCAGCCTTCCACTGATCACTGAGAAAAGGGCTACTGGGGACAGCTAAGAAATCTAACCCAAGACAAAAGACATGGACAAAGACAAAGACGACAGCCATTAGCAGCCCTGTAGAGTGTGCCATTTCGTTTTGTCTATCGAGAAGGTCCAACTCATGTCACCCTCCCAGTGGGCACAGACAACGTCTGGTTGACCTTTGCATGACCTTGCAGAGGGTGTGAGAAACATGCAAGTGCCATTTATCTCGATCACATAAGCATCAGTGAATCCATAGAGGGAATGCTATGAACATCTTGTCTCATTAGAGCTGCGCTGTTCAAGTATTGCTTCCTGTAAACATTTTTTTTTGCTTTTGCTTTTGCTTTTAACTGAAAGATATCACATAGTGACTCAGGGAAAAACAGACCCAACCTAAAAGCTAACCACATCCAAAGCAAAGAAGAAAGCCAATGAATTTTTACACAACTTACACTTGAAGCAGCACACAATGCACCAGTTTCAGTTTAAATCACTCACAACTTCCTTAGCTTCAAAAAGACAAGACATTCCTAAGGAACTTGGTTGTCAAACACACAGAAAACAGGGAGGATTCTTTGAAAAGGGGGGTTTATGTCAAAGCTGAAGAGGAATGAAAGACTTCCATAAAATCATAGTGCCCCTTCAGTGGTAAATAAGGAGTATTAAAAAAATATCCGTACTCTATAAATACATAGCTGAAGTTGGTTTCCAAAGACAGATGGGGCTGACTGACTGGATGGCTTTTTAACACACATATTTTTCCTAGGTGGCCCTTGCAAATACAGGCAGCAGGACTTCTATCCCCCAGATGCACTCTTTTAAATATTGGGTGCAAATTTGTGCTCATGGGGCTTTCTGTTTGTTCCTGGGAAAAGACATGATATTCCCTCCCCTCAGACATTTCCACAGGTGTAGAAAGTTCACTTGCCAACCATACCTCTGAGCCTCAAACAACAGGGAAATTGTGAGATGCGAAGGACAGTGTGTATGTAGTGGAATCTTTTTCAACATAATAGTTGATGTGGCCACTGTGGTTTTTGTTACATTACATTTTTTTCTTTCACTTTCCTTTTTTTTCTCTTAAAAAGAAAAAAAAATTTAAATAGCATTTTTTGTTATCTCCTAATATACATCAAACAACTTTCATGCAAAGCAGCAGTCATGGAGGGATTTAGCTTCCCACAATCTTTTTCTACGTTACGACTTGAAGAGCTGGACATCTTGGCAAAGCCAACTGGTTTTTGAGATGCACTGTTGCTGTTGGTTTTCCTCTGTGTTTTCCAACAAGAATCTGATGAGTTAACTCCTGCTTCTTTTGGAAGGTTCTCACAGTGCCTCAGGTGTGTTCTCTGTGGACTCCTTGCCAGCTTAATCCCAAAAGTCTTTGCAGTAGCCACTTCCTTGTCTTTGTTCTAGGAGTCCCTGCTCCTTTCTTCAGCTCTCCAGGGACATGGCACCAATAAGCTGTTCTACTTTGTAGGCTAAGCGCTGCCGGCGCGCCTGCTCGTCCTGCTCCAGAGCCCCGATGATCTAGAAACAAAGGCAAGGCTGAGAGCTCAGAAAGACCAGAAAGTAGAATTTTTTTAAAAAACAGAATGCCTCAATAATTTGAGCAAGAAAGGTTGAGTCCTGTACCTACGCACACACATATGCATGACATGTTGGCCCTTTTCCATGGATTGATGCTCTGACACTTTAGCAAAGTATTACAGGTATTAATACTTATTCATCATCTGATAAATCTTTTTCAAAGAGAGGAAGACTATTGCTGAAGAACTCCCTTGCTAGGTAGGCAGTGTGCAAGTAATGGTTGATGCTAATGGAGTGGCGGTTAATCTAATTCTAGTCCTTGATTATATTAAAGGGGGGAGAGGTTGAAGGAAAAACTGAAGGGGTGGAAAGAAGGCAAATTGTAGATTGCCACTGCATTCATGAATCTGTAATCATTTCTGTGCTTGGTAATGTATTACCAAGAAACACAATCATATTTGAGATGCTACATTTCTCTTATCATTGAACTGGAAAGTAGTGAAGTTCTCACTCCTAATTGGCAAATGGCTGCTGCACACTACCACAAGCTTAGACATGCCTTGGCTTTAATGGTTGTAATTGGAAAATAGGCTTTTCTTGCCCTGCAAATTAAAGGGCTGAACAGATGGTGGGAACTTGGTTTCAAGGGATGAATCCATCAGAAGAGACCATCCTGCCAGCAACACTATGCAAAAAAGTTTGAGTATGGGTTGTGTCATGTATTGGTTTGGGGGGAGAAAAGGCCTGGGGGAATTTTGAAACATTCAGAGTGCTGTTTGGCGTTTTTTTGTTTTTTAAAGCACAGAGAAAACACGCACTCTCTGCTTTCTTGGAAGATTGGTCTAATCATGACAAAAATGACATGATATCACAATCATATTTGAAATAAATATCAGGGAACAAAAGCGGGTTGGATGCAGGGTCCAATGACAGAAGGCATCCAATCACAGAAGGTATTACTATCTGATGATCAGGAACTCTCACCTTCACCACAACTCTCCATATTCAGAATAGACATGGGCATGGAGCGGCGAAATTGTCGTTTCCGTTTTCGGTTATCATTTCCGTTACGTAACGGAAACGGTAACGATAATTACGCTGCTCCAGCTCGAACCCGACCCGAAAAAAGAAAAATTGGGGTGGGTTTTTCGTTGTTGTTAATGGCATAACGGCGGTCGTGCGATGCCAAGCAGCGCAGAAAAAAGTTTTAAAAAGTAAAAAAACCAAACAAACAAACAAAACAAAAAACCCCCAACTCCCGGCCAGAAAAGCAGGCGAAAATATGCCTGCCTGAGGACACCTACCAGAGGGGTGATTTCTGTGGGGGGGGGGTCCCCAGCCTTCCCACCCTCTCCTGTCCTGGGCTGCTTGCACCAGGCTGGGGGGGGGTCATCCTCGTCGTCTGTCTCGCATGCCATGCGGTGGGGGGGGATCCAAAATGGCGACCGCAATTTTTCTTTAGAAACCGTGGTCAAAAAACACACCAAATCACCACAGAAACATGTGAAATTTATTTATTTTAAATGCCTGATTTTTAATAGTAGCAGCAGTGGGTTTTTTATAGCAATAAAACGTCGCATTGATTTTATTTTATTTTATTTTATTTTATTTTTTATTTTTTTAGACCTGCCCATTTGGGCTGGGCATGGGATGGGACCATGCAGTTTTTTTGAACCATTCCACCAATGGCATGGCCAGGTTTTGACTGACACTTCTGGATGTGCCAGAGGGCACAAAAAGCCGAGGCACCTTCCAGAAGTCGCAGTCGGGTCTTGGATGTGGAGGGTGGAGGGCTGTGTGGCTGGCTGCTGCTGGCTGATTGGAGGGAGGCTGGAGGCTTTAGATTTAAGTTAGGCAGGCAGGGAGGGAATTGAATTTAGAAAATAATTTCTTTGATTCTCTGCAGCTTTGTCTGCTGAAGGGAATAGCAGTTTATTCTTTTTTGTGAGGATTTTTTTCTGATATTGGGTAAAGGGGGAGGTTCGACTGGGAGGAGGTATGGATTTATTTTAAATATATATTACATTGGGACGTCAAATCGCGCTAAATCGCGGTGGAAATGACAAACAACAAACGAAACGATGAAACGACAAATTTTTGAAAAATTTCGCAAGAAACGGAAATGACCCGAAACGGACCCGTTCCGACAAACAAAAACTCAAAACGTCATTTTTTCTGGTCGTGCCCATGTCTAATTCAGAATATAGGATTCCCCAAACACCTGTGCTTAATGTTTAAGGCATAGCTGTGAGGAGGAAAGTGTGGCAATGTCTTTTTCCATCAGTCCAGTTGCACATTCTCAAATATGGATCCAACCCATTGAACATGATCAGAAACTAGGCAGCTCCATAAAAGATAAACAGAAGGTGTTATATACTATGAAGAAGATAGTTCTCTTTTTTGTTGTTGTTCACACTCAACAAAAAACAGCATGAGAATATGGCAGTGCACCTCTGGGTACTACCAATTAAATTCAATATGACAGGTTTCCAAGTAATTTAGGATTGCAGCTTAAAAAAATATTTTCACAAAGAGAAATGGATAAATTAAAAAGAACAGTTGAAGTGGCATCTTTACATTCATATAAATGGGCTGGCAAATCCCACACTATCATTGATCATAACACAGATTTATGACCAACAACACCATGCGGATGATACAACCCATTTATATAAATTTAGAGAACAAGTAAATCCCAGAGACTTTATAGTAATCATTTTGTCAGAATAACTGAATTTAGACTGCAGTCCTCTACCTACTTACCTAGAATTGCACACAATTGCAGTCTCAGTGTTTAGTTGTGTTATAAACCTCAAAAGGCCATACTCTTTTCTCTAACAAATCATTTGTTATGTCATATGCTAGTAAACATGGCTTGGGTTCAAAAAGACCAGATACTGTGCATTCCTGAATGACAGAAGAATCCTACTCATAGAGGTATGTCGTGTAAGGAAGTATTTAACACTTCCTATTTCAAGCCAAAGTCAGCTGCTACAAAAAGAGCTTTGCAAGATCCCCGCCCTTGCATTTGCCTCTGGAGCACTGTGAACTGACCACAGTTAATGACATGGAGCTAACCTAGCACTACATTCTTCTGAGTCAAATTTTAAGTCCTATGTATGCCATGCAATTTTTCTGTGCTGCAGTCCCAGGGTGCCCCCAGAAGAAGTGACTGTTTCTGAGTTCCCTCTTCCTGAAAACCCAGAAAAGAGCTGCCATAAGTCAGAATGGATTTGATGTCACATGATGATGATCATCATCACCATTAAGGAATAGAAATATAATGAGACCACAGAATCCTTCCTGCCAGGATGTTTCTCATAGATTTTGCACAGGTGACAACACATAAAATAGATATTGGACATGTCTAAGAAAATGACTTCTTTACCTCCTCACTGTATTTGCTGACATATGAGTAGATTTCATTGAGTGCGCTCAGCATATTGAAATCAGCAGAGTGCAGTCGTGACTGTTCTGCGAGGTAGGCATTCATGTCTTGATCACTAATGGCTGGTAGTTTTGCAATGTCTGCATAATACCTGGAAAAGAAAAAGGAAAGTAATGCGGTAACGGCAAGAGGATTGAGTGGACTGGTTCCAGATTTAAACATTAGCAACCTGGCTGGTGACCCTTCTTTTTGATAGCAGTTCCTCTAGCTTTCTGTAAATGCTGCACAGACAGTAGCCGAATTGGGTGAGCTATGGTGCAGGTGAAAATATCTGAAAAGTCAGTGGAGGCACCGTATGTGAGCCAAGAATACTTTTGCTCATAGAAGGCAGATTGTGTACCCGATCCATGAAGAGTACTACAGTAGACAGATGAAATGTGAATTATGCTGCTGTTCAACAGGCAAGTTTAAACAAAGGTTGATCTTAACAAATAAAAACTGGTTTATCTTGTGGGCTAAATCATGAACATTAAAGTGACTTTCATTTATGTTTCACTATTAGGGATGGGCACAAAAAATACCGTTTTGTTTTGTTTCATTTCTCACTCTGTTTCATTTTGTTTCATAATTAACAAATTGAGCCTCCAGCCCACCAGCCCTCTCTTGATCTTCAGCTTCATTCTCCTTAGCTGCCCCACCTTGTAGCTGGCTTTTGGGGGGTGGGTGGGGGCGGGGAACAGCTTGAGCTGTCAAAATCAGCTGGGTGGCAGTGGCAAGAACCAAGCAGGGAAGCAGCTGCTGGATGCAGCCCGTTGCATGATGGGAGATCTGGCGGCAGCTTCTGACTGTCATTTCATTTTGTTTTGGAATGTTTTGAAACCTTACAAAATGATGAAACTGTTTCTCATTTTTCATAAGGTGCCCATCCCTAATCACTATATATCACTTTAGTTGTTATAGAGTTTGCAGAAATAATGGACTGTGGCTGGAAAATATTGTACCTAATTAATGGAAAGCAATCCAGAATGACTGGAGAATCCCAGTCATGGAAATTTCACTGCTTGAGAAAACAAAAACAAAAACAAAGAATCACTTTGGGAATTCGACAAGGGAAAGGGATTTCTTATGATCTAATACTGAAGTCTCATTCAAAACTATATTCCCGGGAGCCAAAACCTTGTTCACAGTCCAGGTTCGATCCCAGGAACCTGGTTTGAAGTTCACTCAGGATTCCATCCTTCTGAGGTTGCTAAAGTAGCTGGGAAGGGAGTTGTCAATGTGTAGCATGGATAATTAAATTGAAAACCTCGAAAATGCTTTAAGCACTATTGGTATATAAGCAGTATTCTTTGCTTTCCTTTTAAAGGTAGATCAGGCTCAATGAAAATAAAGGGGACATTACATCCATAACGTTATGTTGGTGATGTGCTGTCAAGTCACAACAAACGTAGAGCAATTCTAACAGGGTTTTCAAGTTAAGTGAGATATTTAAGGAATGGTTTTATCAGTGCCGCTCTCATGCCAGTGAGTTTCTATGGCTGATTTGGGCTTAAAACCCAGATCTCCTGAATCATAATTTGCCAAACACCACATAATATACTGGCCAATATTCTGTTGGCATACATTTACACCATGGAAGCCAGATGAAGTCAACATCCAGACCAGTCCAAATTAATTTAAATTAGGTGAAAGTTTGTTATTCACTTTTTCAGGTTTTGAAGTTCACCAGTGCTCATCCCCCACCCCCAGAAGCCTTTGAGAGCTCCTCCGCTCTCTTTGTGTGTGTAAAAGCCAACAAGATTAAAAAAAAAAAGATTTGTAGCAAACATATCCAAGCTGCTCAAACAGGTTCTTAGTGGGAATATTTGTGAGGAGAGGAACAGAGACATGAACAAGCACGACACTATCCTTTCTTAGGTCCATTCCATTTACAGTTTACAATGATCATAGCAATGGCTACAGCAGCAATTATAGGGAAGCTTTGAGGAAGAGGGGTATGAAACTATCAGGTGCTCACTAGGCCCTGCACTGACCTCTCTACCCAGCTCTTATAACTAGGTATGTCCTTGGCGTAAAGCAGCTTGTTGGAGGGGGAGTCCTTGCCCAGACGATGCTCTGAAGTGGAGCAAGAATCCATAAAAGTCTGGGCCACGACAGAGAGGCAGGCATCTGTGATACTTCCTTTGTGGATGTCAAAGACAAACTGTGGGTTTTTTATTACATTCACCCAGAAGCGGAGGGGAAGACTGAAAAAAAGGGAAACAAAAGAGACATAAGCATACATTAGAAATCCAGAAAATGTATTTCCCATCTCACCACTTTGTTGCAGAAAACGGCATTTAAAAGACACAACGACAATTAAAATCACGTTATATATTTGGTAATAAAAGCTGGAAGCAGTACAGACAGAAAAGAATCAGAACCAGACCATAGTCATCCCAAATTCCAGGCAAGGGTAACATGTTTTTCCTCTCCGATGCTAGAATGAGTAAATTTCCAGAATCAATCTGGAGCTACTTTGTGTTTTGAACTTGCCAGGTGCGTTTGGTTATTTGTGTTTGTGTCCTGCCAGACTGAACATTTGTTTTGACAAGTTGAGAGTAATCATTATCTTACAAAGGCCCCGTTATGTGTCTGCTCTCTGTACGACCACGTTTCGTAATTAACATGTTAACAAGCATGTTGTATACATGCTGCTACATTTACAAAGATCTACAACAGGCATTTTTTTTGAATGCGGATAAGTGCCTTAGATCTTTCCTTTGGTCTCTTGAGTCCTCTGTAATTTTAAGTGAACGAGTGTTATTTTTTCAGCTGCAAGGCAATCTGGGCTGTCACTAGGTGCCACTGTTTGTTGCTTTTGGTCATAAGAGATGCTTTTTTGGTTGACAAACCTAAAAGCTATGTTTTCTTATCCAACCTATGAATATCCAAAATTCATATGACTGGCTATACAAAGAGAACTCGGGATGGGCACAAAATGAAAAAAGAAATGCCGTTTCATTGTGTCATTATGTAACAAAACGAAACAAAATGAGGAAACAGCATTTCCTTACAAATGAAACAAAATTGTTGTTTTTTGTTGAAATGAACTATTTTGTTCCATCTGTAGGCTGCACACGCGGGCTTGAGGAAGGGCAAAGATTTTTTTAAAAAAAAATCTGGGCCTTTAAAAAAACTTTCCCTCCTCCCTCAAGCCCTGCACGCCAGCTTACTAGTGGGAAAAAAGGGTTTCTTTTCCCCACTTTAGTGCTGATCAGCTGACGTGTGGGGCTAGGGGAGGGGCAAAAAGATTTTGTTTTAAAAGCCCAGAGCTTTAAAAAGCCCAGAGGGAAACAGAAACATTAAGTTTCATTTTGTTTCATCCCCCACATTTTATCATTTCTTTTGATATGAATTTTTGCAACCCCCCAAAAAACATACAAAACAAAACACTAACAACATGGTTTGGGGGGGGGGGCTGAAAAGTGGCCGGCGGGCCAGCTGGTTGGCCCTGGGGGGGGTGGAAAACCCCCCCCCCCCCCCACTCTAGTGCCGATCAGATGGCCTGTGGGCCACTTTCCAGGCCCCCTCTCATACAAACCATTT
This sequence comes from Phrynocephalus versicolor, assembly GCA_023846285.1. NCBI lineage: Eukaryota > Metazoa > Chordata > Lepidosauria > Squamata > Agamidae > Phrynocephalus > Phrynocephalus versicolor. The sequence continues at coordinate 65,048,139 of JAHTLZ010000129.1, forward strand.
TGTTAGTGTTTCGTTTCATATTTTTTTCTTTTCTTTTCTTTTCTTTTTGCAAAAATGCATAACAAACAGAACGATAAAATGTGGGGGACGAAATGAAATGAAATATACTTTTTCTGTTTCATGCCCATGCCTAAGAAGAACTCATTGAAAGGGCAGTGGTTTCGGTATCTGGCTGCAAAGACAGAGGTTGGGAATTCAATTCTCCTTACTGTGACTCCTTTACAAGGGACTGGAGTAAATGATTGAGATTATGGCTCTTCTCCATGTTAACTTCACAACAACCCTGTGGGGCAGGTCAAGCTGAGATAACAACTGGCCTAAAGTCATCCAGAAAGAAGACCCCAGTGGAAGTGCAGGCATTTGAATGCAACATTGCCCAACACTTTAACCATTCCATATGGCTGGGGTGATGGACGTTGCCATCCAACAATATCTTGAGGGCCACAGTTACTGTTGTATATTGATCTGTACTTGCTTATGTTGAAGTAACTGCCTTCCTGTTCCAAAGGGAACAGGCCTATTGGTTTCTGTTCCTTTTTCAAAGGGAATAGGTCTATTGGTTTATTCAAGTTGCTGTATTTGGATCCTCAGTCCTATTGGTCTCTGCCAAAAGGCAGCTGCGTGATTGGTTGTAATTGTTCCCTCCAAAATGTATCTTTTCCTAGCCAGTCCTCCCTGCTATAAATGTAGCTCCCTCTCCCCAGTCCCCAGTGTTCTCTCCCTGAATAAAGAGCTGTCGCTACTACAGTTACTGCCCTGGTGCAAGCGTACATATCTGAGCTCTAAAAAAGCATAACTTTCCCTGGTAAAAAATGAAGCACGATTTTCATCTACGAATGTAGGTAGCTAAAACACCAACACAAATAATCTCATTTTAAAATTTGTGCATAATCGCATTTGTCACATTGTGAGATATTCCTGGAATCTTTTCCCATTATCCATGGTCTCACATAGGCATCTCTCAGAGTTGCACGAAAAGTCATTGGCCGCTTATAACCATTTTATGTTGTGTTATACTTGTGTCTGCAGAGGATAACTATCAGCTGCTCATTGTCTTTGAAGGTGGGCTAGAACCTTTGTTTCTGAAGCTTTGGTATCTGCAATCAAAGAGCAGCTCTGATTTTCTTTGGTCTCTTGAGTTTCTGTAATCTTAAGTGAATCCTCTTAGGTATTTAATGTGTGATGAGACATCTGGCTTCAATACCAAGTTAAGCTATGCTCTTTTCATTAAAACTGCTGTGTGCACTCCATGCTAGCGAGATTTCCCCTCTGATGCTGCTTTTGTGCAACAGACTTTCTTCCCATTCTATAAGAATTCCAATCAAATTATCAACCTTCATCTTAATCAGCTGTTTTACTCAACACTTCTCTTGACCGACCTTCAAACACAAAGCAAAACATCTCAGTCTTGTTGGGAATTTTGAATGCTGTCTGTAGTTTGTGTGATGGGGTGGGGACTTTTCTGGGTTAGCGTGATTATCTGTCCAGCACTAACCAAACATTCATTTCAGCTTTTAAATTCAAAGAAAGCCCCACCTCTCTGCTGTTTTGTCCCATATTTCAGTGGTGGGCTGCAGTTGTTCATTGCTGTTGATTTGTTTGGTTGGTTTTTAATATGTGTGCGATAAAGAAAATCAGTGAAAACAAACCTGTAATTTCAAGAAATTATAAGCAAGTTTTTTTTAAAAAACCTTTCTCCTATAAATGTCTCAGAGTTATTGAGATTTTAAATGCCAGTTAATGAGAAAGAGGTGGAGTTTGGGGAACCTGAAACTTTCCTTCTCTGTGGATTTCTGTACTTCAGCTACATAGGGGACAAAAAAAGGGAATATTACCCTTATAAGCATGAGGTTTAAATCTCTCCCCACACACCCGCCACTGCTTTCCTGGGATATTCAGGCTTGGGGTTTGTCCACACTACCTAGCTTTTTTAAAAATTCTTTTTCAGCTTTCTGAAATGGGGCAAAAGTGAGAGCACTTAAAATGAACAAGTAAAATGCTTTTTGCCTATTTTCTCTTCCCTGGCTCCTTTGTTTTGATATCATTCCCAAGCCCTCGTGTTTTTCTCCCAATGTGTTCTAACTGTGGTTTTCTTTTAGCTTTCATTTTTGTGCTATACTGGAAAAAATAGAACTTTTTAAAAATAAAAACAAAAAGGGGAATGCAAGGATAGGTGAAATCCCAAGAAAACTAAACAGTAGTAGTGATAAAAGGCCTGGAGCACTGGAGACCAGCTACCAGAAACATGACCATACAGTAGGTACACATCATCGAATGATACATATCCACAAAGAGTCATCAGCATGCATCAAATGTTGTACTGGGTTCCCCACAAGCAAATTGTGCATTGAAGAAATTAAAACAAAACAAGAACAGAAATACACCATCACATGGTTGTGTGATTTAAGACCACAACCCCGCAAAGCAAGGTCTTTGGCCCCACTTTGAAACTGTCAGCACTGCCTTCAATATTGCACCATGTAGACACTGAAATGCAGTACTGGTATTGTGGGTATGAAAGTTGAAAAAATGCTGAGTGGGGATGGGCAGTAAAAATAATCTCCCCTGTATTGTAATGACAGTGGCAGGCAAAACATACACTGAAAGAAGATGGTGCAGAGCTACAGCAAGGTTGCCTTGGGTGAACCACAGAGTTCTGTGGTTGATGTCACACATACCCCTTAATCATGGTGATGTGATTCCCCATTTATAAAATGTGGATAAAAATGCTACCTTGCGAACATGCGTGGTGGCAAGGAATGCATTTAGGGGAGCAATGTTAACCACATCCTACAGAAATGAGGGCAGGTGTCTGTCTTGTGGACCTTTCACCTGTAAAGTATCATGTCTGCCACTGAGCTATTTTTCTGAGGTAAAGTGGAAAATTTAAAGAGAAAATTTAATTTAAAGAGAAAATTTAAAAATATTTGAAACCTTAGCTAAAAATTCTCTAGGCCCTTGTCCCCATTCATGGCAGTAAAATTACAATAATAAATTAGGTCTCTGGTGAATTGCTGATATATTGAGACACCCTAAACACCATTCTACCTAATTGTAGAGCTCTGAAAACCAAGTAGAACAGCTCGATAGCTCAGTGGTTTAGGTGTAGAGAGAGTTCAATTCCCCTCTGACTCCACAATAGGGGCTTAATGATTTATATAAGGTCGATTTCAGCTCTACAGCTCTAATATGTTATTAGTTATTTCTTGGGGCAAAGCATTTTTCCCAGAAAGACTGGAGTAGAATATTTTTTCTGTCTAGAACAATTATATTTTACCTATTTTCTCTTCATTGCTCTCTTTATTCGAATCTTTACAACCAGTGGGAAAATGGAGAAAAACCAGAGCAGAGCAGCTAATCTATAATTTATTTATTTATCATTTTAGAGTACTTTTACCCTGCCTTTCTCCTTGGAAAAGGACCCAAGGTGGCTTACAGTAATGATGGATAATATACATTTCAGTACAAATAAGGGACTAAGCAATAAACCTGTCATGTGTGTGTGTGCAATCATACAGCTTAAGTAACCCCCACTTTGTACAACATGTTTGTCGTGTCTTTGTAGCGCATTTAGTTTGGCTTTCATTTAGCAGCAGCTATAAGATGTCCCTCAATTTCCTGTTCTCGATACTTGAAGATGTACTAGACTGTATATTATCCCTCCTTAAAGGGATTAATGAGGTCCTCATTACTGACCTTGGGTCCTTTTCCAAGGAGAAAGGTGGGGTAAACGACTCATAAATAAAAATAAATAAATAAATAAAACAGAGCAAGAGGGAAAACTGTTGTTCCCACCTTTGTTCCATATTCAAAGCATAACGTATAGCCAAGTCTTCTGAGTCTGGTAGGTATGCAAATTCAATAACTCACACTCACACAAAGTGGTTTTGTTTTTGTCAACACTCTGCCTATTTCAGGACCTAAGTTCTTGGTGGTGGATCCATAGGTGTAACAGATTGCTCTCCCAACCATCTTTTTCTGAGAGGAATGCCCCACTGTGATACCTTCAGAAAAAACCCCACCCCATGTCTACATCACCCACAATGGCTATCTCATAGATACCTCATCTATGGTGCCCCACCCTGTCCCACTTGATGCACTCTTCTACCACAGGAAATGCCACAATAGGCAAGCTTCACTCTAAGGAATCCTCAGAAGAAGGCATCACATTGGCTAGTCTGGAGACACCTGCCGTCCATTTTACAGCCAGTGCAGTTCATAAGAGGAATAGTCCATTAGGTGCCTTGTTCTGAGACCCTCTCAGAGCCAAGCATCAGAAAGCAGCTGCTTTCTTCCTGTAGTGCAAAGCACTGTGGGACATGTGGCCCTGAAAGCATATGGACAGCAGCAGTTTATGTTATTATTATGGTAACTATAAAATAAGTAAGAATTTTTTAAAAAGTTTGAAGCAGAGGCAGCAGTTGGTTCCAAGGTGGAGTGATGATGAGCAGCAGAGGGAGACACGCGTCCTTTCTCTGTATATATAGAGAGAGACTGCAGGAAGCTCCTGCCATCCTGTCCTGTCCTTTTTCTCTCTTTCTCATTCACACCCACTCACAGTCTTTACACCCACCTAAAGGCACAAGCCTCCAGCTGGCAGTGCAACAAGAGCAGTGCTAGCCAGCCAGCCAGCCAGCCAGCATGGCTGGTGGTGAGAGCCTTTGGGAACTACAGTCCACGAACAACTGGGTCACCCAAGACTGGGAAGCACTGCTGTAGGATATAAAGCATTGACTGATCTTCTGAAATCCTTTGGTGCACTCCAGTGGCCAGTGGATTTTTGCAATAGGATCTTAAGTGCTTCTTCCTTTTCAGATCCAGCTTGACCATATGGCATTTATTGACCTACATATGGTAAAAGCCTGTGTTGCAACACCTTCAGCATCACTTTGCTTGCATGGAATATTAACACAATGGTCCTGCAATTAATGCATACCCTGGCATCTCTTTTCTTGGGGATTGGAATGTATATTAAATGTTTTTCTAATCTGTTGGGTCATTGTTTTGTTTTCCATATTTGCTGACATACTCATTAGGATTTTGACCGAGTCCATCTCTGTGGCTAGAAAGAGATCTATTGGTATTCAGTTTGCCCCTAGTGAATCACTAGGCATAGATAGTACCTTTTGTAGTTGCCACAAAGTAGATTGAGCTTGGCTGTCCCTAAAGAGAACCAAAACGGGAGATAAATCCCAGATGTGGCTGTCCCTTAGCTTTGGAGACTTGAGTGTCTGTGTCTGCTCATAGGACTCCTTTTTAAGAGCTGCATACAGGGATCAGCAACAGTTGGGGGATCTTTTGTGCTAGAAGCCCATGTGGTCTGGCAGCCTAAAGAGGAGGAAATCTCTGTGCGTCGGCACCACTTGGTAGCTTTAAGAAGTGTCATTTTATTCAGGATTCCTACATTTTATCCTAATAACTCATGCTTCTAAAGCTTCTGCTAAATTGTTTTTAGCTCTCTACAGCCTTAGCAGGGAATCTGGCTTTGGCAGACAGGATGATTAGAGGCTTTTCAAACCACAAGGGATTGGAGAACTGAAAATCTCTCTCTCTCTCTCTCTCTCTCTGTGTGTGTGTGTGTGTGTGTGTGTGTGTGTGTGCATGTGTGCACGCGCGTATGCATACACATGTGCACATATGCATGCACACATCAAGAGAGATTGGAGACGGCAATTTGTGTATGTATGAGCTTTTATTCTCCAGTGAGTGGTAAATTTCTTACCCCAGAGAGCCTAAAATAGCAGGCACAGAAAAGATGTAACAGCAGCAATTGTTCTGAAAAATGTGGAATATGGTGTGCTACTACTGTCAGCTGTGCTTGGTTGAAGCATCAGCCCTTCTTAGCCTGCCTATCTCCTAAACAATATATTAATTGGAGGTACTGGAAGACATTTGGGGAATGGCTTATTCACCAGCCACTGATGTAGCTTTTCAGTCTGTTTACTGATATTGGTCTACCTCCATTTCACTGATGTATAGTTGCACTTACAACTAAAATTGAACCACTACTGCCCATCCAAATATTTTTGTTCCCGATGTACTTCTCATGTCGATGCTGTCATTTTCTTTTTGCCACTGTTTTGTTTCACATAATCCTTTGAGTTTTTGTTGTTGTTTTGTTTTGTCCAAATGTTGCAAAAATAACTCCATTTTTTTAAAAAAAATACCCTCTTTATTTGCTTTTTGTTAAAGGGGTGGTCAAAAAACTGCCTGTAGCCAAAACAATCACTTCAAGAGAAAGCAAAGAAATATTTTTGAAATAACTTTTTTATAACTGGGGCAGTGCATCAGTGATAATCCATATACAGTAAAGAAAAACAACAGCACCACCCATGTAGTCATCCTCTTTAAGTACTTGGCCAGTCTTGCCCTAAACTAGGGAGTAATTCCAAAGCATGAGTAGTTTATGGAAAGAGGAAGCATGTGTGTACTTTTTGGGGTGAGATTCTCTTGCTCAGACCATGAGGGTCCAAACTACAAGCAGGCTAAAACTCAAGGAGCCTCATTCATATAGTCTACACAGCTTATCTCACTTTGGCTGCCTCCCACAGTTACAGGTACAAAGATACAGCATATATTTTGTAGTTCCTTATATAGGGTAGAAAGGAGCAAATTATGCCTGTTTTATCAACCACATTTGCTTGTCACATTTCATTGGCTTTCCTCGGGGACTCCTGCCCAGCCTATTCCAAGACTTCCTTTCTGTGGCAGAGATAGAATATTGCCTTTGTCCTTATAGGTGATTCTCTGAAGTTCAAGAAACATGGATTGCATTTCTGCCTGTACTGAGTCAAAGTGTATCACTCAATCAGCTCTAGATGTGATAACACTATCAAGTAATGGAATAATTAATAAGGCTAGAATAATGAATGAGAGAGGGATATGAATCAGTCACAAGCCTTCTTCCTGGAAATAAATGGTTATACACCAAGGGAGCTTGAGGTCAAATTATTCTACAGCAACCTAATGCAAATCTTGTGCTTTCTTTGAAGTGTTAGGTTTTACCACTGTCAATCATACAACACTGGTGAAGTCGAACCAGTGAGGCATGGCAATTTGCCAGACAGAACAATTCTTTCAGAACTCGGAGTATCTTTTCCCCTTACTTTAAACAATGGCACCCACCCCAATTCCTAATTTGTTGTTCTTCGGCACCGCTGCCCCCCTCCATGATGTTTACTGGGCAAAATGGTCACTGTTGCTTCAGAGAAGACAAACTATTCGTAGTTTAAATGAGTGCAGGTGTGCTCTTTACCAAGAATATGCTAAAGAGGCAAGGGATTGTGGCCACATGACTACTTGATGTCAATGGATCAGCATACAAAATGGTACGTGGTTGTCCCAAGAGATCTGTTCTGTCGCAGTGGCAGCACCAATCAAAAGCTGATGGATGTGACAGGAAAGTGTGTTTGGTGCTTACGTGACTGCTCTTTGATAAATCCGATTATTCTGTGTTAAAGTAGCATTTTAAAAAATAATTTAGGCTGACTACCCAGAAAATATTAGAAGAAAAAGTTGAACAGTGAGGGTACTGGCAACTGTTTGGTAAGAAAAGAAGCCTGGCACAATAAAATCTGCTTTTAAAAATAATAACTGGAGAAGTATATTCAGTAGTTTTATTTCTTTTCTTTTTGCTAACTTTTGTTGTTGCTGAAAGTCCACCCCCCACACAAGAAAATACCTCTTTTGGGAGGACAAACTTGAATCAGTATCTATAGTATCACTTTTTCTTTGCAAAGATAAGTTCTACTACAGCATGAATTTCTATGCTGCATTTCATTGCAGTCCAGGTTTATTAAGAATTGCCCACCTATATCTAGCATAACATATTCTGCCTCAGTTTATCTTCTTATTATCTCTGGCAAACACCCGAGGCAGTGTGCTGGTTCTCTGATGTGTCACACTTTTAAAAGTAACTAGATGCTAAGAGATTATGATTTTAAGTAAGAAAGATAAAATGCTTTATGGAAGCCTGTGCTACAGGCATGTCCACTGTGGCCCAGTGTAAGCTCTTGCAAGCTGCTGTAGGGCTGCGCTTGCATAGCTGCCAATGAAATGAAACAACAGTGCTGAAGCCAAGAGACTCAATGCTAAACTGGTCTTACAGGTGGACAATAAATCTCAAGATTCAAGGAATGTATGTGACCATGGGAAAACAGGAAGGCAGCAATGGCAAAATAAATAAATAAGTAAATTTTTAAAAATGGCCAGGTTAGGAGCACAACAACACTGCCACCGCGATCCCTCACAAGTCTCAAAGAAATGCTATTAAGAGTTCAAAAGCAGAAGAGGCAGCACCACTGGCAAACAGCATATATGTCAGACACACTAAATTCAATAATATATGTTGATTCTGAAACTTAAAAAAATCCTTATATTTTCAAAATATATTCATGGGCTCATGTCTGGCATGCCCAAACCCCATTCTGACCCTCCAGTATATACATTCTTATGTCTCCACTCCCATAAACTTTGAGCCCTTCTTACCAGTTGCTCTTCCAGGTATGCCTCACGTCAGTATCATGGATGCCATGCTTATCAGCTTGCTCATCCAGGAAATCAAACATATATTTGATAGCCAGCGGGAGGGCACTGCCTCGGTGCACAGTGCTGAACAAGGTTTCGAACAAATCGTCCACAAACTTTTGCAGCGTACCCTGTTGGAAGCAGAAACCAAAGATTAAGGTCACTTGGCAGAACAGGGCAGCTATGTTAGAGGCAGAACTGAACTAGCCTTGATAACTTCAGAAACTCATCCACTGGCTGTGAAGGTGGACCGTTTTTTGTTTACATTAACAGGAGAAACATAGGAAACTGGGCACAGATCATACACTATGCAGTGGAAAAAATATGCAGTGAGCATATTTCTGGTGAAAAGCTGGGTATCCATTTAATTAGTAATGAAATAATAAATAGGAACAAAGGCAGTGTACCACTCTTCTCATGCTGCTTTTGGTTTGAAATGCACAATTTATATCTTCATGATTGTCTGTTGTTTACTGTTAATTTAATTATTGCCTTTATTATTTGTATGCAAAAAGATAGGACAGTATCAAATGTCAATTTCAGTAGATGTAAAGCAGAAACAGGAGTTGAGTCCTGATATTACCTTTGTAGCTAGTAGCCTTGTAAGGTAGATCTCTGATACCATCTTACTGCCCCGGTCACCCTCCTTTTGATCACCATGATCATGGTTTTTGACTAAGTGCCAGACCTTCACCCCACTCTCTAGATCTGGGGTAATCATAGGTGCTCTGGAACGGAGACTGTCTGGACTGCCTGTGTACCGAAATGTGGAATCTGGGCAGGAGGAAAAAGAAGCTGGTAATGCACAAAAGGGAAATAGACTTGATTACATCTCTGTATGACTTTGTTCATCATTTTTCTAACAGCAAAACATATTTTTATGGAGGATAGTCATAACGATATAAACACAGCAGGGAGAATCATGTAGTTGTTTCAAAATGCACTTTTACAAGAGGAGTAACAGCAGTTGTCATGGCTAGTGAATCTGGTTAAGGGCACATGAGAAGACATGTGACCAGCACTGATTGGCACCTTGTTGATTAGCAGCTATAGCTTCTGTGATTCCTCTTGTGTGTATCTGGGTTTTTTTAAAAAACAAGAAGATTCTGGCCACTATCAAGTCACAGTCTTTCTCAGTGTCTTCCTGGCCTTTTAATTTTTATAAAAATACTATAAAAAAGTGTTCTGCTTATGTACCACCCCATACTACTTCAAGTGGTCTCTGGGCGGTTTACAGTTTTTAATTACACATTGCCCCCCCCCACAAGCTAGGTCCTCATTTTACCAACCTCGGGAGGATGGAAGGCTGAGTCAACCATGAGCCTGCTGCCTGGGATTGAACCCCAGGTCGTGAGTAGAGATGGGCACGACTTAGCGGTATTTTCGTTTTCGTTTTCGTTTTTCGTTTTCGTTACGGAAACGAAACGAAAACGAAAATCGGCACCAACCTGGTCCGAAAACGGAAACGAAACGACTAATTTTGAGCCAATTTTCGTTTTTCGTTACTGGAAAAGCACTCAATTGAGCTAAATGGGGAGAAATGAAAAATTTTTCGTTTTCGTTTTCGTTTTTTCGTTTTCGTTATGTAACGAACCGAAAACGAAAAATTTTGAAATTAGCTCACGAAAACGGAAACGAAACGACTCAGACCCTAGCCGAAAACGAAAACGAAAACGAAACTTTTTTTCTGAGTCGTGCCCATCTCTAGTCGTGAGCACAGTTATACCTGCAGTACAGGCATTTAACCACTGCACCACGAGGCTCCAACAAAATACTACAAAATGAACTAGAGATTTCCTATGTTTTAATGATTCATGGAGGTGTGACACAGACTGTTTTATGGAAAACTACACTTGGCCTTCTAGACATAATGGGTTTTCTTTTTTAAAAAAAAATCAAAAGACTGATCTGATAGAACGGACAGGCCCATCCAGTGAGAACTGAAAACAACGATCTTTTTAACTGCAAAAGACTATGCAGTAGAAACTTAAGGTAAAAGGACACATTGTCCAAAACCTCCCATGCCAAGTGAGGAAACTGCTCTTATCAATTAGATCACTGATTTCCAACTTCAGGCAACCCATATGTTCATGGACTGTGATTCCCAGAAGCCTTTCACCAGCAGCTGTACTGGCTGGGGCTTCTGGCAGCTGCAGTTCAATAACACCTGGGTTACTCAAGGTGGGGAATGAATGCGCCAGAGGATTAATGCAAATCTTTTGGAGTAAAGTTAGTTGTCCTTATGAACTTTCCATTCCTTTGATTTTTCTCATTCTCTGGCAAAGGCTTGTTTTGCTGTATCAAGCTCAAACTGGTTTCTTAGTTTGTCCCTTATCCCTTCTGGGTGACATTAGGATTAATGGGATCCTAGTAAATTAGTAGGAGAATGAGTGAATTGTGACCATTTTAAAAAAAGCTCACTCTTGATTAATGCTCAGATAAATATGAATATTCCTTTGGATGTAATTAAGGGATGAGAGCACTGAATCATTCTATTTTTAAACCTAGCTCTGCACTCATACCTAATGCAAATGTAGAGAGTAAATATGCAGTATCATTTGCATGCCATCTGCGCAATCAGAGAGATCAATATCCATCTGAAGAACAACTGTGTAGACTCATTGCTGGCAAATGCTCTTTTGGCAACGTCTCTTGATTCTGAATAATTCAGCAGTGATATTACTTGATGTAACTGTTTTCTAAGTGTAAGAGAGGAGTTACTGGTTGAAACAACATTCAAGATAGATGATTTCTAATAACTTGTGAAGAAAAGTTATTGTTGTTTCAGAGAGTTATAATGGTGGCATATATCCTATACTTAGAAAAGTTGTTCTCAGAGTCTTTGACATAAATAGCTTGAGGACGTGAGATACAGAGTTGGATGATGATTGGATGCCTTTCTAATAAATCAGTTGGCAGCATGGAAGAGCTGAAAATCCATTTTGCCTGCAACCTCATGAAAACAACCTGGATCCTTAGTATCAGACATATGGTACAATAGTACTTCAGCCAAAACAAATGTTTCCAAATAATAGCAGGCAAAAATAAGCATGTTTTAAAATCTGAGAATTGATTTTGTTCCTTGTTTGCTTTGTAGTCAAATGATTGTATCTTAGCACAGGTACTTGAATGGCTTTTTAAAAAATTATTGTTTTTATTGAAAACATCATGCAATGGAAAATAGGAGATGCACAATGGTAAATAATTAAATTGTATCATAAAGCCTAAACAATTACCTTGTCATAAGGAGATTAGTAAACAAAACAAAACAAATGAACAAACAAACAATTGTAGGGCTGAGCAAGAATTGCTCACCCTTGTTAATATTATTGGTAGCATCACAGAATGTTTTTTTTCAATGTTTTGAGTAATTATTTTAAATGAATCCCTTTATTCAGGAGGCGCAGACCTTACCCAAGCTGGGTGAGATATCAGATATCTTTAGCTTGATATTTGCTTCCAAATTTCTATTTGTGAGGAGTGACGAAATACTCATGAAGTAATATTTATAAAAACCCTGCACTTTTTCCTCTTTGGAGCATTTGTCACAACTGGTTTGTGGCAATCATTCTTTTTATTACTACTCCTTATGGGGAGACACAAAAAGAAAGCATCCTCCTTATCTGGTCAGCCCTGCCAAAAGGGGAATGTATATTTATATGCATATCCTATTGAAAAATAATATATGACAGTGGAATGATGCTCATATTTTGATGTACATCAAGCTGTGTTTTGGAATGTACATCTAAATGTGCAAGGGAGAGACCAGAATGCTTTGACTGTGGGGATACGGTTGCTGGTCTCTTCATAAAAAGTTCTCCCCTGCTTTACAAAGGGATATAAAATATGCTTGGGAAAATTGTATTTTTTCTCCACAATCACCCCTTTGACTCAGCATTAACCTAAAACCCTTTGCTTGCCCTCACTAGAGAATCAAATCTGATCTATAGAATGAAATCAGGCCTTAGCCCTTCAGTGTAATCCCTGATTCCCACCACTACCAAGCACCACTGCAGGTAGAATGCCAAAATCATGGAATTGTGGAAGGATCATCTAGTGTGACTCCCACCAATGAGCAAATCCACAGCAAAAGATCCCTTGATGGGTGATCATGGGGCCCATGTCAAAAACCTCTAACAGGGAGAGTCTATTAGTTTCCATATTAGTCTATTCCACTGCTGAACAGCTCTCACGGGTTGGAAAGGTCTTCCTAACAATCAAAATCTCTGTTAGCCCAGGTCCTATCCTCTGGAGTCACAGAAAAGATACTTGCCTCATTTTGAATTGTACCATGCAATTGGGAAATCCATCCTGCCATACCAGAAAAAAACACCCTGCACTTCTTAGATTTCAGAGATGAGAATTCTAATAAGCATGCTTGTCAATGATGCACTAGGCAATGCTGTCAGATTCAACCATGAATCTAAACAGTGAAGGAATTAGACATTTTATGTTTGCATAATATGGGCCCGCTTCATACCATATCTGCTAATTGAGGTCCGTGATATGCTGGCAGAGGTGGGAATGTTGTAAGAAGAGGTCTGCTTAGGAACAAGGGCCACTACAGAGCGATCAGACACCTGGTAGAGAAAAAAAACATGGGAGATAAACAAAGAAAACACTGTAAGGAAATTCTGTACTAAAAGATATACAGAGTATGGCTAGCTAAAAACAATGAACTATCCAGTCTTGTCAGAAACATATGAAATGGCATGAGGTATCAGAAAATCAAGGAAAATAAAGGATATATTTCCCTACTGGCCTGTTCTGTCCCTGAAGCAAAAGACTGAGAAATGAACAGACATATTGAAGGCATTCTTGGTCATTTTGATTTAGGATTACTTTTGATCCAATAAAAACGGAGATTCCCTAGAACTGTAGCAACCCAATTAAAGCAATAACACACTGGGAATAAAACAGCTATAATAATGTTATGGACCATAAAACATTCCTATTAAACCATTTTTTATTTTAACCATTTTTATGAACTTTAAAAGTTTGATTTATAGTGGGACAAGTAATAAAATCATCTTTCAGGATCTTAAATGGCCAGTCCTGCAATTTCACAGAAAGGGGGGAGTGGGATTAAATCTGGGGAAGTCAAACTATAAATGGACATTAACACTAACGAGATTTTGTTATAGCAGGTTTTAGTGGCAGCGTTTAATTTTACCCTCCCTATAAATCTGAGAATCACAAAATTTTAAACTTATCTTCATTAACAGACCTTTACATCTCTGAGATTTTTATTAACATCCTCCTAGTGTAGTATGGTTGTGGGAATTGTAATAGCACACTCTTCTGGCTAAAAAAGATCTTCAACTTGTGTGTGACTTGTTGACTTTGTAAGAGTTCCTACCCTCTTCAAATCACCCATTGCTCAGGTTAAGTTTCTAAGAAGTATATCTGTGAAGAAGCTCTGTCATCCAGGTGACGTTATCTGGAAGCTGAGTCATGGCAACTGGACTTCTTTTCTTGTGAGACTGAAACTTTTCGCTATACATCCAACTGATGAAGCTGCTTGGATGAGTAGCAAAACGTTTTGATCTCACAAGAAAAGAAATCCAGTTGCCAGCCCATGACTCAACTTCCAGATTTCTAAGAGGTAGCTGATTTTGAAGATGGACAACATTTGAGCATGATCTAGTACAGCAATTAAATCTACAGAGAATGCTATGGACATAAGTTCTTTCCTTGAAATTCTTGCTCCTACACATAGACTTACATTTTAAAATGATATACTTAAAATACTCATTTTCCTGAAACAGAGATGTCAGTCCAGGGACAGCTATGTTAGAAGGAAAAGCCACCTGAGAGAAAGCCGGTTCCTTAAGATTTTTTTCTCTGCTCTACTGAATCTTAACACACTTTGCACAGTACATCCATTATAAGTTTATAGTGCTCTTTTGCACAACCTTTCCTTTTGCTTATCTGAACATCATGTCTTAACTCTTTTTAGACAAACTACTTTGCTCCAAATACCATCAGAAATGCTTTCAATGCTGAGACAATTCCCTTGATCATTGTTAATGTTGTTTCTTTTTTGGTATGTTACTACAACCCACTTCGTCGTCTTCTTTTTTTTTTGGTGGGGGGGATTACCCTTTTATATTCTACCAAAAGGCATCTTTATGACACGGTCCTATGTGACCAAAGAAGCTACTTGGATGAGTAGCAAACCATTTCGATCCCACAAGAAAAGCAGTCCACTTGCATGACTCAGCTCCTGGACTACCCTATTTGCTAACATATTTGCTTTTTTATTACAGGGCCGGAGAAACCAGGGACTATCCAAGTATCCATGTAAAGCTACTCAGTTTTCAAGATCTTCAGAGGCTCATTTCTGATATTTTCCTTAACAATACCAAGGTTTGAAATATATGCAACTTCCAGAATCTCTTAGCATCTCTCTCTCTCCCTCTCCTCTCCCCCGTCTCTGTGTGTAAAAGTGTTATTCTTCTTCTTTTAGATCACATGTCCTAATAAGATATGCATGTTTTAATCGAAGTTCAACTTTCTTATGTCCAAGTTTAATGCTCATCTTCATTCACTTATATATCATAAGACATAAAAGTTATTTATAATTACAGTTGAGAATGATGCCTAGCAGGATAAGGAGCAAGAATAAGGTATTTCTATCTTGCATGAAGCTGCCTAGATGCCCTAAGCACATCTGATCTTGCCTGATTTTGGAAGCTAAGCAGGGTTGGCCCTGGTTAGTACTTGGATGGGAGACCACCAGGGAATACCAGGAGCTTTAGGTGCCTAGAATAGGAACTGGTAAACTACTCCAGTATTCCTGCCAAGAAAACTCCAAGGACATGGAGTCATGAATGTAACACAACACAACACAACACACACACACACACACACACATTGCATGCACAACATTTTGTTCCCCTAATATTTCTTCTCCTCTACTCCTTTCATGCGATTTGAAAGTCTCCAGAAGAAACTATCAACAGTTATATTGTTTTCTTAGGATGTTGTGGCTGGAATATAAAAAGTTCACCCATAACAGCATTCTCTCCTGGGCTGTTGGGTCTATAGAGTTACATTAGAGCTTTAGTTAACTAAAATAATACATTCCAAGCAAGTACACATTCCTTCCCAACCACCATGTTTCAAGAAAAGCTGGACAAATATTTCAAATTCTTAGCTATCACCTCTTGGGTAACCAAGCCCAGAAAGTTTCCTTGTGTCATTTGCGGTCAAGGCTCAAAACAGAATTTGTGGTCCTGTCTGTTAAAATAACATTTAATGTAATGTACATGCATTTCTCCATCCAATTCCACATGTATTCCACTAAAACCAGATTGCACAGAGCAACCAGTGGTTGTCTTTTTCATGGGACTGTAGAATTATAAAGTCAAAGGGGAGCCTGAGAGTAACTGAGTCCATTGCTCTTGGCACATCAGGGACTCCAGAGATAAAACAGCTCTGGTAGATGGCCATTCAACCTTTGCCAGCCTCCATCAAGGTGACTTCATCACCTGAGCCCCTCCAGTCCACTGCTAAACAGCTTTCACTATCAGGATGTTCTTCTTAATGTTTATTTAAAATGTTGTTTCGTGTAATTTCATGTAATTCATTGCTTCATGTAAAACCCTTTGGAGCCACAGAACACAAGCTTTATCTTCCACGTGGGAATCCTTTAAATATTTAGAGATGACTATTATATCACCTCTCAACCTCCTCCCAGTCATAGACACATGCACTTCAAATTGTGGGGTGCATTTATTTCATCACAGGTATAATGTGCTTCCACTGGTTCATGCTAGATTCAGAAACAACTGTGGGTTCTAAGCAGGCTTCAAAGGCTGCCCCATATGGCATGTGCTGCCGAACTCTAGTGAGGATGGTGCCAATCCATACTCCTCCTCTAGAAGTGCCCACAACTGGCCAATCAATTTCAATGGACAAAAGGCTTGATACTCCAGAAGCATAACAGATCCAGTACTGTTGCCATCAAAAAAATCCCAGAATCTATATTACAAAAATTTAATGAGGGGGAGCAAAAGGGAGAGAGCCTTAATCTGCAGTCTTTTAAATGGAAGTGATGCAAGTATGTTAAATTTTAGGAAAACTCCCAGGGTCAAAGCAGACTTTAAAGAGCTTAATTTTTTTCTTGTATGCCTTCTCTAGACAAAAGGGGAAAATGTAGCTGCTAGCTGTGCCTTTAAAATAAAGTCTGCTTTGGGCCCCATGTTTTGCATCTGGTCCTACAGGAAATACTATACCTTTTGCAATAAATGCTAGACATTTTAAGTCTTAGAGACACACAGTCATGGTCATAAAAGCACCTGACTACAAATGGGCACCTTACAAAAAATGACATGCTGTTTCATCATTTTGTAAGCTTACGAAACCTTACGAAATGAAATGAAACAGCAAACAATGTTTAATCAAGAAACGAAATGAAACACCATTCCTAGCCTCTTGATCCAGCTGTCTTGAGAACAGGACATTTATTTTTAAATGATTGATTTGTTTTCCCTTCTTCCCATGCCTCACCTGTTGAGATAGTTTGATCTGCCTGAAACTAGCCAGGAGCTGAGTTGTTCCCTTAGCTGGCTGTGTCTGCAAATTGATTTAAACGGATTGTTTTCCTTTCCTTTTTAAGTGGGACTGTGGAGGTTAATTTTTTGATATTTTCTTTCCTTCCCTCGCCACACCATGGATCAGCAGTGTTTATCTCCTGATCTCTCCACGTAGCATCTAGCTATTAGGTTTCTAGCTTGTTTATAGAGGGTTCTTTGCTTGAAAGCAAATTGATTGGTAATTTTGAGGATCTTTGATTTAGGGTAGTGGGCTCCCTGTTTAACCAAAAAAGGAAAGCTCCCCATTATTTATAGCCTTATGAAGCGTTTCATTTCATGACAAAAATTCTTTTAAAAAATCCATTAACAAAAGGAAATGAAATGAAACACTATATTTCTGTTTTGTGCCCATCTCTACACCTGACAATCACCCTTTTTATGTACCCCTGCAATTATTGCAATTTTCTGGTCCTGACTTTCCTGTAATTTGGATAACTAAATGGAACGTTTATCAAAGAAAAAAATTGTTAGACATAAATGCAAAACTGTGACTTTTGTGTGGTTGGCAAGCTGTTACTTTGATAAGCCCCCTATTGCAGGAAGGCCAGATGCTCCCTGCAGCTTAAGCAATCAGGAGCTGGACTACTAAATGGTCTGGTACCAGCTA
Source organism: Phrynocephalus versicolor (assembly GCA_023846285.1). NCBI lineage: Eukaryota > Metazoa > Chordata > Lepidosauria > Squamata > Agamidae > Phrynocephalus > Phrynocephalus versicolor. The sequence continues at coordinate 65,065,872 of JAHTLZ010000129.1, forward strand.
AGAAAGGATTGAGCACATTTGGCAGCAAATTATTTCTTTTTCATGCCCATGAAATGGAAACAGCTATTACTGTCAGTTGTAGCAACAGTCTGATTAATGTAAAGGACAAACCAGGGGCACAGCAAAATACTAGCACTTCAAGTGCATGCCCCAAGCAACTCCTCTTGGTTGCATGCATCCCACATTATGCATTCCCTCTCTCCACACAGAGGCTGCATGTCAAAAGAACAAAAGAACAGGGCGTTTACTCCTCACACGATCCTTTCATTATGGATGACAGACTCACTCTATATCTGTATATGAAGACTTTTCACATTACCAAAAGGATTTGGATATTCTGATTTCTAATCATTTTTAAAATGGAAGCTGTGCTGGGATTGTTGAAGTGAAAAAGGAATTTGTGCCTTTTAGCCTCTTGTGAAAATCCTCATTTCTCCACTTCCTTTAATAACAGCTGAGGTGGCTTTGCAAATCTTAGGCTGCATGTGTATTACATTATACCGGTCTGCATATCAAGGACTGCTGGCCTGCACTTTGATCTGTGGGCAAAAATGTTGGGTTTAGACAGACAGATAAAGGTCCAAACCCTGCTTAGCCATGAAGATCAAAGGGTGAATATGGGAAAATCATGATCTCTCGGCTTCTCAAAGAAGCTATGAGGATAATTGAGAGAGCATGTTGCACTTTGAAGTGAAAAGCACTTTGTACCTTGAAAAATGCTAGGGAATTTTACAAATTAAAGTAATGATAAATGACAGAGCAGCTTGCACCAGTATGGTTTCCGGGGGGAGGGGGGCAGGAATCCATACACACTCAATGGTTTTTAATGATCTTGTCTACAGTGTAGATTTGTAAAAGTGCCCAAAAAACTATATTTAACGCAAACGTCGTCATAGGTAAAAATGCTTCCACTTCCCAGGTTATCATATTCAGAAACGACCTGCACCATTGTCTTTGTAAGGAGAAAAAATGATGTCCTATTGGCAATTTGTACATGTGGTCTATTGTTACTTAACTCTATTCAAGAGGTACCACCACACAAGTGGACTTGCTTTGCCACGCCCTCTCTCCTCCAGCGCAAATGCACATGTGCTGCTTTTTAATGCTTCTTGGTATTGCATGTGAGAGGAAAAAAAGATGGGACAGGATATTCTAAACAAAGAATATAGTACCTTGAGCTGTGATGCCATAGCGTACTGGGCTCAGATGATGAGCAACAATATATTTTCCACCTCTACTGCAGTCAGTGGCATTAGCACTTTCAGTGTCTTAGCCAAAATAATGAAGACTACACTAAGGTTTTCCAAATTATTAGTGTATTGCTTTCAAAAATACATGTAATGACTGAGAAAGGGGATCCAGATATCTTGGGGATCATAGTGCATACTTCAGTCATTTGGGGTGAAGATCTCAAAGTCTTCCCGAGTTCCTGACTGCACTCATGTTGTTATGCATTAAGTTATAATAAGTGTAACACTTTTATTTCTGGGGAAATGTTCCCTATCCACTCAATAATGAGAGCTGTGTGGACTGCAGCTGTGCAGTTGTTATGGGAATCAATGGAACTCTGGTGCTAAATACTCCCCGTCCTATTGCTGACCTTATAAAAGTTAGTTCTTTTTTATTTTCCCCAAGCTCTGTTGCTGTTCAGAATATTAGAACTCTCCACTGTGCCATTCAAATGTGGAATGCCCAGGTAGCTCGTTACCACAAAGCAAACAAAAACCACCAAAGCTGCCCCTTCATTAACTGCACTGTCTACTATTTGGTAAGTCCTTCTGTTTTTCTTCTTCATATATATCTGTTTGATTTTATGGCAACTGTCCCTCCATTATACATTTCTCAATACTTTGAAATGTCAAGAACCGTGAACACTGGATCCTTTCCAAAAGAAGAATATGCAACCTCTTCGTGAGGACATGAGACATTTGCTTATTTATGATGTTCTATTTATGGATGCTCATAGGACAAAACAGCCCCCTCAAGGTGGCTTGCAAAATACATAAAACATCAATAACACACAATTAAAAAGTCAATTAACAGATTAATCGCTAATAAAAACCAAATACTTGGACTAAAACTAATTAAATCCAAACATTAAAACCAATTGCACATTAAAAGAATTTCCACTGAGCAGTCCCATAAAAGAACTAAGACAAGGCCACTGAGACTAAATGTCAGTTAAGAGTTGTTCTGAAGGTCTGCAAAAATGACGGCCAATATGTCCTGGCCACTAATTAGTTCCATGCTAGTGGTGCAGCCGCTGAAAAAGTCCTCCTGGTTATGCCTGAAAGCCTGATTGTTGGTCAAGGCAGAGAAGTGAGCAGCACTACCCCCAAACACATAAAAACGTAGACAGCATGTCATTCAGGTGGTTTGGTCCCAATCCATACAAAAACTAAAAGTTAAGCACGACATGTTAAACTAGTGGCCACCAATGCAGCTGATGCAATAGAGATGTCAGCATTGCCTTGTGCCACTAACAAATATGTGGCAGCATACTGCCTTATATAAACATTCCAAGCCACATTTAATGGCCCTGTACAACCATGTATGAGCATGGTTGTTTATTAAAATTGACTGGTGAAATTTGTTGCTACTGGTGGGGTGATGTTTGAGAAATTGAGAGCATTCTTAACAGCCATGCTTTGAGGGGCTCAATGTATTCCTTCTGTGATTGTGTTCAATAGCCTAGTTTTCTAATTGAAAAGTTTGGGTTTTTTTTTCCTTTAGGGATATACCAAAAGGGCATATACAGTATTTCTCCAATGCTTGGTGTTTATAGATTTATATAGGCAACTTATATCCTAACTTTGCACTTAAAATAAAATACTGCAGGTGGTGCTTGCAAAGCTGATCAATAAACTGAACTGAATATTTCCCCAAACTCTGCATTGGGGAACAGGAGAAGCAGCCTTTCTTAATTTTAATGAGTACCATGGCAACTCATCCTAGGCTAGATAAGTGCTAATGGGTGAAACTAAAAATACTGTTTAAGACTCCATTCTGAAAGTGGGTAAGATTTAGTAACAAAGACAGCTGAATGCATTGCTGAAAACAATCCCAAAGATGATTGTTAACAGGCGTTTCTGAAGTAATAACCAGAGAACATGAAAAAGAGTTTACAGTGGAACCTTGACTTACGTCATTAATCCATTTCAGAGGTCTAGACGTAAGTCAAACATGACTTAGGTCAAACGAACTTTTCCCATAGAAAGTAATGGGAAAGTGGATTAACCCATTCCAGATGATGAAAAAGACCCTCGAAAACAGCAATTTAACACAAATCTGACTGGGATAGGAGATTTCTTCCGGGGATGTAAATGAAATGTCTCTTCAGAGAGGGGGAGGCAGTAGAATTATAGTCCACAAGTTATACACCTCCACTTTTTAATATTCATAGCAACAATGTCTAACATTTAAGTTTTACTGATGTTAACCTGATGTTCCAAGTTCTGAACAACCCTATGCTTACCATTAGAGTCCCATAACTGTACAGCTCCCCAACTAAAATGCTTCCATTGTGGACCAGAATTCTGCAGCCAGATTTTTTTTTACAAGACTGAGCCGACTGTCTAACCAGCGAGGCCAGTCCCAAGCTCCCAGCCCTTCTTCTCCTCCAGCAGCAGCGGCGGCTTCGGTGAGGCCGAGGACCAGCTCCAGGTACTCGGAGCTGGCCTTGCTGAAGCCACCGCTGCCGGAAGAAGGCAGGAGCAGTTTGGAGGTTGCAGCTGTGATGCTGGGTCGTGGCTGCCGCCAGATTCCGGTGCCTTGTGTCGGGGCTCCGAGCTGTAAGTCAAAGCCTGTGACTCAAGTCAAACAGGCCCCTTCTTGCTGCAAGTCAAATATGATATAAGTCAAGCAGCATGTAAGTCAAGGTTCCACTGTATTTCTAATATGGAAATTTATTTCAGAGTAAATATGAAAAAAAACCCTTTTAAAAAGAGTGAAAGGAATCAAAATGTTACAGGGATTCTTTTGTGATGCCTTAGGAAGCCATGTTTGGCAAAATATTCAAGAGAGACAGGTAGATTGAAATAGGACAGAATAATAGTATAAGCAAATTTCGGTGACTATAACATGTCTATTCTAAGCCTATATTTTCACCCATGAAGGCATTTTGAGTTATCAACAGGTTGGGTTAGGAAGAGCTAAAAATGCAGTGATAAAAGGCTGTTGAGAGCAAAGTGAATACCTAGATATCAATTCTGAAATCCATGGCTAACAATTTTGCTGTTGAATTGAATCCACTAATGTTTGGGGAGGGGGAATTCCTACATATTTTAAACCCCAAGATATTACATATAAATGCATACCGTAAATATGATTGCGTACATGTGTATTTGAATTTGTCTCCCTCTTCTCCATAGAATTCAATCACAGCCTACATAGACTGCAGTCCTGCTCTGATATTGGCCAGGCCAAACCCTGTTTGACGCAAAAGTTGGTACCAAGCTTCTCCCAACCAGCAAAGTCAGTGATATTGTTGGCTCAAGATACCAGGAGTTGTAATCTAAGAACTTTTCTAAAACTTGATTTTCCTTTAGAAACCTATGGAAACAGAACAATAATAGGAGTTTCTCAGATTCTGCTTCATTAGTGGTTTTGAAGCAGAGATAGTCATCTCTCAGCAGGATGCTTCAGCTATGGGTCTCCTGCTTTGTCTGGGAGTCAGATTTGGTGACTCTTGTGTCTCTTATAGCTGTACAATATTGACGATTTTACACACTTTGAAAGCTCCCATCTTCCACAAATTCTAGATATTAAAACAAGTGCCACCACTTAATATGCTAATATACTAGCATCTAGTAATAGCTAGACGCCAACACAGAATGAATCCTGCCAGACAAATCTAATCTCATTGTTTGATTGGGTAACCTCCCTGATAGACAGAGGGAATGCATGGCATACCTTGACTTCAGCAAAGCTTTTCACAAAGTGCTCCATGGTATTTGGATTAGTAAGCTAACTAAGTGTGGGATGGATGGAGTAAGAATTATACTTGGAGGGTGATTATTAATGGCTTCTTCTCCAGCTGGGCAGAGGTTAATAGTTGAGCACTCCAGGGCTAAGTTCTGGGCCCAGAGCTTTTCTACATTTTTATTAATGACATGGGGTGCAGAAAATGCTAAACCAATCTGTGAATGACACAAAATTGGGTGCAATAGCTAATACCCTGGAAGAAAGAAACAAATTACAAAAGGCACTGGGTTGAAAACAACAGAATGAAATTCAACAGGAATTAATGCAAAGCACTGTACCTAGGAAAAAGAAATCAAATACATGGTTATAATATGGGTGGGGGATATCTGGCTCAGCAATACTACAAGTGAGAAGGACCTTGGAATACTGCAGATCACAAGCTGAATATGAGCCAACAGTGTGATGTGTCTACAAAAATGACCAATGCTAATTTAGGCTGCATTAATAGAAGTACACTCTCCAAATATCACAAGGTACTAATCCCCCTCTGTTCAGCACTGGTTAGACCTCACCATGAGCATTATGTCCAGTTCTGGACACACTTTAAGAAGTATGCTGACAAATTATAATAAATTCAAAGGAGGGCATAAAGGATGATAAGGGGGGGCTGCAAATGAAATCTTATAATAATAATAATAATAATAATAATAATAATAATAATAATAATAATAATAATAATAATAATAATAATAATAATAATAATAATAA
>JAHTLZ010000129.1:65071572-65094580 GCA_023846285.1 Phrynocephalus versicolor
AATAATAATAATAATAATAATAATAATAATAATAATAATAATAATAAAATAAATAATAAATAACTTTATTTTTATGCCACCTTTCTCCCCTGAGGGACCCAAGGCGGCTTTCAACAAATTCATAAAAGTACAATAAAAGCAGTACAATATAAAAAACAACATAATACCTATAAAATACTATAAAAATACTATACAATATAATACAATAAAAACAAGATTAAAAAAAGGAAAGACTAAAAGAATTGGGCATTGTTTAGTCTGGAGAAAAGGAGACTGAGGGGAGATATAGTACTTTTCAAATACTTGAAAGGCCATCATACAGAGGAGGGGAAGGATCTGTTCTCAATCAACCCCAAGTGCAGGATGTGTAATAATAATGGGCTCAATTTACAAGAAGCCAGATTTTGGTTGAATATCAGGAAAATCGTGACTGTTACAGCCAGGGCCGGTGTGTCCATTAAGGCGAACTAGGCAGTTGCCTAGAGTGCCAAAATGGACAGGGGGCGCCAGCCACCACCGTCCGCCCCCTGCCTCGCCGCCGCTGCCGCTGCCCCTGCCCCCCGCTACTGCCCACCCCCCAGCCTAGGGCGCAAAAAACCCTAGCGCCGGCCCTGGTTACAGCAGTACAACAATGGAACCAATGACCTTAAGAGATGGTGAGTTCTCCAACACTGGAGGCATTCAGGGCAACCACATAGCTGATATCCTGTGCTTTGCATTCCGGCCTTGAGCAGGATTCATGATTCTGTGATTCTACTACTACTCTGTCTGGCTTACATACCTGTGAGTAGATCTCCACATTATTATTAGGGATAGAGCAATAAGTGTATCACTCATCTTATCCCACACTTCTTTGGAAGAACCACCTATCAACCAGCTCAGAAGCACAAGAGAATCTGAAACACCTCTGACATGTCCATCTATCTCAGACTTACTGTTCTCCCCTCATCTGTCGAATATCCCCAGCCACAGGCACACAGGTAATGAGCAAGCCCCATCTCAACACAACTTAAATGTACTCTTTCAGTCTAGTGCACTCTCTATTTTACCCTAATCAGCACCTGCAATTGAAAATTCATTGAATTCCTCTACCATGAAATCCTTGTCTGGACAATGTCATTTGCAAACATTACAAGGCTCAGTCCTTTGGGGAAATGGGGTTATCAAGCAATGAATTGCAAGGGCTGCAAAGGTCACTGGAGCCTGCATTGAGGAAGCTGGCTCTCTTATTTGCTGTCAGGAGATAAATAAATAGTTTATGTGTGTAACTCCAAGAGTATCTGGGACCTAGGAATATCAGCCAAGAGCAAAGAACTACTGCTTGACGCAGATAAGGATATTTTATCTTTCGTAGAATAGGAAATTCGGGACGCAATCTTAGACTACAAGGAAATGTCTCTTAACTAAGTTGGCATTAGTCTTACTTCAGAGCTAACATGATCAGAATTGTGTTGGGTTCCCACGTGTGCTTTTAGGTTACCTAACAAACCTTGGAATTAATACGAAAAATAGCTGTCTTCCTGGGGGATCTGCTTTGGATGGCTATAACTAAGATGCCCCAAACCATTATTCTCTAAACCTGGAAGGTTGGAAGAAGAGTCAGATGAAGGATCACTGTCAGTTTGGCATCTCTAACTCATGTCTGGGCCATTCTACTGGGCCAGGAACTTCCAAATTCTGTGAACCATAAAATGGTTCCTTTCACTGGAAAATTCATGAAAGTTTGTGGCTTGTAGTTTGTGAATAGCTACAAACCATGTACCATCATTAACCCCCATTTTTCTGGTTCATGCCCATCTCTAGCGAGAATCCTTTGAAACATTTAACATGGAATAAGCACGTGTACACAGCTAGATAACACATATCACTTTACATGTATTAATCCTTATGGTACAAGCAGGGGGCATGCTGGCTCAGCGGACTAAGGCTCCAAAATTGTTGACTGCAAAGTCAGCAGCTCGGCGGTTCGAATCCCGGGTGCCATGCAGCAGAGTGAGCTCCTGTTGATAACCCCAGCTCCTGCCAAATTAGCAGTTCGAAAGCATGCAAGTATAGATAAATAGGTACAGCCGTAAAAAGTGGGAAGGTAAAACAGTGTTTCCTTGCAGCCATGCCGGCCATGTAGCCATGGACTTGCACACACTGGCTCTTCGGCTTGAATATGGAGATGAGCACTGCCCCTAGAGTCGGACACGACTGGGGGGGGGGCTTTACCTTTACCTTTTTATGGTACAAGCTCCTCCCCTGCGCTTTTCCATCCATCCTTCTATATGAGTATATATATCCAAAACATAGCTGTTGCATTAAACATCTGTCATTCCTGACAACTTAACTGAAGTGATGGTATTTCGGTGTGGAGAGCAGATTACTGATGCCTCTTGGCAAACATACTCCAATGGGAGGCCATCACATAGTTGTGTGATTAAGTGCATTTAGCACAAAGGTAAAGGGGTTGATGGAAACATTCCCTAAAGAAAATGCTGACACCCCCCTTCCCCGCTTTTGAAGACATGACACCTATAAGAATCAATAAATTAGCAGAGGTTATGACTTAGAAGAGCTTTGATATGATCCTCTGCATAATACAGGGCTGTTAGAAATCACACATAACCTCTAAATTAAATTCCATACATCTGGCTGGGCAAGAGTCAATCTCCCATTCTTTTATTGGCAAAGAATTAGACATGTCTCAAAACAAGAGGCTATCCGGGATAAGAATGAAAAGATCGTTTAGAAAAAAAAGATGCCACTGATTTTGTAAACCTTCCCTTTTAGAATGTTCTTCCAGTCACAGATCCGGTTCCGCTCCTGTGCACTGCTCTTTGCTTGCATAGGCAGATGGGACTGGCCGAGTACTCACCCCTGTAAATCTGCAGCATCTCACTAACTCCTTTCTAGCTGATGCAGCTTCTGCTTGTTCAATCAACTGAACTTGCATGGTATGGCAAATGGGACTGTAATCTCAGTGAATCTATTGAAAGCCACAGATTGGCTCAGTGGCAGAACAGGGAACAGAACTCAGATGTTCATAATGTGGAGAGAGTGACATGTGAAATGGGCCAGCCATCCCAAACTGAACTGTAGTACAGCTTTGTAAGCAAATTGGGGGAAAACCCAATTGGCCATGCAAACTGACACCCTGGACCATTTTTCCTGACTATCATTCTGTCTGGTGTATAACCCGCAGCTTGTGCCAGACTCTTTCAGCTTAGAAAGGACACTTCTCTTTCACACTCCATACCTAGGCTTCCGAGTGCACAGCATACTTGCCATTGCCTTGGCTTCTACCTCCTTAGCTGCGGAGAGCTCACCTCCTCTGCATATGCTGTCCATCTTACGAGCACAACTGGCATTTTTAATTTAGTCAATTTTCAGCTTTGCTTGTTCTTGTGAGATTGTGTCAGGGCTGTTTTCGCTTTTAATATATGAACACATTGAGTCATTCTGATTTTTCACAAGAACGTGATTCTCCCTGCCTGTCTTGTTAGAAAAAGATGCTGAGGAACTGAATTTCTGGGCAATGTGTATTTTGTTTTGGTTTTCCTCTCTGTCTTCTGCTTAATAAACATATGTGAGCTTGCAGGTTAGGTTTTGTTTGCTCACCTGATAATGAATCAGGGTGTTTAGCCGCTTCCAGTCACCCTCAATCTTGGTGGTGATGTCTTCATCCTGAAGGACCACACGTGCTATACGGCCCTGGCGCCACTCTACAGGGGGAACAAGACCATGAAAAGTAATCAAGGTTAGATGCAGATATAAAACAAAGCAAAGTGTTCTGCTTATATACCAGCCCATAGTACTTCAAGCACTCTCTGGTCGGTTTACATTTTAATTATGCAGGCTACACATTGCCCCCCGCCCCCAGCAAGCTGGGTACTCATTTTACCAACCTCGGAAGGATGGAAGGCTGAGTCAACCATGATCCTGCTACCTGGGATTGAACCCCAGGTCGTGAGCACAGTTTTAGATGCAGTACAGGCATTTAAACACTCCACCACAAGCTTCCTTATTTAAAGACATTTCTGAAAAACTTCTATAGGAAATATTCTCATGGTGGAGTTCCCATAGGAATAGTTCATAATGCAGTAATGCGAGGTGGGGACTCTGGGATGCTGATCTTCTAGGAAAGGAAGAATCGATTAAAATCACTTTCTAGGCATTTCTGAGCAAATACAATTGATGCCATTAATGTAGGCTGGTATCATGCTGTCTAGATGATCACAAGTAGAGATGGGCACGACCAGGAAAAATGACGTTTTGAGTTGTCGTGTGTCGGAGCCGGCCCATTTCGGCTCGTTTCCGTTTGTCACAATTTTTTTCAAAAATTTGTCGTTTCGTTTTTCGTCTGTCATTAGTACTGGTTTAGGGGGGGAGGGTAGCGGGCTCCTGGAGGCACCTCTCTGGGGTGGGTGCCTCCTCTGGCCCACTACACAGGGAAGGCATTTAGCGGGCTCCTGGAGGCACCTCTCTGGGGTGGGTGCCTCCTCTGGCCTGCTACAAAGGGAAAAGGAAGGGTACGTGACCATGTAGCCATTGCGTACCAAGTGGCACTGGCAGAGGCACCTCTCTTTTGGGTGCCTCTACTCTGACTCACTAAGAAGGACAGCATACTGGTGTACTGGTGTACTTGGACTGGGGAGCGAAGTGAGAGAGGAATCCCTCTGGGTGCCCTCTGGCTCACTAAGAAGGGAAGTGTACTTGCATAGTAGTGCAGTGCGAGTACAGATCTGGCTTAGGGTTGGGGTTAGGGCAAGGGCTAGGCTTAGGGTTATGGGTAAGGTTAGGGTGAGTTAGTGGGCTGCACCTCTGGGTGCCTCTGACCCACTAAGAAGGACAGTGTACTGGCGTATGGGTTAGGTTTAGGCTTAGGCTTAGGGTAGTGGGCTTTTTATGCCCGACTGGCACATCCCAGAAGTCTCAGTCAAAACCTGGCCAAGTGGCCATGCGATTGGTGGAATGGCTCCAAAAATTTGCATGGTCCCATTCCATGGCCAGCCCAAGCCCATCATTGTGCACTGCGCAGGTGTAAAAAAATAAAAATAAAAATAAAATAAAATAAAATCAACGGAGATGTTTTATTGCAAGAAAAACCCACTGCTGCTACTGTAAAAATTCAGGCATTTAAAATACCTAATTTTTGCATGTTTCTGTGGTGCTTTGGTGGGTTTTTGGACCATGATTTCAAAAAAAATATTGCAGTCGCCATTTTGGATCCCCCGCCCGCACCGCATGGCATGGCGAGACGACGAGGATGCCCCCCACCAGAGCAGCCCAGGACAGGAGGGGGGATGCCGGGGACCCCCCCCCCGAAACCACCCCTCTGGTAGGTGCCCTCACTGAGGCAGGCATATTTTCGCCTGCTTTTTTGGCCAGTAATCGGGTTTTTTTTTAATTTTTAAAACTTTTTTTCTGTGCCGCTTGGCATCGCGCGATCGCCGCGATGCCATGAACGACAACGACAAATCAGACCCAATTTATCGTTTATCGGTTCGAGTTCGAGTTCTGAGGGCTTAATTGTCGTTACCGTTTCCGTTACGTAACGGAAACGAGGAATGGAAATAGAAACGAGAATTTCGCCAAGTCGTGCCCATGTCTAATCACAAGCTTACAGACCCCGGCTTGTTTCACCCCACCTGTATGGAGAACTTACTGAAAGGGTCCTGAAGAGTTTGTCTTCATTATGAGTTAACATGCAAGGGTCATAATGAGTTAATATCCAGAGACTTTTTAGAAGTAATGGAGGAAGAAGATTTCAAAAGAAAACAGTTTTAAACATTGGTCCAGCCTCCAGTGATGTTACAGAACCAATATGTATATCATAGATGCTATCAGACAAATAGATAGTGTGCTATAAATTCCTTAACAATTGTTTGCAGCAAGAGTTCTCCTTGAGTGTGATAAATCCCTCAAAGACTCATTTCAGTGTCATCTACAAATCTGTTGAAGAAGGCATTATCGTACCCAAGTCCATATCAACAGCACGTGGTCTTTGCGAGTATGGGACATTTTTATACACTGCATCCAGAATCTTCTCTTTGACCTGAGTGATGGTGTCACAGTTCAGCACTTTCACGGGAATCTCAGGACTGTTCTCATTGTCGGGATTCACACAGTTCAAGATCTATAGAGGGGAATTAATGAGAATATTAAGCGGATTTCAGAAAAAGTGAACAAATATCAATCTGCATATATCTAAATTAATTTAAATTAATCCATTGGAGAAAATTGTCATGGTGGAGTTCCCATAGGAATAGTTCATAATGCTGATATTTTAAATGGGATTATAATTTCTGATTGCACAGAAAGAATGTGGATTTGTAGACCTGGATATACATGAAGATAAAAGTCTACACAATTGAGCAAATACATATGCACAAAATCTGAGCTTGTGATTGTATCTCGCACAAATGGATGAAACACAGTCACTCACATGGGTCAAGTTGTGACAACACCCTGGAAACAGGAGTAATGAACATACAAATCATCAGCCAATCCCAGCAGGAGGGCAGGGAATGGTATGATATAAAAAGGGTGGAGCCTAGTCAGTAGAGTTCAGTTAAGTTTAGTGAAGTTGAGAGTGAGTGCTGGGAGAGAGCACTGCTCTGTTGGAGTTTTGCCAGCCAGTGAGGGCTATGCTGTTTACTAGGTATTAAAGACAGGGGGGCTAGAAGAGTTGATAAAATCTATTCTATGTTAAAGGCAACGCATACCATCCTCAGACTTTGTTATATTTATTATTTTCTCAATAAACTTTGTTGTTATTTTTATATTATACATCTGAGTCGGTCCAAATTCATAAGATGACGATCTAAAAGGTGGCAGCATTACCAAGTGAATAAAAGGTGGCAGCATTACCATTTCCATCACAATTACACGTGTAAAAGGGAGGTGTCGTCACAATTTGGTGGCACAGCAGTGGGATGTCGAAATAAACCCAGTTGTGCCTTTGAAAACCCAGTCAGTGAAAGGGGTGACGTCACAAAAGTACTCATTGCTTCTGACAGATTCAGTGTTTCATCCACACATACACTTAGACAAGAAAGTACAACACCGCAATAGGTACTGAAAATGAAGCTGGGGTACATTACAATGCAGATCGGGGTAGTGGCTTCAGCTGCTGCTTGTTGGCCCCTCTAATCTATGTTGTGATGGTGGGGGGAAATGCTGGTTGGTCGAAAGGCAGAATATAAATATAGCCACTATTATTACTGCTGCTAGTACCACTGATAAACAAAAGGTGTGCAGAATTCACCAAGATCCTCTTCTACTGCCAGGAGAAGTTTGGGAAGAAACTGATACTCTTTCTCAAAAGGTGATGCAGTAGGACATCCTGTCTGCTGATCCAATAAAGAGGCAATCCAGAAAGCAAGCCAACTGGTTTGTCCTGCAGAAGGCCTGACAAGTCTGTCTTCTTCAGGTTCTATTAGCATGTAAAGTTGCAAGGAAGGTATTATAATTGAAAATGATGGACTGACTTAAAAATGTAAGGACAGATTCTTTAGTGTTATTCATACAGATGCTCCAGCAAGGCTCACTCTGCTGGTCTCGATCTCTTGTATTGCCGTAGGATATGTGATTACAGTATCATCAAAAAAATGAAAGGTTTTTTTTATAGAGAGGCTATGGAATATGACAAAGATGGGGGCTCGATTAGGAAGACTCCATGTCAAGTCGGACTTAAGTTGCATTGGTGACTCAACTCAGACTGGGCTCAACTTGCAACTCAGAACACACCCAGCCTTTCCATTCTGTTCTGGAAAACTAAAGCTTGCTTTTAATAGGCACTTAGGGATGGGGTTGAGGACCAAAGATTCAGATTCAGACCTTGGTACTAAAGACTTTCCAGCATCCCTGGATTATGGGACAATGTGCCACCCTTGCTTCCAAACTTAATCCATTCCCCACCCTGCGTAATGTAGAAATGAGCCACTGGTGTGCCTTGCTATTGAATGCCAGTGAAACTGGGACCTTCATCCCCTTTCTCTCCCATTGTTGGGATTTAAGGCACCAATAAGCTACTCTAAAATATCTTTAGCCCTCTGTATCATCTACTTAGGGTTGCAGGAAAGAGGAGTCACCTCGATCCAGAGGAAGTACACCATTGACTCCTGGCCTGAATACTTTTAATGTTTCTGATGCGAGTTGGCTGCTGATGCTAGCATAAGCTGTTCAAAGAAGGCACCCACTCACTAGAGTTTTGTACTCAATCTGCTGCCGGATCAGCTTGTCCTCACTCAGGGAATAACGTGCCTCCCCCGTAATAGCATCAATTGGGCCTTTTTCCATCTGCTGCTTGATAGCACAGTATAGCATGAAGAGCGGCTCTCCAGCACATTCCTGTTGGACACAGAACACAACAAAATTCACATGTCAATAGAAACAGAAATTAGTATACCAAGGGTGGTATGCATGCTGAATATCCTAGTATATATATATACAGTATATAGCCCCATAAGCAGTGTATGCTGAACTGAACTCACCTGTCCTTCCCTGGGATTGTGGAATGTGCTATAATAAATGGACCCAACTCACTGGGTCCAGCATTGTGGTCAGCAGTGGCTGCTGGTCGCATGGGGAAGGGCCTGGCAAGATGGCACCAACAATGCAGCCCACATGGAGCCTGAGGACCAAGCCACGTGATGCGGCCAGTCCAATCCCAAGTGCCTGGCATAACACATGGTCCAGGCAAACATCCAGGTCTTGACTCCCTGCACAGGCACAATAGCCTGGCCAGCCCTCCCCTTTAAAAGGGCCACAGCTCACCAGAAGACCCGGTTGTGGGTCTGCAAGAAACTTGAACATTAAGCATGTTAATTGTTGTTTGTTTAACATTGGCTTAAACAGAATGGCCTCCAAACAATACCTTCTGAGTAGGAAAACCCAAGCAAATCATTGGCAAATATGTGACTAGATAAGGTGGATGCAGCAACCCACAAATCATCTACAGGAACATTTCAGTACCTGCTTGAGGTAAAAAATCAATGTTGTGAAAAACAATCCAGAATGGTAACTTCTGAGTAGGACAGCCCAACCAAATACACCCATCCTATTCAACTAGAGGGGATTGCTGTAGGCCATAGAACACCCCAAGGAACAATATTCCAGTACTCATTCTGGGCATTAACTTTTATTAAGGAGTTCTCATTCTGGTCTGGTCTGTTCCGTTCCAGCTTTTACTTACTCCCTGGAATAAAGGAAATGGGAAGAGGTTTGAAGTAAGAGGTTCTTACCTTTAAAAATTTGTGGAGCAGGAAAGCAAACCAATTCGTCAACATTTTCTCAGCTACTGATTCAGTCCTGAGAAGAAATTAGAACATGTTTGATTAATCCCACATGAAGAACAGCAAATGTCTACTCTATGCTCTCTGAGAGTGGCTGTAAAACAATGCAGCTCTTTAAACTAGTTTAATTTCTTTCTCCTTCATAAATTAAGTACTGTAGAATATCTGACTGCCAGACTTCACTCCCCTTACTTATTTTTCTACAGTAGATCTTTGGATCCAAAGACTGGTTGCCAGGGGATCAATGCAATACAGACAAGAATAACATCATTGTGAAGAAGAATTCAAATGATACAGCATTCCATCACGTTATGTGATCTTCTGAATTTTATTTTTTCATTGCTTTTTCTGCTTCTTGATCAAACAGTCACAAGGGCTGTGACAGCAGATGATAGGTGAAGCAATAGAAAACCATCTGCTTCAAGAAAAATAGTCGGTGCAAGGTTAAACACAGTCCCCGCCATATAATCTGAGGGCAAAATTGAGTATTAAAAACTATGGGATATTCATACTCAATTGTAATCCCTATATGATACTCACTGTAATGCCTATATCTACATTCAAAAAACAAAACAAAACAGAAGATACACAGTGTGATCCGATTCAGAGACCTGATTGTGTTCAGTAGGTCTTATCGTAGGAAAATACAGAGGATGACAGGAGTAGTTGGGTCATGTTGAAATGGCTTTGTTGTGTATCTAAGCAATAGATTATAGTAAAGAGTGCTTTATTGAAGCGCAGAGTTGGTTCATTTATTTCTCCAATTGGGAGAGCCATTTCACATATTAAAAAGCTTTTATACATGCATTGGTCCTTTTACTAAAGTACAGGAGACTAGAAATGTATACATGAGACTTGTGGGTATCAAACTAGTCAGAACTCTCAATATTGTAGTCAATATTGAGTTGTCATGATCACAAATCCTGGCCTTCTAAGTAATAGAGACTTGTTACTGGGTCATCAAGTTGCTTCCTATTTATAGTTACACTGTGAATTAACAACCTCCAATTGCTCACTGTTTCTTTTTGTTTTGTTTTTTTATGGTCCAATAAAGGTATCATCTCTTCCTGCATTTGTGTTGTTCTGTGGTCCATGAAGCCTTTTCCTGATTTTTTTCCTCAACTGTATCAATGACACATAGCTTTACTTAGATCTTCCTTTTTTCTTACTGCCTTCTAGTTTTGCTACTGCTAGCATTATTGTCTTTTCTATTGAGTTGTCTTCTCACAATGTTTTCAAAACACAATAACCACATTTTAGTTATTATAGCATCTAGTGAAAGTTCAGGTTTGATTTGAATTAGAAGCGGATTTGTTTTTCTGGTGGTCCATAGAATTTGTAAAGTCTTCCTCCTCCACCACCACCCATCTGTAGTGAATTGGTGTATTTTTTGTCTGCTTTCTTCACTGACCAACTTTCATGCCTTTGCATAGCAGTTGGGAATACCACAGCATGAGTGACTAGATATTTCTGAATCTTGTGTTGCTCTTGCAGGCAGAGACTTCGCCTCTAGAGAAGAGCAAAACAGGCAAGGAATTGTATGTAATTGTAAGATTGCCTTTGCTTTTCATAATGAAGATGAATGTTCTGCCACCTTTGGTAGCCTTGCTAGTACACTGGCGAAAAGAATACTTTGGACAAAATTGTTTTCATTAAAAAATGACAATTTTAATGTAATCTTTCACGGTTCATTAATTTACCTAAAATCAGAACAATTGTTGCTTTATTTGGGAATCTAAAGCACTAGATGGGCAGATTTCTAAATAATTACCCAGTCCTTCTATGCTTGTAGATGTTTGCTTTGCTTCTCAAAGAAAGTGGACACCAGAGACATTTTATATGAATTACAGAGACTTGGAGAGGGCATGGAAATCAGAACTTTGTGTCACTATTGCCTGAAGGTGAAGTTTCTCTCGGGGCTTAAACATCCCCTATTAAGATGTTTCATTGTACTGAGACAGCCTAAATTTAAAAGAATGAGGAATTTAACATGCTCTTCCTAATCATTAATACAGACCAAGACATATACCTCACAATTCTTCCATCAAACACTCAATTTCAAATTACACGTTTAGACAAAGATGACATATACCGCTTTAGTTTTTCATAAGCATGGGAATATGCTTGAATTAATTGAATACTAATTGCACATGTAGTGCAGTCTAAGTGGTCATTTAAGAAGACCCAGCACAAAACTTTCCCCGATCCAATTAAATGAAGTTAAATATTATATTTGGTTACTTGAAAATACACTCAGTGGAACAAAGCCAACCTTGCTTTCAAATCAACATGAAAGATCAATTATCCTGAAAAAAATGGAAAAGGTTAGTAAATGACCCTTTTTGCATACATAAATAGAATCAAAGAATCATAGAGTTGTAAGAGACCTCAAGGGCCATCTAGTCCAACCCCCTGCCATGCAGAAACCCCCATCACAGTGCTCCTGACAGATGGCCATCCAGCCTCTGCTTAAAAACCTCCAAAGAAGGAAACTCCATGACCCTCCACTAGAGATGGGCACGACCAGGAATTTTTTTTTCCGAGTTATCGTTTATCGGGACGGGTCCGTTTCGGCTCGTTTCCATTTTTTGCGAAATTTCGCAAAAATTTGTCGTTTCGTGGTGTCGTTTTTTGTCTGTCGTTATACTGGTTTGCGGGGGTAGCGGGTTCCTGGAGGCACCTCTGTGGGGTGGGTGCCTCCTCTGGCCCGCTATAAAGGGAAAGTGGGCTCCTGGAGGCACCCGTGGGTGCCTCCTATCCTCACCCGCTGCAAAAGGGCATGCATACCCATATGGATATGCATACCAAGTTGCAGATGCAGCAGACTGGCAGAGGCACCCCTCTTTTTGGGGTGCCTTCCCTGCATCAGTCAGGCCTCGGGGGCATAGTTTGCATGTCACACATGCTGCCGAGCCGAGCCTGCAGGAGTCATCCAAAGCCAGACTGGCGGACTCTCTGCACCCGCTGCGTCTCACTAAGAAGGGAAAGGTACTTGCGTGTAGTGCAATGCAAGTAGATCTGGCTTAGGGTTAAGACGGGTTAGCGCAGGGGCTAGGGTTAGGCTAGTTACGGGTGAGGTTAGGGTGAGTATTGGGGTGCACCTCTGGGTGCCTCTCTGACCCACTAAGAAGGACAGTGTACTGGTGTATGGGTTAGGCTTAGGCTGCGGGTTCGGGTTCGGGCTATGGTTAGTGGGCTTTTTATACCCGATTGGCACATCCCAGAAGTCTCTGTGGTCAACCTGGCCAAGTGGCCATGTGATTGGTGGAATGGCTCCAAAAATTTGCATGGTCACTCTCATGGCCAGCCCATCATTGCGCAGGTGTAAAAAATAAAATAAAATAAAATAAAATAAATGGAGAGAGGACAGAGGAGACATTTTGTTGCAAGAAAAACCCACTGCTACTGTAAAAATTCTGGCAGTTTTAAAATAGCAATTTCCGCATGTTTATGTGGTGCTTGTGTTGGCTTGTGTGTTTTTGTTTTTTGGACCACGATTTCAAAAAAAAATATTGCGGTCGCCACCCCATTTTCGATCCCCCGCCCGCACCGCATGGCATGGTGAGACGAGAGCAGCCCAGGAGGACAGGAGAGGGGGGGAGGCCGTGGACCCCCCCAGAACCCACCCCTCCTCTGGTAGGTGCCCTCACTCAGGCAGGCATATTTCCGCCTGCTTTTTGGGCCGGGAATCGGGGCGGTGGGGGTTTTAAAACTTTTTTTCTGTGCTGCTTGAATTGCAGCGGCCGGCAGTGAGTCCGGTGCTTGACTTGCGAGCGACTGCAAGACGACGAGGATTTCCCCCACCAGAGCAGCCCAGGACAGGAGAGGGGGGAGGCCGGGGAACCCCCCCAGAAACCACCCCTCTGGTAGGTGCCCTGCCCTGAGCCCTCACTCAGGCAGGCATATTTTCACCTGCTTTTTGGGCCGGGAATCGGGGGTTTTAAAACTTTTTTTCTGTGCCGCTTGAATTGCGGCGGCCGGCGGCGAGTCCGGCTTGTTGCGAGCGACTACGACGAGATTTTCCTCCACCACCAGAGCAGCCCAGGACAGGAGAGGGGGGGGTCAACCACCCCTCTGGTAGGTGCCCTGAGCCCTCACTCAGGCAGGCATATTTTCGCCTGCTTTTTGGCCGGGAATCAGGTTTTTTTTTAACTTTTAAAAACTTTTTTTCTGTGCCGCTTGGCATTGCGGGATCGCCATGATGCCAGGAACGACAACGACAAATCAGACCCATTTTTTCTTTAGTCAGTTCGAGTTCGAGTTCTGGCGGAGTAATTGTCGTTTCCTTTTCCGTTCCGTAACGGAAACGAGTAACGGAAACGGAAACGAGAATTTCGTCAAGTCGTGCCCATCACTACCCTCCACAGTAGCATATTCCACTGCCGAACAGCTCTAACTGTCATGAAGTTCTTCCTAATGTTTAAATTGAATTTCTTTTCCTGTACTTTGAGACAATTGCCCCACGTCCTAGTCTCTGAAGCAATGGAAAAACCAGTCTCTTCTTCAATGTGACACCCTTTCAAATATTTAAACATAGCTATCATATCCCCTCTCCACCTTCTTTTTGTAAGGCTAAACATTCCCAGCTCGCTAAGCTGCTCCTCATAAGACATTTCGTCCAGACCCTCAATCATCTTGGTCACCCTCGTCTGGACCCACTCAAGATTGTCAACATCCTTTTTAAATTGAGACACACAAAATTGTTCACAGTACCCCAGATGGGGTCTGACCAGAGCAGAATAGAGTGGTAGTAAAGCAAAGTGTTCTGCTTATATACCGCGTCATACCACATTAAGTAGTCTCTGGGCGATTTACAAATTTAATTACAGTGTGCAGGCTACACATTGCCCCCCCAGCAAGCTGGGTACTCCGAGGTCGGTACTATCACTTTCCTTGATCTAGTCATGATGCTTCTGTTGATGCAACCAAGAATTGTGTTGGCTTTCTTGGCCGCCACATCACACTGCTGACTCATGTTCAATTTGTGGTCCACCAAGACTCCCAGATCACAGGTACTATTTTCCAGCCAGGTGTCTCCCATCCTATATCTGTGCAATTCATTCTTTTTACCATATAAGTAACCTGATCTTTTGCATGCTTACTCTCAAGCAGGCATGTGTATGTTCATCCTAATCAGAGCTTGGAAAAAGTTACTTTTTGGATCACAACTCCCACTCACCCAGGATGAAGCAACTAACAGTCAGCTGTTCTCCTTGGTGCTTCAAACTTCAATCCGCTTCACCCTGCTGTGGCTGTTTGAACAAGGGATACTGTGTGTATCTCATATATGCTCTTTGAGCAACAGTATCCACACAGTTTAACAACTTTTAAACAACAACTTATGGCAAGGGACTAATAGTATGTAGATAATTAGAAGCCACAGAATTTATCATGGGTCATGTTTCTGTCAAGAATGGACTGGTGCTAACATTTGAAACATCCTACTTGCATTAACCAGTTACTGTATTGTCAAGTAGAGGTTGACAATTGTATATGAAATTCTCCATATTTGGGGACTCTAGGTGCAAATTATCATTCAGGTATCAAGTTAATGACTGGAGTGGTCAAATGTCACTTTTTCCAGCCAAATCGACCTCACAAAGATTGTCATAATGCTAAAATGCCTCAGTAAGCTCCTCAGGAGATAAATGGAAAATTTAATCATAGCAATTACCACAAAATGTCAGTTTCTTGCTACCAGGGTCTTTGAAAATGTGACTGCAATTTGTTCCAAAAAAAAAAAAAAGAACAAGGAAAATTTGTCTTGAATGCTATACATTATGAATGCTGGATGGTCCCACTCTAGATTTTTTGATCAGGTGGAACTGGAAGTCAACCTGGTGCTTTTGTCCCCTTGCGCTGCCCCCTCACTCTTCCAGCAAGGGAAGTAAATGAAGACTGCTCATGAACTGAAAACAAAGCCCAGCTGGCAGCCCATCCCCAGCCCCTCTTAAGGGGGACACCTTGTGGAGCTGTAACTCCCCACACATCGTGCAAATTATACCCTGTGGCTCAGTAAATCCCTGGAATTTGTAGCTGTTGGCAATCAAGGACAGCAGAGTGACAATGGCAGGGAAAATTGCTAGTTTTCTCATGGGCCACACCCAGCGTAGTTCTATACCTTGTAACCAAGATTATCGCTAATTTAAATACAGCGCCCAGTAGCTGCTCCGTGCTAGCTTCGGGAGGGGAGAAGATTTAAAAAGCCTGCTCTCTCCTCCGTCGTGATGGGGTGGGGGAAGAGCGGGCTTTTTAAATCCCCCCCAGCCCTTCCGGGCACCGCTCACGCCATCAAGCCGGCCAGGAGAGTGCTCACCTGGCTGTTGCTGCTGCTGCTGCTCCCGCCGCCGCTCCCACCGGGGCTCTTCAACTCACCACCCATCAGCTGGGCTCCCCGATCGGAGCTTTGATAAGATGGGCTGTGAGCTGAAGAGCCCCGGCGGTGGTGGCGCGAAAACCTGCAGCCGGGCTTTGGGTTTTTTTGGGGGGGACGGGCGGGTGGTGGCTGCGGGGTGCGGGGAGGGAGTGGGGTGCGCGGGTGGTGGACTGGGGGGGGGCTTCGGCGGGATGCGCTGGGAATCCCCCCCCTCACCTGCGCCCCACGCTGTTGCTGCTGCTGCTGCTTCCGCCACCGGGAAAGGAGCCCGGCGGCTTCTTCTGGCCAGGGCCGGCAAGGCCAGCAGAACGACGGGAGGGTTTGTTTAGCTAAAAATCCAGGAAAAAAAATCCGTCCCCCTCCTCTTCCCGCGCAGCCGCAGGTGGTGGGCGGGGGAGGAGGGGGGCGGATTTTTTTTCCGTTGTACGGATTTTTCGCTATACAAACCTTCCGTTATACGAGGTACCACTGTACAATGGTTCTTAATGATAGTTTTAAAGGGTTGCTCAGCAGGATTGCTGATTCCTCTCTAAAAGGCATATGGACCAGGAAATATGGATGCTTTTGAATGATACTGCAATGAAAGGCATAGAGATCCTGTTCCCACTCTGTGCTGCTGTGACAGAGTGTTCATATTCTCACCGAGCAGCTGCACTGTTGTGCCAGCCAAAACCAAATGAATCTTTTCCAAGGCACGCTGATGATATTCTCTGTATTGCAGCTTCTATAGACTTTCTTCCACAGGACATTGGTCAGGACGGAGCAATGCTTATCCATCTGTTCCAGCTACAGTATAATAAGCAGCATTACTATCCATCATTCAGTTGCACATTATCTTGAGATGGTATCCTAGGATGCATTTTTCTCAAAGGATGAGAAAGAAGGCAGTAATATCGTAGAAGCCCTTCCTGGCAGATTAAGTGGTCACCAGAGAGCATGGAAATGCTTTTTCTAACCTGATTATGTATCCATTTACCACAATCAATATGGCCATTTTTCAGCAAAAGTGTCATGGTTAGACCCTTGCTATTTGATGGATAAGTCTTAGGGTCTAAAGATTATTCTTTCTCTATTTGTTTTTAACCCCTCTGCATTGCTTTTATTTTGTTTTTTTTAAATCAAATGATTGACAAATGAAATACTGTTGATCAATAAGAACCAATACCAGACTAATAAAATATATCATTTAAAATAGTTCTTGCAGCTGTCAATGGCATCATTAAAGGGGGGGGGACACATTTTTTCCAGCTGTCCACATTATGAACCAAAGAAACTTTCAAGTGAAAATCTTTCTACAAGAATTCTACAATGGAGCCATTCTTATTCCAGAGCAAAAGACACACAGATAGGCTATAATATGAAAAGCAATATGAACTTTTTGTTTTTAATGTATTATTTATTTTTAATATGCTTTAAAATCATTTTAAAGTGTTTCCATGTCTTAATAAATATGGGTTTAATTGCATGCATTTTCATACTGCAATAATTTATTGCATTTTAAAACTTTTAATATTGTCTGTTTTAATACTATAAGCTGCTTTGAATCCTGTACAGGTGAAAGGCAGGGCAGAAACAATAAAACAGAAGGAAAGAAAGGAGGAATGGTAGCCTCCTCCTTAGAAAGCAGAGGACAGAGTAATTCTTCACTGTTCAGGGCCTTATGAACCAATACTAACTAGGATGTTGAACATGGCTGAGTAGCTAATTAATAGTCAGCTTTAGAGCTCCCAGCATAAGTCTATATATGCCCATGAACCTTCACTGTGCAATCTTGCTGTTGTACTTTGTATTGGCTGCATGCTGCTGGCCAATTTCAATAGCAACCCATATAAAGCACATTACAATATTCTGGAGCCTATCAAAGGATCCATCAGTGTGGCCAGACTATAGAGAATCAGAGAACTGTAAAGCTGGAAGGGATGTTATGTATCAGCAAGTCCAGCCCACTGCTTTTAAAAAAGAATCCCCAACAGCTGGCCATCCAGCGTTCACTTCAAAATCTCCAGTCAAGAAGAGACTACCACTCTCCAAAGAAGTGAATTCCATTGTTGAATGGCTCTCGTTGTCAGGAAGTTCTTCCTAATATTAAGTCTAAATCTCCTTTCTGGCAACTTGAACCCATTCCTCTGTTCCCGTCCTCCTTGGCTGCAAAAAAGAAGCCTGCTCCATCTTTAACATGACAGTATGATTAGACATCATTGGTGAGCACGCTTTGGGTGAGGCCTGGCATCCATCTCCAAATTCACCTGCCAATCGTAGTTATAATTGCAATAGACGCATTCAAGCCCTTCAGTAAATGAATTTCAGATGTTATCTGGGTATGATAGTAGTCTTACCTTCAAATCTCCCCATTCCCCAATTCAGCCCATGGGGATTACTACTGTGCAAAGTCACTAATTACTTCAAGGCACCTTTTTACTCTGATTGCCACATACAGTGTAGACAAAAAAAAGCATATAGACGTAAAGAGAATTACTTGGGCTTGGCTCCACCTGTTCTTTAGTTTCTGTTTGACCAAAATATATCTTAGGTTAAATTGTCCACTGCCATTTGCTTACTCCTGTCTTTCAAGGTAAAGTGAGGTTTTTATTCAGTGGTTTTGCCAGTTTCACATCCTCCAATAAGTATGCATGGTTGAGCAGGGATTTGAACCCAGGTTTCCTAAGTTCTAGTCCATCATTCTAACCACTATACCACACTATCCTCAGTCTCTTCCCCTGTCCAAAATTGAAATATCATGTGATCTGTATATGCTTAGAAGGAACAGGAAGTAGAACTAGAGCAATGGAAAACATCTCACACTCCAAAGGTGAAGTGTAATTTCCCAGAAGTTCTCAGGGACTCCATTCAAGTCTTGTGAGCCACTTCCCCAAAAAGCATCTTATTTTGGCTTAATCATGTCACTACAAGTCATTAAGGCTAAGAAAAGGCATCATCATTAGACATCATCTCATGGATGAAAACAGTGAGATGAGATACCCCACTGCTTAGATGTCAACCTACAAGAGATTTCAACAGTCTGAATCAGAGGAGAGGGAAAAACCTATAAAAAGGTGGGAAACAACCAAGTAATGGTGTCATGGTGAAGGAACCATGGCTATTTCGGATCCTAGAAAGTTCAGATTTGGGTAGAGGATGTTCAGTATATCAATATATAACCTGTCTCTTTTCTGGGTAATCTGTGGGTCTTAACTAATTCCTGGGATGCCTCCTTCTGACTGACCCACAGATTTTCAAGAGGTGAAACATTACATATCAAACTATAAAAATGTTTGTAGGATTTCTTCATTCATAACTGTAATCACATAAAGTTAGATGACAATATGCCCTTAATGTAGCCTGTCTTATTTTGTTCTTTAGTCTAGGAATAACATATCAACATTAATACCTGGAATACTCTAGATATCCTTCAATGCATGCTACAACTTTGCAGTGTCGTTTATATTTTAAATTTTGATCTATCAAAATTTAAAATATAAATGGATACATGTAAAGAAGAAGCAGTGAATTTTGGAAGCAGCAGGATTCCTTAATCTCAAAGAGCTGGTAGTTAAAAGTTTAATCTGGGAAGTACCCTACTGACTGCTTTTCCTTTAACAAGGGTTCTATTAGCCAGTAAACAGGAGGAAAACTATTAGTACAGGCAGTGACACACCATGAATAATTAGCAAACCACAGTTAAAGATCAGCTTGTCCATAAAAGTCAGTGACACAGCCAAGTTATTTATCCAGATCATTGGGCAAAAGCTTTAAAAAGACATCCAAAGAGACATTTGGAACCAAGATGTTAACAGTGAGAGCCTTTCAGGCCAAAACGGACTTAACATATCTTTTCTTCCAGACACCCAATAGTTTTATTAACCCCAGAAGCTTCAACAGACAAGGAAACTGAACAAACGATCAGAGAGGGCAGAGGAAGAACAGAAAATGTCTACTTAATATCTTGTTCTTCTCTGATGTTTTTGCACTCAAAATGTCTCAGCTTGCCCCCAACACACACATACCCATTTTGGGAACAAGATGAAAACCAGTGTTGTGGATATAGTTCGAAAATGGCCAGAAGGGAAAATATTATCCTGTTGAAATTTGCAGGGTTCCTCAAAGCTCCATTCAGTTAAAAACATAAAGCCCGGGGGTGGGGGGGAGATGCACATGATGTAACCTAGTTTTGACAAAGGAAAAGTGGCGGAGGAATTGAGATGGACTGTGGCCACCATGAATGCCTGTTTTCATCCATTCCTTCTTTGCTCTTTAAGATATCTGGGTGCCTTTGTGACTGACCAGTAATGGCTAACTCACTGATGTGGCTGGAGCCCATCTAGGCTGCTTTCACACGACCACTAAAATCCGCAGCAAACTTTGATCTGGATCATCCCCTGGAGTGATCATGTGGTTGATGTTGTAGATCAGATGTTTCCATGGTCGCGTTTTGAAAATCCACAACTGTTTTGATACCACAGCTGAGAACAGCAACAAAGACACCATAACGGGGGTAGAAAGGTTTTGGTGTGGGTTTTCTGTGTTCCCACAGACCCGAGTAACGGTTTAAAATCCGCATCGGAACAGCAACAAGGATTTTACCACCTCAAGACCAGGTACTTGTAAAATGTGCTGGGTCGCACTTAAGTGGGCAAGTTAGCACTTTATTTTTTTTAAGCCCACTGCTTGTGGGAAAATGATTTTATGCTCTGCATCTGCAAGCACTTTGCAGCAGATTTAAGTGGTTGTATGAAAGCAGCCTAAGAGAACTCCTTCAGCTCCATGTAAGTCCAAAGGAACGCAGGGTCATCTCTTGGACTCAGTCATTGTGGGGCAAGAGATGCATTTTTCATGCAGAAAGATCCTTCAACCAGGCTGGAGACTCTCTATGTACAATCCTTTATAGTCTAGATTAGAGATGAGCACGAAATAGAAAAATGGCGTTTCGGTTTTTTGTTTGTCGAGAGATCTGTTTCGGTCTGTTTCCGTTTGTCGTGAATTTTTTGAAAAATTTTGTTACCATTTTTCATTTTTACCTAGCCATTTTTATCTAGGCTTGTGCACTCCCAGACACATTTGGTGGGGCCACTGTGAGATACAGGAAGCTGGGCTAGATGGGCCTTTGGCATGATCCAGCATGGCTTTTCTTATGTTCTTATAGTATTCTTATGTTCATTGGGACTTGCTTACAGCTAGATGTGTAGAAGCCTGTAGCATTCATTTCTACTTTTGAAACAATCGGCATTAGCAGGATTTGAAGGACCATGAAATAGATTCTTCCAGTTGAAAAAGTAAAATCAACAATTCTGGACAGCAAGATGCTTCAGCAACAAAGCCCATTTTATAAACAGTTTTTGAAACGGAACTCTGTGCCTCTTTCACCCTCCCTCTTTCCCCTCTCCTCTCCTCGTGTGATCTTATCTGAAAGAAAGAAAAACATACCTTTGTACTGGACTACAGAAAACACCTTGAGTTGCCCTCAGCAATTCTTGGGAGGTTGACCATCAAAGTAAACTTTTAGATAAAGTCATTGTGGTCAATTTCATCATCTACAAATGAACTCCAAAATCAATTCTCTGTGCTGAGTTCAAGCAAAAAATACAGACCCATCATCCAACACTTGTGGCATTCAGCTCTCACAGCAAGTTTTAATCCACCGTGCATCATTTTGCCACCCACATCTCACTACGGTTAATAATCTCTAACATTAAGTCTGTGTAGGCGGTTCTGTAAGTATTCTCTTAATATTTGCTTGCCATGTTCTGGCAGGACCTCTGCCATTTTCTCCTGTACTAAAGAGGGGTTTCTGAACTGCAGAGATAGCTCCTTTGGAGCATGGCATTGACCTCCACAGCAGGTATTCTTTTTGCTCTGCAGATGCTGAAAAGGCTGTTACAGATCTACCTCTAAAAATATTAAATAAGTTCCCAAAGATTAAAGCAGCAGGGAACTATCCCAAGATTCAAAGAAAATCCTTTTCATATTGACCACATAACGAAGGCAAAGCACACTCCAGAGATAAGCAAGCTTTTTTTTTTAAGAGGGTACAAGCAGCCTGACGCCAGCAACCAAAGCCCTCTAGCTGATGGAGGAAAGAGGACTAAAACTAAGCCAAACAAAGAGGTTTAATAGATCCCGGAAAAATCAATGTGTATTTATTAATTTTCCCTGGGTTTGCCTGGAACTCTGAAGGGCCTGCCTCATTGTTGTTCTAGGGAGAAATGCAGCAATTTTGTTTAATATCAGCTTTCCCCAGATTCCCCTGAGGGGTGGGGGGGAAGAGAGGAATCTGAGAGACAGGGGGAGAAGGAGGCTTGAGCATCAACCAAAAAGTGCTTCTATCTGCAAACTCCCAAATAAAACAAAATAATCTTCCTCTTTGTGGCTGCTCATTCATTATTAACTTGGATCAAAATGTTCCATCTCACAATATTTTGCATATTAAATAAAACCCAAGGAGTCTGCCGGTCCATGGAGCTGGAGCCCACATTTATTTGTATCTGTCTGATGTTTGATCTTCACACAAGGAAGCAGGGTTCCAAGTTTTTTTTCCTGCTCTTCCCCCTGGTTCCCTTGCATCTTGGCCTTGGCTTATGAATAAAACTGCTACTTCCCATTTGCCCTTTGGAGGCTCCTGCTGCGGTTTCATCATCCACTTTGCTCATCCCCCTCAACCTCCACAGCCTGCAAGCTATCAAAGTCAATAATACAGTATGGAACAGGACAAGAATGACAGAGGACTGCCGGCACTGCATTTCTAGGACAGATCACAGAGGCAAAATGCAGCATGCTGCGCACTGAAGTGCAGGAGAAGGGAACAGTACTAAATATATAGCTGGAAAGAGACCTTCGAACATTGTATGGTAATGGACGGGTTTGTTGTTTACATGGACTTTCCATTCTGCAACAGAGAAATCTCTAGTAATCTGCCTAGATGCGGTAGAGGGGTGCAAACAAGCCACAGTATTTTTCACATTATGTAACAAAATGAAATGAAATGAGGCAAAATGGTTTTTTTTGTTGAAACGAACCATTTCGTGCCTTCTGTAAGTCACATGGCCCCATGCCACACCAGCTGATTGGTACTGGGGGGGAGTTTTTTTCCCTATACCCTAGCGCTGAGCAGCTGGCAGGCAAGGCTTGGGGGGGAGGGGAAAAGTTTTTTTTTAAAAAAAGTCCAGTACTTTTTTTTTTAAAAAAAACCTTTTTGTCCCCCCACCACTTTCCAACCCCCCATGAACCATTTCGTTAATTATTTGTTTTGTACGATTTTTTTTGAAAAAATTCATATGAAATGAAACAAAAAAAAATTGGGGGGGGGGGAGGAAACAAAATGAAGTATTTTTTTTCATTTCATGCCCATCCCTAACTA
>JAHTLZ010000129.1:65094590-65158988 GCA_023846285.1 Phrynocephalus versicolor
TTTTTTTTCATTTCATGCCCATCCCTAACTACAGCAGCCATGATCTCATATTTTTGTACTAGTGATCTACTTAATAGATAACACGGGGCTCCAGCACTGACTTCTGAAGTTCATTTCAATTCCTTAAATTCCTAGCAGCACTCTATTCTGCTGATTGCACATAAAAGAAGTGGATGCAGAGTGATTCTTTTTCAGCACTGAATCTACAGGGGCCCAACAAGAAGGTTCCTAATGAAATTTCAGCTCTCCCTGGAGCCACGCAGACACTCTCATTAAGCAACTCACTGCGAATCTCATGCTTAACTTCTAGCAAATGCTTCTTCACCTGCCGAAACATTTGCATTTTTGCCTGGACAAACGTTTACAGCTTTCTTTCTGAGTGGAGTGGTTCATAAATTTGTGGGATTGGTGCACAGGAAATGCATCACGCAGGCTTGGCCTCTTCACCCTTGATCTATTTTTAACTCAAAACAGGTGTCTGAGAGGCACCACCATTTATCTAAAAGACAATTTCTTTACTGACCTTCTATTATGTTGTAGCTTTCACAAGACTGCTACAACATAATTCAGGGCAAACTACTAATCACAATAATCACTGGAAAATGTTATATTGCATTTCTGGCTTACCCAACACATAGTACAACTTTTCTATGCCTTGATTTAATTTTGCATTACATTTGGCAATCCAGTACCACATCATTAGATACCACTGGCCGAGATGGCAAAAGACACAATGCAGTAACATGGAACATGGCTAGGCAAATGAAATTTACTTTAAAGTTGTAGAGACAGAAATGGAAAATTGATCATCCCTTTTAAGAGGCACGAGGCCTGTGCAACAAATGTGTGCTGCTTTCCAAAGTGCGTGGCTTACAAGGGGTGAACTCCTTCCAGAAGCTTTTCCCAACCCACCATGTAGCAGATGTGTTCAGCTACAACTCCCATCATCCCTACCAACCAAACCCTTGGTTAATGGGATGATTGGAGTTGTGGTTACAACACCTGAAGAGTGCCGATTCAGGGGCAGTTTGGCTCACAGGAGTTGAGCTCTGCTTATCTAGTACAGTTAGAACCTGCTTCTAAGATGACATAAGAAGGTCAACAATGTGCCTACTTTTAGAGGCTGGAAAAGTTATAGACTACAACAGTAGTTCTCCACCGGTGGGTCCCCAAAGGTTCCTGGACTGCAACTCACAGAAGTCTTCATCGCTCTCTGAGCTGGCCAAGATATCTGGGAGTTGCAGTCCAGGAACATCTGGGGACCCACAAGTTGAGAACCACTGGACTACAATTTTGAGGATTCCTAGATAGCCAGTTGGACTATTATGGGAGTTGTAGTGGAAAGTGAGGGTATGATTGTTGGTACTGTATATGTACTTATACAATACAGTAGGAATATAGGCTGGAGTAATCCCCTGGTAGATGGAAGGGTTGAAACAAACTTTTTCAGCGTGACCAGGCGTTTGTCTTTGCAGGCATCTGTTCATGTCTTATCTTTTCTAAGCTTAGGCTACTCCCTATCATGACGGAAGCTTTCTAGATGACAACATGAATCCCTTGTAGAATAGTTTGCTGGATTGTGCAAACAGTCCATATCCCTCAAGGACACAGTATAGCCAGGCATGTGGAAGAATTGAGGAGGTCTGTGCAGGGTCAAACAACTTTTCTTCTCATTTTACTCTGATCAACAATGGTATTTATATTCTACAGTGTTAAGGCTGCGAGTTTAGTCTCCCACCATCTGACTCTGACACAAGAAAGGCTGCCAGAGATTTCTTTCTAAGTCTTCTTTGGGCAGCCAAACATCTGCTTCTGGCTTAATTCCTTTCCCTTTTCAGCTCAGAGACGCCTTCCCAGCTCATAACTGGTTACATTCAAGACTCGGGGTTTGGCAAAGTGAACTCAAATAAAACATGCCATGCACACTTTAAGTGGGCAAGAGAACACAAGAACGGGACCACAGCTTGCCACACACAGCCTCTGTGGTTTTGTTGTTCTTGCCTTTTCCTCCCTCTCTCTCTAGGAATCAGCCTTTCATGCTGCCATCCTGGCTCTGATGTGGTACAGTGGATTATGAAGAAAGCCCAGTGCTGCTGATGATAGCAAGACATTGAGAAATGCTGAAATCCCTCTCTTTATGAGAACTATGAAGAGTCATTACTAACAGGCTTATCAACCATCCCTTTCAGCAGTTGACAACCTGGGTTATGTGCATGGAGAACAGCCCTCTTTACTGATCTGAGAACAGTTTTCTGCCTCTTTGTACTCAGGTACACACCAGTGTCCTATCAGATATTTTTCCTGGCCTTGTTTGGACAATAACTTAACTTGGGTGAGTGGGAATCAGCTACAGGAAGTCCTGAACTTGCAAATTCTTCTTCCCTTATTAGCTATTTTAGTTCTGTGGTTTGGAGCACCTGGTGCCATTCAGGAGCTAAGAGTTTGAATCTTCACCATGTTTCCCAGGAGAGGGAAGTGATCTGACAGCATGCAATTGTTAATTACCGAGGTGGGTATAGTAGATGTGATTACATGTCCTGACTCTCATATGGTCTTTGGTAAGATGCATGGTCCCAGAAAATATATAGAATAAGAAGGAAGTGCTGGTAAGAAAATTTTTGAGCGCTTTCTAACCCAGTAAACTCTACGAGAGTTACCATGTATATATGTACATCATATGTCTGTATGTAATTTATATACCACATGACTAATACACAGCACTATTGTAGCAAAGAGACTCAATCCAACAAACATAAAAAATTGGCAACCACAACAGAATAAGTCAACATTGAAACCTAATGGTACTGTGAATCCTAGTAGTAAGTGAAGATCTTCAAAATAGCCTCTCAAAAGAGATGGGTTTTCAAAAGCCTCTTGAAACTGAAGAGAGAGCCGTTAACATCTACTACTTGGTCAGTCTCTTAACAGCTGCCAGATTTAAATCTGCCTAGTCCTTCCTCCATCTCCTTGCTAACTTCATAGCTCAAAACTCCTCTGCGAACTATGGGGAGAAAAGGGAAAGTTTTGAAGCAGAGAGGGTATTTGACAGTGATAGTGTCAACTCTCTGGGCCCCCTCGGTATGCCACTGGGTAACCTGGACTTCAACAGGATCACCCAGTTTATTCATCAGATATCTTCCCAAGGCCTTACTAAGTCAGAGATAATTTGGGGGGGGGATAAAGTGTGGCACAATCATCTTGTGTGTAGAGCACATGTTCCTAATAATGCTTTAGGCTGGTCTGTGAAGATTCTCAGTCATCCAGGTGCGTTTATCTGGGAGTTGAGTCATGGCTACTGGACTTCATTTTTGAGAGATAGAAATGTTTCGCTGTTCATCCAAACAGCTTCATTAGGCTGGCCATCTTCACCCCACACCCAGTGTTTTGAATTCTTATTCTCATTAGCCTCAGACAGCATGTATAGTGATGGCAGAAAATCGACTTCTAATCCAAGACATCTATTCGGAGGGCATCAGGGAAAGCTGGTTCAGACTGAACCAATATATTGAGTCCAGAGTCCAGATCCCCTGAAGGCAATGGGAGTATCAGAACAGTGACTTGAGCAAATTGTGAATTGGGTAATTGGGGATTATAAATCTTAATTATATGTTGTCAATTTGATTGTAATTTATGGTGACTCTTTCCAGGGTTTTCTAGGTACAGAATACTCAGAAATGGTTTACCATTCCCTTCTTCCGCAGTACCTCTGGGACTGTGCAGCTTGCCCAAGGCCACATAGGTTGACTTCCTTCTGGGAGACACAGCTGGGAATCCAGCTGCCAACCTCTGTGGCTAAAGCTCAAGGAGTCCATAAATGTTCTTCTGAATATTCTTTCACACTCCTGTCTTCCCTGTCTGATATGGCATTGTGCTATGTTTCACTATATGCTGTTGAATGCTTTTCAACACAAGCCTTTTAATGTGGTGAACCAGCCACAGCCTGACAGATTTCTGATGCATTTCTAACACGGTGAAATAGTTTTCTGCATAGTGTTAGCAGTTTGTTTTTCAAAGGGTTTCCACAAAAAGCAACAAGCCACTGTCTTAGGCTGTGTCTGGGAATTCACAAGATAATTTCATCCAAGATGGATCAACTTTTCCACATTTAAAAATGCTTGTGTAGAGCAAACATGTAAAGGAAGCAAGTTCAGCACTATTTGCACCACGACAGCTTGGTTTTGGAATTTCCGAAGTAGCAGAAGCTTCAGTTTGAGCAGCAAGGATATTTCTACAGAACCAGGAACGAGGGAAAGTCAAAATCGACTTCCGTAATGCATTCAATACGGTACGTCAAGATGTCATCTTGGAGGCAGTCACGAGACATTTTCCTGAATTACTTCCATTTGCAATCTCCTCTCTTGAGCAGCCATCCATTCTCCAACATGGGGAGTTTTCATTAATGTCAGCTGAAGGGGCTCAACAGGGTGATCCCCTAGGCCCATTTTATTTCTGCCTTGCTATCCGAGAGTCACTGGTTTCCCTTAAATCAGAGCTAATATTAGCATACCTTGATGATATCACTCTTGGAGATTATGCCAGCATAGTTTCCAGGGACTTTTTAGCTCTAGAAGTATCTGCGAACAAAATCGGGCTAACTATGAATAGATCGAAGTGTGAAGTCATCAGCCACATGGATGAAACCCGAAACCAGTTTACTTCTCAGGGCCTCATAATTCCAGAAATAGATCCAGTTGCATCAACCCTGCTGGGAGCACCATTATTTGATGGAGCCCACCTGGATGAAGTATTAAGGACAAAGAAACAAGAGCTTGAATTGCTGTCGAAGCGCTTAGCCTTATTGCCTGCCCATAATGCAGTCCCTCGGCTACTCTAGCTTTTATGCACAGCACCTTGTTTTGAAAGTTTGAACTGATAGAAATTGCTTCACAGATTAAGGACACCTTGTCGACTATTCTAAACACAGACCTGAATGAAGATAGATGGCTTTAGGCATCACTTCCAGTCAGGTGGGGAGGCTTGGGTATCCGCAATGTACTTTTGTTGGCACCTTCAACCTATTTGGCTTCAGCTGTGAGTACTGCGGACCTCATTTTCACTCTCCTCCTTGAGCACCTCCACCTCCAGAAAGATAGTTTCATCCATCTAGCACTTTCAAGGTGGTCAGCCTTAGCCTCCTTATCTTCAGTGGACCCTCCAACAGCTCCTCCTCTTCCACCTACAGGAGCTACCCAAACCTCCTGGGACAACCCATGCTGCAAAGCCCTAGCAGAAAAACTTAAGGCCTCAGCCAACAACCCAATAGATCGTGCACGTGTGCTTGCAGCTCAGTCAAAAGGCTCAGGAGATTGGCTTCATGCTCTCCCACTCTCCAATATAGGATTGAAGCTTGATGACAACTCTCTTCGAATAGCAGTCGGTCTCTGTTTGGGAGCACCAATTGTTCGCCATCATGTGTGTCCCTGTGGTACAACTGTCACTCTGCAGGGCCACCATGGCCTCTCTTGCTGACTTGGTTCGGGCAAATATGTCAGACACAACATGATCAATGACATCTTATGTCGTGCCCTTAACAGAGCCGGTTTTCCAGCTACCTGAGAGCCTTTACATTTTTGTGCTGGAAGTAACAAAAGACTAGATGGGACTACCTTGATCCCCTGGAGCAAAGGCCGATGCTTAACGTGGGATGCCATATGTCCAAATACATTTGCCACGTCCCACATACAAAACACCAGCATCGAAGCCGGATCTGCAGCAGCAACATCCGAACAATTTAAAAGACAAAAATACGATGATATGGCAACAGGAATTGACTTTGTCCCTGTAGCCATCAAAACATCTGGACTCTGGGGAGAATCAGCCTTGAGCCTAGTCCAGGAAATAGGTCGAAGGATAGCCATTACATCTCAAGACGACCGAGCACCTATGTTCCTGAGACAACAGCTCTCAATCGCTGTCCAAAGAGGGAATGCCTGCTGTGTGCTTGGCACTCTAGGCCAGCAGACTAAATAATGGGTTTTTTTAGTAAAGTGATTTTAACCAGTATAATAAAATAAATTGTGTTGACTATACTGGCAAAAAAAAAAAAAAGATTATGAGTCCTCTTGCATATGGTCTTTAGAGACAGAATTAGTCAATTTCTGATAGATAGATACCAATATCTCAAGTGATTTATTTTAAAGGAACTTCACCAGTGCAACTTGCTGCACCATTTACCAGTGTTTTGCATAATTACCTGTAAACAGGTGGGATTCTTGGATTTGTGCAAAAAACATAGCAGGAGGCAGCAAGAAAAACAATCTATCAAAATCTTTTCTTTGATCTACTGTAGCCCCTAAAGAACCCATTGGTCACATTCCAGCATCACAGCAGATTAGTATCAGTATTCACTACCCACCCCCACCCCAATCTCATCTTTTGTTGTACACATAACTTGCATATAGGAATCCTCCCTTCAAGGCAGCTAAAACTTTTGGACCCCAGGAGTGATTCCCACTAGGCTCAATAGGACCAGAAAAGATGCTACAAGCACCTATAAGAGACATATGCATAGGTATACTATATGCACTTGTGAAGCAACTATAGCAGCTTTACAGTAGTATATAAAAATACATTTTAAAAACAATTTGTGTGCTTTTAAACTATATTTTAATGAAAGCTGTTTGATTGTTGTTTGTTTTGCTTATAGCTTGTTAATGAGTTTGTGCTATGAACCACCCAGAGTGGCCTCGCTGCCAGATAGGTGGCATAAAAATGCAAGCAAGCAAGCAAGTGATAAGCAAACAAACAAATATATTACTAATAATCCTACTTACACGAAGGATAGAAATGTTCTTCAAGAAAAATAAATGGTAAATGCTGAGCACTGGACTAACAAATGGAGTAAATGGACATAGTCAGACTCTAACACACAGTTAAAAGAAAATAGAAAAATGTGCTGCTTATGTACCACCCCATAGAGCTTAAAGAACACTCCAGGTGATTTACAATTTAATTATTCAGGCTACACATTGTTGTCGCCCCCCCCCCCCCGGGAAGGGGGTGTGGGCAAAGGATGGAAGCCTGAGTCAAAATTGAGCAGGTGACCTGAGCTCAGGTCATGAGCAGAGTTTTTTTACTTGCCTGAGAGCACATGAACATAGCATACACTGATGACAGGTTCCAGAGAATTTAAAAGCTTGCATAAAACTGTGGCATTTGAAATGGTGCTGAGAAAAAATATTGCCCAACTGAAAAATAGTTGACTGATTCTGAAACACAAATGCTTCAAAGGGCCTAAAAAGCTGCACTACTTTGTTGACTTTAGCTGACATTTAAGATTCAAGCATATGTAAATTCTAAGACTTGCCCAATCAGCTCTGAAGCAGGAGATTGGTATTAGGAATATTCTGCTTCCAAATGGAAAAAAAAGCAGCATGCACAACCAACTTGTATTAGAGCAATTATACTAGTCCCATGTTCTTCTTAGCATTAATGCCACCCTCTTCAAAGCATTTCATCATATGAAATGTTTTAAAGAGAGTGGTACTAGTGATCCAGTGGTCAAGATTATAAATTCCTGCAGATACATTAAAAAGTTATATTTGCATACTGTGTGGTTCTTTGGAAACATCAGGCTATAACTGTCGTTGGAGATGACATGTGCCTATTCAGTGCATCCAGTGCCTCACATTCACATATATACTCTTATGTGTGTCTTGGACCTGTCTCCTATGTTCTTGTTCCATTTGAACAGGAAATGTCAATGTAGACTTGCCCCATTTTGCCACATTGTACTATTTTATTTAGTGAATATTTCTGAAATAATCAACTTAACGTTGAAGCAGAGAACCCTGAAGAGAAGCCAGTGTGCCCATGTTAAAAAAAGAACAGCAGTGCCTGCTCTTAGTAATATAGTTTATCAATCATGCTGAGGTTGCAATTGCCCATAGGAACAATATGAAAATGGCATAGTCTCAAAACTTATCCAGATTCAAGCTCTAACAACCAACCAACCAATCAACCAATCAACCAGCCAACGTTTGCTCATTCATTCATCCATCCATTCATTTGTTTGTTTATTTATTTGTTTGTTCATTTGTTTGTTCCTTCCTTCCTTCCTTCTTCTTCCAGCAGAGGCACAATATTAAGTAGAACTACTTGCCAAATGGTGGAAGAGAAGAAGAAAAAAGCTCTTCTATTTTTAAACATTTATATCATCTTCATGACACTAGCCAAATATATTTACACATATGTGAGGTATATATGCAATACAACATCATTGAGGAGTTTTACTCTTGTTATGCAATTGCTATGGTCATGCACACTTTTCCTGATGAGATTGCTTTCTGTGCAGTAACTTGCATAATAAAGTTATGCGAGTGCAACGAATACATAGTTTCACATAGAAAACTTTGACTTTCAGGGCTGCTATGTGGACTATTATTCAGACAGAATACTGAAAGATCAGAACTGATTGTAAAAATTAGCTCATGTTCTACTGCTCTTTTTGAAGCAGCTAAAGAAGTTTAATACAAATTGGCATTGTCATAAGGACTATGTCCCTTCAGAGATTCAGATGAATTAGGTGTACTGAATCCTTGACCTGACTCTCTCCTTAGATTAATCTTCTGTTCTTTTCTAACTCCTGAGGGACACAGTTTCCTGTATATTTGTCCTCCATCTTGTTTTCCTCTTTTTGACAGCTGTTCCCTCACCAATTTAAGCAGAAAATGAAATTGGCTGGAGAAAGGTAGGGGTGGAGTCACAGGGGAGTGCGAGAGTATGTTTTGCATTCACAACTCCATGTAACCTTCTGGTGAGACTGATGGTTCTGTGGTGATTTCAAGACCCTTAAATGGAAAGAAAAGTCTGCATCTGAGGAAAATATAGAACCCATCTGGTTTGTCTTGGAATTCCCTTCCTCAGTATATCAAGTGAACCTTTGAAAAGGTCAGCAGCCAGTGTACTGTGAAGT
Organism: Phrynocephalus versicolor; assembly: GCA_023846285.1. Taxonomy (NCBI): domain Eukaryota; kingdom Metazoa; phylum Chordata; class Lepidosauria; order Squamata; family Agamidae; genus Phrynocephalus; species Phrynocephalus versicolor. The sequence continues at coordinate 65,103,505 of JAHTLZ010000129.1, forward strand.
CCCAGTGAGCCATATGGGCTTGTGGCATAAAGAAAAATGCTATTTCTCCATCAGGAGCCTTGAGCAGCCTATTCATTTCCTTCTTCCATCTCTAGTAACATGAGGTTAATTCTATCGTATGATTTCACGGGTGGCTGTGCAAGGCCTTAAATTGGATATCAAGCAACAGTCACCTCCGGTACTGCATTTCACACATTTTGTGCCTCACTCTCCTCTCCTCTTCTTCATACAGAATTGAATCCCATCAAATTTGACGGACTCCTAGATACTACCTCCTTTTCAGGGAAACTTAAAAGAGATCTGGTCAAGCTCAAGGCAAAAAGGCACAAGTAGCAAAAACATGCTGTAGTGAGAGGTGCCATAATGAAGCACTGGCAGCAAGTTGGTCTTCAGCCACCTTTGGCAATAATATGTTTGGGTAGGAACTGCAAGGAGATGCCACAGCATGGGGACACTACAATGGCATACCAACTGCACTGTTCCACTTTACAAATATACATTTTAGCTTTTCAACAATTTCTATCCAAGAGCAAACCGCACAAGGTTTGGAACAGATGCTCAAAGGCTTACAGGGCTCATCAGCTATGATGAAACGTGAATGTCTGGAGAGCTGTGTGAACTGGGTACCTGTTTGCAGAGCTGGCAGTTAGGAGTTTGATTGCCCATTTTGTCTCCCAGGAAAAGAGCCAACCTGCTCACTCCTCAGAGCACCGGCAGAATAAGGGAATCTAGATATACGCTACAGTACACTTCTGAGTGCATCTAGAAAACTATGGAAGGGTTTCCCATTGATGTAAACTGATTTGAAAGCCATAATTAGTATTAAAATGATGACCTTATAAAACATAGCCATAATCATAGAATCATAGAATCATAGAGCTGGAAGAGACTTCAAGGGCCATCTAGTCCAACCCCCTGCCATGCGGGAACCCCATCATAGTATTTCCGACAGATGCCCACCCAGCCTCTGCTTAAAAACCTCCAAAGAAGGAGACTCCACCACCCTTTGTGGCAGCATATTCCACTGCCTAACAGCTCTAACTGTCATGAAGTTCTTCCTAATGTTTAAATTTCTTTTCTTTTCTTGTACTTTGAGACAATTGCCCCACCTCCTAGTCTCTGGAGCAATGGAAAACAAACCTGTTCCCTCTTCAATATGACATAATATAAGTGGCTAATCTGTTTTCCTTTCTGTTGGAAGTAACTAGTGATAGTGATGGGGTTTCTACAAATCTACCAGGTAAACTAGAAATGGTATGAGCAGAGAATAAAAGATAACATCTGGAAAATGTAGAGTAAGATGGCTAATGTCCCTATAGGTCAGGGTCAGGCTACTGATGCTGAGCAACACATTTAGTCTGTCAAGCTGTCAGAACCTCCACTACATATTCTTACTTATTACTGTCACCCAGGGTCACCCATATGGAGTTGCTTCTTGACAACGCTGAGACCTCCTAGGATTCCAGGTGCAGTTCGGGTGAAAAGCTTAGGCAAGGATTTGCAGCTCATTCTCTCAAATACCAAGGGTGACACGAAGTAGTTATTAGAAGAATGAGAAGGTCTCATGGGGTATTGGTGTGCTTTGGGTGTGTTTTACTAGAATAAGAATTGCCTGCATTTTACTGCTGATCTTTTGTTTGTGTGTAACATGGCTAGCATTCCATCTTTCAGAGGGTGGTGAACCTCTGGTTTTATGAAGGCTTCAAATAACCTTGCACCTCATATCCTTCCTCCTCATTCTGCACCTCAGACTTCCATTACAAACAATTTAAAAATCCTGTACCACTTATGTATGATGAAGGTGGTGGGGCTGTTATTTTGAAGAGTTTTTGAATGAGGCCCTTTAAGAAGTTAGTATGGCTGAATGTAATACTAATTCTGAAAATTGGCTGGCCCAGTCCTATTACCGGGCATCACTAACCATAGGAATTGAAATGACATTGTTGAGTGAGTTACAGGCAATAAAATCAGCACAGATCTTTAGAGTAGGAAACACTTTTTGTTACCTGCTTTCTAACGTTTGGTGTCCTAAGTAGGCAAGTAGCCTAGAGCAGTGGTGGTGAACCTTTGGCACTCCAGATGTTTTGGACTACAACTCCCATAATTCCAAGCTTAGATTGCCAATGACAAAGGACTGTGGGAGTTGTGGTCCAAAACATCTGGAGTGCCGAAGGTTCACCACCACTGGCCTAGAGCACCATCTGCAGCCAGGAAGACCAACCACTGTTGCTGGTACAGCCAAAGAAACAACTTACCACTCCCATAATTATATTGAACTATGCTGCTTTAGGTCCTGCTCATTCTATGTACAGTAGAAATTCTATCCCTTTTCTGCTTGGATGAAAAAAAAAGCAAAAGGAGCCAAACAGGAGGACTTTTATAAATTTTCTGTAGATATATTTTTCTAGCAATTACTGGGAAAGAACAGTAACAGCAATCCGGAATTTCAAAAGAGAAACCTGAAATATCAAACATTCAGATTGGCACAACAGATTGGCTAGGGCTTAAATGATATCACAAACCTTTTTGAAAGGGATCTTGTACCACTTGCCACTGTGACTTCAGAAGCAATGGGAAGCAATTGCATTTCTATCCCCTCAACCCGTGTGTCCACTGCTGCACTAATTTATTCTTGAACTGCAACCTTTCTATATATTGTTACTGGCATCCACGTTCTCTCTAGACTCTTACCTACGTAAGAGGAGCTTGGGGTGATTTTTGTTCTCCAGGTTCTTCTCAATCAGGTCAGATAGCAGCTGCTTCAACACATCAGTGGCATATTCTAGCTTCCCTTGAAGACCTGTCATGATGAGGGAAGCCACATTGCCCCTGTCCCGCATGGAAAAACTTCTCTGCATTTCCAGGGTACGTATGAACGTCAACAGGAAGACTTTGTTGTTGATCAGCTGGGCAAAGAGTTTCAAGGCCTTTTCAACATTCAGTTGCCCATTCCCTTGGACCTGAAAGAAGTGAAGAGTATCTTTAAAGATCAAGTGAAAAAGATAATCTAGTCTACTTCCAACTGGCTTGGGCTTGCTGATAGTTCAGAGTGATGGTACTCTGCATAATGGACAGTGCACAGGTTGTTTTGCTTTGTTGTTGATGTGGAAACCACAATAAGGGGTATTTCAGTTATGAGACTGCTGCACAGAACTTACCTTTCTCATCACAAATTGATTACTGATTTTGGATATGATGTAGCAACATGGTGAAGCACCAGTAAAAACAAAAACAAAAACTGCAGAATTTCAGACTGTTTTTGCACTAGTCCTTATGGTAAGTAATTGATTACGAGCCAAAATCATAAAGTGCTCAGTGAACTTCTTTACCAGCATTTTCAATCATTTATGCATTCAAGTGGTTCACATTATGTAACTAAACAGCTGTGTAATTTGCAGCACATTTATTTACTATAGCATGGGGGGGGGGAGAAAAGAACATAAGCATTTCCTATCAATATTTACTTCCTGTTTGCTGATATAAAATAGGAGGTGACTGCTTAAATGCCAGTTTCCACATGTGCAATCCCCCTGGGAGAGCATTCATGTAAACAGATCAATGATTTGGCTCTTAATTTGGGAAACGAGAATTGTAAAGATAGACATGAACTTGACATTTATTTATTTTATTTTATTTTAGAGAGATCTTCTACCCCTCACACTGATTTCTTATATGAAAGCATAAAGCCATTCTGTCTCTTGCCTTTGAAAAAGATATTTACATATTAAGTTATCTCAGATAAGATGTTGTACCACATATGTTATTGCAGCACAACTGATCCACATTCATGTTTAATGCAATTTGTTCCGCAGTGTTTTATGAGCCTAGAGAGTAAAACCAAATCATTTGAACTGAGTAGAAAATTGATGAACCCCTTGGATCTAACATGGTCTGTTTTAAGTTCAGTGATATAGGTTACATTCTCTGAGACCAAGATTGGGCATCTTTGTAACTCCAGATGTTTTGTGTATTAGCTCCCAGAAGTCACAGCCTGCATGACCAACAGCAAGTCTCCACTTATCTCTCACCTAAGCCCTAGGAATCTTTCATGTGATGGGTAGTAAGGTTTCAATGGAAAAATAAGGCCTGAGGGTTGCTCTAAAGCATGAGAGACAGGTGTACTCTTTGTTAACTCTCCAAAATTATGGCAAGTGCTTATTTGTGCACTCAGAAGACCAGAAACAAAACTGCATGAAGATAGTGGGAACATCACAATGCTGTGCAGTATTCAGAATATGGAAAGGCAGTTTGTGAACTACAAGTTCTGGAATCCTCAGCGAGCATGGCCAGTGGCCCTTTACCATGACAGCTGGGAGAGCAGCTTCTCTATGAACCAGTACAATCCCACACACAACATGTCAATAAAAATACAATGTGATCACACAAATAGTTGCCTGCATTGGCCAAACCTGTGGCTAGTCTCATTCAATTTTGAGTGCACTTTTTTGACAACCCCCTGCCCCATACTAGTTTGCCGCTCTCCTTGTACTCGAGAAGAAAGAGGCTTAGATGCACACAGCACAGTTTGCTCCTAAAATAAGAAGTGTGGTATACAAGCCTCAGAGAATATAACTGAGGCAGATCATCAAATGGATAGAAGTCACACACAACAGCACACTGATGCTCTTGGGCAGAACTAAAAAAAAAAATGGAAGATCAACACTGGCAATGATCCCAAGAATGGCAACATTATTTCACTTATGTTAAAACTTAAGATTGACCTTCCAGCCCTGGTTTTCAAAATACTGCTGCTTGAGCTACAAAATGTAGCTGCCAGGTTTGTTTTAATTAGAACCCTAGAGAAGAAGGACCTTCTGTACTGATCAATAACTTACTCAGCTACTGGCAAGATATCACAGCTGTGTACACTAGCCAATAGGACAACAGCACAGACCGTGGATCTTCTCTGGCATCATGTGTCATCTCTTTGCATACTGTGTATCAGAAAGATTGCAGAGCTCCTTACTATATCTACAGCAGGGGGTTGATTGGAAAGACAAGGGCAACATGGAAATGTCTGTGCAGGAGCCAATGGGGACAAATGAAAATCAAAATGAAATCTAAGCAAGTTCACAGGTCATCCCTGTGGGTTGCTGAGGCAAGAATATTTCAGGGTTATTACTCTCACAATGGAAGCAGGTACAAATAATATACAACAATCCAGCGGATGGTGCTACTCTTTCTTTTGTTCTTCCATGGTCAAATGGCAGTAACAGCATTTTCATACTAAAGAATGAGTCCCATCTGCTCCTGTAGTTGCTCGTGCTATATGAGAGCGGCATCATAACTAGGATGGTACAATTGGTAAGTGCAGCTGGCAATGTAGTCAAAGCTGAAGGGATCTGACCAAGGTCTCTGGCAGGTAAAAGCTTTTCCAAGCAGAACACAAGGTGTAGACAAATTGGCAACCTTTTTTGCAAAATGGAAGAACTGTTCCCCTTGGGACGGTGGGATGGAATTTTCCCAAGCCCTTCCCCTCTCCTTGGTTTCCTTTTTCACAAAGAGAGAATTCAAAGAGAGGCTTTAAACATTTGCTGGTAACAAGTGCAGCTGCTTTGCTGTTGGACGCTCAGGACTGGTCATGGAGCTTTAGTGACGGGATGTGGAGGCAAAGACCGAAGGACGACAGCCACACATAAGAAAGGAAGCAAAGTGTGTGTATGAAACACATGAAACGTATGGCTTTTGTCATAATGAACTTCATTGTGCTTATGCCGGCACTTCTAATCAGATTCAGTGTGAGAGGCTGCAAGGTGCTTTCATAGCGGTGTGAGTTTTAATCTAGTTTCCCAAAGGGGCCCTAGGAAAACAACAATGCCTGTTGCCTGATAAGACTGAAGCCGAGAGAATGTGCCATTACTCTGTTACCTCTAGCTCACGCAGGACAGGGTGGTCTTCAATGCCAGGAAAGAGGACCCTCATGGCGTATGTGCGATAGTCAAGGTACGGGATCCCTGAGCGGTCCAGATCACTGGTTAACTCATTGATGTCTGTCTGCAGCTCTGCAAAAGCTATTAGAGGGAGGGAGAGAGGGAGGGTGAAAGTCAGACAATCAGTGACAAATGCTGAGAACAGAGGCGGTGATACAAGCAATCAGGGACTGCAAATGAGCCAAGCCAAGGAAGCTTGTTTACTTTAGACCCCTCTGTGTCACTCAGATATGCCCTCAAGCTGGGAGACACTTTCCTAGCATCCTAGAGAGAGGGAGAATGAGCGCTCACATAATGCAAAGAGCAGATGCCAAGAACAAAACATACTTGCTAATTTGTATGCTGTTCACACCTTGTGTGTAAGCACTGAAAATGTTTTGAAAGGTACTAGATAAAAATAAAGATCCTATTTTTAAATCACTACACCATGCAGCTTTTCTCTGTCTCTCATGCTTTCAACCACCTCCACTGTTCTTTTGCTGTGGCCAGCACAATACAGCAAACCTAGCCCCCACGTGCTTCATGGTTTAAATGGCATTATCCATGATTCAGGGAGAAAATTATTCTTTTGCAGTGGGAGTATATGAACTGCAAAAAAAAAATGGTGTTTAAATGTATCTTTAGTTGTTTAGCTAACTGAAGAATTATAATATTAGGATTGAGTTTACTGCTCAGATCAGATAGGCTGTTTCAATACTGTATTTTGATATTTCTATCTTTTGTATTAGATGAAAATAGATATAAGTAAATATATATAGGATATTGATGGGATAAAAAAGAAATTAAATATGAAAGTATGAAAATAGGTTCTTCTAAGATGGGAAAGGAGATAGGAATTACATTGGGCAGAAATGCTGGGAAAATAATCATGTTTGATTTATGCAACATGGCAGGTGATAAGCAATATATGTGTTTTATTTGTTTGGTGTAAAAAAAAAGCATGCCCAGCCAAAGATGGATATGGTTGCAGCAGATGAAACTGCAGAGTCCTGCTATTGTTCTAACACATTTACTGAGGCAGTATACATGTATAATTTGTCTGATCTTCTGTTCTTTTCAATGTTGAAGCACTGAAAAAAACATTGCAAGCATATGGAAACATTGCAGGTCGTGCCTACAGCATGTTATGTATTAATGTGTCTCTAACTTGCATGCTGGATTTTTGCTTTGGTGAATCCATAAATCATCATATTTAAGACACTTGATGGCACCGTTGTTTGTGAAAGCAGCAGTGCAGGTTAGGTTTCTGGGGATCATAAGCCATAATCTACTGCCCCATGTAACATACACATGTAAGATGCTTTTCCTGTCTTCCTTTTTTTTTTTTTTTGACCAAAGGAAAGGAACAGAGAATGGGAGAGCTGGTGGGAACCTTGGGGTAAAGATGAGTATGGCCATGTTTGACCATGTTTTGTTTTGCTTTTCTGACCATGGCTCAGAAGACACCTCCTGGAACTTTAAAAAGCTGATTTTCAAAATTCTTCAACTCAGTTTTAGTTTTAGGGTACAAACTACTCCAAAAGCACCTTTCCCAATGCAATGGTAGTGTTTCTTGCAAGGATGACAAAGGTTGGCAATATGATTCTATGCTGAGGCTCCCAGGAGAAGAGACAGACTGGTAGTTTTTGGGCAAGCTAGATCAAAATCTATTTCCACTCAGTCCTCATACTGCACTGTATCATACTACATCCACACTTCTTTTTCTTTCTTTCTTTCTTTCTTTCTTTCTTTCTTTCTTTCTTTCTTTCTTTCTTTCTTTCTTTCTTTCTTTCCTTCTTTCCTTCTTTCTTTCTTTCTTTCTTCTCCCTCTCCCTATCTCTCTGTGTTGTGTCACTATCTAATACATTAAGGTTTTATAATAGATGAATTTCCTCATTTACTTCACTGCTATTGAATTGTTAAAACCCCAGGAATGACTAAGACATCTCCTCTCTGCTGTCACTTTCTTCAGATGGATGGTGATGCATCTGAAGAGGGGAAAGTCCTACTCTCATGTAGGCTAAACATGCAAGCAAGAATGCATGCAGGGAGCTGCATGCTTGAAGAGGACAAATTCCAGATTTCCCAACATTCTTGTTCACATGGACAGGGTTTGCCTTTCTCCATCCATAATCCATGTGGAGAAAGCAATGACTTAGAAAGGTGAACAGCTAGTTCCTTCTCTCTAAGCATATTGATTATATCAAGGGCGGTAACAACCAAATAGGACTTCTTCTAATCACTGAGGCGTGCAAATTTATTTTTCTGCCTGTTTCCAACCTGCTGTGTGTCACATTTAGATCTGGCTTTCCTCAACCTCCACATGAAAAGCCTTCAGAAAAAAAAGTCAGCCGACAGCCAGGTCTCATGACCTGGCACCAAAAAAACTCTATGCGTGTCACTTAAATAGGATCAAGCGCTAATCCTATTTTCCACGCATTAGTCAGGCAAAAGATGCCTTCATATCCAATACACTTGTAACTGTCTTCCCTCATACACAGACCCTTGTGGGAGGGAGTTTTCAGCCTTTTGGGTTGCAAAAGAGGCATTTTATGAGCATGTGTGTTTGAGGGAGATTGACCAAATGTTTATCTGACAGCTGTACATGGGTTGGGCTCCTGTTAAATTCATACCAGATGAAAGGCAATAGGGTAAGCAGGAGGCGGTTACCAGGGAAACTAGACTTGCACTGCTTAGTACTAGTGATATATTCAATCAACAGGGGAAAGTTATATTAGGCATACAAGGTGTTCTGTAGTATTGTATAGTGTGTGTGTGCGTGTGCATATATTTGTGTGTACGCACACAAATATGCACACACACACACACACACACACACACACACACAGAGAGAGAGAGAGAGAGAGAGAGAGAGAGAGAGAGAGAGAGAGAGAGAGAGAGAGAGTTTATATCAGGGACAGGATCTCCAAATTCTTACTGTGTATAGACTGCTCATGGTATCAGGGTATGAAAGAGATCGGTTCATTATTAATATTTCTAAATTTCATAATCATGTTTGTCTATATTCAATAACAGGTGGTGTGTTAACATTGCCATATACTAGCACACCTTTATAACATTTTGTTGCCATGAAATGATGTTTTCTTGTAGCCTAACATTTTTTGTTCTGATCATCATTTGAGTGACCCTTTTTTCAGAGTTGCTTAATTCAAACTAATTCTTTCCCAGTAGGCTAAAGGAGATTTAAAACAACAACAACAAAAAACTATTTTGATAATGTCAAATGCTGAGCCATTCCTCAAGTTTCCAGTACTAGGCCTTGGATGCATATGTCACCTTTCAACTGAGATGTGTATGAAAGGTGCATCTGAAAGCCTGTATCTCTTTCCCAAATATTTATATAATTTCTCTAAGCTATGTGAGGTAAATTTACTCTTTAGAGCCAGTGAAATTGAGACAAGAAAGGCATTGTGGCAATGATTGCAACTGAGAAGGCAAAAGATAATGGCCACAGCCATCTGTCAAATACATTTGTTCCTAATAATGAAAAGTGGGTAAAGAACTGAGGCTTTGAGTCAGATTGCAACAACACGGCAATTTGATTTTCAGCCTGTATTACTGCCAGATTCAAAGTTAGTGATTTCAAAGCGGCTGTGGACTGATTTGGAAGTTCAGTTTTCACACACAGTGTGATGCAATTTGCATTTCATCCTCTTGTGTCCTCCCTTCCTCTGGTACTGCCTCTGCCAGTCCTTTTATGATTGCTATCATTGTGCTTGGGTTTTGAAAGGGCTTAAAAATGGCAGCATTCCAAAATTCTTAATGTGTACAGAAATAACATGTGCCACGGAAATGACTTTTATTTTGTGTAGCTTGTTTCTATTTTGTTTATAATTATTTTTTCCTTGCCTGGAGTGACCTAGTGCTAAACTAGAATATCACCACTACAGAGGGTGGGGGAGAGTTTTTTCTCTCTCTCTACAAAAACAAACAAGCAAAAAACCAATTGATCACAAGGGCTAAAGTCTATTTGAATCATTCTAGCTTGTAACTAATAGAAAAGCAGAGGGGGGAAAGCCACATTGGGAGCAAAAAGAGCCTGGCTGATTTGAACTGTGTTTTGCATCATGTGATAAAGAAAAAAAATTGTATTTACTTGTAATTCATGTGACTAGCAGAATATAATACAAGTTAGACTGTCTCAGTCCTGGAGTATTTTCCACCTTGTCATTGTTGTCACACCCATAATCCCCTGCACCCAGCATATTCTTAATTTAGAAGCACATTGTTTGCCAGTTGTCAGGGTACAACATTTTGGAAGTCTTCTATTAAGCTTAGGAAAATGCATTTAGATGAAGCATCTATGCATTACCATGTTAGTTCTGATCGTTTTCTCCAACTACTGAAACCATGAAGCAGTTATTTCGAACTCACAAAGGCTTGACACTTTTTCAAGACTAAGGGCTACTTTTCGGCTCTGGTTTTGACCTGGTGTCTTTTACAAAGAGAGGAGATGGGAGCCAAAGGCTAAATACATGTTTATTTCTCATTATTGACTATGAAATCATTTCATTCTAGTCATTTTTGTTATAAGCACAAGTAAGACACAACAGCAGCAACAACAGACACCCTCCACAAGCCTGCTGCTAAGAGCATTTACAGAAATACCCAGCTGCTGAATTCAAGGGGGCATATACCCTAGAACTCTCCATGAACAAAAGTCCAACTGTGTGTGTATTCCAAGTGACAATGGCAGCTGGAGGATAAGAAGATGCAAAGACAGTACTGTACAAGAAAGAGGCAATGGACGAGACACACAGTGGATGTGAGCACATGGGGAAATAGGCAGTATTTTGGGCTGCTTTTATGGGGAATTTAACTCCAGCCTGACTCTGATCAATGCCCAAGTTGGACCTTTTTGATCCAGCTGTAGGGACAAAACCTAGGGCTAGGAGGGAGTGATTCTCCAGCAGACAGACAGGTTGCTTTAACAGAGATTGCTCCTCATAAAGTGACCCTTTCTGGTGCAATCAGATACATGCCTTTTTCTGGTCACACCAATGGTTGCTGCGGTCACATTTTCACTGCTAATTGGTGGAACTGGTAATCACTTGCACCATGGCTGCAAAGCTGCCCTTTCCCATAGGTTTTGCAGAGAAGGAGTTAATGGTGGTACTTGGGTATATGCACACCAGAAGTTACTCAATGCCATGCAAGAACACACAACACTTTTTTTTTGTGGCTGCAACTGAAGGGCTTCACAATGCCCCTTTTAAAATGGATTTGAATTGCTTTGGTTTCAAAGCCATTTATTTTAATAACTTCTTGATGAGACTATGGGAGAAACTAAATCAGAAAGTCATTCTATATGAGTATGCAGTGAAGGTGACACAGACAGGATAAGGAGGACTTTTGCATGTTCTTCAGAGAGGAGGGCCTCCAATGCAACCTTGACTAATTTTTATATCTCACATGCTGCTTTATGTTTGGAGATAACCCTACTTCTAGTATCTAGTTTTGTCTGCGTATTGGATCTCTTTCTAATTTCACTGTTTGTTATGTTGTATTTTGATGCTTTTATGACTACCAGAAAAATATTTTGTAATAATGGAGTGGTATACAAATTTAACAAAGCCAAAATAAGAACAACTACGGCAGGATACTGAAAGGACATCAGGGTGAAGATGCAGTCTAGCGACATCTGATCAGTCTACCTTGCCTTAAATTAGGTAGGTAAGATTGCAACACAAACCCCCAATGTCATTCGTAGAGAATATCACTGAATCCCAAAACCACTGTATTTCCATGAAAACATGCTGGGCCATGTTACATATGTGCCTCTTCTTGAATGAAACTTAAGTTACAACTCTTGTATATTAGCATCCCCGGAACGGCAATACTGACCTTCTTTGCACTCCAGGGCCACCCGAGACTCCAAGTTGTCCATCTGCATCTGCAGCCTCTTGAGAGTGAGGTCGTTTTCACGGGACTTGCGCTTGTAGGCAATGAGCACGATGATGACTATGATGAGGAGAAGGCTGCCTCCTGCTGCAATGCTTACGATAGCTGGCAAGGTCAGCAGGCTGTCCGAGATCACATTCACTGAGCCAGGTGAGAAGACAATGCCACCCACATGCACCTAGTCAAATGAAAGACATGAGGATCAGCCATCAGATTCCACTGCAGCACCCAGGAAGGCTGAACGAAGGCAGAGGGAACACCACGTACTCAGGAAGGGTCATATGTGTAAAGGAACAAACAGTTTGAAGAACTGCTGTTACAGAACACAGAGGTGCTGGGGCAACGGTTACCATCAGGAAGAAGACACTGAGTAATTCCCATGCCAATCCCCATGTCAGAACAAGGAAGAAAAACCAACTCTCACTGCTCTAGTTGTTATCTTAGAGCCTTTTCACACGATCCCTAAACTCCGCAGCAAATGGCTCCCAGCTCCGGAGCTTAAAATTGTTTCCCCACCAGCTCCAGAGTTTACAGAAAATTAAGTGCGACCACGCCCACCTAAGCGTGTCCTAGCGCACTTTTCAAGTACCTGCTCTCCAGGGCTGAAGAATTCCTGATGCGGATGTAACTTAAGAGTGCCGGGCTCTCCTCGCTTCTGTTTGTTTTTTTTTGGCCCCCCACCCCTTTAAGAGCTACTTAAGAGAATGGAATGCTGCGGGGGCAAGAGTAAGACTGCAGAACGGAGGTGAGCCACATTCTTTTCTTCCTTTTTTTCCTCCCTCCCCTCACGCAGCCTGCAGCCAGGAATGCGGAGGGGGTGGGAACACAGGAACAGCGACAAGCCCCCAAGATCTCTTGTCCGAATTTAAGTGGATCTTAGGGGTCATGTGAAAAGGCTCTTAATAGGGTTTCTTTTTTCAGAAACCCATGTCTTCAAGGAAAGGTGCCTGTCAAAAAAAAATCCCCTGCCCATGTCACTTCTGCTCTGGAAATCATTCCCCAAAGGCGAAAGAAAACACAGTAGATTGCCAGGACACAGATGGGGCCATGCAAGCAGTATCTATCTTTAGAAAGGAAGGGCACAGCCTATTTGAAACACTGAAAGCATCAAGTTGTGATAAATACGTCATTGGAGCACTATCACCACTTTTCTTCTGATTATCTGATGGCTCCATTTGACTTTCATTTCAAAGGCTTTCAGTGTCCTTTTGTAAACCAGGGACATTAGAGACAGAAAGACAATTTTATTGACAAAGGCGTTTAAAGGGGAAGCAGAGAAGAAGGGGCAAAAACAAAAGGAGAGTGGAATGGCAGGACCTGGGGGAGACTAGGGGACTGTAGGAGAATTAAAAAAAATAGACTTAATTCTGAACTGGGATTTTGCAGAACATACAACAAGCTCTTACAAATGGAAATACCACTGAGTAGGGACTGTTGTTGTTGCTGTTGTTGTATCATTACCGTCATGACCGACTCTTCGTGACCCCATGTCCATGGAGTTTTCTTGGCAGGAATACTGGAGTGGCTTGCCAGTTCCTACTCCAGGCACAGACAGCGCCTGGTATTCCCTGGTGGTCGCCCATCCAAGTACTAGTCAGGCCTGACCCTGCTTAGCTTCCAAGATCATGAGAGATAGGATGTGCTCAGGGCATCTAGGGAGCAAGAAAGGAATGTACTAGGGAGGGCACTATTGCCAATAGGAGCTCCTATGCCTTAGCCTCAGGAAGTATGTGATCCTGGGTAGGCAAGGCAATTTACTTGAAAGATATAAGGAGATGGAAAATATGAAATACCACTTCACAGAACTGGCTGCTGGACCGACTTCTTTTGAGGAAAGGAAGCATTTTAGCCTTACTTAGATCTCCTTAATAAACAATGAGATGGAAATATAAAAATCTTGATCCAATAAACACCTCTTATTTATAGTGTTTCTTTTTAGTTTTTCTTAATGGATGAACTTGGGAGAAAAACATCAGCCACATCATGGAAGCTTGGTTAAAGCTTCAGAGTTTTATTTATACACAGGAAATGACCTTCTAAGTGGAGTATGTCTTATCAGGAATGATAGGCAAAAAAGGATGTTTTAAAGCAGATACAAGGCATGTTTCTTCTAGCAGTTTGTCACAGCTAGAAATACTGTACTAAGAGGAGACACAGACTTTTTTTAAAAAAAATATTCAACTGCAATTGTTGGGCAAAACCTTCTTATTAGATGGCTTTCAGGGAATTTTTTTTTTTAATAAAAAATGACACTGTCACAAGTTGACAGGCTTGGAAGAAGATGGATTGCTAACTTGAAAACCACATTCACCTATAGCAATAGAATAACTTTCAAGCATCTCAAAGATTCATATAGCCTTAAAGTAAACCCTAATGCTAACTCATTTTTTTCTGTGGTAAATTATGGAGCTATTAAGACTAGCTATTGTAGCAAAGATATATTGACTTGCATGTCCTTTAATACTGTAATATCCTTTCTCACTTGTCAGCCATACTTCTATCATGATATAAATAAGCAAAATGTGGCATTTCTTAACTAAGAGAAGGACTAGACCCAAGCCACTGATTAAAAAGACTGTAAAAATGGAAGCATTTCAAATTAAAGAAGGCAATTAATATGTGTCTAGATTTTGCTTTTCCCATTGTTATTTTTTTTAAAAAAAGAATGTTTGAGTTTGTTCTGGAATGTGCCTTGGCTATATGTAGATTAACAGTACAAAGATACTTAAATTGTACTCGTAACAAAAAAGACAGCCTGATCATGTCTTCAGCCTTAGTTTCAGCTAGTGTGGAGACAAGGCATCTGTTTTCAACTGCTAAGCATCTGGTGCACCCGCTTATATCTTTTGCCACCTTCAAGAGGTCTTGCTGCTATAATACTAGTTAAAGGTGTGACAACACTTTTTTTGTCTTTCGACAGCTGTGGCATTTTGCACTTTCCAAGGAGTAGTTCAGAACATGGTATGCTTTAGTCAGTGCTGTTAAAGATTCTCATGCAAAATTCAAGCTGTGCCAGCATCTACCTGTGCAATACGCCTGCACATAGGCACACACAGAATCCCCTACATGTGACTGCTGAAAATGTTGTACAAATACAACACCAATCATCTTTTCCCACCAGTGTTTAACTCTACATGGCCTTATCTGTTCATATTTATAAGCTGACTCTGATGAATAAAGCTGTTTCATTGCATGATCTTATAAAGTTGGGTTATTTAGAAAACCTTTGAGCTGCTTTTCAGTGAAAATCCTCAGAAGCATAGAAAGATATTCACGTTGATTTCTTGTGTTTCCTGAAAATGTGAGAGATGAGGGAGTCCTTTGTTATTATCAACCCTAATCCCTCAGTTTCCACATCAGAACAAGAAAAGAAGCCAGGGCAAAGAGTCTGTGGTTGCAGAAAAGACCAGAGGAAAGGCTTATTCCTGGATCTTACCATAACTTTGTGTTGCCCAGTAAGGTTTGGAGGCTCACACAGCAGCTGGGTCTCAGAGACAGTGACAGCACAAGGCGTTTCTCCAATCAGAACAGTGTAATTCAGCTTTGCTCCACCAGAGGCAGGGGGACACAGATTTTTACCCTGTGGGAAATAATATACAGCAAATACCTTCACCTTTTTCTGGTAAGCGTAGCCTTCAATTGGCTTAAATCCTGTTCTGCAAGTTCGGCTGTGTAATGTTGATGTTGTTATCAGGCCTAATAATTCTTTGGAAATATAATATAGTATTTCCAATCTCTCCACCCTCATCCTGTTGAAGGCCTCAATTTAATTTCAGAAATTAAAGACTTAGTTTCATCTCACAGCCCCCCAACAGCTTTGCCTCAATGAATGGGATTCCACGGGAATCTTTTGGCTGCTACTTTAAAAAAAAATCTGATATCATAATCAGCCTTACATAACCAAATTTATTGAAACATGATTACAGCCATTATATGCCATTTACTTCTCACAAACATCTCTGTATCATCTTTTACCAATTGCTGGTATCACTCACAGAACACATTTCTTATACATTCTTGTACAGTTTAATGAGTTACTTTTTTCTAATGCTCCTGGAGTGATATAGTTCCAAGTCTACTGCATCTAAATATCTAACTCCGTATTTTTGTAACTCTGTTTTATAATCCTGCAGTGTGTTTCCAATAGGCAGTGTGCCCCCCTTTACTCCCCCCTTGCCTACTGCTGACTTCTTTTTCAAGCATAAGTGAAAGCTTTTGAGAATCTTAGCAATTTATGGTTTATCTACTCAAGGGTCAGGGAGACTGCCAGCCCAGGCCCTTGTGTTCTGATATTCTATGTTATCCCACTATCCTCGTTTTATTCTATTAGCTTCAACTCAAATTGTAACATAAGGGAAAATAACCCAAATGGTAACAATAATGCAATTGGCCTAGAAGCATGGAGAGAGACTGAAACCATTAATTACATAAGAAGCCAGTCCAGCTGAGGAAATCAAATAAGCAGATTTAAGGTAAAGAAACGAGAAAGCCGGGAAAAGTCTGTGAGTATGCACCATAGTCAATCTGATCCAATCCTAAGCAGCCTAATGTGGCAAACACATAAGAAGCACTTGAGGACTCATAACAGAGATTTTTTAAAAGAGATTTGAAGAAATAATGGTGGATTTTGTCACATTTTATTGAACAATCCAGATGATCATAACTGACTGGGAGGTGATTGGCCATGGAGGCAGGGGTTCAACCTAGGAAGGGGTTCTCAAGGGAAAAAAAACAATGAATACAAAAAATTAGTCCTAGAACTTGAGAGGTAGGACAGGGAGATGTAACAAACAGATAGCTGTGTGTGCTTTTAAAAAGTGCTAGTTTGATACACGACTGACAAAAAACAACATGAAATAGTGTTTGTGGCCCAAACTTGATGAGAACAGTTGGCACATCATCTTAAGGGGAACTCCATTGGGGACAAACGACAGTCCTAGGAAGAGACTGCTTCCCTTAGTATGGTGCATATTGACTTGTTTTTGTTTTGTCATCAAGACAGGAAGTAGATATCAGGTTCATTTGTAAGTATGGTTGATCAGGTGTAAAATTCTGAAAAAAATTGTGCATCTCAAAGGAAAACGTTGTACTAGCAGGAAAGAAGCATTTCTCTTTAGGTGTGATTTGATTGTGATAGTCCAGCCAATTTATTTATAAATTTATTTTAGAGTATTTTTACCCCACCTTTCTCCTTGGAAAAAGGACCCAAGGCGGCTTACAGGATGAGGGATAATATACAGTCCAGTACAATTAAGAGATGCTCAAGTATTGAGAACAGGGAATTGAGGGACATCTTACATTAATAGACATGAGACATTACATTAAAGCTGTAAGAAAACATGAGCAGTTAAAAGGGTGTAAAGTTCCATGTAAAGATATGAGTGATGGAAACTAACATTGAAAATGTAGTGTCAATGTAAGCCCATAAGGTTATAAGTAGTTATAAACACAAAGTCTATGTGATCCTGTAGATTCATATAAAATACACATAATAAGTAAACCATCATTCAGGGAAAGCTTGCCTGAAGAGAAAGGTCTTTGCCTGTTTCTGGAAGGACAGCAGAGATGGGGCAGTCCTGGCCTCTAGTGGGAGGGAGTTCCAGAGTATGGGCGCAGCAGCTGAGAAGGCCCTTTCATGGGTTCCCACAAGACGGATCTGTGAGGGTGGTGGGATGGAGAGAAGGGCTCCTCCTGATGACCTTAACACCCGAGTCAGTTCATACTGTGAGATTCGATCTTTGAGGTAGCTAGGACCCAGGCCTTACGGTGCTTTGTAGGTCAAGCCACCCATATGGAAGACTTAAAATTAGAGAGCTTTAAGGATTTGTCATGCTAGCAAAACCATCCTATCTGATATTGTAATATCAAGAAAACATGCCAATGGGGTAAGGAAAAAAATCAGGATATATTTCTCCTTGCAGTCATTCTATCTGAACATCAATAATAATTAAACATAATTTTAAGAAATCCACTGTGGTTGCAAACAGCAGTGAAAGGCAGAATTGTGTCACATGTAGAGATATAAAACTTCAAGAATTTTAAAGCCACTAAAATATTTTTAAAAACCCAGAAAAATTGGGAAAACGTTTTTTTTCTATTTCCCACCCCAAATTTCCCCACATTTTATAATTTGAGTCATATGACTTGACATTATGGGGCAGAGAAGATGAGTGCAACGAGTAAGGAGCCATGTTCTACAATACAAGATTATGTGTGGGTATAGCGGACATTCACTGGTTGATTTCTTAACTTGGAACATTCTACAGTGATGGCAAAATGGTTAGTGGGCTGGTTAAGTTCACATATACAAGGAAAGAATAAAAAGGCTTGACTGACTTATGAAGTATCAAAAGAGCTGAATGCTTAAAATTTTGTTCACCCTTGTTTATATAATATTATATACACTTCAAATGTATCAAGACTTTAGACTGTGATCTTACCTTCAGGATAATGGGTGAGCCTGGCTTCTGGTCCAAGATGCCACTGGCACTTAGAAGCTCAAAAGTAGGGTTTGGGTAGTAGATAAACTTGGTGTCGTTGTAAATCAGCAAGGACTGAACATTGTTAAAGATGAAGCCAAATTCATCAGGTCGTTCAACAGTGTCCAAACCAGGTCGGTACTCAGAAGTAAGCGAGGGAGCCAGACATGTGAGGGTGGTTGTATTCACAACTTTACAAACCTGGAAGCAGATCATCATGGCAGGTTTATGCATGGAATACAATATTTTTTGTCTCTTGATACAATCTGGATATTTTCAAAATAGTATTCAGCCAAGGCTTGTGGAATTTAAGAAGCTCAAAGTAAAATAAAAGACAAGGTTGAGACTCTTTTTCCAACTGTTTTCAGACACAGCTAAAGTGGGTGGGTGGTTCTCTCTCTCTCTCTCTCTCTCTCTCTCTCTCTCTCTCTCTCTGCATGAGTATGTGTGTGAGACAGAGATGTGAAAGAGATCTATTTTCTCTCCTCACATTTTTTCCTAACAGCCTTTTAAAGATGTCCTTGCAAGTTATTGGAAGTTAATCAAAATGTATGATACTGAGAGGTTTAGCACAGCATCATTGTGTGGGAAATAAAGTGAAAAGTTATAAATGCACAGCACACGGAAATATTTCCATACTCTGTTCACAGGGCCATAGAAGTTCATGTTACAGCAACAAGTACACGTCTATTTTAATCACTGCAATCATACTGTCACAATCACTATCATAAAACTGTGTAGCCACAGGCATTAACTTGATAAAAAAAGTAGCCACCAGCTATCCTTGTACACAGGAGGGTCTAGCAAGATAATCCAAGATCAATTTACTTATTTTTGTACAAGCACATAGAAAAAATTACAGTATAACCATAAAATTGACATCAAAAGACTCCACCGACTTCCATGAAAGTTGCTAAACCAAATTGTGGAATTTTTCACAATTCCATATCCTGGTAAATCTTCAAGAACAAGAGAAAAGCAAGCAAACAGATCTGCAAACAAAATCAAGCTTCTTTGGATTTTACTGACATTCTGGACCAAGACAAAATCTCCATAGATTACAAAGCTTATCATCAGTCTCCTCAGTGCTTAACATCCTGTTTTCTTTTTTAAGACTGACATTTTTCAAAATTTCAGCGCAGTAACAAAAGTTTCAATAGACGTAAGAGACATGGGGTGTGTAGTCAAGGCTGCAATATAATAAACAAAAATTTGAGCTCCCTCTCTTTTGATAATTAGTTCCCAACCTTTTTGAGTTGTGAACCTCTTTAATCAAGCCATCCCTTCTCTGAACTTAGAGTCTCCTTCCTCCCCCAAAGAACCTGTTTCCCATACACAGATATATACGCCAATTTTAATATGCCCTGAAAGATCAAGAAGAAATGATCTAACAAAGGCTACAACACATTTTAGGATTCCCAGTGGTGTAGTGTATAGAGTGAAGGACTATGATTCCGGAGAATAGAATACAAATTCCCAATTGACTATGGAAACTCAGTAGGGCTGTGACCCCTTAAAGACTAAACAATAAACTTGAGTATGTCATTTTAGAGATTGTAATCCATTTCCTAAGACACATGGAGGAAAACAGATATATCACCATTCTAGGGCATTCTGGGGTCCTTTTCCAAGGAGAAAGGTGGGGTAAAAATATTCTAAAAGAAATAAAAATAAATAAGATGGGTACTTGGTACGAGACAAGCCTAACCCATATGCCAGTACACTGTCCTTCTAAGTGGGTCAGAGAGGCACCCAGAGGTGCACCCCAATACTCACCCTAACGTCACCCGTAACTAGCCTAACCCTAGCCCTTGCGCTAACCCATCTTAACCCTAAGCCAGATCTACTTGCATTGCACTACATGCAAGTACGTGAGATGCAACGGGTGCAAAGTCTGCCAGTCCGTCACTTGTGGCTCTGGCTGACTCCTGCAGCTGCCTCCAGGAGCCCGCTACCCCCCCAAACCAGTACTAACAACAACAAAAAAACGAAAAAATGAACCGACTAATGTTTGCGAATTTTCGCGAAAAACGAAACGAGCCGAAACGGGCTGCCTCCGACACACGGCAACTCGAAAACGTCATTTTCCCTAGTCGTGCCCATCTCTAGTAATGACACAACGCACACACAAGTAGTGCCCAAAGGAAGTGTCAAATCATTAGTGCCTGTTTCATGAAAAAGGCAACTAGCTTAGCCTATCAAATGCCAGATGTATCTTTGCTATTTTCTAACTCTCATTCATTAATTTTGCAGATAAGGAATCCTATCTCTTGGTTGCATAGGGTAAAAGATGTTTTTTCTGCCTCTTAAGTTAGGATTTCATCCTCTCATGTTGAGTGATAAGAATATTTGAGTGACCAAGCTGCTTTCCTTAAAGGGAACTAAATGATGATCAAGTATTGTGTCTAGCTAGAATACTGAGAACACAACAGCACTTCCTGTGACACTGATATATCTCAAAATCTACTTAATTGTTAATAAGATTAGGCCATCTTATTTTGAATGTCAGTTCTGTGCTTCCGATGCTGTCTGGCAGTAAGAAGGAATGTTTTTCAGGGACCATGCCCGTTTTACTTTTGTTTTCATCACCCAAAGCTCTATTGTTTTCACCTTTCAGTGCATCTCTAATGAGAACAAATAAGGAAGACAGCAATGTCTGCCAGACAACATCAGAACGTTTCAGCATACAGTATTGCTCTATCACTACCATTATTTTTAAACCCATACCATTCAGAGTCATGAGAATCTCAACTGCAATATTGTGTACAGTTAAGTGCACTTAAATTTCATATTTATTAATGGGATTAGAGGGCAAATAACTGTGTGCAGGAGTGCAGTTATCCATTTTATAGTTTGGAGTCCTGAGTGATATGGGGAAGTGTCTGAATCGTGAATTTTAAAAGGGAAGTCACCAGAGGCTACATTTTCACAGATTTATATAATCCCTCTCTACAAAATGGCAAGCAAGCATCATAAAAGCAATCAGCTCATCTACCCAGTATTTTAGGAATGTGTATCTACATGCCTTATATCAGTCTGACAAGAGGTACTCATGACCTCAGCTGTCAATATCCAATCTGGTCTGAAGATTTTTTTTATTAGCTCTGAACTCCTGGTGACTGCTGGTAACATGCACACTGACAAAGTCATGTTTCCTTGCAGTAAAATAAACCTGTTCCTTGCAGAACCACTCTTGAAAGCATGAAAAGGCATCAATAAATTATTTTCTTTTATGGCATTCCAGACTCCTTGCCAAACAACAATATTTATCACTGTAAAACATCCAAGAACAACATGGCTTACGAGGGTAACAGCTTCATCTATGAATGAGTGTGAGAGACATAGTTGTTCTGAATGTTTTGGTTTGGGCAGAGCCAACACATGTATGCAAAAAGGCTTTTTGCCCAATTCCAAAGCTCAGTCTCAGGATCAGGCCATCTGAACAGGAAAGACAACATAAGAATACATTAATAGCAAAATTGCACAACAAGTGGAAGAAAGGTAAAGCAATTTCTTTAGGTCATGATCTGGGAGCACAGACCACATGAAGCATAGGAAGAAAGCAAACTATCATAGTGTAATTGTTTCTCTTTCTTTCTTTGTTTAGCTCAGTAGAGCTTGGAAAATTAAGAAGAATCCATTTCATGATATGTTGAAGTAATTCATATTTGATCAGGGTTGGGATAATGCTCTAGATTCCAGAACATTGTTCTATTACTGCGCTCAGTTATTCCTTCAGTATCTAGAAATGTCAGAGATTGAATGTTTGACCTTCTGCATTCCCTTTTTCCTCTACCGTTCACCTTGATTGCTGTTCTAATAACTAAAGGCCAATCTGGACAAGATACCGCTCAGAGATTGAATAATCGTTAGAGATAAAGAGCCTTTAAAGAGTAACTTTCATGTTCATTTTCTCTTTGTTTGTTTGGATTAGAACCTTGGAAAAGCCATTCACATCATCTTCAGTTTCACAGCTAGAACTGTGAGTTATTTGGCTCTAAGTGAAAGCAGATTGAATTAGTCAAAAGAGATCTGAATTTCAATTAAGTTAGATAGAAGAAGATATAAGTTATTTATTTATTTATTGACTTTAATTTCTGTATTCCTGCTTATTTATATCCCAAGGGGTAAATATTTTTAAATGTAGGTAAAAGTGACAAAAGTCACAACAAACAAACAGACAAACAAAAGAACAATGATAGTTGTGAGTTTTTTGGGCTGTTTGGGCATGTTCTGGACGTTTTTCGTCCTGATGTTTCACCAAATTCTGTGGCTGGCATTTTCAGAGGGCAAGGAGCTCAGGGAACTAGGAGTTCTCTCTGAGTGGACTTTTAAGTTGTGGGAAAGAGGAAACTTGTTCTATGCAGGAGAATAGGTGTTAGTCATTGTATCATGACGAAGGGATTAAGAAGTTTCACTGCAATTAGGGGTGGCAGCGATCCTTGTCTGTGGTTGATAGGTGTCCTTGGCTGTTCTATTGTGTGTGAACTGATCACTCTTGCTTCTGGCTGGGTGGGAAACATTGAGCTTTTACCTTTTGCAGACTGTAGTTTTCAGTATTGGGATCCAGGCTTTGTTGATTTTTAGACTTTCTTATTTTTTACTGAAACTGTGCTTATGTCTGTGGATTTCAGTGGCTTCCCTGTGTAGTCTGACATAGTGATTGCCTTTCATGTTCTTTGATTCTGGTCTGGATGTTGCAATTTGTGGTCCCAAAATATACCTGGCCACAACTACAAGGTATCTGGTCAGTATAAACCTGCAGTGGTGAGTGGGGCCCTTTTGTCCTTTGTTGACTGTAGTATCTGTTGTATTTTTGTGGTGGGTCTAAATACTGTTTGTAGGTTAGTTTTTTCAACACTTTCTCCAGCCTCCATGTGTTGGAGGCTGTTTTTCTTCTTCAGTTTGTTGTTGTTGTTGTTGTTGTTGTTTTGTTTGATGGCTCTTTTGATTTCATTCTTTGAATAGCCATTTGCCTGTAGGGCCCAATTCAGGTGGCTGAGTTCAGTGTTGAGAAATTCAGCTTCACAGTTTCAGTTAAGAACAATGCTTCTTAACCTCGAACTTGAGATTTATTAAAATACTCTATTGTAAATTCTGTTAACTGGCTGAATAGGTTTCTTAATGAATGAATGTTGTTTTTAAATCCATAGCTGTGCAGATACGAAAAGCCAGGGGCCAGTTAATCCTCTTCTCATTGCAACCATGCCTTACACACAACATAACCATTGCTGATTGAGACAAATTGCATGTATCATCTGCAAAGCATGAAGGCCACTAGGGTTAGAAAATAATGCAGCCGTTTCCAATTTGGTGTCCTCCTTATGAGTTGTACAACAGCTCCCAATCCATTACCTACAGTTGTTACAGGTTGGTTGTGGTGGCTGGGATTGTAGTCCAGAATAGACAACTCTAGCCATCAAGTTAAGAAGTCTACCTGATGTCTTGCAGGCTGTTTTCTTCTTTGAAGGTTTTTCTCTTAAATTGCATTATACAGTCTGCATAGTTGCATATACAATTTATTTTTGTAATAAACTGCTGAAAAACATATGGAATAGCAGCTGGGTTCCTTTAGAAATATTATCATTTTTTCTGGCTCATAAGTATATTTTACTGGAGGTGCAATGTGAATCAAAATTAAGAGTTAATAATGTTTTATTCAAGACTACATTGACAACAAAGATTCCACTAAGGTGGCAACTCTTTGGAACTTCTAAAGCTTGTTTATGCACAAAGGATATAAAGAGAGCTTGGCTCCATAGGATTACTATTATTTTAGAGGTTTGAATGGAAGTATGTCTTTAGTCACTGGTGAATTGTATGGTGAAATAGGGAAGTATAAATGTAAATTTCCTGGACTATGCTCCACATTCATGTAGGTCAGAGGTAAATCATGTGCTTAGCCGTAGTCTCCCATCTCTTCATTTTATGAAGCTCTAATAGTTCCACACTGGCCCTTAGGTCAGCCACATTGTCATGAAGCAGGTGCTCAATGGGGTAGGCTCAGTATAGACATCAATCCCATTGTGTCTCTGTCAAACCTTCATTGTTGGTTTGCTTAGTGCACCTCTCCCTTCTGCTGAGGGCTTTTGTTTGACTTGGATGATATATAGCAGTGCTTACAATGACAGAAGTGCCATATGTGTCCATTGTCTCTTGCTAAATGAAGTTTCTCCAGATGTCAGAAGTTGTGGAGCAAAACAAAACTGAGCCCTTGAGGCTCACCATGATCATGACTCCAAAACGGATTCACCTAATGTACTCTAAGATGTGACTGCACAGAAGCTAATCACAAACTGTGCTTGGGATACAGGATACCATCCCCAGTTGTTCATAAAAAGTGTTATGTAGAGCAAGACAACCTCAACAAAGTAATTTCCACTGCTGAACAGTTCTAACCACCAGGAAGTTCTTCCTAATGTTCAAATGGAATCTCTTTTCCTGTAGTTTGAAACTATTGTCCCGAGTCCTAGTCTCTGAAGCAATGAAAAACAAGCCAGCCCCCTCTTCGATATGACAACCTTTCAGCTATTTAAACATGGCTATCTTATCCCCTCTCCACCTTCTTTTTGTAAGACTAAACATTCCCTAAGCCGCTCCTCGTAAAACATATGTTCCAGACCTTTAACAATCCTGGTCGCCGTCCTCTGGATCCACTCGAGGATGTCAATATCCTTTTTAAATTGAGGAGCGCAGAACTGTTCACAGTACTCCAGGTGTGGTCTGCCCAGAGCAGAATAGATTCTGGCACTCAGTGATGAGACCAAAGCAAGGATTTACATCCTCATTGCAGTCTCTGTCTGAGACGCTCAGAAGATCATTTTTTTCTTCATCTGATGTTCTCCCTCTTATAGCCAAATTCTACATAAACACAACAGCAGGAAGTGTGTTGTGTGGCTGAAATATTGATGTGTACAAATATTACTTGCTATAATTCACTTGAATAGATACATAAGGACCGACGCCTCTAAGGTATAATGTCTCTATCTGCTAAAAAAAATAATAGAATGCGCCGTATTATGCCTCCCTTAACAAAAGGGCAGAGGTTACCTCAGTTAATAGTCTGTGCTGTTGATTCCTTTTATTAAAACAGCAATCTATCAACAAGCACAGTAAATAATGTTCCTCCTTTCAAGCACTGATGTGAACAAGCCTACCATCTGTACACTTGAAATGCAGTTAGCTACCTCTGAGGTCTGAGGGTTCTTTTTAAATGAAATCTTTACAAACAAACCACCTGAATAATAAATTATGTGCATTTATGTTTTTATTTTCATTTATTTTTGTTTTGTTTTTATTATTGGTTAGCCAGGGAGGCATCTTTGTTCAAAGAGCCTTGCAGTTTTGAAGCAGCTTTAGTTTCTGTCAGAATTCAGAAAATGAAACAGTAAGCAGAGGCATTACCTTGCACCACCAAGTAAGTAAAGCACCTTTGGAGCACATGGGATGGAACTGTTTCATTAACAGTTTGAAAAATTTGGCTTATGTGGGTTTTGATCAAAAGATTTGTGTGAAACAAAGATGCAGTGCATCTAAGAAATAAGGTGTTCACCAGTGGAATGGCATCCAGATTGAGACGTTTGCAATTTTGTGAAAAAGAGTACCTCCAGTGACATGGAAACCATACTGGCTAGATGATTTCTTTTGTTATAGAACAAGAAAGTAACTTCCCACGTTCTACCTGATTTTCAGTGCCTCACTGTTTTCAGCCTCTCTTGCATTCCAGTAAGTAAGCCTTAAAAGTAGGCAACAGTGTGGAGATTAACAAACAAACAACACAACTGTAAACAGAATGGATCAATTGATTGATAAATCGATAGACAGACTTAAAAAAACCTGCATTTATTGATGATAATTTGTTTTAAATATGATAAACTCTTGTTGAAAACTATGCCTTATAGCAAGCAGGCAGATAATACACCAGTAACAATATGTCTCACTGGGTGTCACTCCTAGAATTCTATATATTGTTGCCTGTAGGTAAACTTCACTGAATTCAATGGCATGGATCTTTTTTTTTTTAGATTGTAAGTGTGCAAGACATATGGAGTAGGGATGGGCATGAAACGAGCAATTTTTAGTTTTCGTTTTCATTTTTTTGTTTTGTTATGTAACAAAACGAAAAACGAATTTTGTCTCCAAAATAAAACAAAACGAACCAAAACACCAGAAATTTTGCCATGTGTTTCGTTTTCATTGCGGCAAATACATTGAACTGTAATGAATGCTAACGAAACAGCAATTTTTCATTTTCATTTTCATTTTTTGTTTCGTTATGTAATGAAATGAAAATGATTTTTTTGCAAAAATTCACGAAAAATGAAAACGAACCGAAACGGACCCCCTAAACGACAAACGACAAACGAAACACCAATTTTTTTGAGTCGTGCCCATCTCTAATATGGAGTTCTAAAGTGCAACCTTCATCTTTTTGTTCTTGCAAAGAACAGAGGAGGAAGAGGAGGAGGAAGAGGAAGAAGAAAGAAAGAAAGAAAGAAAGAAAGAAAGAAAGAAAGAAAGAAATTGTCAAAGCACCTGAAATGTTGTTTATTATGCTCAAAATGTTTTGGAAGTCAGGCTCTGAAAAACAGCAAAACCACAGTGAACTATAGTTGCACATTCTCATTATCGTACTCAACCAGTTTTGTTTGAAGTAGGTGCAAAAGCAAGTACACAATAAAAAATACCCCTGGTATACATTGTAATAGCTATCACAGAATAATATATTCATTAAAGGTAGGTGGCATGTCTGTAGATAGCTGTGTTCTGAGAAAACAGCTGGTTATAATTTTGTACATACCACAAAATATTTTAATGCTTTTCAAGCTTTTGAATCAACATTTTCATACATGCTTATTTCAGCGTAATTGAAGAAGGAGCTGAAATGCTGCAACATGTTGGGCACGGGAAAAAAAACCCTTCTCCCACATGCTGAGAGTTGTTTGTCTCCTTTTCCCTTTTGAGGCTATTAAGGGACTTTGCTTTTGCTTGTTCCCTGCCCACAAATAATCGTATACCAAAGAACAGCAACAATGGGATTAAGCTAGTATATCAGGAAAGTGTATCAGGAAAAGACAAAAGACATCTGAGGAAGTGGGCTTGTTCAGAAAAGCTCACGTTAAAATATAACAGTTAGTCTTTAAGGTGCCATGACGTTTTTTGTCATTTTTGTCTGTTTTTGCCTGATATTCTAGAACAGCCTAACTTGGCTACCTCTTCCAAAATTACAATTAATGAAAGCAGTGACTTACATTGACAGATTCCTTGCCGTTGTACTTCACTCTGATCCTAGGTTCCTGTACAACATCCAGGTTGGACCCTGTGACAGTCAGAGGTGTGTGGCCACTGAGGGGAAACAGAAGACATTCAGTTAATAAGGTTTGGCAAGGGGAACTGGGGCAGAGCCCAGTGCCCATGTTTCTGGCAAATACAAATGCTTGTTGAACTCAGCAAGATGTTTTTCTACAGGCTGTACAGGAACTAGGTGACAGAGTGGATTAATATGCCTTCACCCTGACTTTGGCCAGAGCTGTCTCACAAGTTAATTGGATTTTCTGGTCTCATCTGTCCCTCTATTGGGCAGTTACCTCTCCTGTGTAACATTTCTTAGGGTTGGCAGGAGGAAAAAATAAATGTCCGGGACTAAATAAATAAAGACAATAAATTAATCATTGTGCTCAATCGTTTCTGGAATGTCACACACACTCCTAGGGTGGAGAATCTGTGCATTATTGAACCATTGAGAGGAGCAGACTAACATTTTGCCAGTATCTTTTTTTTATTATTATTTAAAAATACGGTTTGACAATTACTACCTATGGGGCACAGATTTAATTAGAAAAAATGGATGTCTGTGAAATAAGAAAAGGCAAATAATGCCTTAAAGGAAGTGGAAATGAAGTTTTCCAAGGTTCTACCTCAGTACAGGTAAGGGTATTTGAAATTAAACTTCCTTCTAACCTCCAGAGCAACGAAGTTGTCAGAACATGGCAAGGATTGTGTTATACCACCTTCCATGTGGAAAACAATCCAAAGCCAACCCAGATGGTCAGGAAAAGTGACCAGGAATTTCACAACAGTGCTGACTATGACATATGGTGACACCGTCCCTAGCCCGAAACTGACCCTGAAATGTACAAAACAAATGTCAACAGCCACAATGTTACACTCCATTTTGTACCATTAGGGATTCTCACGGTGGCTGTAATGTCAGGACTCTCCATAGTTCTAAGGAACTTATATGTGGCTTCAAAATCTCACCCTGCCATTAAGCATACCCTAATATCCTTTATCATATCACTTCTTCTCACCCATCACTGCTTCTGATTATTCCTGTGATAAAATCAGAATATGCCAGGGATCTGTATGCCACAAAGCCCACTGCTTTTGGCTCATTAACTGGCAAGAAGACTAAGAACTACCAGCCAAGTTATCATTGCTATCTGTGGCCAGAAAACCAGAAGTTTTGACCATGCCTGAGGGATACTCAGTATGATACAATTTGGGCAGCATTTGTATGCCACCCTCTGAAGCCAGTGGAGTTGTAATCGCAAAGAAAATGGCCCATCAGTGCTTGCACTGCAAAATACTCCTATACACACCACTATGCATGAAAAGACTGCCTTGAACAGCATGCACTTTTTAATGCTTTGGTTGTCACTGCTTTTGTTTGAGTCCCTGATGCTTTTCAGAAGAAGCCTTTAAGAAGCAGTTGTGGACTTCCCATCAACAGATGGGAGTGACCATGAATCCCCATGTGCTTTCCCAAAATCTTGTCACAGAATGCTATGGGTTATAATTGCCTCAGTAATTACAATTGACTTAATAATGCTGATTTCCTCACACAAGGAGTAGGGATGCCCTAAGTGCTCCCTGCCAAGTTGGCTGCCCTTATGGTTTAGTGAAGAGCAAAAGTGGGTGGTGGGTTGCAAAGCCTTAAAGTGCAAAAAAGGCCCCATAACCACCCGACTTTGCTCCCTGCCAAACTGGCTGCCCTTAAGGTTTGGCAGGGAGCAAAAGTGGGTGACTGGCTGCGAAGCCTTAAAGTGCAAGAAAGATTTCATAATTAGCCACCCACTTTTGCTCCCCACCAAACCGTAACGACAGCCAGTTGAGAGCGGGAGAGCAGAGCAGGTTTTTGAATTCCACACCGAAACAGCACCCTCACTGCTGTGGCACAAAATTGAAAAACCTGCTCCACTCTCCCATTCCGAGCCAGGAACCACCTGCTTGACCCTTGCCTGGCTGAGAATGTGAGGACCCAATCTTGCCAAGCTGTCAAAATCAGCTGTATGGTGGTAGGGATTGGGGTGGTGGTGGCAATGCTTCACTCTTGCCCAAATGGGTGCAGCGAGACCAGGTGGCAGAAATAAAGCCACTGGCTGCTGCTCACCATTGCCACACGGCTGATGTCGACCATTCATTGAGGGGGTTTCTGGCAACCCAGCAAAGCAGGGGATGCTCTTCCCTTGCTTTGCTGGGTCAGGACAGGCTTCCCATGGGAATGCATTGAAAGCCTATTGTAATCCGTTCTTTTTGGAACAGATTAATCAGTTTTCAATGCATTCCTATGGGAAACTGCATTTTGAATGACAAAATTTTTGAATTATGAAAGATCCATTGGAACATATTAAGTTTGTAATTCAACACATCACTGTAAATTCTTTAGGAGCTTGAGAAGGTTGCTCTTGGCAAAGCAAAGCCAACAGGATTTTTAAAAAATCATTGGCCCATCACCTTTAGTCTATTCCTGCATAGCAAACAGAATTATAGATAGCTCTTTCTTCAAAATATGAGATCTGGTTCTTTTTCACTGAGACACAGACTATCTTTCTTTTCTGTCAGAGCAGGCACCAATCAGATCCTTGTTATCCAGAGGTTAAACCAATCAGATCTTTGTTATGCAATGGTTAAACCAATCAGATCCTTGTTATGCAGTGGCTGTGGTACTGCAGCCAAGACTCTGCTTGTGACCTAAATTCAATCCCACCAGGCTCCGCTGGCTTAAGATTGATTCAGATTTCCATCCTTCCATGGTCAGTAAATTCAGTATGAGGCTTGTTTAGGGGTGAGGGAAAATGTGTAGCCTGTAAAACTATTTAATTATTTATTTATTCATTAATTTATTTATTCAATTTATATACAACCTGTCTATCCAAAGGCCACTCTAGGCGGTTCACAACATAACACAAAGTGCTACAATATAAAATACAACAGAAATATAATACAAAACTAAAATCGCAAATAAAAACATAGTTTTTAAAGTCTAAAATGTTGTTGTCTTATAAGACCTCCCTCAGTGTTGGCACCCTCAGATGACCTGCCTGTGATGAACAAGTGACACGGGCCGAACTTTGGGGTAGGAGTCGTTCTGACACATACGAAGGCACTAAACCGTTTAGGGCTTTGCTTGTCAGCTTTAAAACCTTGAAGTCAGTGCGGTAATGGATTGGCAGCCAGTGCAGTATGGCCAGCATATGGGTGATATGTTGGAATCTTTTGGTGCCCGAAACTAATCTGGCTGCTGTATTTTGCACCAGCTGGAGCCTCCGCATTAACTTCCAAGGCAGCCCTATGTAGAGAACATTACAGTAATCTAATCTTGAGATTATGAGTGCATGGACCAACATAGTGAGGGTGCCGGCATCCAGGAAGGTGTGCAACTGCGCAATCCACTGGAGATGGTGATGAGCAGTATGTACCACTGATGCCACCTGGGCCACCATAGTGAGTGCCGGGTCTAAAGTTACACTAAGACTGCATACCTCATTCCGCTCAGCCAGAGTCACACCCCAAAACTGAGGGAGTTTCCCAACCCACCAATGCCCCCCCCGGACTTCCATCTTGCTCAGTCTATTCTCTCTCATCCACCCCAGAACAGCACCTAGGAAACAATCCAGGGATGAAACGGCATCCAATGCAGATGGCAAAAAAAAAAGAGACACAAAATTGGGTGTCATTAGCATACAGGTGACACGAAACTCCATACCTCCTAACACCCCCCCCCCCAGCAGTCTCATATAGATATTAAAGAGCTAAATTGTAAATTTACTAAATTTACTAAATTGAAAACCACTCAGAGAATGCTTAACATGCTATAGGACTACTGTAGCACAATTTGCTTTTGCTTTAATCATGCTCTAAATAAAACGTTTTTAAATATAGAGTTGACAGTAGAGCAATCATCTAAGGCTTGAGCATTCACCCTGACCCCATCCCTAAGATAAACATGTAGAAAGTGACAAATGATTTTAGGGTTTCTTTTCTTCATAATTTATCAAGCTTTCACAGTATTAAAACAGAAGCTGATCATTTTTTTTCCTTCTGCAATGGTTGTAAGTGACATGTATTTATAGAACTTGTGACTATAAAA
The DNA here is from genome assembly GCA_023846285.1 of Phrynocephalus versicolor. NCBI lineage: Eukaryota > Metazoa > Chordata > Lepidosauria > Squamata > Agamidae > Phrynocephalus > Phrynocephalus versicolor. Next base: position 65,135,187 of record JAHTLZ010000129.1, read on the forward strand.
GCATCACTTTGGTCTGAAATTTCATTCCAGTTTGTCTCCCCCATTTCTGGAAAGTGGCATTTAGAAAGAAATACCTACCAGTTAACATTTCAACTATTCTAACAAGACAAAAGAGTGTGTGCTTGTTTTCTAAAACGTTTAAGGAATTTTATCAAAATAGCTTTGACTAACTAATAACTCCATCACATAAAGGTTTTTAAGGGTGAAATGTGTAAGGAAGAAGTATTACATGTGCCTTTTATATAGGATCTGGACAGCAAACCACTGTAATACTATATGTCTGTGAAGATTCTCAGTTATCCAGGTGAGTTTATCTGGAAGTTGAGTCATGGCTACTGGAATACTAATTCTTCTCAACCTCTTTCATACCTACTTGTGTTTGCTTTTCATATGCTATTTGACTGGGAGCAGGCAGTAAGCTAACCAGACACACATTCTGATCAGCACTCCAGCACCAAGAAGACTAATAAGGCCATTACTAATACTAATCATTCAAAATAGCCATGTAATTAATTAACAGGGCAATGAAAAAATGTAGTTTCTAATATTAGAAAAACTATTGTCCCCAGGATACAGAAATGAGACTGTGACTTAACCCTTTTTTCAAGTGAAGGACCTAAAATCATGTGTCTAAAGTATTTTATCGAGGAGTTAACCACACTTGAATTAATGTCTTCTCATTTAACATACAAATCTCTTGGCTTGTGAATTTTGGTTAAAAAAACCTCCACCTGCATAGCAGAAGCACAGTGAGTTACACAACTGAATTAACTTCAAGTCTCCCCAGTAGAGATGGGCACGAAACGAATAATTTTTCATTTTTGTTTTCATTTTTTTGTTTCATTATGCAATGAAACGAGAAACGAATTTTGTCTCTAAAATAAAACGAAATGAACAGAAACACCGGAAATTTTGTCGTGTGTTTCATTTTCGTTACGGCAATACAGTGAACTGCTTTAAATGCTAAAAAAAATCACAAAAATTTCAAATAAATGGTAACAAAACGGTAACAAAATGAACGAAAATGAAAATGAATTTTTTGCAAAAATTTGCAAAAAAACTGAAACGAACTGAAACGGACCCTCTAAACGACAAAGAAAACGCCATTTTTTTTATTCGTGCCCATCTCTACTCCCCAGAGTAGACCTTACTTTTTGCTTTTCATTAAATGGCACTTGCAGTCTCAGTAACTCACTTTGAGACATTGGTAAGAGAAATAATAAAATGTTATATTTATTCACAGGTGAACAGATCAACACCAGATGATTTGGTTAAAAACCGCAAATAAAGATTCATTCATTTAACACCAGCATATAGCTGTACAAAAACAGGCCTTAACAGACTCAGAGCCTGCTTCCAACGCACTCCTGCAGACTACATTCTAACTGCACTTCAGGCTAGAAAGGTCCCTCTCAGTCAGACTTCTTGAAGTAGCATATGAGGTTGAAATAACTCCAAAAGCTTGCAAGCATACTTAAAGCAGAACTATCTTAGAAATATGCCATGCATGAAGACAGACTATTTTGGCCCTAAACAGAAAGGCTTCATATTCAAAGAGCTGAACTGCACTACATGGAAATCAGAGATGTCATCAGATTGTGGTGCACAAGTGACTGTCGGTGTATGGCCTGACCACATCCCTACGGCCTATGGAGGTAGCTGGCTCTTTCTTTGCTTTTCTCTTTGTTCAACTTGTTCTGTGCCATGCAAAACAGAAGTACTAGCTAATTTCTACAACAGGACCATGGTAAGGGTAGAGCTTTAAACTATAACTTTGTGACTATAGGAAGAGTGAATCACCTATGGCGAAAATTTGCATTAGGGGAAAATAATGCTCCTTTTTCTTTTCCATGTAATACCACTGAATTCTCTGAACCTTTGCACCTACTAAAAAGGTGTTCCTGTTGCAATGAACAAGAAATTCCTCCTTAATGCAAGAGGCAGATGTGCCCCCTTGGTCTCTGTCTCCACTTCCTGCAATTTGCAAATTTGCACTCCCTGCAATTTCTACCAATCCCTCCAACGAAGAAGTAGCCTCCGACGTGTCATCATTCCTTTTCCCTGGCGCTAGCCAATCAGGAGCTGGCAAAGACATGCATCATCCCACCTCCCTGTCTGATTGGCCAGCATGTGATTTCCCTCCACTCACACCGATATCTACACGTTTATTGATCTTCCATTATTCCTCTTTCTATGTGTTTGGTCCAAACTATGTGCAGTGAGGTTCTTATGAAAAACCCATTACCTGGCTATGCTCCACTCAGGCTCAATACGCTGAACTTTGGGGTCATCAATGTATTCAAATTGCAGCATGCTCTCTATGTGGGCCCGGTCTACACCAACTGAGACATGTACAGTCCCTAGGCCATGACTTGAAGGTGCAGACACACACACAATTTCATTCACAGACCTCCTGTAGGAGAGAAGGGACAAAAAGTAGAAATTTTAACAATCTGTCTCCAAAGAAACAACCACGTTATGCTGCTTTAGCATGTTGGCAAATTAGGGAAGGAAAGAAGGAAGGAAGGAAAAATTATTGTGGCACCATAACGATTAACATACAATTTGATTCTGTTTCATGGATCAATATCCACTTCCCCAGACACTTGTAAGTCCTACTACAATGCCATCTAGATTTATACATAACCTGATGGTGGAAGGTGCCATGACCAAGTGAAGATACAGAAAATTAACAAAATGGCAAAGCACTGTTAGCAGAAAGATACACACCATTCTATTGTAATCCCCATTCCTGTGGGACTAACCTGTAGGTCCCTTCTGATGGAGCTTCTTAAATAAAACAGTAACAAACATCATAGGCCACATTAATAGTACAACTATTTGGATCAGGTCTAGTGTTGACATGTAATGCTGGTAAAATGATTGAATACTAGAGTCTACCTGGGAGGCAGCAAGGAAACTGCCGTGGTACTTTAGTTCTTCAGAACGTACCCTCTAGAGAGCCTAAATGACAGTGAGACTGCCTCTCCCAGAAAGTATTGCAGCAGGTTTGTTTGTTTGTTGACATTCAAACTGGAAACAAACCTAGAGCTAGATCACACAGAGCCAAATATAGGTCTCTGTGGGTGAGGATCGGTCTGTGGACCAGAACCCACAGAATTTTGCCAAGGGAATCCTTGGAGAATTAAGGGAGACAAAGTCCTAAAACCTCCCAGACAAAACCAAAAAGAAAGCGAATGCAGAATATAGGCATCAAGCAAGTTTGCAGTAGAACATTTGACTCCTGTTTCAGTTAAAGAAGAATAAATGAAACCTTCACAAAAATATATTGCAGAATGGATTGCTCCTGTTCAGGGTTCCTGCCAACTAGCAACGTTCCTTCTCAGGACACACCATTCAGTCCCTGGTAGTTTGGAAACTGCCTATCAGCATTCTGTACCTGCTGAGAATTTTCAGTCATCACAGGGCTGTTTTGAATATATCCTTCCTTGCTGCATTTAGTACATCCTCTCCCCCATAAGTTTTGGAGTATCTTTCAAACCTGCAAGCCCTCAAATTCAGGAAATGGTTCTTGGGGAGGTTGATAGGAAATGTCATTTTGGTTAAAACAGGAGTCACACTCAGGAAATGAATTAATCATTAGTGCATAGTATGTCTAGTATCTTTCATCCTAGGGTGTGAACATATCTCCTTTTTTCAATTATAAAAGTTCCTACTTTATAAATGGATACAAATTAGAGATGGCCATGAAATGGAAAAATAGTGTTTCATTTCATCTTGTTCTCTGAGTTTTGTTTCATTTCACTATAAAATGAATTTCAAAGTAGTTTTGTTATGAAAGGAAACAAAATGAAATGAAACACTATGCTCCCCTCCTAAAGGACCCAGGGGATCAAGTGATTTTAGTTCAGCCCCTGAAATTTGGAAAGGTTTGGGGGCCTGGGGACTGACTAATTAAGGTCCAAAGGGGGTGTCCCTAGAGGGAAAAATACTTGGAATCGGAAGCTGATCAGGTGAGCGATAGCACTAATGTGGCTTCCCGCTGATTCCAATTAGAAAAAAAAATTCTTAGGGGCACCCCTTTGGACCTTAATTACTCAGTCCCCTGAACCCCGAATCTTTCCAGATTTCAGGGGGTTATTTAAAATCGCTTGAGGAAGGTACCCCTGCTACTTTGGAGCCCAAAGTAAGTAAATTCTGAGTGATTTTTTTTACAAAATATACACTCAAAATTACTTTTTAAAATAAAATTTACTTACCTTGGGCTTCAAAGTAGCAGGGGTACCTTCCTCAAGCAATTTTAGGTAACCCCCTGAAATCTGGAATGATTTGGGGGTCAGAGGACTGAATTTTGAAGCTCTAAAGGGGGCATGAGTACTTAATTGACAAAATGTGCCTGGAGATTGCCAGCAATTAAGGAATAAATACAATAGAGTAAACTCCTGAATTGCTGGAGTGGCTGGCAACCTCCTGGCACACTTTATCAATTAAGTACCTCGACCTCCTTTAGAGCTTCAAAACTCAGTCCTCTGAAACCCCAGATCTTTCAAGACTTCAGGGGGGAACCTAAAATCGCTTGGGGAAGCTACCCCTGTCCTTTTGGGGCAGATACATGGCTGGGATCAGTATTTTGATTCCAGCCATGTATCTCCCCCCCCCCAAACGACAGGACTAGCTTCCTCAAGTGATTTTAAGAAACCGTTTGAAATTTGCAAAAGTTAGAATTTCTGGGGACAGAGATATTTAACTCCAAAGGAGGTAGAGGGGTACTTAATTGAATGAGTATCTTCGGTGCACTTTACCATAGAGAGGGGAAGATGTAAATTAACCCTATAATTGGTAATATGCCAAAGACACTCCTTCAATTAAGTACCCCTCCTTTGGAGTTTAATATCTTTGCCCCCAGAAACCGAAACTTTTCCAAATTTCAAAGGGTCCCCTAAAATCACTTGAGGAAGCTAGCCCTGTCACTTTGGGGGATATACATGGCTGGGATCTTCCCCAAAAGGACAGGGATAGCTTCCCCAAGTGATTTTAGGGAACCCCTTGAAATTTGGAAAGTTTTGGGTTTCAGGGAACGGAGGTGTGGGGGTGCTTAATGGAAGGAGTGTGTCCAGTGTGCTTTACCATTTATAGGGTTAATTTACAGCTTCCCCTCAGCACACCGATCCACACTCCTTCAATTAAGCACCCCCACAGTCCCTTTGGAGCTGAATAACTTTGTTCTCTGAAACCCCAAACTTTTCACATTTCAAGGGGTTACAGGGGAGAGTTTGAGGAAGTTCCCCTGCTATTTCCTCTAAAAGGAATTGTTTCATTTTAGAGGGGGGAAATGGCATTTCATTTTATTTCATAATGAAACACTGGCTAGCACTTCATTGGATTTCAAAACATTTTGTAACCTTACGACATGATGAAACAGTGTGTCATTTTTGTAAGGTGCCTATCCCTAATACAAATTATTAGTTCAATCCCATTTGTACACATTCTTTCAAAGAGGAAAAGTCCTACAAGTGAAGTAAAAAAGAGAAACTGGGGTAAAAGTAACAGATAAGAAAGGTGGAGAAGAAGCAAATGAAAGATACAAAGAGACCAGTATGTAGGTGTGTTGCTATAGGTTTGTGCAACCAGCCTCGGCCCTATGGACAGCTAACCCTCTTTGGAGACACATGATGCTCACACTCAGCCATTCTCTGCCATGCCCTTCTTCTGCATGCCAGTGACCTCAAGTGAGTACAGGCATTTTTTTTGCATGCCAGATACTAGACTTCAGAGAAGCCTACTTAGCCCTTGTGTGAGATCCAAAACGACACATCACTGCTGGCAAAGAGTTACTGCAAGCTCCCTGTGATCAGTTAATTAGCTTTCTGCGCTATTACCATTGTCGTCATGGTGAATCTCCCCACTCCTCCGATCAGAGGCTGGAGAATAGAGGGAAGCTGTAATTATAGTGAATCTCATTAGAAACTGCTTCATCTAATCAGTCTCCCTGCACATCATGAGTATGTACCAAGTTCATCACCTACAAACCATGCAGTGAAAAAAGAAAGGGGGGAGAGGAAATGAAAATAAAAAGAAATAGGCCATATTATGACCTTGTATGGAAAGGCAAGGATAAATACTATGCTGCTATATGCTTGGCAATGTTTGTTTGCAGATTTATATTGAACCAGTAGATAATTCAGTTAATTAGGAACAGTGACAAAATGTAACAATTTAGAGGAGGGTTTGTTTTGATGAGTTAAATCCAGTAATTATACTTACCATTGCCAAATTTGGCCTGGATCTATGCATTTCTAAAATAAATGTTATTGACAACAATAGCAAAACCCTTCACATCATTACAAAATAATATTTTTTCTTAATATGGAACCCATTTATTGAGTAATAATAGCATTGTTGTACAGTTCAGCTACTTTCAAGAATTTTGGAGGTGTCAGAACTGGCCAGATGGCATTTTGTCCTAGACCATGATAGGCTGGAAGAGATGGGGGAGAACAAGAACAGCCACGTGTAAGTAATGCTGTAGTTGCATATTTTGTGCATTAGCCTGTGTTGCATTAGATGACTCAAGGAGGTAACTCCAAATTCTGAAAAAACATGCACCTTTCACTTCTTGTTTTTGCAGAACACTTGCCTTGTCTTGTTTACTCTCTGAGGGGTTGTGTTCTTCAAAACCACCAGTGGATTCATAACTAATTTAAGACATATAGGTGAATGATTTTTGCTAAATATGACTATCCCTCAGAATAGCAGCTGAATCACTCTCCATAGTGTGGGCCCGGAATTAATTGTGTAGGTCCAAAGATGCTCCTCACTATTCTGATTTTGGGTGTCACATTCTTTCAAATGCTTTCCTCCTTCATTTGATCCTCCCCTTCCTTCCACTTCTCTGGCTCTTCCAACAAGATGACCTGTTCAGGGTTCCCTAATAAGGCAAAAAAGGTGAATAGGTTCCAATATCTCCTCTTTAACCAGCTTTCACTTAATGCTTATATGGTTTAATTTATCTTCCAACAGGAAACACCAACAAAGCACGAATGTTGCTGGTCAATGAACCAACACCTTCATTGTCCATGTCTCTTAGTCCTTTGTAAGGTGCTCACATGGCACTCCCAGCCTTCCCAAATGCTAGTAAACTTCCACACAATTTTAGAAAACAACAAGACTCAATTCTGGAGCTACAAGCTCTTCCTGTTTGGTCTGCTCATGGATTCCACAGAAAACACCCTGTTCCCTTGTTCTCTACTCACAGGTTTGCAAAATCACATAGGACATTCAAATAACATTTTATTTCCCTTTAAAGACACAAAATAATGTGGTTTGTTTGCCGATTTTTGTCGTGTTTTTAGTCAACAGCACTGACTCTAGGCACTTGAAAGAACAAAAGGAAGGGCTGTGTGGAGGCCAGGGCTGAATCTCAGCAACAATTTGTCAGATGGTTCCTAGGTAACTCTAGGGATAAAGGGCCTTCAGAGAAGGAAAAGCTTTGGAGGACTATCACATCTACAGACTTAAATGAAAGAGATGGTAAAATTTAACTAGGCATATTCTGTTTTCCTTTTTATCTGTTCCAAAGGTATAAACAAAACCTTTATTGAATGAGATGAGGAAATACTAAGCCTATTAAATCCTATCTACTCATTAATATGCTATCCCTAATTTGCTACTTCCCAGTCCAAGCATCAGTTTTAGCTCTTCAGAGAGGCTGTGGAAGGTATCAACTGATATGCATAATGCTTCCATGATGCTGCTTGGGAGATACTTTGTTTAAAGCAAGTAAAAGGATGATAGAGAAGGCAAGTGTTTTGCTAGTCTCTCTTTTCCCTACATTGGACAAAGTGTCAATAGATTCAGGCGGGGAGAACTAACTGACTGTTTTATCCTAGTTTCACATTTAATGAACAAGGTGCTTCCTTCCCCAGGAGCATAGGAAAGTTTTCTCAATTGTAGCTCCCAAACATTCTAGTACTCAAATGCTGTAGCTTTTTCATGGCCTGGAATTTTCTATTCCTCTTCTAAATCAGTTCAGCTGAACAACCACCATGTTGCTTTTATCATAATCAATTGTGTTTATGTCCCAGTTTTCTTCTACCATGGAACTTGGTGACTGAACATTTCTAAAGTATAAACTGAGAATCTAGATAATTTTAGAAGGAATATTGACAATATTAAAAATAATCTGCAGTGATTTAGGTCACAAGGTAAAAACATGTAAACTTTTTCCTTCTTTCATGTCTCTCAACCATTACATCTGACCCACATCAGCCACCAGCACAGCTACAGTAATAGTTTTAAAAAATATAGAATTATAGATAAAGATAGAAAAATAGAAAAATAGAAAGGTTTTATTTCAAGTTACATTTACTTTAGAGACCGGGGGAATAAAGAACATTCGAAGCAACATTCAGCACAGAACGTACTTGGGAATTTGCAAAGAGACAGGATTTTAATATAACAAAATAAAGCAAGAGATGAAAATTAATCAATATTAACTCAGCTCATTGTTATGCAACCCTTGTCTTTGTCAATAATAAGACAGCTTAAGGCGATTAATGAAATGTTGGGCATTTCTAGCTGAAGTATTTTTAATACTGCCCAGGAAAGCACAGAAGAGATAGACACATACATATACAAACGACTCAAGTGCCTTACCCATAAAACTCGCAGGTCTGGTTACCCAGCAACACGGACACACTGCTGCCAGCCCCTAGAAAATGGCCGGTGATGGTCACCATAGTCCCTCCTGACTCTGGCCCACGGCTGGGACTCAGAGAACTCACTGACGGATTCTTAGGAAAATAAAATAAAAGAAAAGAACAAGGTCATCTGATTTGGCTCAACACTAAGATACATTTTTAAACATATACCTGGGGGGAAAGGATCGTTTGCTGAATACTCAAAATTCATTATGAAAGAGTAACAGCAATAACTGTTTCCATACAATGCTGTATTTTTAATTTTATTTTGTGTAAAAAATGTCATCAACTTGGCATTCTGAGGCTCAAAAATTCTACATTAAAAAAACACCCCTGATTTGATTCAATGAGAGCAATAACATCCAAACAAGATAAACTGTATGAACTGATAGCACAGATGCAATCAATCAAGAGTATTCATTAAATGGAACAAGTAAGTAGTAAGGCCCAGAACTCCACTTGAGTGAATAGAAAAGTAGTGCATCATTCATTAAAGCTTTTCCATAGCAATATTTAGGAGCTTGGTGGTGCTCTTGTGTTATTTTTTTAAAAAATATTGTAAATAGGGAAACTATACCAACATTCAAAAAATATTGTCAGTTTCATTATTCTGAGTTCCTTCTACTCTTAATTGTTTGGTTAATTTTTCTGCCACAGCAGGACTCCAGAGATAACTAAACCATGAGTCAGTTCCAGTGTTTGGTCATGACTTTGCTTTACTTCCTGTTTCCCAACAAGGGATGGGCACCATACAAAAAAAAGACATGCTGTTTCATTGTTTTGTAAGGTTTCAAAATGTTTCAAAATGAAATGAAATAGCAGAGAGCACAACAAAATAAATGATGTTTTCGGTTCAAAGGCCCAAACCTGGGGGGGGGGGCTGCCAGCAGATCTCAATAAAGGCAAGGGGCTGTAGTGAGATCCAGCAGCTATTTCCCTGCTTGGTTCACACCATCACCACCCAGCTGGTTTTGACAGTTCAGCTGTCAAAACCAGCTGGGTGGCAGTGGGGAGAACCAGAGAGTGGAGGAGGGAGGCTTTTGAATTTCCTACTCCAAAGCCACCCTATCTCACTCTCTGGTTCACAGCAGGTCTGAAGGGTGAGCACTGATGTCAGTGCTTGCCTTCTCAGACCGCTGCGGCTGTTTAGGAAGCCCAGGGGATTCCCTGGGATTCCCCATACAGCAGGGGTCTGAGAAGGTGAGTGCTCACCTTCTTGGGCTGCTGCTACCTTGGAAGCAGGGGGAGGGGTGACATGGCCGAAGGGAGCAGGCAGCAAAAACCTGCTCCCTTCTCCTGTGTCACCCCCTCCCCCACTTCCCAGCTGGGGCTTTTTGTCAGGGGGTGGGGTGAGGAGGGAGGTCAGGCCCCCCTCCACATGCCCACCTGTCAGAAAGCCCCAGCTGGGAAGTGGGGGTCACAAGGGAGAATGGAGTAAGCAGCAGACAATTCAAAGGGAGTGCTGTTTGCTCCATTCTGCCTTGTCCCCCCTGCCTCCCAGCTGGGTTTGACAGCTTGGAATGATTGGGAAGCTGCCACCACCCAGGTGGGGTGTTTTGACAGGTGAGGCTGTCCTATTGGGGCCAGCCTTGCCTGTCAAAAAACCTCACCTGGGTGGCAGCAGCTTCTGAATTGTTTCAATACTCATTTTGTTTTGTTATTAAAATTCAATAAAAAGTTGTTTAGTAATGAAATGAAATGAAACACAATGAGTTACAAAATGAAACGAAAGACTAATTTTCCATTTCACGCCCATCTCAGTTCCCAACATATGGCTATGAATGCAGTTTTCCAGCCATACATAAACCTAGGCCTTTCATGAATTCTGTAGGATCTGCAGTGTTGGTATCTTACAGGCAACATTTTAAACTAAGCAGACCCTCCCCCTCAAAAAATAAGGACAATCAGCAGAGGTCACAATTAGTAACTGTAGCTTATTCTTACTAAAACGATCTGATAACAAAGCTAATTGCCTGCCCAGACCGAAAGAAAGAGGCAACACAACATATTTTGGGTTTTAACAAAGGGGCACAATTTATTGATAAACACAAGTTACTCTCAAATTTTTGTTATAACTGAAATTAAAGAGGGCCTGTGCCGTAGCGCAAGTATTAGTCATAGATGTTATCTCAGTCCCTCCCTTGAGGTTCCTGCAGCATGTGTTACAAAGCTGCAGGCAGGATGCTTTGTAGGTACTTGGGCATCCTTGCCAATGAATCTCATTAATCGTTAGCAGCCCTCATGATGTGACCTGGCTTGATGTTTATGAGGACCTATGGCTAATTCCTATACTTCCTAATTATATGAAGGCTGCCAGCACCTTAAAGATGCCATGTGATGGAGGGACCTACTGTTTTAAGTTATGATATGACTTGTGTTACCCACCATTGTGACCAGTTTAGAGGATTTTATTGTCACCCAACCACAGGTCAAGGATGATGGGATGGGCGAAAACATGCTGTCACTCGAGGCCAGTTTGAGTTACAGTCAAAAATTCCCATCCGGACCCAAAGCAACCAGTCAAGCATCACCACCCACAAAATCAAGGGCAGGAGGGCGAGGGATCCGGCGACTGTGCAGGCTGGGTTTGGGAAGCACGCCAGGTCCTTAAATAGGTGCGCTCCCACGCCCGTAGCCTGCACTATTGGTGCAGCGGTTGTACGCCCATTCGGCCAGGCGGCAAAGACGCCCCACCTTCCAGAGGCTTGGGTGTGGAGCCGCCATTGTACTACTTATATACTACCTCATAGTACTTTAAGAATTCTTTGAGAAGTGTATAGTTTAATTATGCCCCCAATAGAGATGGGCACGACCAGAAAAAATGACGTTTCGAGTTGTCGTTTGTCGGAACAGGTCCGTTTTGGGTCGTTTCCATTTGTCGTGAAATTTTTCAAAAATTTGTCATTTCCGTTTGTCATTTGTAATTTCCAACGCGATTTAGCGCAAAGAGCATAGGGGTGTCCCGCAATCAGGGCCGGCGCTAGGTGTTTTTGCGCCCTAGGCAGCGGGTGGGGAGGGGGGTGGGCGGCGGGTGGGAGGTGCGGGTGGGGGCCATGGGTGGGTGGCGACAGCGGCAGGGGGGAGGCGCGGGTGGGCGAGTGGGTGGGGGGCGGCCGGGGGGGGGCAACGGGGCGGGCGGTGGCGCGGGTGGGCGGGTGACATCCAGAAGTGTCAAAACCTGGCCATGCCATTGGTGGAATGGTTCAAAAAATTGCATGGTCCCATCCCATGCCACGCCCACATGGGCAGGTCTAAAAAAAATAAAATAAAATAAAATCAGTGCGACCTTTTACTGCTATAAAAAACCCACTGCTGCTACTATAAAAATTCAGGCATTTAAAATACCTAATTTTCACATGTTTCTGTTGTGCTTTGGTGGGTTTTTGGACCACGATTTAAAAATAAATATTGCGGTCGCCATTTTGGATCCCCCCCACCGCATGGCAAATGGAGACGACGAGGATGACCCCCCCTAGCCTGGTGCAAGCAGCCCAGGACAGGAGAGGGGGGGAAGGCCGGGGACCCCCCCCCAGAAACCACCCCTCAGGTAGGTGTCCTCAGGCAGGCATATTTTCGCCTGCTTTTTTGGCCGGGAGTCGGGTTTTTTTTTTACTTTTTAAAACTTTTTTCTGTGCTGCTTGGCAATGGCATTGCGCGATCGCCACGATGCCATGAACGACAACGATAAACCCGACCAAATTTTTCTTTTGTCGGTTCGAGTTCTAGTTCTGACAGCTTAATTATCGTTACCATTTCCGTTACGTAACGGAAATGACAACTGAAAACGGAAACAAAAATTTTGCCGAGTCGTGCCCATGTCTAGCCCCCAATATTCCCTCACCCACCCCATAAGCTGAGGACTCAGTTTATTGACCTCAGAAGGATGGAAGGCTTATACAACCTTGAGGGGGCTACCTGAACCAGTCAAGTTCAAATTCAGGCCAAGAGCAGAGTATTAATTGCAATTTTTTAAACCACTGCATCATGAGGCTGTTCCTCACTCCCCCCCCCCACTTCATGGATATAACCAAATTTTTCTGCTAATTCTTCTGTTAGAGCTCTCCTCTGTTTTTGGCAAATTCACAGTAGTATTTCCCAGAAAGATTACTAGAATGAGAGAGACTATTCTTTTCCTGATTTCAGGGGGTTTACATAGGAACATAAGAAGAGCCATGATGGATCAGCCCAAAGGCCCATCTAGTCCAGCTTCCTGTATCTCACAGTGGCCTTACCAGATGTGTTTGGGAGCGCATGAGATTAGATATCTATCTCCTGATACCACTCCCCTGCATCTGGCCCTTGAAGTACCCTGGTTTTAAGCCTGGAGATTACACATCTCCATCATGGTTTGTAACTTGTGATGGACTTTTCCACCAGGAATCTGTCCAATCCCCTTTTGAAGGCATCCAGGCCAGATGCCATCACCACATCCTGTGGCAGGGAGTTCCATAGACTAACAACGCGCTGGATGAAAAAATATTTTCTTTTGTCTGTTCTTACTCTCCCAGCCCTCAATTTGAGTGGATGTCCCCTAGTTCTGGTATTTTGTGAGAGGGAGAAGAGCTTCCCTCTATCCACTTTACTCATGCCCTGCATTATTTTGTACGTCTCAACCATATCCCCCCTCATGCGCCTTTTTCCAGACTAAAGAGGCCCAAATGTTCTAGCCTTTCCTCATAAGGGAGGTGCCCCAGCCCAGTAATCATTTTAGTTGCTCTCTTCTGCACCTTTTCCAGTTCCACTATGTCTTTCTTGAGATGGCGGTGACCAGAATTGTACACAATACTCCAGGTGCGGCCTTACTATTGTTTTGTATAATGGCATTATAATGTTGGCTGTTTTATTTTCAATCCCCTTTTTGATAATCCCTAGCATGGAATTGGCCTTCTTCTCCGCTGCCACACATTGGGGAGACACCTTCATGGGGCTGTCCACCAACACACCAAGATCTCTTTCCTGATCTGTCACGGATAACTCAGAGCCCATGAGTTGATAGATAAAGTTTTGATTTAGAAGGTATTTAAAGAAATGATTTCCAGAATAATCATAAGGACCGGTTTTCTCAGGATGTGAGAGTACCTTATATCTGGGTCTCAGTTTTATGCTACGTAATGATGCTCTAATGGCAGCATTGTATGCAGGTAAGTGATTGAACTCATTCTAAATAGGTGCTTGTCCAAGTTCTCTCAGGACTTCTGAATGACTCCTCTGTGCCATAATTTCTTTCTTTGTTACAATGAGGATAATGATGCTGACTTCTGAAGCAGAATGCTTTGAAATCCATGAATGAAAAGGGACAACAGTATTAATATTAAAGATGACGAACAATAGGTAGTTACAGACCCCAGCCTTTTAAGCCATTTTAAGTGATAATGGACAAGATGACCATAGCAAAATCAAGCAGACTTTAGGACTCCAGTCACACTGGAACAATTCAAAGTCATATTTCTTTGTTGTAAATAGCTTTGAATCTCAATTGCTTTCTTTACTTTGATTTAAAGGTTCTAGCCTACATGGTTGCAAATATTTCAAAGTTAAAGGAATTAAGAATCTCATGTTTCTTACCATATTTTGTTCTTTCAAAACTATTTATTTTGTTGTGGTTTTGCATGACATGATTTAAAGGACTGAGCTAGATTTTGAGGGCTCCTCTACAGATATAAATACTCACTTATCAATTGCATTACACCTAATAAGCTGTACCTCTCAGTTCTCAAGGCTAATGTAAAAAGAAGACTAATTTTATGTAACAAATGCTCAATAAGGAATGTTACATTGTTGACTCTCTTAAATAGCCTCCTTTTCCTCCTGAGTTGTGAGCACCCACCAAGAGTCACAACAGTTGTGCTATTTTTGTGATTATTCTTCTAAGGATGAAATGGAAAAATTATCTCACCTGAGGTTATTAACTTTCAACTAACTTCAGATTCATTTCTTGAAAGTGTAAACAAACTGCATACTGAAAGATTGTTTGTTCAGTATTTATTGTACTTACAAATTGCAAATAACCTCATTTCTCTTGATGGTATATAGAGAAATTTAAAGCATGGCATATAAAACAATGAACAATAGCAGAAGAGCGTATTTGAATAAATAAATAAATAAAGCCATAGTAAAAATACTGCTGTGGAAAAACCCAAATGTTTAAACAAACAATCAAACAAAAAATCAACCACTAGCAGAATTAAAAGAGCAAAGACCTACTGGAATAAAACAATTTCTTCAAATGAATGAGAGGGGGGAAAGACTCTTTACTTGGCACAAAAAATAATAATTAAGCACCTGCTGATCGTCTCTCAGACTAGCATTCCACAGGTAACATGCCACCACTGAATAGGCTGAATATCCACCAGATTTTGCATAGTCTGAGAGGATAAATACGGAAGCAGAGTCTCCTTCCAAAACCTGAACCCAAGCCACTTGAGGTTTTAACGGGCAAACATTGTTGATTATACTAGGAAACTGAATTTCTGGACTTTTGAAGATGAACCCAGACATAAAACAAAGTTCTAGTTCCAATGGGTGGTTTCCAGTACATGAGTTGATGCCGCAAGGCTATCTCTGTCCCAGAGACTGAGCAGAGTTGGAAACCTGAGTTGCTGAAAGATATCCAAGATACCTAGGCTGTTCTTACTTTGATGAACACATTTAAACTACAGAACTCTAGTTTACGATGAAAAAGCAAATACCATTCAAGAAAAGCATGAATGTGGCTTAACTGGACAGAACATTTCACAGCCACTATCTCTCATTTACAAACAGAATACTTATTTAAACTGAGATTAAGTTCACTCACCCTCACCTAGCATATTACACCATGTAAGAATTAGAACATCTGCTTCCTTAGTCTAGTGGGACTAGGTATCATTAACATTCTTTGATAACACCTTACTGCCCTCGAAACTACCAATGGGCATTACTCTGAAGATGTGATCATGGGGAAAAAGGAAGGAACCTCTGCAAGGCACACAGCTGCCTCGTGGCAAACTTTTGCCTGCTTGCTCAGAAACAGTCATTGGGGGGGACCAAGCCAGAGGATCAAACAATACAGTACAGATGGACTATCACTAGAAGCCAAGATCCATTAGTTTTCTAGAGATGTGATTTAGACAGATCTTCATGATGCTGTAATCATATTTGCAAATGAAGCTTGCACTTAACTCATGACTACCCACAGAACAAGCTGATTTATAAATGACAAGAGATGGGAAAAATCCCCTGTTATGATAATTAGACTTGAAATTCCCTATTGGACCTGATTGATATAATTGTGAACCCTAAGCTGTGTTCAACCAGATTCAGTACAATTAGAAGTCAATTGACTTCTAATCTATTTCTTCTGATTTGTTGGCCTTAGATTAGAATGGATGCCAGGGAACTATGTGGAACGTGTAAGAAGGAGAGGGCACTAAGGGGCAATCATCTGAGCTGCATGGGACAGCATTGTGTTCCTCAGTCACCAGGGCATGGACAGCAGAAAACCCCAACAGAATCTACCAGAAATTATCAGCTGGTGTGTGTGTTGTGTATGAAACCTTTTTAGTAGATCCTTCATATATGCAGAAGGGGGAAGATCCTGAGTGTCTAAACCTCATAAAGGATCATCTAAGGGAGGAACAGGGAAGAACCCAATGCAAAGGATCTAAATTACAAGAAAGGAATTTCCAGGTAAACACTAAGAAGAACTCGACAACAATAGGTGTTTCACAGTGAAATGGATAGTCTTGGAGGAGAGTGGATAAACAAAGGATAGATGTCTACCTGACAGGATATTATAGCTATAGATTTCCTGCTTTGGTAGGAGATTGGACTCAGTGACCCTTGAAATCCCTTCCTGGTTCAAAGTTCTATCATTCTAAGTGTGAAGATGGCAATCATATTTGTTTGCGCTTCTGCCTGCCCTGTTTGTATATAAATATTTTTTTTTGCATTAAAAACAAAATAATGAAAAACTAATGAACGTTACAGCCATTTGCCTCTTTATAGTCTATGAGCCAAATCTAGTTTTCCTTCTAGCCCAACTGGGATGCAGATTAGAAGGCATGTGCCCTAGTGATCATTACACAGAGTGTACGGCAGGAGAATAAAGGAAGGCAGAAAAGAATTCTACTCCCCCTACTGGCACTCCTCATTTATCATTACTTTTAAATATACTCAGACTCAATGTTTTACAAATGACCAAGAATGGCACAAATGTACTGTATAAAGAAGAATGGGAGCTAACACTATATTTACTTTTCACACAAAGGATACCAACAGAACCTGTTCTGATCCAGGGAGTGGAAGACAATATTGAAACTGGTGTCCATGATCTACTTGGAAGGAACAACTTTATGATGCCTTCTTGTTTTGCTACCATATTTAAAAAGCACTTACATACTGTATGTTTACTTAAGTGTGTGTGTGTGTTCTAAATAAAGGGGTTAAAAACATGCCTGACATCGGGGGGGGGAAAAACAGGCTAGCTGCTTTTTTCATTCCTATACAAGGTACAGAAAGGAAAACCACACTAGCATTCAACATATGTTTAATGAGTTCCTACAAGGTATTACTCAGAAATTTGTCTTCCTAATTGCTGCAACTCAGGAACCACTTATTACTTACTGCAGCTCAAGACTGTTGCCTTCTGTATTTTGAAAACATTGTCCTTTCATGACACACAACTTGATAAGGGAAGGATGCTCTTATAGCCATGGCATTAGCAGGGAGACCTTTTGTGTTGCACAGTTTCAATGTAAAGATAGCTCTCAGATCTGTGAAGGGGGTCATTTTCAGCTGAACAAAACAAGTACTCAGCCTCACATCCATTGAGGGGAGCTGAATTACTGCTACTAATGTAGTAGCACAGGCCCTCCTATTCATTCCTTATTCTTAATCAATTATCTTTCCTTTACAAATTATTTTCAGTAAAATCCACTTTACCAAATCCTGCTATTATCCACCCCATAGTCTGTATCTCCTACAGTACCCTTGCTGCGATGATAATGGACTGGTGGCCTACTTTTAGAGAATTTGTAAAATGGGGGAAATGCTCTTTAAAACACTACTGAAATTGTCATCACATACTGATAAGTTGATTTTTTTATTTGTTTTCAAAAGACAGTTTATAGTAATTTTTATGGTTTCTGAATACACTCATTATTATCCCAAGGGATAATAACGGAAACACTTCTATCACCTCAGTTGAGGGCAGTCTATTCTCCATATACAAATGAACAGTAAAATCAGTTCCTTCACTTGAAAGGGGAGGGAGGCTGGTGATTGCTTCAGCATGGCCTTGTGGGCAAAGGGGAATCCATGGGCAGTGTATAAGGGGCCCCTAATACTAGCCCTATAGATATACTCTGGAAAAAGGAAATAATAATTGAGGCATATTATTCACATGCCAATAATCTGCTTCAATTATCTTGAAAACCAGACCTGTAGCTCTTTAAAGATCGTTCAAAGACGTCAACGGTGGAACCCAGCTGCTGTCTCGGGTGTTTGGGTTGAAAATGAAAGGTGGGATAAATTAAAATCACATTACATGAGAATAAATATGTGCCAATTTTCTGAACTGTCTCCCCTTTTCAAGCAGTTGATGTACAATATTTTGCCTTTGCTAATATACCCTTTCTTTCTTGGGAATTGCTGGTAACAGTGATGAGAAGGCAAGTGTAGTCTGCTTGATTTATCTATCAATTACTATACCAATTGTGGGCAATTGGTGAGCACTAACATTTAGTCAGAACAAAATCAATGATACCGGATAGCTATGTCTGGGCAAAAACTGAGATAAAGAAAAGCCCCAGGTGTGATTTGAAAGCCCATGCATAAAGGTGCTCATAATCAATGACAGAAGGGTGCAAGGATTGCTTGAGGAACATGAGACTGTGAGAGGAACTCTGGATTAGGCAGTTAAATAGATTTTCTGCTGAATTAGCATTCATTTGCTATGTCAATGGCATTTGGACATCAAGAAAAATGCAATAGAAAAAGCCAGGGAACAGAAAGACGCCTACTTTTCAGAGGTGATAAGAATGGTATGGCTTCAATAATGAGACAAAACCATTTCATGGTTTTCTGAATATATATAGTACATAGAATGGAACAAGGCTGTGCTATGGATTAATTCCCATTAATTAAATTCTAGAGTAAGAAGACTATTCTTTCCACTGTGAAAAGAGATGTAGAAGGAGGAATTACAACCAGCATGCATCCTTTCCTTGGTAGGAGAGCATACAGATACAGTATTTCAAAGGCATTACAAACTCACAGTTGAAGCCACACATTGCCACAGAATAGACTTGCAGGCATTAAGTGTTTGTCTCTCAGGTGGAAATGCTTCACTATATTGCAAGACTCATAGAATTGGTTTTGACTAGGAAAATTCTGCCACATGTACTGCCACATGTACTATGAGATACTGAGAAGTGTGCAAAGAGTGTATTTTAATCACACGTGGTGAATTCCTGGACCCAAGCTATGACAATCTTCAATTGTTCTTCTGATTAGATGTGACATTACTTATTTATTCAGCTGCGTCTTTGCCTTTCCATTGCACTGCCCCTAATTACCTGTCGGGAACCCCAATTTCCTCAGAAATTGATAGTAAAGCCCAATAAAGAAGACAGCTTGGCAGAGGATTTCTTAGATAAATGCCCCTCCTCTTACACTATGAATGATAATTGTTAAATCCTAAACCTAACACTAGTGTTGGGAAGAATGTTGTCCTCTGTCCCTTTTCAAGGTGCCTAAAATTGCATTCTTTTAAAAACCCCAAAACAAAAGCATCTCTCTCTCTCTCTCTCTCTCTCTCTCTCTCTCTCTCTATCTATCTATCTATCTATCTATCTATCTATCTATCACTAGTTGGTGAGTGGATAATGTGAAGGGAACAGACAGCACCACAGTATGAACCAGCAAAAAACTAACTAAGGTTCATCCCCATCTCGAAGCAGAAAGCATCCACCAGTCCTTTCTTTCGGGGACTGTGCAACTTGTCCAAGACTATGCTGCTGCTTCCCACAGAGGAAAACTGAACTCCCAATCCCTATCTCACTCACAGAGATACCCAGCCTGGTTTTAATCTGAATGTTCTGTAATCTATTAAACATTTGTCATTCTGTATTCCTGAAGAAGGCATGAGGGTATACATGCTGAAAGCTTGATATTTTAATGTGTATTAAAGGTTTTTTTTTTAAAATTGTGTTTTTTACTTGGAAGATAAACTCATGAAATTTTATCGGTCTTTTCAGTCTGTTGACTGGGTTTGGTCTATCTCTGCTTTATGCATATTAATATGTGGTGATATCATTGCCCATATTTCTGAGCCCCAAGATTGGTAAAGCACAGAGGAAACTGGAGGCCTGGGAGGGCTGCTTGACATATATTTCCCAGCAGTCCCCAGGACCAAGCAGATACCAGAATGTGCTGATGTAGGCCAGAGCAAAACAGGAGGCCAGGAAAACAGGATATCAGGATACAGACCAAGAGCCCCTTCTGTCCTTATCAGTAATGCCTCACTAGCTAGGGACCATTCCCCACCCCACCCATGGAATCTATTTCCCCTGCCTTTGTGTACCTGTTTACTATGGTCTCACAGATAAGGGGTGCATCCTCCTCCCACCGAGGAACGTCCTTCCTGTATCTATCGTGCTTACTTTCTAATAAAGGCTGGGCTCAGGCAGTAGGAGAAGGAGAATCATCATCACACAATCTCACACACTCACATGCACACAGCTGATGCAGACACAGAGAGACACGCAGACCCTCCAGCCAGAAATGCTGTCTGAGCACCAGATTGCACCCCGAAACTCTGTGTCGTGTGATTCGTAACGCAACATTAATATATATGACTTAAAAGATGTCAAGTTAACAAAGTGACTGAGATACAATATACAGTACCTGTAGGGTGGTCCATCTATGTAAAAAGAATGAATTGCACAGATATAGGATGAGAGACCCTGGCTGGAAAATAATACCTGTGAAAGGGATCTGGGAGTCTTGCTGGACCACAAATTGAACATGAGTCAGCAGTGTGATGCGGCAGCCAAGAAAGCCAATGTGATTCTTGGTTGCATGAACAGAACCATAGTGTCTAGATCAAGGGAAGTGATAGTACCACTCTATTTTGCTCTGCTCAGACCCCACCTTGAGTACTGTGTCCACTGTCCAATTCTGTGCACCTCAGTTTTAAAAGGATGTTAACAATCTTGGATGGGTCCAGAGGAGGGTGACCAAGATGATTGAGGGTCTGGAAGAAATGTCTTATAAGGAGCGGTTTAGGCAACCGGGAATGTTTAGCCTTACAGAAAGAAGGCTGAGAGGGGATATGATCGCTATGTTTAAATATCTGAAAGGATGTCATATTGAAGAAGGGACTGGTTTGTTTTCCATGGCTTCAGAGACCATTCATGTGGGGCTATAGTCTCAAATGACAGGAAAAGAGACACAGTTTAAACATTAGGGAAAACTTCATGAAAGTTAGACCTGTTCAGCAGTGAAATATGCTGCCTCGGAGGGTGGTGGAGTCTCCTTCTTTGCAGGTTTTAAAGCAGAGGCTGGGTGGCCATTTGTCGGGAGTCCTGTGATGGGGGTTCCTGCATGGCAGTGGGTTGGACTTCGATGGCACTTGAGGTCTCTTCCAACTCTATGATTCTGTGATCTTCTATGACCTTTCTCTCCTGATAGATAGTTTGCTAAATGTGGTTGCAGTGTACAATTTCAAGGCAAAATTGGAAAAGTCACTTTTTAGATTACAGTTTCCAGAATCCCCCAACCAAAATGAGGATTCTGTAGCCCAAGTGTGACTTTTACAAGCTCCAACCAAAGAGTTACTAGAATAAAGAGCATAAATTACACACTCTTTTTATGCCTTGGGAAATTTCATTTGGCTCTCCATCTAAATATTAATTTCCTAGAACTATTTGTGTCATTATTTATTAACTGGCATTACTGTATAAAATATCCATAATGGTTGTGCTGGCACTTACCACAAATGTGTAATGCTGTGCAGATTTGGCCACAAACTCTGGTTTGCATTCTCCAATGCAGAGCAGTGCAGGACCGGAACTGGGATCAGAGTCAGCTTGGCCCATCTCACATACGATCCTGAAAACATAAATCCCACAGTGAGCTCCATGAATGGAAGAGGGATTTCCCTCCCACCCCTTCATTTTCATGCCTCCATCCTTCATATTCTGAATGAGCTAATGAGAGAGCGAGAGAGCGAGAGAGAGCATTTCTCTTGCCATGTAGAAATTTAAAAGAGGAAAATTCTAAATTCTTTACAATTATTGCAAGCTGTAAACTTAAGTGCAAATCAAAGCACAAATGGCAAATATATTAGACTCTAGAAAAACAAGTGTGAAGTCCTTGAAGTAGCAGATGAATTCATTAACAGAACAGCTCTCATGGAATTCCTGAAAAAGGCACAGAAATTCCAATAAATTATGGCAGACTTGCCATGACAATGATTCTTTCTCTCTTGTGTCTTTCTTTCTTGTGTCAGAAGCATGGCCATTTAACTGATCAATATATATATATAGATCATGTTTTCCAATAATGGGGAACATCATGGACATGATGCAGCAGTTAACATCAAATCTTCTATTGTACCCATTGACATGGGTGTGATGTTGCCTGCTCCTCTCCACACTCAAAAAAATATGGTGTTGGTACCCCCAAAAAAAAACATTTTGGTGGGTTCACCTTGTTCCTCTCAGCTCCCATCTATAGCTTACAAAGTGAATTCCAAGTAACTCTGTTTGACCAGGAGCTAGATTTGCCTGCTGTTCCATCCACTGTACAACTAGAATCAAGACTTTCTTTCCACATCCTAGGCCTGCCATTCCTTTAAGCTTCACAGAGGTTCTGAAAAGAACCTTTTATTTGGCTGTAAGCTGGAAAGGCTGAATAGTAACCAAAGAGTGGATACACATTTAAGCCTGTCATTGTTAGTTGTAACTTTTCTTCAGATGTAATTGGATGCAATGCCTATTAGTAATGATGATACTTATGAAACAATGACATCTGTGGGATGGAACATTACTGATACAATGCAGTAACAATCAGAAAAGAAACATCTGGGGGGGGCAATGTGTAGCCTGCACACTGTAATTAAAATTGTAAACCACCCAGAGACTACTTGTAGTGGTATGGGGCGGTATATAAGCAGAACACTTTGCTATGCAGCACAACAAAAACCCTAATAACCCTAATAACATTTGCAAGGTAGCCTCTGTCCATTATCTGGCCATTGTTCATACTGGTGGGACTGCTGGGAGCTGCAGCTCAATAGCATCTCCATGATTCAACTGTGCCATGTACTATACCAGGAAAATAGACAGGCAGAATCTATATGAGGTGACCAACATCTCTATATTAATTGCTACTCAGCCAACATCATTTCCTTTTGCTCTAAAATGGCCAATTCTACTTTGATCACAGCACATTACTGAACACGGGGATTAATCCCTGCTGAGTGGGTCGACGTGTATTTTGCTCATTTTTTAATTAACAGCTTGTTATCATATTGTGCATCCAAAATAGGCTGCTAGGTAGTTCTCATAAGCCCCCTTCTGTGCAGGGTTTCAGCCACCACCCATTTTGCCTGAAGAAGAATTCTATTAAGTTCAAAAGTTTGCATTCTCTTTCATCATCAGAGTAGCCAACATAATAATAAGTACAGTATTAGCGAAAGAGACAGGCAAGGTAGAAGGTTGCTCAATACCAAAAACGAAGAGAATCCTCTCAAGCTTTCTAAGAAAATAGCTCTCTGTTTTAGGTATCTGGCTGTGGAGGCAGAGACTGGGAGTTCAATTCCTCACTGTACCTCCTTGACAGGGGCTGGACTTAGTGATGCACAGGATCCTTTCCAGCTTTACAGTTCTAAGATGATGGTAATGAGTGATGATGACAGCTACTGAAACCAAAAGAACATTTGAGATGCTGCTGTCCCATCATTAAGGATAGTCAGTCACTTCAAGTTGTAGATACAGTGGTACCTCTACTTATCGGCAGGTCTACTTAGGAGCAATGTGACTTAAGAGTGGAAAACCGTTGGTGTTTTAACTGCTGCCTGACAAATTTTAGATGCAGTCTGCTCTACTTACATTTATTTATTTATTTATTTATTTATTTATTTATTTATTTATTTATT
>JAHTLZ010000129.1:65158998-65184838 GCA_023846285.1 Phrynocephalus versicolor
ATTTATTTATTTATTTATTTATTTATTTATTTATTTATTTATTTATTTATAGATACGGCTGCACTACTTATGAGTTGTTCAACTTATGAGCATGCATTCGGAACAGATTAAACTCATAAGTAGAGGTACCACTGTACTTGATTTAAAGAAAGCACAGAAGTATTATTTAGAGATTTTTGTTATCATTGTATTTTTACTAGCAGGAACGGAGAGAAGAGCTACTACGATTTTTCTTATGCACCAAAATAACTTGAAGTATTGTGCACTTTCATTTCGGTGCTTGGGAAGGCATTTGGAGCTCTGCTCTGTGGAAGGGAATAGTTTGGCCTAGCCTTGGGTTGAGTTTCTCCCCACTGCCTTGTCTTGATCCCGATACCCTTGCCTTTTGAACCAAGGTGGGGGAGCAGGTAGTGGCATCTCTGATTCTAGACAAGAAAAAAAACATTAACTGCACAATGACTGTCGTTAATACCTTCAGCTTTCATTTTTGTTTCTAAGAATGGGAAAAGGAAGAGGACATACACATAGTTTGCATTGTTAACTTGGGGCTATCCTATGCCCCAAGCAGTCTCCCCCTCCCCCTGGGGTTGAAGACAAAATGATAAGTATATGAAAACTACAGCTGGATAGGTTTGTTGAGAACATTCGACTGGTGTTCTCTTGAGTTCTCTTTGGTGAAATTGTTATTTTTTAAAAACCTATAACTTCTTGTCAGTAGAACAACAGCAATAACCATGTGCTTTCTAGACAATTCTGACTTGTGTGACTCATTTCAAGGTTTTCTAGATAGATAGTACTTAGAAGCGGTTTCCCATCCCTTCTTCTGGGGGGGGGGGTGTCTTGGGAGTGTGCATCTTGCCCAAAGGCCACACAAGCTGGCTGTTTCCAAAGGAGGCACAGTGGGGAATTGGGCTCACAACTTCTAGCTCCCCTCCCCTATCCCCCCCCCACTCTACAGCCAATGGCTATCTAGACTACAGCCAATCAATATTTGGTATGAAATATATACCTCATATTATACAGTATCTCACACCTCATTGTGCTGCTATATGTCTGAAGAAGTGCACATGCGCATGAAATGTCACATTAAAATATGAAAGTTAGTCTTTAAGGTGCCACATGTTTGTGTCTCTTGTTTTGTTTTGTTTTTCATTGATTTTTTGCCTGAAATTAGCCTGATACGTAACTCATGTAGCTATTCAGTCAGCATGGGGATAATTACTTGTCCAAGCCATTAAGGGAAAGCCTTGTGTTTGTTTGTTCTAGGCAAGCAACCCTAATTCATTTCTTGCAACACCCCTAACTCTTGCAGTGATGAAAACTCAGTTGAAAGTACAATGACAACAACAACTCCCTATGTGGGCATGCCACTTCGTTCAGCTTTCTGCTGCTTTAGACAAATCTATTCCCACACAGGAAGCCTAAAAACAACAACAGGGAAAAAAACTGTAGGCAGAATGCTTGAAAGAAGCTTAACATTAAACATGTTAATGCTACCAAATGTGAGATCTGTTATCACTGCGCATCAACACAAGCTCCCTGTAGAGATGCTGCCCTTGGAGAGTTATAGCAATTGTTCAGACTGTCTAAATCCTTTGTATGATCTTCTCTATCATCAACTTAATCATGGATTATGTGTGTGTTGCTTTCTCACTCTGATCAAAAGTTGCCTCTTCAACACAAGTTAAACACAGTGGGAGCACATTGCAAATATATATATAAACTTATAAAGTAGTGGGTGTGCAATAAAAAAATCTCACAAATTCATCCTCCTCGCAAGAAGATTTGGACAGAGATTTAGTGTGCCTTCACTAAAGAAAGACGGACATTCCTAATTAAACACAACACTGAGAGCATATCATCAGTGTAGCATCACCCTTTGAGATTCAGAACACTGGGCCACTTATTTGATTGTTTAATCACACACTTAGTTTACAACTTTTCTTTGATTCATCATGTCAGTGAAGATCTCTTCAAGTCAAACTAAGCATCAATGTAGTAGATGAACAAGTCTGACAAACTTAGGCCTACAGGTTGTAGAGTGGCAGGATTGCACCTAACCAACAGTAGCATGATTGCCCTTCCCCTAGATCTATAGCTAGAGATGTAAACCCTTCTTCACACAAGACTGTGCCTTGGTTTCTGATGAGAGTGACTCAATATTTTGGGGGGAAATTTTGTGTCCCACTAAAAACTAAAACCACTGGTTCATTGTTCTGTCAAACGTTAAGAGTCAGAAACATCAGAGGGGGTTCTTTGCATTATTTTTCAAATAATTATCTAGGGCCAGATGCAGGGGAGTGGTACCAGGAGACAGATATCTAGTCTCATGCGCTCCCAAACGCATTTGGTGGGGCCACTGTGAGATATAGGAGGCTGGACTAGATGGGCCTTTGGCCTGATCCAGCATGGCTCTTCTTATGTTCTTATGTTCTTATGTTCTTTCATGCTTGCTGCATATGTGTTCTATGTGCATGTATGTATGTGCTGCTTTTAGAAACAGTAGATCAACTCAGACTGCCACAGAGACTTTATGTGTAAATTTCAGAAACCCTGGCAAAGAAAGCATGTTTCTTCTCTCATTGTTACACAAAGATGGGAATCCTATCAGGGTTGTAAATTTTTTATCCCAGTGTCTCATGGAGTCAATTAAGCCCAGATCATTTAGAATGAGGAATTCAGTGAGTGTTCCTCACATCCCTACCAATAGCTGCACATGTTTCAATGTCACATTTAAATGATTCCTTTCTGTATTTCATGTGATGCCATTTGGGGCTAAGATTTGTCACATATCACACCCATACAAACAAGAGTTCTGTCCAGGGAGTGACAACAGGCTCATGTGTACTCCTGGTGGATATGGAAATTGCATACAATATAATGTACACACATAGGCTACAGGCCTGCTCCCTCTGGGCCCACATGATTTGCACTAAAAGCTGAGCATATGGCTAAGCAGTTGAATTGCCATGTAAATACAGCCACATGCAACTGGGCAGCATGATTGTTGATCATTGAACAGAGCTTCGGCCACCATTTAAAACAATTTTAAAACACACGAAAAGAATGTTGGGAGCTTTTCATAGTGTCAGAATGTATGAGTGTCTCAGACCCCATTAATTTCAAAACTAAATGTGTTAAGCCCCTTAAAAAAGTGAATGCACATCTCCCATTAAATGAGATTCTTTTTAGCATCCTCCGATCACAACTGCATTTCCATTTTTTCACTGGTGGAGGACTGGTACTTTTGAATAATCAAGCACACTTGTGACATCCAGGCAAGTAGGATTAAAGATGGGATGTTAATAGCCTTGGTAGAAATGATCTGAGATAAAAATGCTAATAATCCATTCCAGGCCTAAACCACAGGTATCCTGTTAAAAGAAGCTGTGGCTGGAAGAGCTGTAGGGGGCTGATTACTGGGTTAAGTGGCCCTTTAACCAACATTAATCTAATTTTTACCTGGGTAGAATGTGTTGAATCATTACTGTTTCAGAAACCAGTCTGCCAGGAAAAAAAAACCTTACAAGATTCCTTTTATCTGGGTTCACCTTGGATAAGGGGCCAACATTTCCTGTTATCTGCCAGGATAAATGTTTTAATGATGTTAACAATCTTTGAAAGCTTGAGAGCTGTAATTAGAGTTGTTATTATAAAATCAGGGTTTCATACTATCATCAAAAGAGGATAATTTGAACAATCCTCCATTTCTTGTCCTAAAATAAAAATGGAACACACCAGTGGATAAGGTATAATGGCTGCTCAAACCTCCTCCTCCTATAGCTTATGATAGCATTAGTACATGGCTCAAGGTATTACTATAATAATAATATTACTTTGTTCTTCTATTCAATCTTTTATACAGGAATCCAAAAGTATTCTGTAAGCACTAGGCCACCCACAACACCCTCTGGTCTGAACTGTAGATAAATATAGCTATGTGGGTTTTGAGAGGAGATGATGGCAGCAACTGTCAGCAATGTTGTCATTTGCTGAAGGTGAGATGGAGTTAATAGCAGAATCTCCTGCTGCAATCAGTTGAATGCTGTGCCCTCACCAAACCTGTAATCTCAAATTATTTTCTTGCCCTGTGAATATATGCCAGCATGATCAGATCTACTGCTTGCACTACCTCTATTTAAAATTTCAAAACGGGATGCAGAGAAATAAGGTTCCTCCTGCACTACTAACTTCACAACATTTTCTTTAATGTGGAACTATGGCAGCATGAAATCTAAGATCTCTAATTGCAGCAGAATGAGTGAGGAATGGGCTTTTAATGTGCACAGCAGACAGAATCTATTTGTCACTTCTTTTGGCTGGTGTGATTCAAAATCCACAGTTTGAATAATCACCAATGTTTCAATACTACCAATCCTACTCATTGACACCAATGAGCTAAAAAACTAGGAAGAACATAAGACAATGACAATGTAGGATGATATCTTAGAGTGGGATCAGTACAGTGTTGCTAACTCTGATCTGCAGTGGTTCTCAAGACCTAATTGTGGATTGATCCTATAACCATCAGTAATAGAGATGGGCACGAATAAAAATAATGACATTTCGTTTGTCGTTTGTCGTTTGGAGGGTCTGTTTCGGTTCGTTTCCATTTTTGCCAATTTTTGCAAACAATTTGTTTTTGTTTTCATTCGTTTCATTACCGTTTCGTTACCATTTATTTCATTGTTTTGTGATTTTTTTTAGCATTTAAAGCAGTTCACTGTATTGCAGTAACGAAAACGAAACGCATGACAAAATTTCCGGTGTTTCTGTTCGTTTCATTTCATTTTGGAGACAAAATTTGTTTGTCATTTTGTTGCGCAACGAAATGAAAAAACAAAAATGGAAACAAAAAATTGTTCGTTTAGTGCCCATCTCTAATCAGTAAGGAAGGCAAACATTCTGCCATGGAGCTACGGTCTGTCACTACTACAGTCTCTCATCCAAATGTCAGCCATTCTGATGCTGCTTACTTTCCAAGGAGAGACAACACTGAACATGCTTAGGGCGATGGGGCACTGGCATAGCTTGGAAAGAACTAGGCAAGAACCTTTCACTTTCAGTTTGTTAGGTTCCAGTTTGAGCAACATGTTTGAGAGATATTCAAAAATGGTACAGTATGTCCTACCATAGTTCAAAGTGGTGCAGAGCAGAGATGGGCACAAATTAATTTGACCCCATTCCGACAAGAGGCACAACAGGGATTCTCACTGTGCAGCCAATGAGTGGTCAGTTGCCAGAGCAGGCGGGGACAGGCAGATGGATTGGTGTGCAGTTGGTGCCATGCAATGACACCTGATGTCCCAGCTGGTCTGGGAGGTTGGGAGAGTGCCCACATAGTACCTGTGGTGCCATACAACATATTTAAGTGGGAGGGCAAATTAATGTGCCTCCATCGCTACTACAGAGAGTCTACTCATTTACTTTGGCTGTACTGTATCTCTAAATCAGAGCTAAATTTTGAAAAGAGCTAAGGTAAACATGGCTGACCTGAATCATAAGTGACTGGTTTGGCCTTGCTTTCTGAGAAACCAGATTCTTTGAAGAATCCCTGAATATGGTTACTTAAAGAGAAGGCAAGAACTGAGAGATCTGGTTTCTTGCTGAAATTTTGTTAGCCAGAAGAGTATCATGCTTTTACCAATCAAGTGTCATTTGGGCCTTTTAGTTTTGTTAATTGTTCCAGTGTTTCCATGCCAACAGGCAGGATCTTGAAGGGATCAGGTTTTTTTGTCAGCTAAAAGCAGTAGAAGGACAAGCAGTATCATTTTTTAACCAGTCAAGAAGATTTTAGCTTACTTGTAGGTGGTGCAAAGGAAAGTGCTCACAGCAAACCCAATATGGGTGCTAACCACATAACATGCACTTGAAGAATGGATTAACTGATATGTAGCTTAACCACAAATCATTGGGGACCAGCCCTGCTAATCAGCAAAATGAAACTACCCCTGGCAGCTGATGTTGCATGGCACAGAACACACAAGTTGCAGGCAAAGATCCGGGCATGCCCTGCACTCAGCAGTGAATCCCATGAGGTTGGCTGCTGTGTTCAGGTGCTGTGGAGGATATCCACGCTGAAATAAGATCCACCTTCTGGTCTAGCAGGCTTCTCTTTTGGAATGATAGAGGCTTATTCTCCTTGGCTTTAGGCAGCAAATTGTCTTTGAGTAACCTTGATGGTCATGGTGTTTATTTTACTTCTATTTAAGGTCTAATGTTTTTCTAACACCTCACACCATAAAAGGCTTGGTAGTGCACAATATTTTGCTGCTGTAATGCATGTAAGGAGTGTGGTGGCTCAGTGGACTAAGGCACCAAAACTGTAGACTGCAAAGTTGGCAGCTCGGCGGTTCGAATCCCAGGTGCCACGCAGCGGAGCGAGCTCCCGCTGATAACCCCAGCTCCTGCCAACCTAGCAGTTTGAAAGCATGTAATTGCAAGTATATAAATAGGTACCGTCATAAAAAGCAGGAAGGTAAAACAGTGTTTCCTTCCAGCAATGACGGCCACATAGCCATGGACTTGCACAGCACTGGCTCTTCCGGCTTGAATACAGAGATGAGCACTGCCCCTAGAGTCGGGCACGACTAGCATGCATATGTAGGGGGAACCTTTACCTTTTAATGCATGATACTGTATAAGGCACCTGATAAAGCAGATATTAGCCTAAAAGGCTGATGCCATCAAGTGTCATTCTGATTGCCAGAAGCCAACGTGGCTACTCTTCTGGAAACACTTTTAGTCGGCTGCTTAACATATTATTTTCCACTTTCTTTTACACTGATGGGATTTACTGACATGGCCCTCCTTTCAGTACGCTGGGTGCCCCATCCCCCCACAGAGCACAAACACCACAAAAACAAACAAATAAACTGCAAACATGGGGACATGTGTCAACGTGGACGGGTTGTTTGCCCGTCCTTTGTTACATGCCTATTTTCTAATTTCCAGCTGACATTTTTCTTAGTGAAATAAATGAATTGACTCCAGCAGAGGCCTATTCGGATTAAACTGCTGTCACTGCCTCACATGCTTAACAAATGGCTGCCTGCATCCAGCAGCTCTGTGGGATGCATTCCAATTGGAGAAGGGAGGAGGCCGAGCGTAAACCGCAAGGTGCTCATCAGGAAAGTTGCTTAGCAAAGCAGGAGTTCTGGACTTGGAGGGAAACAAAATGCTTAATAAAAGTTTTAAAGGGTCGTTTAATCCTCATGATAAAAATACCGCCTCTTGGTTCTTAGTTGGTACAAGCTGGCCTAAATCATTGGAACACTCTAGATTTATACTAGCTGAGAATTTAGCCTGACAGGTACAGGGTTTTAGTTTGTGCCGCACTGTGGAAAGGGAAGAAGGGAAATGACAGGAATATAAAACCATGCAAACAGTTGGGCTAGAGGGTGACTCCTGAAGTCATCCCAGCACTGAGGTGTGTTTAACTAACCATGAACTATTAGCAACAATGTCAGTTTTTAACCCTGTCAGTAGTGTGTCATTTAGTCTTTATGAGCCCTACAAACAATAGTATGTTTTTTTTGGTGTTTTTTTTTTTTTGCATCAGGAAGTCTCTGGAAATCTTTCCAAACAAAAAGCATGTGTGTGGGGAGGAAGAGTTACAATCCATTTAAGATGGCATGTGGAGAACCAATGATATAAAGGGGCTCCAATTTCAAACCCCTTGAAAGTAGGGAAGCGATCAGAAATAGAAAGAATACCCACAAAATCCCTCATGCTTGCTGGCTTAGCCTCCTTTTAAGCAGACAGACATTTCAGAAAAGAATTTGAAAGCCTTTTAAGATACCTCATCTCCAGATGAAAGGAAGGTGAAAGAGTTATTCTGGACCCGAAGCTTTCTATAATTTACAATTCTCCTTTTTCATTGCAAAACAAAACATACACATAACAAAAAGGGGAGTAACTGATTCTTTACGAGGACACAAATAACCCATCAAGTGCTTCCAATTATTAAAACAAAATAGTAGTCATTCATACTTTGAGCAACTGATGCAATTTTTAAGAGATTGGTGTTTTGTTTAGGAATGGGTCCGGTGCCAAAAATGAAACACAGCAGCACAGCTGCATTTCGGAACTGGGATCCAGCCTCTGGAATGAAATAAACCACCAACTTGCTTTCCTTTGGGTCGCACAGGGCAAAATGCCAATCAGACCCCACCTGGAGTACTGTGTCCAGTTCTGTGCACGTCAATTTAAGAAGGATGTTGACAACCTTGAGCGGGTACAAACAAGGCAACCAGGATGGTTGAAAGTCTGGAGGAAATGTCTTATGAGGAATGGCTTAGGGAACTGGGAATGTTTAGCCTTTCAAAAAGAAGTGAGGGGGGATATGATAGCTATGTTTAAATATTTGAAAGGATGTCACATTGAAGAAGGGACTGGTTTGTTTTCCATGGCTTCAGAGACTAGGACTCGGGGCAATGGTTTCAAACAACAGGAAAAGAGATTCCATTTGAACATTAGGAAGAATTTCATGACAGTTAGAACTGTTCGGCAGTGGAATATGCTGCCAAAAAGGGTGGTGGAGTCTCCTTCTCTGGAGCTTTTTAAGCAGAGGCTGGATAGCCATCTGTCAGAAATATTGTGATGGGGTTCGTGCATTGCAGGGGGTTGGACTGGATGGCCTTTGAGGTCTCTTCCAATTCTATGATTCAATGATTCTAAGAAGCCTCTGATGTGTCATCTTTCCTTCTCCTTGGTGCTGTGTAAGGAGATACATCATCCTGCCTCCCTGTCCAATTGGCCAGCACCAGGGAGAAGGAAAGATGACACATCAGAGGCTTCTTCCTGATTGGAGTTTCTCCCTGTGCAACCCAAAGGAACATACGTCAGTGGTTGATTTCATTCCTGAGGCTGAATCTTGGTTCTGAACTGCAGCTATGCTGCTGTGTTTCACTTTCAGAACTGGACCCCTTCCAAAACAAAATACCCGTCTCTCCAATTTTTCAAAATACAGTATAGTTCACCATTCAACAAGGACTACATATTTTAAAACCTTCCTGTGACATCCTGATCTTTCTAGCATAGGGTGCTCAGATATAATTTTTTTATACAGTGGTATCTTGATTTACAAGATTAATTCGTTCCCAGGGCATCCTCGGAAGTTGAACTATTCGTAAATTAACCAACCATTTCCCATAGGAATGCATTGAAAATCAATCCATTCTTGAGGGAACAGATTAATAGGTTATCAATGCATTCCTATGGGAAGGCTGTCCCAACCCCCTCAATCAAGGGCAGCCAAAGGCTGCTTTCCCCAGCCCTGCCAGACAGCATGGGGCGGTTACGGCAGTTATGAGCACTGCTCTCCGCTCTGTACTACAGCTGACTTTGACAGATCACACCTGTTGTGTGGAGCAGAGAGCAGTGTTCCCTGCCCATCACCACCTTCTCCTCCATCTTGGTTACTTTGAACTATACAAAAGAGACTGAAGCAACCAAGAAGAAGCTGCCCGGGCTGTGTGAACAAGAAATTCGAAAGGATTTCAGCAGGAAATTAAGCAAGAAATTCAAAAGGATCCAACCCAAAGATCCGGTGGGTTGGAAGGGAGGTGTTGGGATGTGTGCATGTTTGCACAGCTCGGATGGGTTGGGGGGCACACCACCCTCCCAACCCACCTGAGCTGCATGAACATGGACCGATCCTGGAGACGTGAGTATGTCCAGGTGGCTCAGGTGGGTTGGAGGAAGGCGTGCCTCCCTCCCAACCTGCCTGAGCCACCCGAACATGTGTATGTCAGGTGGCTCGGGTGAGGTGGACCTCTCTTCCAACCCACCTGGGCCGCACAAACGTGCACCTGTCCCATCCTCCATCCCTTCATTCGAGTCTTGCATCGAGACTCAGGTGAAGAGGAGGAGGAGGAGGGCTGGATCCTTTTGAATTTCCTGCTGCACAAGCACCCTCGCTGGTGCAGTGGAAAATTCAAAAGGATCCAGCCCTCCAGCAATCTTCTTCTCAGCCAAGCAAGTGTCAGGTGACCGTCTGACACTTACCTGGCCCTGGTCTGTCAAAAAGCCCCAGCTAGGAGGCGGGGGGAGGGAGAGGGGAAAGGCAGAAGGGAACAGGGTTTTTTCCCCCACCGCTGCCTGCTCCCTTCTGCCATTCTCCCCTCCCCCACCTCCCAGCTGGGGCTTTTTGACAGATCAGGGCCAGGCAAGCATTGGACAAGCACCCAACGCTTGCCTGGCTCAGAAGGAGAGTGGTGGAGGGCTAGAGCCTTTTGAATTCCCCACCAAACCAGCACCCTTGGTGCAGCGGGAAATTCAAATAACTGGAAATGGATTTCCGCTCATAACTTGAGGGTTTTTTTTTTTTTTTAAATCCATTTCGATTTATTTGATTCGTAAATTGAATTGTCATAAGTAGAACCACTCATAAGTCGAGGTATTACTGTATTATCTTTAGCCATAAAGGTTCAGCTGAAGCCGCTTAAACTCACTGCTCAGCAATAATGTATTGCTCCTCCAACGGAGTGCATTCCACACCAGCCACTTGCACATTGTGGGCTATTTCTGAGAAATCCAGGCCCAGGTTAATGCCACGAATGGTCACACGTGTTCCCCCTTCTGGTGGCCCTGACACAGTAAGGATCTGGGGAAGAAAGAAAAGTGAAATGATTACATTAGAAATAACTACCTAGAATCTAGAAATAATTTTCTGGGAAAAAGAAAAGTTGTCAGTGATCGTAGGGGAAGCACAGATTTTCATTTTCTCTATTCAGCATGCAATTTTAATGATCTTGAGCAAAATAAATATTTCTAACTCCACCGTCTCTTCAAAAAGCAGTATGAAATCTCTGTTCTGTGGATAGCCATAGTGAAGAACTGGACGAGGAAAAAAATGAGATCAAGATTTTCCTGTCCAATAAATAGCTGTAGCTTAATGGCTTTAGTAAAACATGTCTCTAAGCATTATCTATTCTATAGTATGATGGAGTGATAAATTGTGAAATCCAGGAGTACCTCACATTCCAAAGAGAAGTGGCATATAGCTTAATACCCCATGTATTAGGACCAGCATGAAGGCTAATATGTATATGGGAGTAAGTTTCACTGAGATCAGTGGTTATCCGCAGTTGCCAAGTCTACTCACATTCACCAAGCTCACATTCACCAAAATATCTTCAGCCAACCTAAATGTCACTTTCCACTTTGATTTCAAAAACAGTCATGCAAGCAGGGTGCACACAGAATACTTACAGAAATATTAACCCTCTAACGCTTTCTGATGCGTTAGAATGAAACTTGAGGACCAAGAACCGGGCAAGAAATAGAATACATCTGTCCCCAGTGTGGTAGAGACTGCCATTCCCGAATTGGTCTATTTAGTCACACAAGGTGTTGTTTTTAGGATCTCTACTCCAGGCATGATACCATAGTCTTTCGAGACTGAAGGATGCCAATGATGAGACATTTTGTATTTTTCTGGGTTTTGGCCTCTTGCTCCCTCCACTCCATCTCTTTCTCCTTACTTTCTCTTCCATGCCCCCCCACTAAGGAGGATTACAATGCACCTGTTGGTGCCACTCCTGCTCCGTCACATCCTTAGGTACCTTTAAATCCCAGCATTACATAGTATCTAAGTAATATGGACTTTGATTCCCCAACATGCTTCTTGTGAATGGAGCCAGCCTGTGTGGTCTTGGGCAAGCTGCACAGTCCCAGAAAAAAGGAATGGTAAATCACTTCTATGTATTCTATACCTGGAAAATCATCAAAAGAGTTTCTGTAAGTCAGCATTGACTTGTTTAGTTCTGTACTGAGGAAAATACCGTCTGCTGGATTCTAACACAGTCTTTCAAGTACAATTTATGCAACTTTATTTCCTGTTAGAAACAATGTGTTTGCCTTCATTTCTGTTGCTGCTGTGTTGTTACACTTAATTGGCATTTTGTTTCTTTTTTGTTTCATTTTGTTTGGAACAAAATGATTTTTTTTAAAAAAATCATTTTGTGTTTCGTTTTGCTTTGTCCCCCCCCCCCCCCAGTGCTGACTAGCTGGCACCCGGGCTGGTCAGCTCTTTTAAAAAAAATTCCCCCCATCGGCAAAAGTGTTCTGCTTATATACCGCCCCATACCACTACAAGTGGTCTCTGGGCGGTTTACAATTTTAATTACAGTGTGCAGGCTACACATTGCCCTCCCAGCAAGCTGGGTACTCATTTTACCGACCTCGGAAGGATGGAAGGCTGAGTGAACCTTGAGCCTGCTACCGGGGATTGAACCCAGGTCGTGAGCACAGTTTTACCTGCAGTACAGGCATTTAACCACTGCGCCACGAGGCTCAACAGGCCTGTACTGTTTTTTTTACACAAGCACCAATCAGCTGGAGCAGGGGTGATCGACACTTTTTTTCCCTGTGGGGGCTGGTTAGCAGCACCACATCAGGTAGGAGAAGATTCTGGATGAGGGGACAAAAATGAAATGGATTGAAATGAAAATTTCCTTTTAATTTAATTTCATTTTTCTTGGAGGGGGGCAGTTCTTTATTCATTTTGTTGCGTAAAGAAATGAATTACGAATAATGAAACAAATTTTAAAAATTGTTTCGTGCCTATCTCTAAAACAGTTTGTAAAGAAGGACACTATACCTGTGTAAATGAAATGTGCTTAAATCTCTGTGTGTGGGTTCTTATTTTTATTTATTCAGTATGGGAGAACCTTACTGTATAATGGGAAAAGAATGAACACACAAAGAAGTAAGTTATAGGGGAAGAATATGATCATAATTACAATGTGTTTATACCTGGTACTTTATAAGGCAATGTGGAGCAAAACATTTCAGATCCCTGTCCTAAGAATCTAAATTTGAACAGGACAGGGGACACAATGAACAAAAGAAAGGGAAGAAATTGATAATCAAAGTCTTTCCATGTACCCTTCTACAGCAACTGTGATGGCAGAAACTTAATATACTGCGTTGCTGCTCTTTACATAGTGATATAATCTGACCCCACTGCTGTGGGCTGTCGCTTCAATATGTGCTTAAGCACAAAAATTCAACGGCTGTGCCAAATGCCACCTGCTTCTTGGGCAGATGTCACGACCAGATGTGTGAGCTAAACTCATACCAAACGTGACATTAATGCAACAGCATATCTTTCAAAAGCCTTCCCAACAATTCCGTCACCTCTTTAATCCTTCTCTACCCCATGTTGCATTTCATCTGCCAGTTTGCACCTGTGTTTTAAGCACTGGGAAGCAAATAATGCAGCCGCACTATAGACTGCTTCGTTTGCTGTAACCACTCCAAGCCCAGCATGGGCATCTAAAACTCTCCTTTTGAATCATGCCCTGACAACAGAAGAGTTAGGGAAGCCAAGATTCTATGCTTCCTATCGCAGGACACAAAAAAGTAATCTGGCTAGTTATTAGTGGGAGAAATTTCTGACAGAGAGGAGTCCAGGCTTCCTTTTTTATAGACTTTTATAAAAGCAAATAACCTTAAAAGGCTTGACACTTACTTTGGATAACTTCATTAAGCTCCACTTTGGACAAGTGTAGAATGTTAAATACCATATTTTATTAGAGAGCAAGGCATTCACACCTCATTAAATGTCTTTTTAAAATGCTGAAAAGGGGGGTTTGCTTCTCTAGCTGCTTGTTTATAATACACCTCTGTCACAGCCACTTCAGGTTTCAGCCTAGAAAACAGTGTGCGCTACAACAATCTCCCAATGGAACAATCAGTATATGGTTATGAGTTTAGCAGCCGATGGCTATTACAGGCATATGGCGCCAATTTATGTCTTGTTAGTGGTTTGAAGTACAACCTGGGTAAATCTTTTACTGCATGCTTTTAAAAATTTAGAATCAACTGCCAGACCCATTTCAACAGTACCTTTTACATGTTAAAAGTTCAGAGCATGTGATTGGTGGGAACAGACCAAAATTACTTAGATTTTGGTCCTTAAAGAACATGGTGTCTATGTCAGTATTACAGTTCATCATGTCTTGGAAAATGTTTATAATATAAACTGAGTTTCACTTCTGATGTTCACAAGGTCAAGATAGGACTGGAAATCTTCATTTCATAAAATCAGAAAACATATTGCTGGATGCCTTTAAGGGCAATGCGAGGGTAAGTAGTCCATTTTAGAATACTAATTTACAAATAAAACGTCTGTTTGAAATGATTCTGGTGAATTTTCCCCATAGAAAGTAAACGTTTTGTGCACAATCCAGAAATATTTGGGACAAAACGTTTAGCACAAGTATCATTCTGACTTGCAAACTGATTTAAAACAATCCTTTTAGAAGATATCCTCTTCATCTAACATGTATCCAGAGGAGGTCAACCAAAATGGAAAAGGCATTTGTAAACCAAACCCTATTAGGAGCAGTTGAGGAAATTGGTGTTTTAACCTGGACCAGGGAAGATATGGAGCATATATGATTGCCATTTCCAATTATGTGAAGGGTTGACCAGGGAAATGGAGCAACCTTGTTTTATGCAGCTCCAAAGGGCAGGAGCTGAAATAACGCATTCAAAGATATTCAATAGGGATGGGCACGAAAAGGAAAAATAAAGTTTCATTTTGTTTTGTTCAGGGCTCAACCCTGTTTTGTTTTGTTTGGTTTTGTTTCTTATGAATTTTTTTAAAAAAATCATATGAAATTAATTAAATTAAATTAAATTAAATTAAATGGCTCCCCTGGATCCTAGAGGCACCAGATTTGGTGCCCAGGAGCCATTTTTAAAGGGCTCCAGCTGAGCTGTTATCGGCTGGACCCCTTTAAAACTGGTCCAGGCAGCACCAGAGGGATGCCCTGGTGCCATCTGGGCCAAGTTTAAAGGGGTCCAGCCATTGACAGCTCAGCAGGAGCCCTCTGAAAATGGTCAGAAGGACAATTTGCATTGACCTCCCAAGCATTTTCAGAGGGCTTTTGCCGAAAAATGAAACAGCCCATCCCCACAAAAACAAACACAAAATAAAAAAAAAATATTATAATGTGAGCTTTTGTGGACAAGCCCACTTCCTCAGACATAAGAGAAAGGTATACTGTAACATGGCAAATATTTATAGATGGCATCAGAACCCGAGATGGTGTTTAGCTGGTTGACATTGACTTTCTTACCAAACAACCACAATTTCTGCATTTTAAAATATTAGATGCTATATGAAAGAACATGACTTTGTGGCAGAACCTCAGGGCCCCATCCAGAGAAACAAGCAGCAGACCCCTAAACAGGGCCAGATTAAGACCTTAAGAGGCCCTACAAACTTAAAAGATGTTGGTGCCCCCATATATATGTTACAATGTTACAGTGTTAGCACATGGGTTGTTGCCTGTTGGCACGCTGGATGCTGAGTGAGCTATAATAATATGTCATTATTTTCTTCTTTTAAGTGATGCAGCACCTCACAATGGTCTGCCAGTGTATGTTTTTAAAAATTGCGTCTCCTGCCCTGCTACCGAGGAGCCAAGGAAGTGCTCAATTTGCTGATATCCTGAATTGGCTTGTTTATTAAGCTACTTCACAATATCAAAAAGCTTCCTGACCAAAGAGGGTCACTAGAGCTCTGATATGCCATGAGCTCTGATACGCCATTAGGATTCAAAGATTGCAACAACTATCATATTGCACCTCGACAGTATCCCAGAGATTAATAATTCCTAAATAGAATTTTTGAGCCTGCACTAGCCAGCTCCAAAGGAGCCTGTGCTGATGATCCCTTTGTTTCCTCATAATGAACATAAGAAGCGCCATGCTGGATCAGCCCAAAGGCCCATCTAGTCCAGCTTCCTTTATCTCACAGTGGCCCCACCAAATGCCTCTGGGAGTGCACAAGACTAGATATCTGTCTCCTGATACCACTCCCCTGCATCTGGCCCTTGAAGTACCCCAGTTTTAGGCCTGGAGATTACACATCTCCACCATGGTTTGAACCTGAAATGGACTTTTCCTCCAGGAATCTGTCCAATAATGCAAGCCTTTCTCACCAATTTCTTGGCTCCATTTTTGTCACTCTCACATGTCTTAATTCTTCTTACCTCAGTTGTGATCCCATTTATTCTAATAATATTACACAATGAAGATATCAGTTCTGGGATAGTGTTAATCAAGAAAGTACCCTTCAATATAGGGCTGCATTCTATAAACAGTTTCATTCCCTTCTCTTTGCTTCAGTTCCCATCTTTCCCTGTTCTCTCAGCTCCAGGACTAAAAGCTTTGATCTGTTCACAATGGAGTGCCTACTACACTCCACACTCTGTAACTCACACTCTTTAGTGTGTCTTGTATCATTTCTCTTTGCAAGGCATCATAAGTCTACAAAAGACATAAAAAATCAAGTGGCACAATATCATACTAAGCACTGTTGAAGGTCTGCTTCTGCTAATGTTTGTAAGTCACCCATATACAATGGTTCACAGTTTTTGACAGTTATTTCCCTTACAACTGGATGTTATTTTTAAAAATGCATTTGCTGCAACATCTGCATGATAAACTGAGGCGCTTTGCCCCTCCCAGGAAAATCCCGAGCTTGACATTTTTTTCTGAGCCTCTGTTAATATTTCTTACCTCACTTGAGTCAACAAAAGTTGACTGTTATGTCAAACAAGGCAATCTTGCCTTTCTATTTTTCAAATGTTCTGACCTGGAAAATACCCAGCCCAGACTTCCAACTCGACCTAGATTTTAGTGGCCACTAATTGAACAGTTTTGAAGGAACTGTGTCACAATGCAGCCGCAGGGTCAGAACAGATGCATTCAATTAATTACAGCTGGGGAAATTCAGTCATAATCACAGAAGGCAGCAAAGATATAAAAGGTCCTATTACTTAAAACCTTCTACAGGGAAGTGGACTGGGTTAGGGTTAGGGTTAGGGTGTTTGCTGTTTCTGTAGCCTCCAATGGAGGAGTGTAAAAAACCTCCCAAAAACTAGTCACACAACAACCTCAAGTTTTTCAGGGTTACAGTACAGCATAATAATAATATTCTGTTACAAAGAGAACAGAATATTTACACAGAAATTTAACAGGTGACTCTTCATCAGGAATTGATAAGAAAAATTAGTTTCTGTTTGGCAGAGAGCACTTAAATCTCTAAGAGGAGATATATCATTTTAGCAGAACAGGTGCCTAACAAACATAGATGCAAATTGATATTATGCCATCAAGTCATCTCTGGCTTTGGCAACCTTATGAATCAGAGACATCCAAAAGGTCCTACCATCAACAATTCTGCTCACGTCTTGCAAACTAAAGACTGTTTCATTTACTGTCTCAATCCCTTTCACGTTACCCATCTCTATTCAAACTGCCTCCAATTTTTCCTAGCTTTATTTTCCCCCAGTAATCTTCACAAGATATATCCTGTATGACATTTTCAATTAAGCCATATTATCTTCTAATGATGGTCTAGGCTTGATTTGATCTAATAAATGGTGTGTGATCAAGTCAATTCTGACTTGTAACAACTGTTTTCCTACAGTCCAATTTTGGTATTGTGTTGGCAGAATGAATAGAACATATCTATCTTTCTGCTGCCTAGATGCCCTAGGCACATCCAATCTCACCTGATCTCGGAAGCTAACCAGGGTCAGCCCAGGTTAGTACTGGATGGGAGACCAGCAAGGAATAACTGGTGCTGTAGGCACCTGGAGTAGGAACTGGCAAGCCACTCCAGTATTCCTGCCAAGAAAACTCCATGGACATGGGGTCACGAAGAGTCGCTCACGAGTGCAACAAAACAACACACACACACACACACACACACACGAAACTTTCTAATTATACTGCCTGTTTGATTTTAATATTTGCCATCTACTGATCTTCATGTGCACATTCTTCTGTTTGGTTGCCAAAAGCATGCATGCCTCTTCCATTTTCTGAAACATACGTTCTGGACTGGGAAACCACATTAGTTGCATATACATTTTATTTCCAGGAAAATGTGCAAAGTCTGTATATGAATAGCCCTTGAATCAGGTACAAGATGCTTAGCAAAGTACTTAAAGGGAAAAAAAAACCCTGGTAGTTATTTTTCCTAGGACACACTTATTTTCAGTAACATTTCAGCATTTTGAAAAGGTTGTAGAAATTTGCTACTAGTGAGTTAATCTCAACTGGGTCTGCATATCACAAAATTCCAATTGCTTCTACTATTAAGAATTCTTGACATTTACTGGATACAAGAAGCGTCGCTGGAGCAGCCACAAACAAATTTGCTCTGTCATTTTTGTGACAGCCCTTGAAATATTTGAAGATGGCCAACATATTGTCTCTTAATTGTCTCTTCTTCAGACTATCCACAGCCAGCAATTTCAAATTTCCTATATGCAACTTGACCTCCAGGGCATCATGATTTCTGTTCTCTTTCCTCTCAATCCAGTTTATTCAAAATAGAAATTATGCAAATGCAATTCATTTAGAAGCATGGAAACACAAAGACGGATATGAAAATCAAGAATACCACTATAATGCCCCATGTTCTGTCATACAGCTCCTGTGTCCTACCATTCTTGCAATGGCTCTCACACACTGCTAGACAGCTATACAAAACAAAAATTGGGCAGTTATGTGTTGTAGCTCACAGAGTGGTTGTAATTATATGGCAACATAACTCAAGAACTTGCCACAATGTTGCATGTCAAGGCAGCACAGTTACACTGCATGGAAGCCTTGAACAAGCATCTCTACAGCCATCTTACAGAACTGAGTATTGACCCAAATAAAGGAACACACACAGTATCTTTTCTAAAGAAATTGTGACTGGCACAGACACATCAATGGTGTGTCAATCACCAAACATTGCCAGAGACACCACCCCACTGACATTTACATGTCTGTTCCACCAAAGATAGAGCATATGGGTGAGAGAAGAAGAGAAGGAATGAGAGAGGGGGGGGATATGTTTTGTTTTCAGCATTTTATTCTGCTCCCCCAGCACAAACCCTTGACATTTTGCAGCCTCAAATAAAGAATATCTGACACTTCCTACACATTCCATGTACAAAACTCAGCTGAATTAGAAGCAGAACCTTAGCCACAAGTATTGGCAGTGGAAGGTTAGCCCTGCTACATTTGAGGAGCCATCTAGTCTTGGAACCATAGGGTAGATTGTGTTGTAGATAGATCGGTCCACGCACACAAGGGGAATGGTCCAGGAGGAATAGTGAGGAAGGTGCTGCTGCTGCCCCACCCTAGCATCGACTTCCCAAGATGACTGTCACATTCTGGCCAATGGCAGGGCCAACTCCAAATAGCGTAAATGGATCACAGATGGGACATGAGCTAAAAAAAAAAAAAAGTCCTTTTCTGTAAGTCCTCTGGAATGTCACAGCATCATATTCAGCAAAAGAAAAGAAAAAGTCAGTGTTTGTGGCCTTTCAAAAGCTACACTAAAATATATCCATTTTCATTCCAGTGTTCTATTTGTAGCTGCCTATGTCCCAGTAGATGAGCCCAGCAGGCACTTAGCACATCCACAGCGCTAGTTCATCAGCATGGCACGATCATTCCGTGTCTCTGTCTTAGCTGATAGTACATTCCAAACCTAATTGTTATCTCAGCAGAGCAACTCCATTATTCAGTCTGAGACCGCTCTCAATCCCCACCCCAGCTCCCGTTAGCTGTTTGTAGCGGCAATGTTATATTAATGAGGCCTGAAAATAAATGAATAGGAGATCACAGTGTTGCTTGTTCATAAGGAAGCTGATTTTTTATTTATTTAATCATTGAGGCTGCAGGCAGCAGGGGAAGATTTATGCTGTCAAGGGGGACACAAGAAAGATCTCAGTGATGTGTTCTATGAATGGGGAAGATTTTGTGTTTACATATATACTATTATTGATTTTTCTTTTATGTCAACAAATAAAGCTCCCTCAAATCTCCCCTCCTTGTTGGCTCCTTACAGTTTTAAAGTTTACTTCTCCACTGAACTGTTTCAATTTTTATTGAGAAAAGGAGTCTACTAGAGATGGGCACAAAACGAACATTTTTTCGTTTTCATTTTCGTTTTTTTGTTTCATTATGTAATGAAACGACAAACGAATTTTGTCTCTAAAATGAAATGTAACGAACAGAAACACTGGAAATTTTGTCATGCGTTTCGTTTCCGTTACTGCAATATGAGTGAATTGCTTAAAAGCCTTTAAAAAAAATCACAAAAAATTGAAATTAATGGTAATGAAATGGTAATGAAATGAATGAAAACGAAAATGAATTTTTTGCAAAAAATTCACAAAAAACGGAAATGAACCGAAACGG
Source organism: Phrynocephalus versicolor (assembly GCA_023846285.1). NCBI lineage: Eukaryota > Metazoa > Chordata > Lepidosauria > Squamata > Agamidae > Phrynocephalus > Phrynocephalus versicolor. The sequence goes on from JAHTLZ010000129.1 coordinate 65,179,228, forward strand.
ACCCTCCAAACGACAAACGAAATGCCATTTTTTTGATTCGTGCACATCTCTAGAGTCTACTCTAATATAATTTTGCTTTCTTTCCAATATGACATGATGGGTTTTGGGAGTAGGAACATTTTCCCCCACAACTGTCTCTTTTATTTATTTATTTATTTATTTATTTATTTATTTATTTACAAGATTTTTTTAGCCACCCCACTACCAAGAGGTCTCTGGGCGGGAATATTAGCCCCTCCTGCTTTGCTTGTAGGATTCAGATGTGAATGTGATTAACCTCTGCAGTGATGTTGACCATGGTTAACCATGGCTAAAGCCAAAAGAGAGGTTTCTGAGAATCCTACTTGCTTATTTAGCATCCTTCCTTCCTAATGAATAACAAGACTTTGTTCCCCCTACGCTGACATTTATGCTTTTTGAAATATTTCTCCTCATGTGTGCATATCTCTACATTTTATCCAACTTGCACTTTCCCCCATTGACTAAAGCATGTTTGTTGCTTTTCTCTCTCAACCTTATTTCAGCCATTTGAATTTTGCAATGTTTATAGTTTTATGTGGACTTTATTTCTACAAAACACTTCACTTTCTTGGCAAATGTGAGAAATCTTAAGGTAAGGTGCTTTTTTCTTTCATTGTAGCATGTTTTGGGAGGTAAGAATGCTATTTTTCTTCTAAAATTGCATTTAAAAATAGCCTAAATATTTAACTAGGATTCTGCTTAACTGACAATTATTACTTGTGTCTGAAATTTCCATTGTATTTTCCATTTGAGAAGTATGGCTAAGTGTTGTTGTTTATTTATTTATTCAATCATTTATTTTGAATCTTTTATATTCTCCTTGAAAAAGGACTCAAGGTGGCTTTAGAATAATGAGGGGAAATATACAGCCCAGAACATTTAAGACATATTCAACTTAAGAACAGGGAATTAAAAGAGGCATCTTAGAACATTAAAAGGTAAGGAAGAGCTACAAAGAGCACACAAAAGAAAAGAAAAATCCATTATGAGTGGTGGAAAGTAACATGGAAAACACTGATGTTCTTATGACATCAGTCAATGCAGCCATGTAGGGTAATCCATATAATGTTACATAGTAGGAAGTCCCTCATTCAGAGAAAGCTTGCCTGAAGAGGAAGGTCTTTGTCTGCTTCTGGAAAGACAGCAGAGACAGGGCAGTCCTGGCCTCTAGCAGGAGTGAGTTCCAAAGTCTGGGAGCAGGAACAGAGAAGGCCCTTTCATGTGTTCCTTTGAGGCACAGCTGTGAAGGTGATGGGATGGACAGAAAGGCCTCTCCTGGTGATCTTAGCACCCGAGATGGTTCATACTGCGAGATTCGATCTTTGAGGTTGCTTGGACCCAGGCCATTTTGTGCTTTGTAGGTTAAGGTCAGCACCTTGAATTGTGCCTGTTAGGTAATTGGCAGCCAGTGGAGCTGCTTTAGTAGGGGTGTAACCCACCCCAGTCAGCAATCTGGCCACTGTGTTCTGGACCCACTGAAGTTTCCTGAGACTTTCCATCGGTAGTCCCACAAGGAGCACATTATAGTAGTCCAGCCAGGAGGTCTCTAGGGCATGTATTGTTTTGATTTAGATGTAATTTCACACTATTCAAGCACTGTCTGGGTAGTTTATAACATAATTATGCAAACAACACTTTGTTCCTCAGCAAGCTGAGCACTCATTTTACCAATCTTGAAAGGATGGAAGGCTGAGTGAATTGTGGGCTTGCTACCTGAAACCATTGGGATAAGCTCAGCTCATGAGCAGAGATTTGACTGCAGGGCTGCAGTTTAACTACTGTGCCATGGGGCTTGTGGAGATTGTGATTTCAGAATCAGGACAGTTGTTCCCAGAATCTCTCCACTTTTGCTTTTCACCCTGCATAATGAAAAATTCTGGAGAATTATGAAACTGACTTACAATATTGTGACATTTTAGGTACCCTCAAGAAAATTATTATTTGACAGTTGACTTTGAAATATTAGCTCACAGCTTCCATGACTGCCCCAAGGATGAAAGCACGGAAACACTAGAGAAAACTTTCCTTTGAGATATTTCTTTCTTGGTTGAGGGGATTATTTCTTGCTTTGGTTTCGCTCAAGGAAGAAAAGAGGAATCTCTGATTTCTGGATATGTTACATCTGTCTAAACAGTTTAGTGGGAAGGGAAGACTATCGGAGGCCATTTTGCTCCTGGGGACTCACAACGCCTTGATCTTTGCATATAACATAGAGACATATGAGAGAAGAGCCATCTCAAAATCCTGAGGAGGCAAGTTTGTTTATTTATGGAAGGACTGTAGGTTTTCATAAAAGAATAAAAATGGAAGCAAACCCCCTTGGGATGAAAGTAAAATGCACTGAGTCCATCAGGTTAGCACAGTGGGTGGTTGAGGTGACACAGAGAATGAAACCAAAAAAGAGAAATATTAGTTCATTCCTAGTGGCTGTCAAGGGATGGAGGATCAGTTCCGGGCAGAAGCCAGTATAATGTCTCTGATTTAATTAAATTCTATTCAAAAGTAAGGCCATGGTTTAGAAAGCATAAAAAGCCAAAGCATGCATGGAATGCCAGAGGTGGTTATATTCAATTTTAGGGTTACTTGCATGTTGCTATTTGGGAGAGGAGAAGGAGAAGGAGTTCTTATGAACAGCCAATTAGCTGTTTTCAGTTAATAGTCAGTTAATTACTGTTTGCCAATTTGTTTGCTGGTTTTGGTATCTCATATCATGTAAGGAAAAGTAACATACTTTCCCTGGTCCAGTAATTGGTTTATTACATTTTAATCCAACCCTTAATCTGAAAGTCCCAAGACACCATATATAATAGCTCTGCCTGTTGACTCCATTTGCACCACCAAACAACCAAATGAATTAGCCTAGACTGAAAGGTGGTTACTTCACGTCCTGCTTTGTTCCGCAACTAGTTTTGTACCGTGACAGCGTTGGTCACGATCACGTGGTTTTGTCCCTGTTTCAGTGTTCCCATGGTTGTGATAACTTTTCTCGTGACAAGTGTTACCTCACAGTCTTGTACCGTGACCAACACTGAATTTGCCCAGCTTCCTTTTTCCTTTTTGGGGGGGAGCTTAAAAAATTCTTTTTCAATATTTCGCTTCTGAAAAGTCAAGAAACAAACAAACCCAGACACAGTTTTCTGACAGAACCAAATGTTTTGTTATTCTGACAGAAACAAATGTTTTGTTATGTGACAGCATAACAACACAGCATTACTACACAGAGTTTTGTCATGGAACAGAAAGCAGGAACAACGAGTGAAAAGGGAAAACCCTACCCCAGCACCAGGTACAGTACTGTTGCGCTTAACACCCGTTCTGGGGGCATGGTTGAGACAAATTTCAGTAGCTGCGTGACAGACGTGAAGTAACATCTTTTGTACCACTCTTAAGCACAACACTAACAGAGATAAAATGGACGTGAAGTAACCACCAAAGATGGTAACTGGCCCAAGTGACCATTCAAAGTATGACCACACAGGAAAATAGATTGCAATTCTAACTGGTTGTTGAGGAGTCCAGTGCAATTGTCCCCTTCCTGTGATCACATGACACACAGGGAAAAGCACTCCAGCCACAATCCTATCCATCCCCTAGCTGAAGATTTTTGCTTCAGGTTGCTGGGTTTCTTTTTGGGGCCCAAGCTGGAGAAATTTCCTGTCAGAGAGAGGGGTTTCTTTGAGGGAGATTTCTCCTATTAAAGCAATCCATTTTGGTGCCATTAGGTGCACATCTTGGCAACTATCTGATCCCGTCCCTAGTTGTGTAAAGAACTGAAAGAGATGTCTTTGCTTTATTTATTTATTTATTTATTTATTTATTTACTTATTTATTTATTTATTTATTTATTTATTTAGACTTGTATACTGCCCATCTAGCCTTAGGGCTATTCTAGGCAGTTTACAATGTGGAATCACAGGACAAGCTAAGATCTCTTCGCTGAAGAGGTTCAAGAACACTTTTACTAAAGTATGGTCAGTGTCAAAAATTACAAAGAACTACTCCAAAACATGATGGAAAGTGCTGCATTTTGAGTGGGCGGGAAGATATTTTCTTCCATATAAGAAACCCCAGGGAGAATGCAGTTCTTCTCAAGATTTCTAGAAGAACTCTGCTGCTCTCCCCCCCCCAAAGTTTTGGGGCAGCAAACCCGCTATATCAGGCATGTCCAAACTTCGGCCCTCCCGATGCCTTAGACCATGACTCCCAGAATTCTAAGCCTGTATTTCCAATGGCAAAGGACTGTTGGAGTTGTGGTTCAAAACATCTGGAGAGCTAATGATCTATACTAGTGATGGGTACAAAACAGAAAAAATGTGTTTCATTTTGTTCTGTTTCGGGGGGCACATTTCATTTCGTTCCATCTTGTACGATTTTTTACAACAAAAATTCATGCGAAATGAAACGTTTTGTTACCTGCAGCAGCGGCTCCAAGTCCAAATGGCAAGTTCTTTGTGGTGTGAGCCTGTGGACACTAAAGTTAACATTTTGCTTGTTTGAGGGTGCCCCTTCTTCAAGATATTTTCTCATTCTTTGCAATCTACAGCAAAGGCCTATTTGTAGCCCTGCTATAGATCAGTTTATGAAGAGACTGGCCACTTAAACAAGGTGTTGACACTTCTTCCTTCAGCAAGCTTTTATGCTTAAGATGTTTTTTTAATGGTACTTGCTTGGTTTTTTTATTTTTTTTCAAAGGCAGTAACAATTTCACTTTGTCATCACTCACATTTTATTGATCCTTTGTTGTCTTATAATTATAACATACTTTGAGAATTGCTGATGAAAATTTTTTCAGCAGTTATTTTTTCATCATCAATTGGATTTGCTCAACAAATAGGCAAAGAAGCAGGATAATTCATAAACAAAGATTTTCTCCAAATGTTATAACTTTTAAAAGTAGTCCATAGATAGTATTGGTGTCTCATAAAATTACTTAAAATTCATCAAGAAATCCCAGATAATTGTTGGAGGAACTGTGGAAGCAAGGGCACACTAGAATACATGTGGATCTCTTGCGCCGAAGACAAACTTTGTTAGAACAGAATAATTATAAATGAAGCTTTATTATTATTTTCAATATTTAAGGATGGAAATGAAAAATTACTTTATAGAGATCTAATTGAAAATTTAAATGTTGTAGCAAGAGCTGATATTAACTCTCCCCCCCCCCCCCAATGAGACATGCTTAAGATCTCTCAGTACAAAAATATGTGAACAGAATCTGGCAAATGGTCCTTATGGAAAAGTTGACCTCTCAAATTAAAATATATAGAGGGAAAATAAAACCATAAGAAATTTATGAAAACCTGGAAACCTTTATTAACATATGGAATTAGCACAAGAAATGAAAAATGTGCTATAGGAAATAATTTTGACTGCTGGAATGTAATATTCTAAAAGAATTAATTAACTTGTTGTGTGTGTGTGTTATATTTATATCCTATAGCATCTTCTAACATAGCATTTTTAATGATTTAGTTAACTCAAATCAAATATATAGTGGAAACTAAAAACTTTATATTTCTGGCCAGATAAGTTATAAAGCCAATAATAATAATAATAATAATAATAATAATAATAATAATAATAATAA
>JAHTLZ010000129.1:65192802-65222030 GCA_023846285.1 Phrynocephalus versicolor
TATCTATCTATCTATCTATCTATCTATCTATCTATCTATCTATCTATAATAAATCGGCTAGTCTTTAAGGTGTCATGGAACTCTGTTGTTCTTTGATGTCTGTACAGATGTCAAATATGCTTTGAAATAATAGGAAGCTGCCATCTCAGACCAGAAGACTTTAAACAATCAACAGGAGAGGATAGACCACTCCTAGTTTTAAAACTGTCTCATGTCTTGTGCCATTTAATTGCTACTACTTCTACAGTAGCCAACCCAAAAAATACCTTTGCAAAAAGCGAAAGTGAATTGGTAATAGAGGAATCGGGGAAGGTCTTGAGCCAGGATTTTTCTGTGAATATACCAAAGCATGCACTCATGTCACAGAGTTATAGTTTCCATTTCTCTCCAGGTGGGAAATTCTGGCCACAATGGGAACTAGAAGTGACATGTACCCTCATAGGAATGAATGGGCCTCATGACACAAAACACCAGAGAACCATTTGCTAATGAAAAAAGTAGGAAGAGGACACACATAGGAAGTGTTTTCTCTCTCCCTAAGGCCTTTTCTCACTCTGGAAAAATGTTTGTCTCTACCCCCACTAACATACAGCACCAACCTAATGTTCAAGAGATTCTGTACCATTTGGATATCCCACAGGGAGGATGAAAGGCACATATAGGGAAATAGTAGGGGAACATAAAAACTTTAAATGAACAAAATTACACACCTGGAAGCCTATTGATCTCCACACCTCTCTATGACTGATCTAAGGTCTTATAATATACTTATTTGAAACCTATCAGGCTGAATGTAGGGCTCAACTGATGCTCCATTGCAACCTGAATGTGTTAATTCCATTTTTTTAAAATAGCCCTTTGAGAGAAGTAATGCAAAATATATATATATATGTAGAGGTGTCTGCTTATTTCTATTCCATTTATGGCATTGTTTCTTGCTTCTAAAATACCACTCTGACAGCTTTCACTTTCAAGTTCCTCCTGATTGCAGATCTGAGATCAGCCAATTCTTGCTCTGCCTTCAATCCACCATGATTAGTGAGGGCAAAGAGTAGGGTTCTGCCAGCATTTGTAGAATTATGCTCCAAGAGAAATTTATCATGTGGCTTTTGGGAGTGCTTTTAGGGTTCTTTCCCCCCCCCTGTTTATGATATAATTTTTATACTAATGTCAGGGAGGAAGCAAACCTTATAAATGTATAAAATGTAACTACATGTAACGATGGAAATAATTGCTTGGTAAATTCCCCTTATTATGGATGAAAGTTATCTTAACATGATGAGACAGCCAGACAAGGAATTTTAATGCCCTGTGAAATTCCTTGCCACCAACTAAGACCAACACAAAGAGCCCCTCCCACCATGGGGACAATGTAATTTCACAAAATGTCTCTAGTGCCCTTTCCCCTTGAAAAACAAAACATATATGGATAGGAAGCACAGAAGAACTAGGTACTGTTTATAAAAGTAACAACCATTTAGTACTTTAAATTCTGGAAAAAAAATATAGCATTTTGGGGGAATTTGTGAAATCCATACAATTGTACACAAAACTGTGCAAAAATAAGCACTATATGTGAAAAATGGGCAAATTTGCACAAAACATCTACCTTGCCAATGTGACAATTCTGTTCAGAGCATGAGGAAATTCCTCATCATTATTGTTGCAGGTTTTTGCATATGAGAATAAGACAAATGAGACTGTTCATACACATGTTTATGGCCTTTCCCCTTTTCCTACAAATGTACAACTAATTCTCTTCCCATTTGGATTTGTTTAATATGGTAACATTAAAGATACCTTTCTTGGGCCACAGCAACACCTTAGAAATGACCCCCACCCAACTTAAGCAATGCAAAACACCACTCTGCAGAAGCGTGACCTTAAAAGATATCATCATCTTTCTTTTAATTTTAAAACAGCACAAATATTGCAAAATTGATTGAAAAGGGAATATTACATATTCCTTCCAAAAGGTCTATCTTCCTTATGACAGAAATCAACATAAACAACATCAAAATAAACAAAACCTTACCTTTCAAATTTTCTGGGTTGTCAATAATGAAGTTTCCATTCCAAACCACAGCAAAATCCACTGCTAAATTACTTATATCCATGCCATCATAGAGATACTATAAAACAAGAAATTTAAACACATTTTGAAGTCTTTCTATGTTAAAAATTAGAAAAGAATTATTGCAACAGCTAAATTTTTGAAAACTGGTTCAGTAACAAATGGATTAGTAAGATGAGACAGAATATGTTGATTTTAAGATATATTTTTATCTCTTGCATGGAGAGAGTCACTTCTTGCCATAGAGAGATAATTAAAGCAGCCGACAGACCTGGAAAGAGGTAATAGATTAATTGTGTAGTTCATGCAGACTATTCTCAGCACTCAGTCTTTGGTTTGCCAATAAAGTCCTACCAGCAACAAAAGAAATAATGAGATGAAAAAGAGAATCCTATGCTCTGTAGGAGGGACAGATCAGGCTCCTCTATGTGCAAACATGCCACCAATATTCTACGGGAATTACTTGGAAAGTGAGCTAATCAGCATAGCCATGTAGGGCTAAGGATTTGGGTTCTCTTGTATTTCTTTGAATTGTTCACGGAGGCTTATGAGAAAAAGAGTCTCTTAACCCAGCTAGGAAGGCTTTTCTCCTTATTTGGCTAATGGGGTCTGATTTTGCATTTACTAACAAAAAAGTTAAGCTCTTGATTAGTAAGGGTGTACATTTTATAATAGCAGCACGATGATCATTTTGGCTGCGTGGATACTAATCGAGAATGCCTTAGAAGCAATGTTAAGATGCATTGCAGAGCTAGAGCGAGAAATGCCATCGGTAAAAGAAGGCCAGGGAAGGCAAGAGCAGCACAAGCAGACCAGCGGTTGACAATTATAGACTATGATATCGTAAACATCTGAAAATGTGGGCTGGAGACCATGAAAGTCAGCCATTGTTCACCATTCTTAAGGTTTGCCAATCCGGCTGGATAGTTTGGCAGTTTAGATATCTGGCTTCAGAGGCAGACACTGGTTCCCCACTGTCTCTCTTGCCACTAGAAAAAAGCTGCACAGTCCCAGGATGCACCACTGAGGAAGGGAGTGGAAAAGATCACCATAAATGGACAGCACATGATGATGATGAGGAGGAGGAGGAGGAGGAGGAGGAAGAGGACGAGGGTGATGAGGATGAGGATGAACATGAGGATGAGGAAGAGGAAGATGAGGATTATGATTTAACCCCTCCCTCCACTTCTGCCTTTCCTAATGATTTGTGTATGGATGAAAAACCTTTTTTGGCTATAGTTAAAATGAAGCTCATTTAGCAGTAAAAACAAACATAAAACCCAACTACATGAGGTCCAGGATTGCTGCTGACACAGATACTGAATCGGTGACTATAGGTAGAGGGCAATATGGAACAATTATGATGTAGGGCTTATAGTGGTCAATTACATTTGAACATTCGGACTTTGAAAGGAATCAGCACAATTATGACCCTTGTATCTGAGGAATGAATATCCACAGTTATATTTATATGAAGCTTGTTATCGTCCAATATATATACTAGGTGCCCCCATATTTCATTTGCCCTCCCACCTTGTGGCTCTTTCCTCATCCCCTTGTATACAGGGTTCCCTCATATCTGCAGGCTCAGGCATCCATGGGAGATTGTGGAGCCAATTCTCTGTGGGTACAGAAGTCTAACTGTATGTAGACACATTACTGGCTGCGCTGAAAAAGATATGCAAGTGATCATTACTGGTATTGTTCTAAAACAGATGCTTTCCTTCTCATCTGATGGCTATATGTATTGAAGTAGGATTGAGCATAGTGAAGGAGCAAATCCTCCTTCAGTCACAGGGATCACTTAAAAGCCTTTGAATCTGCCTAAGCTATCTTCTAGGATTGCTATGAAGGTAAAATGTGGAAGAAAGCCATTTTTTGCTTCCTTGGGTTCTTTGGAAGAAAGGCTTGTCGCAAACAAAACAAAATTCCAATTCATGTAGAAATAAGCAGGTTTTTTGTATTTTGGACATTGATCTTTTGCACAACCTTGGAGTTCTGTCTCAGTACTCCATATAGGATTTACTCTGAGCAAAGTAAAAATCAATGCAATAGTGTTCATTCTTGCATTTCGGTATTTGGAAGCATTATGGTTTTCCTTTTTTCTTCTTCAGATATTGAAATCTTTTGATTTTACCTTTGACTCTTTTACTTGTAAAAAAAGATTTTAGGGTTTTCAAAACTTTTGTTCAGAACTTGAGTGCCCAAAAACCCATTGTTAAACTTGTAAACTGCCCAGAGTAGCTTTCTGCTAGATGGTTGTGGTATATAAATCTAATAAAAAAATAAAATAAAAAAATAATCAATTGGGAGGCAACCTATCAGGCAGCAAATTTGGAGGAGCCCCCAAAGGATATTAATTAATTAATTTATACTAAATTTATTGTATTGCATATGATTACATATTCACTGGCAGAAAAGCAGAGGATATACTGTTGAGATTTTCTGCTTTAGGCACCAAAACAATGTGGATTTCTCTTGTATGATACATGTTGATGGGAGGGTGTGCTACTCAGTACTCTGTCTCAGGGAGCAAAATATACTGAGTCTACGCTGTTCACCATCTGGAAAGATACAACAGCCTCTCTAACTGTAGTTATTTAAAGGGAACCATTTCCCCCTCCCTCTCTTCCTCACCCCTACACTTTCCACGTCTTCTGCCAGCAACAGGCAGCTTTCCAACATTACCCTTTCTATCAAGCGACTGCGGCCTGGAATTTGACAGTTCCCTGATAAGAATGCCTGCAATTCTCTTTATCTCTCCTGTGTGAATTAGCTTTGCCTTAACACCTTTGTCACATCGTCACCCCAGCTCCCCCTTTCCTGACCCCCCCACAGTTGCAGTCGGGAGGCTGACAGATAAAAGATCTTCTCTGGGGCCAGGTTTCTAATTAAACACCCTCGCTTGCCTGTAGCACGTTACTGCCTGGAATTCAGGATTAGTTACCGCCCCTTCCTTTTTGTGGCTGATGCTGTTTCTTCTCCCAGAATCAATGGCTCCTGGCACCTCCCTCCCCCACTGTCTCCATTTACCTCATTCAGAGTTTCAGCAGAGAGAATGACAGCTCCTTCGATACCTGAACACAAGCAAACATGAACAAGATGTCCCTCCAGTTATCAAGGATCAGAAAAAGAGATTTATTAGTTCCAAATGAAGATAAAAGGAAGGAAAATCCACACAAAACTGCTCAAACAGTATAGATGGAAAAGTATTGTGTGAAGCAACAACCTGCCATGGCACTACAGAAGCCACAGTCAGCGTGAACAGACCGTAGCTATGCACAAGTGGCCTTTAAAAAAAAAAAAAAGCTCTTCTACGTTATTTGTAGCAAAGTCTTGTGCCCAGTGCTCTTAAAATGTTTATTAATAGCCTGAATAGGGGGGAATAAAGGGAATGTTAATAGCCAATGCCATGGAAGACAGAAACAAAATTAAAAATGATCTAGATAGTCTTGAGCACTGGGTAGAGAACAACGTGATGAAATTCAACAGGGTTAAGGGCAAATTACTACACTCAGGACAAAAGTTGAACACACAGTTATAGTGTCGTTGGATACCTGGCTCATTGATATGATGATCAAGAAAGACCTTAGAATCATCACAGATCACAAGCTGAATATGATCCAACAGTGTGAGGTAGGTAGCTACAAAAAAAGGCAAATGCTATTTTAGGTTGTATTCAGCACTGGTTAGGCCTCATCTAGAGTCCTGCTGTGGAAACCATATTTCAAGAAGAATGTTGACAAACTGGAATACGTACAGAGGAGGGCAACAAAGATGATCATGGGACTGGAAACCAAGTAGTCCGAGGAAAGACTGGAAGAATGGGGATGTTTAGCCTTGAGAAAAGAAGACTGAGTAGAAATGTAACACTTTTCTAACACTTGAAAGGCTGACATACATAGTAAGGGCAGGATCTGATCTCAGTCATCCCAAAGTGTAGGGCATACAACAATGGCCTCACATTACAGGAAACCAGAATATCAGGAAAAACTTCCTAATTGTTAGAGCAATACAGTAATGGAACCAATTGCCTTTAATCCTACATTGTAGATGATCAAGAGAAATCTAGATAACCACCTTGCAGGTGCCCTTTGATTTGTATTCCTGCATCAAGCAGGGGGGGTTGGACTTGACGGCCTTGTAGGCCTCTTCCAACTTCACTATTCTGTGATTCTAGGATACAGTAAGCAGGGAAAGCCAGAGCAAAGCGGCTGAGAAGAAGTAAAGCAAAACACCAAAAACAAAAACAAAACAAAACAAAAACAAAAACAAAAACAAAAACAAAAAAAAACAAAAAAAAACCAAGTAGAATGGAAAAGTTCAGACCAGTCCTTGGACAGGCTATTGGCCATGATGGTCCTACAGACCCCTTCCAACTTCATTATGCCATGATTCTATGAAAGTTTAACTGAATGTATCCAAGGGAAAGACATTTTCCCAGAATATTCTTAGAGGTGGGACCAGGGCCGGCGCGTCCATTAAGGCGAACTAGGCAGTTGCCTAGGGTGCCAAAATGGAAACAGGGCACTGGCCAGCTTGCCGCCCCCCGCTGCCCCCCGCCGCTGGCCACTGCCATCCGTCCCCTCACCACTCGCCAGCCGCCCGTTGCCGTCTGCCCGCCACCCGCCGCCCCCTTTGCCTATTGCCGCCCCCCGTGCCCGTCACCGCCCGCCCCCACCCTCTGCCCCGTCACCGTCCCCTGCTCCCACCCCTGCCCCCACCCCCGCCTAGGGCGCAAAGAAACCCTAGTGCCGGCCCTGGGTGGGACTCTCCATAAGCAGTGATCTTTGATTTTCTGCATTGCCAACAGCTACCTTCATTTCATTTTCTCCTCAGTGGGTTTTTTTTTTTGTTTTTGTTTTTTGGTCTTTCTAGGGATCTGTAGTGATGACGGTAGGGTGGAAGCTACCATAAAAATGGTGGAGAAATTCTGGAAATTATGCTGAACAATAGCTTCCCAGCACTAAGCAAAAGAAACCTCTCAGAATGTTTCTAAGACAACTGTCTTCTGCAGCATTCTGGCTCATTACCAATTGTTTTTCTGTCATCTTCAGCACCTTTCCCAGGGTGTACCAAATTTTATGTTTTGGAGGAATCTTTATAGATATATTTTGCCTTTATGGTAGAAGAACTTTCCCAGGCACAAGAAGGGGCAGTGTACAACTCCTGGATAAAAGGGAAGCTGGTGCTTTGCCCCAGTTTGTCATCCAAATCCCAAGGTATCTTATTTCTACATAGAATGTGTTAGAGGGGCTTCAAGCTACCATAGAGGCAATAGCATAGGGAAGACAATAGCTGAAAACCTGTTGCTCTGTGTAACAAGTCACACTATAGAATGCCTGTTGAATCAGTCAGGATTCAGTGAGTCAATTCCTCTGTTCAGGTATTTCACCCCATATGAGTATGCCCAACTATGTTATTCCTATATAAGTATTTTCAAGCAAAATAATTCACATTTAAACCCATATGTAAGAAGGGAGCAGGGCCCTTGACTCAGGTGTCATGTTCTTCACTGGATTAGTCCCCTGATATTTGTGAACTGAGAACAAAAAAATAAAAGAAAACAAAAAAATAAAATAAACTACATTAAAAACAAGGAAGCTTGCCAGTCACATAATGCTTCTATGCATTTAACCTGACAATTCTTTATATCTCTGCCATATCCATTCTTATTGCCAAATGACACTTTCTTTAATCCTTGCAGAATGTGATCTTACCTCTGGTGAACTTTGTTTGTGTTCCTCTCTGGTCTCACTTCAGATACACTATTTTTAAAAATTATCTTAGGAAGCTGGAAACTAATTGGAAATCTTTTCTGTGTCTGTAATACCATTTTACATTACATTATTTCTGTTGGGATTATTTTCCACTTTCCATTTGAAATATTTGTTAGTAGGTTTGTTGGAAGACAATCAAGAAACAATGGGCAGGCAGGCAGGTGCAAATTATATTTTACATATATCCTCTTCTCCAAGGATACCCTTTTATTCCTTCTCCTCCTCAGTTCCCCAAACCTCTCAACTTACTGAGCTATTCTGGCACTGGACACTTGAGCTGTTGAAACGAAGAGCAGGTACCCGATGAATCACGCCTTGGATGTTGAGGACACATTCATAACCCCGCTGGCCAGATTGAGGCTGAGGTAAATTTCTAGCTTTCAATGTTATGGGCTTTACCTCACCAACAGGGATCAAAATTTCTTCTGTAGGGAAAAGCTGTGGACAATCCTGGAAAACAAAATACATAGATACAGATTTTTTTTCAGGAAAATATGAGTACATCATAGCTTGAGGTCTTTTTACAAATATCTGATATTATGTCTCATGTTCAGGTATCTGTGGCATAGCCACACTGATTAGTCCAGCAAGGGCTAATCCACAATTTCTGTTAATTATTTTCTAATTCAAGATGTAAGGATTCTGAGGGAAGAGGAGAAAGCTATTCAGGAAAACACTCTGGCTTACTTTTTTTTCCACAATTGGATAAATTAATCAATGCATTATATCTTCTACACTCCAGCATTGATATCAACAGGTCTCCGAGGGTTGGTCCTATCAAGACAGCAAAGTGGCTACATCAGGCACCAGATTGTAAATGTTGCTAATCATTTGATTTCATAGTTTTATATTTTTAATGTCAAAGATGGGAAGAAGAGTTTGTGGGAAATTTTTCTTTCAGCCTCCAAAATAACTTCCCTGGCTCATAGGACCATGCTCCTTGACTTCAGTGATGGAAGGTGCCACTTGCTGCTGTCTCTCAGAAAGAAAGTTAGGCCACAACAAGCCTTGAGTCAACTCTGGCATCTTCCAGCAGACCTGATTTCTGGGAGGTATAATGAGCAAGTCCCAGAGAATATATAGAAAGCATTTGCTTCCTAACTTGATAAGCTCCATGGTGATGCCATACATGGCTACCATACAATGACTGAAGTTGTAGGCGATTGCTATGCTTCTTCTAATCTCTAGCAAACGATACCAGTATCAGGGAAGGTAGTAATGGAAGAGAACATTTGGGGGATTTTTTTTGTTTCTGTATGGTGGCTTTAAAACCAGGACATATATATCTACTTATTCCCAGCTGGTACCAGGGGTCGCTTGTTTAACATGAAGGTCCCTATGTGGGTATTGGCCTTCCTTCCACCTCAATTCTTGTTTCCTCTGTCTCTGTGATGTCATATGGGCTTATAACCCTTGGGAACCACCCACCACTGTCTCAGATTATGGACCTGCTTTCTTACATAGTGGGATGGTATTGATATACAATGCCATGTGAGTATGTAACATTTCCCACCCTCGTTGGGAACCCATCAATGTCAGGACTTTCAGAGGCATCATTACTGCCAGAGTAATCAATCCCTTGCTTTGCATCTTTTTAAAAACCTCAGTGGCTAGGATGCTGCCCACAATTCCTCTGCTGAATACAGGGTGGTAGTTGACAAGGGTAGTAGGCTGTGCCTGAATTGCACCATGGGCCTGCTTTGCAGATGCTAGGCCTCAATTTTAAGAAATGTTAAAGGACTGTACTTGGGAGGTGTCTATGTCTAGTCTGATGGTAACAAGCCCAAAGAAGGGAGAACAGTAACTTTATCCTTGCCCACCTGCAGATGGCAGCTGGACAGTAAACTAAGCAGGAACAGAAGTTATCCAGTCCCAGTTTTCACCACCATGATAGCTGTGCTGCATTTTCTTATAGTGTTTATTCCTAAATTTATGTATGTAATATAAACCAGCATATGCAAATATTACAGAAAAGTTCTATTTTCCTTTCTTTTGACAATATTTTATTTTATTTTATTTTATTTTATTGAGATGTGAAAATGGCTCTCCCGGGGCACACATTGCCTCCCTTGTGCCACAGCAATTCTTTATTCCCTCAGAAATTAAACAAATAACCACACTGTCACTCTACAGAATTCCTGATTTAGAGAGGCAACCTATCAATGAGAGACATATGAAGGAACACGCTTCTGTGGAATGATTTATGAATAAAATAAATGAGCAACAAACAAGCCAAAAATCCCCATTTCATTTCTCAACAAAATCTGAGCTCATTTAAGAACATTGATCTCCTGAAAAAGCAATTTCAAAGAATCTTTCTGAAAGGAAGATTCATTCTATTTAAGGCTGAACAAAAGGGGGAGGAAAGACCCCAGCAAATGCAAACATTTGACAAATACGTTGGTTTGGCATATTAATCTGCTTTGAGAACTTCTTTTTTAGTTTCAATAATTTCTTTCATTTAACAAGCTTCAGATACAAGAAAGCTAAAATATATAATTTATAGCACTCACAACTTTCAGAATAAATCACTCATCCAATTATACACTGTGCCCTGTAGCATGATTTGTTAACAGCAACTAACAGTACATATGTTAACTAATTAACAAAAGGAACATTTTAGAGTATGACATCACGGTTTATATAGTACTCTGTTTTCCTGATGTTCCCATTTTAAATTAATTTTTAAAGCTTTACATATATTAAGGAGCATTTTCTGTCTCAATCATCCTCAGCAAATCAACTAAATTTGTTATATATGAACAAATCAATTGCTTGTTCAAATTGATTCATCTTTTTCTCTTGGTTCTTGAGTCTGATATTATGATTCCTTTAGTAAGCATTGCCTGGGAAATAATCACTACATTTAACTTAACTTTCTCCTTCCATTATAAGATGATACATTCACAATTATAATAGATAAAATTCAAGGACTCGTGACTTGAGATGGGCACAAAATGAAAAATGAAGCTGTTTCATCATTTTGTTATGCAATTGATTACTTTATTATGAAACGAAATGGTAGGACACGTTTGTTATGAAACAAAACACCAGTTTTTCCTCTTGAAACAAAATGATTCATCCTAGAGGGACCAAAATGGCAGGGGATCCTAATTTCTAATTGAGTCAGAAGCCGATAATAGCTCCCCTGATAATAACACCTCTCAATTAGAATGATTTTTTCCTAGGGGGAGCCCTTAGGAGTTTAATAACTCAGCCCCCTGACCCCCAAACCTTTCCAAATTTGAGGGGCTTACAGAGAAAATTCCAAAGAAGCTCCCCTGCAATTTTGTTGCCTCTAAGACTTGGGGGAGCACAGTTTCATTTCATTGCATTTCAATACAAACCTACTTTGAAAAATTGTAACTAGCGAAACAAAATGAAACTATTAAAGATATGAAATGAAGCAAAATGCTATACTTCCGCTTCATGTCCATATCCACAAATGACAATAATGCAAAAAGATTAGCATAGTACCAGGTACCCCCCAAGTGCCTGGGACTGTGTATTCTAGCATTTTAGTTCATTTAAAAAAGTACTTCCCAACCTTGGGTCCCCAGATGTTTCTGGATTATAACCCCTAGAAATCCTGGGCAACAAAGCAAATGGTGAATGTTTCAGCCCAAGAACACCTGAGGGCCCAAGTTTGGGAAGTACAAAACATTGCTTTGAAACATTATGATTTATGTATATCACAAGTGGACAACATGTAGACAGTCTGTACATCTCCTAGGCATCAGTAAAAAAATGCTTAAATTTGGTGGCCAAATACTGATGCTCCCTGTTACTCTGTTGTATGTACACCTAGTCTGTTGCTCTTTTATATATAAAAAGTTCTGTCTTCTTAGTGGCCCAGAATTTTGTAGTGTTTGTTGCAGAATCCTTCTAGAACTACAAAGGAAGCATCATATATGAAAAGTTATAATTTCTCCAAGTTTCAGCTAATATTCGTGCATAGGTGGGCTCCCCCCCCCATTCAAAAACTGAATGAGAAAAAAATGAACCGGGAAAAATAAAAACCTCCTTTTTGGTTTTGAGGTGTTTTTGTCCCAGCCAATGCAATAGATCACTACAACAATATTTCATGCTATTTTTGTCTTTTTGCACATAATGGCAAGAAACAGGAGTAAGACATCCATATTTCAGCAGGTGAGTCCCATTTGTGTGGAGGGCACTGTGATTCTTGGAGATTTCAAGAAGTACAAGAAATAGTGTGCTAACCTAACCCTAGCCACTTCACTAACTCTGTTCTAAAAACTCAGTACAATGAGGTAAGAAAATACTCTGCAACTCAGTGCAAGAATCCTCTCCCCACAAATATCCAGGTGAGTAAATGAAAAAGATGATGTCTTTTAGAGATGAATCTTTGTTGTTGTTGTTCAGAATTAGGTAGAAAACTATCAGATATAGGGACATAAAAAGAGATGTAGGTTCATTGATCAAACTATCAGTGCAAACTATTTGGCAATTAAGCAGCTACAATTAATTAATTGGTTAATAACCCTGATAGCAATTGCTAGGAGAAGCCACATTAGTGACCACAGAGGAGGAATGAGATGTGAGAAAACAGTGAAGCTAATTTAGCAGGCCTCAAGGTTCTGGAGGCTGTTATATTGCTCTAATATCCCCTATTTTGATATGGTTTGGCTGGTTATGAATCACTGTAAAAATGGTGAAAATATATATATATATATATTGTGTGTGTGTGTGTGTGTGTGTGTGTGTGTGTGTGTGTTGCGTCATTGCAGTCATGACTAGAGATGGGCACGACTCAGAAAAATTGTTCGTTTTCATTTTCGTTTTCGTCTAGGGGTCCGTTTCGGCTCGTTTCCGTTTTCGTGAGCTAATTTTCAAAATTTTTCATTTTCATTTCATTGCGTAACGAAAACGACAAACAAAAACGAAAACGAAAATTTTTTCGTTTCTTCCCATTTAGCTCCATTAAGTGCTTTTCCAGTAACGAAAAACGAAAATTGGCTTGAAATTAGTCGTTTCGTTTCCGTTTTCGTTCCAGTTTTGAGCCATTTTTCGTTTTTTGTTTCATTACGTAACGGAAACGAAAAACAAAAACGGAAATGAAAATTCCGCTAAGTCGTGCCCATCTCTAGTCATGACTGACTCTTTGTGACCCCATGTCCATGGAGTTTTCTTGGCAGGAATACTGGATTGGTTTGCCAGTTCCTACTCCAGGCGCCTACAGCACCTGGTATTCCCTGGTGGTCTCCCATCCAAGTACTAACCAGGGCCGACCCCGCTTAGCTTCCCAAATCAGGTGAGATCAGTAAGAGGCGGTTAATTTGATGGGGGATCCTGTTTTTGGGGAGGGGGAGAGTTTTACTCCTCCATCTGAGGTTTGTTTATTTTAATGTATTTAAATTGATCTGTCCTATGTGAATACCTATGTGCACATTAATTTCCAAGTAGCCCACCTGCTTCCTGACTGTCACAGCCAGATGTCTCTGCTTTCATTGAGTCAAAAACAGGGGGTGGGTGGAAATGTGGCCACCAAGCAGTGTGAAGGTTCCCCTTGCCAATCCCTTGTTCTTCCAGCCCTGGGGTATTGGTGAGGACAGATAAAGCAAAATCAACCTAAAATGGCTTCTCTTCATAAGCCAATTTGCAACCCCAGTACCGGTGGCTGAAAAACAAGCAAGCAGATAGGCAAAATGCCTCTGGCTCCCTCTTTCCTCATCCTGTTTCAGCCTGTGCCTCCTTCTTTGTTCTGCCCATGTGTGTTTTCTTATTTGTGCATTTGTGACATGTGTCAGCCACCTGTTGCAGCCAGGCATTCCTGAGCATGTCAGCACTCACAAGATACTACTGTGTGCAAAGGATTTCCTACTGTCAGCTTGCTCAGCTGTTTCCTACTGCATTTCCCTCCTCTGGGTGCACACACCCAGGGTATACACACATACATGGCCATCTGCTTCCCACTCTGAATTCCAGCCTTGTGTTGGAACGAGAGGTCATGCATTTGGTGAAGATGTCCCTTCAAAAACACCAGATTAAATATTTGTGGTAACTGCCACATGACTCGGAGTCGATAAAGCTCGCTTTCATTTGTAACAACACATATTCCAAACTATTACTTTAATACAAATGAACCCACAGTCTCTTAGCCAAATTTACTGCAATGGACTGTTTGAAGCTTAAAAGAATCTCTGAACCTTTGAGAGGAAGTATAGGATACAACAAAATTAGGAATCAATGAGAATTGAGGAACTGTTCTCAGGAAAAGCAACTGATCTGAACATTGGAAGCTGTCTTGTATCACATCAACTCCTTAATTTATTTATCTCACACAGGTACTTTCACAGTAGCTCTCCATAATATAAGAAAGGAGTGGGGGACCATTAGTCAATTCCGATGTTTTGGACCACAACTCCCACAGTGCTTTATCATTGGCAATATAGGCTCAGAATTCTGGGAGTTGCAATCTAAAGCATTTGGAGGGCCAAAGTCCCTTATCCCCCACCATGGAGGAGGCTGAGTCACATCCATCCTATGGTATACTCTGGCAACATGGAATGGGCAACTGTTTACCCTGTTGTGTTCCCCTCTACAATTTTAGGGGAGAAAAAGACAGGGGAAAATGGAGGGAAATGTCTGTGAAAGGTCCATAGCTGATGTATATTTGCACTACCAACAGAGATATGCCTATTGCCTGAAGAATTGTTAGACATGTGTGATGCCCATGTTTCTTTCACAAACTCTGCATTTATCTTGGCTGCTTTACTGATGTATATGTCTGTACTGTTACCAGAATACAAAGTTTTGGAACAGATCTAACATGAACAACTGTTCAAATTACATGTAAGAAATGGTGTTGTAAATATATGGTATGTGGTCTGATTTTCATATTAAGTGATACATGTAATCTAAAGGGATTGATTGGGTGAAAAAGCTTAGCTATACTATTTTTAAAAAGGTATATTAACTACTGCTATGGTGCCCCAACTGTTGTAGTTGTTCCAAGTATACACTTGTAACTTTCATCAATTAAATAAAGCTTTTTAAAGACCATGTTTTGGGCTTCTCCCATTTCCTTAACCAAGGGAAGACCTCAAAGGGCATTTGTGCATTATGAGTGTAGAAAAGTGGTTACCAACACTGATTAATCCAGGTATTACTGGACTGCAGTTCCCAGAAGCCTTCACTACTAGGTGTGCTGGCCAGGGTTTCTGGGAATTGCAGTCCAGGAACATCTGGGCTACTTAATGTTAGAAACCACTGCTGTAGAACAACTCTGCTAATGGAAAATTCTGCCAGTGTTATTTGCCGAGTTCCACTGCTGTATCTTTTGCACCTAGAGACACTGCATTTAAAATTTTCACCGAAATCTATAGCTTCCTTACCCCAAGTAACAAAACTCAAGGAGCTATGAGTGTATTGCAAACTGATTGCTGTTACCTCTTTTGCTAACAGTTACAGATGAACTGCTGAAGCCTTTTTTAAACCAGATCAGATGTTGGTAAGATGGAAAACAGATGCTTCATATTTGGGAAGGGCAGGAACTTTGCCTTCTGCTTCTTAAAAGGTTTGTGAACATTAGTACTGTAGTGCGAAATGATGTTCAAATCCTGTTTGTAAAAACATTCTGTTTCCAGGTGGGAAACAACCTCACCTTCATAGTTGTGACTTTACAAAGTGGAAGAAAATGTTTATAGCTCTAAGCCATGCCTATGAAACACCTTGTCTTATACAGACTGACTGCTCTATAGTTGACCAGGATATATATGCCCTATTCACTTTTCACTGGACATTGCTGAGAAACCCATTAGCACATGGCACTCTCTATACCATTACAGAAACATATGTACTTGAGCTTTAGATATCATCAAACTACGGGGGGAGTAATGTGAGTGAACATGAGCTACCATTGGTTGACACAATCATCATATTATTTTAAGCAGGCTGGTCATGGTTAAAATACATGCTATACACTGCACTCTCTCTGGGATACACCTTTCCTTTCCCACACTGATATTTTACTTCCAAAGGGAAAGCAATCTGTTCCGCATTAAACACTCTATGGGCAGTTTACAATATAATAATGCAGGCTACACATTGCAATGCCACACACACACTGGCAATGAGCAGAGCAGGTCATGAGCAGAGTCTTAACTGCAGTACTGCATTTCAACCACTGTGCCACAAGGCTCCTAATGCATCAGTAGGGATCACTATAATAGTATTTGTAGAATTAACAGAACTATAGTACCATATAGGAAAGTGTTGGGAGGCCTTTTACAGAAAACAATAAGATCCTGAAAGACACTCTTCATTTATAAGCTACAAAAAGCAGCTGTGTGTGGCTTTGCAGTATACACTGGGGTCAGGAATGTGCCTCTTCTCAGATACTCTTAGATTAAAATTCCAGTCAGTCCTAGCCAGTGTAACAAATGAATCAAACATGCCTAGGGATACATTTCCTATCCATAAGTAATGAAAAATCCCATATGCAGTCCTGAAAACTATAATAAATTAAAAAAAAACAAGTTTCACCTCTTTGAAATATCATAATTTTAAATGCCTCAGACAAGTTAGAACAGTTTGGCTCACAATACTGAGAAGAGGTAGGTAGAGACGGGCAATTTTTTTTTTGTACCTGTGGCTGGCAGGGAGATCTATTCCCTCTTTCCAGAACCTGCTGGTCACCCTCATGGGGAAGACCAATAGTTGAAGTCATGTTTCTCTACCTCCCTGTGCAGCCAATTGCTCAAGGGCAGATTTGGCATCCTGCACCCTTGCCAGAGTGCTTGTCTGTGTGGGGAGGCAGGGAAGCACCAACCAGGTGACTTCCATGATTGCCTGCCCCCCCCCACCCCGAAGAGGACAGGCACGCATGCCCCACAACCACATGTGAGTGGAGTGGCTGGTGCTGCAGGAAGGGAACGGACCTCCCTGGCAGCTGTGCTGCCGTGCTCCATCCCCAAGGAGATGAGTAAGAAATACCCGCTTCCAGAGGTAGACCAAACCAAGAGACCTGTATAGGGATTGCTGGCATAGAGGGATGACTGGAAGAGCATATTTGCTGGTTCTTGAAGGTGAAGTGCAAAAGTTGTGTTCACAGGTTTCTATGTGAGGTGGAAGGAGAATACATTTTGTGAGGGAGGGAAAGGGGGAGGGGCAAGCCAGAAAAAGTGCTACTCCCTTAGTATGGATTGTTATGGCCCATGGTTCTCTCCACCCAGGGATGAGAATGCAAGGTCTGCTATAATTATTTCTTTCATTTCTTTTTAAAGGCTGAGGTAAAAAAAAAAAAAAACAGTATTGCAAGACAGCCACACAAATTACAGCTATCTAATTATCCTTTGATCTTTCCAGAATCCACAGCACGAAATTTACGAAGCTCTGGTATCTTGTTGAAATATAATCATTTTTCTTACAGTTACTATAACAAAACAAAACAGAACACCAGACAAAAACAAAACCTATCTTCTGTTTACAACATAGCATAGTCTCAGAGTCTAGGTCTAGAAAAGGAACTAGATGCACCATTATCCCTGCCTCCCTGCCCCCCTCGTTAGATTTTAATGGATCTATGGAGTGATGGGGTGGGGGGATGCTCTGTTTTCCTGGGGCAAAATGTGTGACAATCCCCCTTCATTTTTCTTTTTCAGACCAAATCTGTAAATTGCAGGGTTGGAAACTCTGGCAGCCAAAAATATTTCTGTTGTTACACACAAGGAGGTTATAATGGAGTGCCTTCCCATACCAAAGGTTTCATTGGAATAAAAATGTCACATTGGGATTGTAAAGAGTCCATCAGACAGTGAGTATACTTCACTCTGGGGAAAACGCAAAAACCGTAGGATATTTCTGCTGTTTGACAGTTTCCATGATTGCATTAACAAACGGGTCTAAAAATGGGGAGAAAAGGCTACATGATGCTACATCACCAACTGCACAAAGCATCTGTCTACTGGCCATTTTTACTTCATTTATCAGATGAGTGAATGGAGTCATACAACCTGCAGGGGCTTGTGGAGACAGCTTGATTTTGTTGAAACACACACACACACATATTACAGAGAATACGCTGGGAGATTTCTATGCTGCTCCCTTACGTCTTGTTTCATCCTGGGCTCCATTTGGATTCCAGGTTATTTTTGTCCTGGAATTTTGAAGCTGCTCACTTAGGGTATTTGTACACGACCCTTAAACTCCGCCGCAAATGGCTGCCAGCTCCGGAGCTTACAATTGTTTCCCCACCAGCTCCGGAGTTTGCAGGAAATTAAGTGTGACCACGCCCACCTAAGCCTGTCCCAGCACACTTTTCATGTACCTGCTCTTGGAGGGTGAAAATCCCCAGATTCGGATGTAATCTGGTGAGTGCTGAGCTCTCCTCACTTCTGTTTGGTTTTTTTGCCTTCCACCCCTTTAAGAGAAGGAATCAAGACGACGACGGGCAGCTTCGGAGGTGAGCCTGCATTTTTCCTCTCTTTTTTTCTCCCTCCCCTCACGCAGGCAGGAGCAAGGAAGTGCGGAGGGGTGGGGACGCAGGAAGAGCAACGAACCCCCAAGATCTCTGGTCCGAATTTAAGTGGCCAGCGGATCTTAGGGGTCGTTTGAAAAGGCCCTTAATGTGCATGAGGATTGGTTCAACACACGTGTTTTACAAAAGCCCCCAAGTAACATAGGAGGGAAGGGCCACAGAGTCTGTGTGCATGCTTTCTTTGGTTTGGCTTTCTAGTTGGCATGTAAATAATTACTCTTGGCCATAATCATTATAATTTTTGCCACTGACAACAGAGAATATGTGAAACCTACCCAAAGAGCTATCTACTGAGGAAAGAGACTGACAGCCCATATTCACAAAGACAAATCTAAATTGAGTAGCTCAGATCAGGGATGGGTACTCTGTTCAGGCAAATTTGTAAATATGAATAAAATCAGACAATGGGAATTGTAAATTTCTGGGATAACCATGTGTCACAGGCTGAAGTGGGCAAAGAAAAAGAAAAATTCAACAAGGCTGTGGTCATACCAACAATATGTCTTCTGGTTTTCCCCTCTGGTTTTTCAATTTAAATTTGTGGTCACATGATACACAGCCATTACCAAATCATTTACCTGTCTAGCATGCTAACTACGAATGATTTCTCATTCAGCCAGAGGCTTCTACTTTTTTGTTGTGGATCTTTTTTAAAAAAGTTGCATCACTGTGTGTGCAAACAATCTTATCACAATTTTTGAACTACCGTCACAAATTCTACGAATTTATTTATGATCAAGCTTTTATGATCAGCACTTATCATTTTGCTTATTTTGTTTCTTTTACATTGTTGCCATGAATAAAAATAGATATTTCTTTTTCACTGGCAATAATTAACTAGAAACAAAATATTTCTTTTTCAGTGCACAAGATATTTAACACTCTTCTTGCACTAAAAGATTTACACTGAAATATCATTGAAATGCCAGTTTATGAATGAATCCTTTAAAAAAAAATAAGACTCTGAGATAGATTAGGCAGATGTAACAAATATCATCTAAGTTCTGGGACTACAAATTCTTCCCTGGAAGAAAAGACATTAACAGTTCCCAAGAACAGGGAACAAGAATGAGGCTTGGAGTTCAGTGATGTTGGACTTTCAACAATGCTTTTCCAATCTCAAGGAAAAAAGAAAAAACTCTACTTTTCACTTATTACAGCTGTCTCCAAACTGTTCATAGAATGTCAGTCTCTCTGTTGTGACTTCTTATCAGAATCTAGGAAGCAATGGTACCAGCTAGAGAGAGCCTGCCACAGAAAACATCTACTTGCCAAGTTCCTTAAGGTCTCTTCTCCACTGTGGAATATTAGTAGCAGAGTCACAGTGGAAAATCATGGTCATTGTATGTCAAGGAAGACCTGACTAATATCTCCCTTGACAGTCAGTCCCTTTATCCAAAGCTAGTCATTTCTTGATACAACAAGTTCACTGCTGCTGCCTTGGAACTCAAGGACACTCTGCTCTACACTCTTATACCAATATTCCCTTGAACAGTCATTCTTGTTTACAACATTGCCAAGCATATTTTTCTATGCCTTCCTCTGAACGTTTTGAAATAGTTCCTGCATCTCAGAACATTACCAGCTCTTTTGCTATGGTTTACAGCAGGGACCCTGAAATAAAACATTGATTTGAAATTCAGGAGATCTAAAGCTAGACTATCTTATGTTCAAAGGCATTCTTTGCACTGTGCATGCTTGCTTTCATTTGAGTAGATCATCTTACATTACAGCTTTATGTCCATGTCTTGTTAAGGTCAGCCTTAGTAAACCTTAGTAACTGGAATAGTAGCTGTTTAGTAAACAGCAGAGGCTAACGTTCTGCACCCAAGAATTTCAGTCAAATATTGAGCATGAATTAAACAACAAAATAACAACATTTTAGCGAATTTCTCAGGATATGTTGGAAGTCCTTTGGATCTTATCTACCCAGATAAACAATTGCTTGTTGCTGTTGTTGTTGTTCAGGCATTCAGTCGTGTCCGACTCTTCATGACCCCATGGACCAGAGCTCGCCAGGCCTTCCTATCTTCCACTGCCTCCCGGAGTTTTGTAGATATGTCTAAAGAATAAACCTAGAAGATTGTTATTGTTTGCTTGAAAACGCTTTTTCCTTTCTAAGCCAAGCCAAAAGATTTGGTACTTAGGGGCTTGAGTACAGCTGCTTATTTAAAGCCTGTCTTCATTCAACCACCTTTGGAAGTATTCATTCATTATGCACACTAATAAATGGTAACCTAATCAGCATGTGACCTAAAACTGTGCTCTCTCTTCATTCATTGTGGATGGCACCATTGATTCAATAAACTCAGGCTGCAAAGGGCTCCCAGACGCAGAGCTTAAAATTGTTTTCCCACCAGCTGGAGACTTTTAAAAAAAATCAGTATGACCACGCCCACCTAAGCGCAGCCCAGCGCATTTTACAAGTACCTGGTCTTCAGAGGTAAAAAAATTCCGATGCAGATTATGAAGCTGTGGATGCCGGCTCTCCTCGCCTTCTGTTTGTTTGTTTTTTTGTCCCCGCTGCTCCTTTAACAGCCTGGAATCCCTACGGGGCTGCTCCGACGGCAGAGAGAGGTGAGCGGAGATGAGCCTGCATTCTTTTCTCTCTTTTTTGTTCCCTACCCTCACACAGACAGGAGCAATGGAGTGCAGAAGGGTAGGAACACAGGAAGCAGAACAAACCCCCACGATCTCTGGTCCAAATTTAAGTTGCCGGCTGATTTTAGAGGTCATGTAAAAGCATCCTTAATGACTAACTTACCCAGGACAAATTGAAAAAAATGTGATATTCTAGAAATGTGGCATGCAATTGACAAGAGCCTGGCAATTTAGAATTTGATGTACTTCTATTCCAGTTATATGTGACCAAATATATCTTTTTCCTTTAAAAAAAATCCTTCCTTGAAAATTAGACAAGGGCACATAATCATATTATTAATATTATATTGCAGCTTATGTCAGTCCATTGATTTGTAATAATTATGTCTCTTCATACCTGAAATCTCAGATTTATCTCATTTTTGCCTACAGTTTGAGTCAATATTTTGCCCTTAAATATAAGCATCCTTCCATGCTCCCTTCCCAAAGGCAGTGCTGCTGATTTATTTTAATTTGTTGATCATTTCTTTGTTAGCAGTTACTGAAATTCCACTGATGAAAATTTCTTCAGTAAATCAGAATCACAACTAGGTCAATGAGCCTCATGGCAAAGTGGTTAAACTGCTGTACTGCAGACAACGCTGTGCTCATGACCTGGGGTTCAATCCTAGGCAGCCAGCTCAAGGTTCATTTAACCTTCTATCCTTCCAAGATGGGTAAATTGAATACCCAGCTTGCTGGGGGTGAGAGGAGGAAGCAGGGAGGCAATGTGTAACCTGCATAGTTAAATTGTAAACCACACAGCAAATGCTTTAAGCACTATGGGGCAGGACAAATAACTTTTTATTTTTGCTTTTAAGAAAATGCCAGTTTCTGAAACTGTCACAATATGTAAAGTTGACAAAATATATGTATTGTATATTTAACAGAAAGAAAAGAGAATTGTAAAATGGAGGCAGTCAGAAACTGCAGTCTCATGATGTTAACCACAAGTGCAAGGAATTAGAAATCACCAGCAGGTTAAGTGATTTAGCACAGGTGGAATAGTTAATAACATCATGGTGCATCAGAATGTGATTGGTTAAGAGTCATGTCTGATGGAATCTAAATGTGTATATAAGCACTGGCTTGTATAGTGTTAAATGGGACTGTTTATGGTGAGAAACAGTACCCCACACTCTGTTGATTGTATTGTATATATTGCTTGGTGTTATGCTGTTGTATATTTGCTGTATATATGGAATATAAGAGTTTTACTCTAACCCATGTTTCTTTGTCTCTCCGTTTGCCTTGACTCTGCTGGGGACCTGTTTGTTGTTTGATAGAAACAGTGCATTGTGACAGACTTACCTTATGAGAAGATGTAAAGTAAAAGTCCAAGACCTAAACAATAATTACCCTAATCCAGTGAGGGCAGTTATGCTATGCCCAACTATCTTCATCATTAGCAGAGCACATTATTTGCTCATAGAACATCCCCTGTTAATACTGACATTGCAGGCAACTGGGTGAGGACACTCAGAAAATTATCACCCATCAAAACAACAGTAGCATTCTTGAGGGACAAATGATCTGCCCTGACAAACAGCAGCTTCATATACTTCTGTCTTCCAGAACTGAGCCAGTCCTAAGCTTGAAAACAACATATCTCAAATTATATTATATGTAATTAAATTTTTTTTAAAGAATAATGAGGAATAACTGTAATTTAAAAAGTGCACATGGTGGGAACAGGAATGGATGACAATGGTTCAGACATTCTCAATTACATTCCAGAAAATCAAAATCTCTATGGGAAAGACATCCAGAAGAGAGCACTGTATCATAACATATCTGTTTGGTTACTAAATGTCTACTCTTCTTTACTGGGTTTTATGTGGAAAAAAGATCTGGACTTTGTCTTGCAATCTGCTGACAAACTGGAAATCTGTGTTGCAGCTTTCTGCATTGCCAGTCAGCACAAGAAGTGCACTAATATTAACTCAATTGACCTCTTACTCATAACTGAGTTCATGTACACTGGCTCCTTTGGAGCCAGCACTGCTTTTCCAGAGTGTATGCTGTAGCCTGGGACAGGCAAACTGTGGCCTCCCCAGATGTTAACAATTAGTAATTATATTAATGATTTTAGTGTAATGATTCATGTTTATTCAGTTCTCCAAAATGCTGCATTTGGAAGTCATTTTGTGTAATTTTTGCCCATTTAATTTTTGAAGCTTTTTGCTTTAAATTAAAGAAGCAACTAACATTAATGCATCATTATTTAAACAAGGATTAAACATAGTGGCAATGAGAGAAAATTAACACACAACTGTATTAAAGTAATTTTCAAATTGTAGCTTAATCTATTCCTAGAAACCGGAGCATTTTCCTTGGAGGCAGAGCCATGTAGGATCACCATTAGTTATCATAATATTTTTTTATAATTAATGTTTCTACATGGTTCTGCTGATCAAAAATGCTGAGTCTCAGTCTGATGTATGGTGATCACTAGATCATGGCCAATTAAATGTGAAAATTTCATTACCTCTGGGGTTGTGTCTCCCCCTCTCCCCATTATATGCAGCATAAATCTAATAACAAATAAATAAAATCAAATGTTTTCTTGACAAGCTCAAGAGCACTGGTGAAGCTACTGCTGGCGTTTTTAAAAATCCTTTCAGAGAAAAGCACAGTCTGGAAATATTTTCATCATGCAAGTCAGGAGTGTAACATTTTTGTCTCCTTTTCATGACAGGAAGCGAGACAAAATTTGTTGAGATTGCTATTGGTTTAAATGAACAAACTTGTCTAAACCAATAATGCCAGTTTAGGGAACATACATTTCTTAGTGTAATCCTGACCTTTAAGCAGAATTCTGTTCAGAGAAATGCATAACGTTATTACCTAGGAAGGCATGTACAGCAATATAAATATATATAAAATGCATTTCAAATATTGCATAAGAAAAAAATAAATGAGTGTTCAGTGAAACAACTATGTACTACATTTTGCAGTACAGTTCTTTAAGCCCTCTGATTCTGGGCATCACTAAGTCATCATTTTTCCCACCTTTCTTTAGATGCTCTACAGATACCATCAGAGTACAAACTGTCTTTCTTCTGGACAGACATAGCAACCTTTCCTTTCTTATTTCATTATACTGAAAAGCACTGCCAAAATGTTGAAACACTGAGCAGGAAACAATTGGCTTTCAAACCCCAAAAACTAACCTTCTGTAAGCACAGTATGTGAAAAAATTATTGGTATTGCATAGATTTTCACTGTGATAGGCCATCTCAGAAAAGCAAGACAACCCACTGAAGAATCATCTGTTATTGCAAGAGATACTGTCTCCAATGTGAGGTTGAGACTCAAAGCTGGATTTCACTTTCACAATTTGCTCAGAGTAATAAGGGTAAAACTAGTTTTTCCTCTGTAAGGCTAATCAGATTCAACAGGCATGAAAAGACAGGAACACTAATCACCCATACACACCCAATTTAAACAGTCACTTTTACTAACTAGTGCAAACACCCCAGCAGATGCTTGTGTTTTTAGGGGGGTGGGTGGGTGGGGGAGTGTTCAGGGATTTTTATGTGTGTGTGTTGAAGGGTTTTTTGTTTTTTTAATGTGTGTGAGAGTGTTTGGAGATTTGTGTGTGTGTGTGTGTGTGTTGAATCTGGTCTCTGGGTGTCTGAATTTCGTTGTATGTGTATACTGTGTATATATACACAATGACAATAAATAAATTATTTAAAAAAGTAACAAATATCCAATTTTCCAAACATTTATGCTGTAAAGAAATGCTATCTAAAAATGCACAATTTCTCTGGAAAATGACAAAAATGCATTTGAGATCATTTATTTCTTTGTTCCTCATTTCTGAGTTGTGCCACTTCTATGTGAGGACAAACCAACAGCTAAATCTAATTGCTAGTCACTGAACCAGTTAACCTTACAATATAGCAAGTTCCTTTAATTCATCTCTAGTGGGGACTAATTGAATTTACATATCCAGTTTCCTGACTCTGCCACTGCTCTGGTGTGGTTTTCACCTTCACGGTAGCTTTCTAGAGAACAATTGTACCAATTAAGGCACACGGTCCATGAGCATACATCACCATTGTTTTGTAGCCCAGCTTAGTTCTTCGATCAGGTTATTATTAAAAGATTAGTTTTCATTCTCATATCTTCATTCAATGCTTCTTGGGATTATTAATTAATAGCGGAGCTGTGGTGCATTGCATTGCATTGGTGCAATAATAGTTATGAACAAGGAAGCTCAGTTTTCATTGCATTTTCATGTGTTCAGTGGAGTTGAGTTTTTAAAACTGCTAGGTATTTCTCACCTGAACTCCATCCATGGCTAGCCCAGCATTTGAAGAAGGCAAAGCAAGCAATAATTAAAAGCTATATCTGGACCATACCATTTGACATACAATAATTGTAATCATTTTGTTTTACAACAAAGCAGTCTAAATCATGGTTGTGTTCTTTCTCTCTGGAAATTGGAATTCTTCTCTTCAGCACATCCACCACTATTCAAAATAAGTTTTTGGGAAACCACAAAAGAAAACCATACTAAAGTTGCCCAGTGTAAATGCAAGCAAGGCCTTTCCCAAGAGAGATCTACAGATGAGAGCCACTGGTTTGGTATCATGTATTATCTGATTTAATTTTATCCCAACATGGAAAACAAACAAACAAATACAAACTATTAAAATAGGCATTATAAGAGGTGTGTTAAAATGGCAGCTTGTTTCAATTTCAAGAATGCTGTGTTTTCATGAACGATGACCCAACATGTCATGTACTTTCTTCTCAAGGTCTTTTCATTAATTTGATTATTAGTTGCATGTGTCACAAAAATGAAATGTTAATTACCACTATAAATATATGAGGAAAGATATTAATTATGTCTATATTTTCTTCCATACAATATTTATAATCTCAAATCAGATGTATTACGAGATTCCCCCTAATATGCTAGGATGTTATATTGGCTGGTGAATGTTTAATACATGTTGACACATCCTGAGTATATTTGACATTTTGAGTAGACAGAACATATTTGAGCAGAGAAGTGTGTAGTACAGCTCCTGTCCTTGGATATACATTAATGCTAATGCTAAGAAATCTTGCATGTGCAGGGTTCACATTTATTGCAAGAGAAGAGGTAGCTCCAGAACTGGGTTCTGAAGCCTTTCAACTAAACAACCTTGTGTACTCCGCACACCAAAGTGAAGTCTCTCTTTCAGGCTCAGAGATAGGTAAAATATCTCAGGAAGCGGAAAAAAAAACCTGGAATGCTTAACAGAAAACATGACAAGAATAATGAATGTATGCATGGTTCCCTCATATGCATGGCTCTGAAACAGTGCCAGCAAGGTAACATGAAAAACTGAGTTAGTATGTGGGATCCTGTATTGTGTGTTTCATATATTATAAAATTGAGTTCATATTCATGTTTCATAACAAAAACTACATGGCAAAAATGTGCTAGCCAAAAAATAATGATTAAGGAGGCAAGCTCTTTTCAGCTTTGGGCTTCAGACACTAGTCAAAACATATAGGGACTTAAAGGTCAAGCAAATACTTCCGTTTTTGGTGTTGACAATTATTTTAATAATGATAAACATCACAGTGGATTTACTTAAAGAAATTTATTTTTAAATTTCCCCTGAAGTGAAAGAGAATGGGTTAACCTTTCAGATGTTTTTATTCTCTGCTTGCCTGATTCAGTACCACACAGGTGGAAGCAACATTAGCAGTACAAAGTAGGGAGCAAAGGAGAAAAATCATCCCCCAATTTGAGAAAATAACTGCACATATCTTGTCTCACCAGCCAGAGTTGTGTAGTGGATAAAGTGTCAGGCTGGGACTCAAAAGACCAGGATTTAAATCCTGACAGGGCCATGGAAACTCAATAGGGTGTGGAACTGTTAAAACCACTTCTTAAATATCTCACATGCTGCACCAACCTTGTTAAGGTTGTTATAACTAAGTGGTGACTTCATAGAAACATGAAGTTGAAAGGGGCTTACAAGGCCATCAAGTCCAATCCCCTGCTCAAGGAAGGAAAACAAATCTAGGATATCTGCATGGTGGTTGTCTACATTTATCTTGGATGCCTCCAGTTTTGGACCACTCACAACCTCTCAAGGTAATTGTTCTAACTTTCAGTCTAACATTTAGACTTAACAAACATAATATAACATTTCTTATCTCCCTCAATGGGAGGAAATAATTGTAGAATAGGCTTCTGGGACACTTTTCCTACAGAGATACTAATTTTAATACTATAAATCTCATACAAGGATATAATGACCATAAATCTGCCTCTTTCAAGTTATTAAATAGCTCATTAGAAATCTTTCCAAAATCTTTCATTTTTTAAAAATAGCTCATTAAAAAGAGGTCTTTTTTTCTAATAAGCATTTAAGAAATGGAACATATACTATATACAGAGTCATTATTGGCTTTTGCTTGTTTCACTGAGACCTGGGAGGGGGAAGAGGGTGAGGCTTCCCTCACCCAGCTTTGCCCCCCTGGGTTTCCTTACCAGCATGCGGGCAGATTGGAGGGTCCGCGAGGAGGGGTGGACATTGTTTATAGGGAGTCTTTTTCATCAGCAAAGCCGCATCATTGGTCTGTCCAGGGTTGGAATGCCTGCACCTATTGGTGGGACAGTGGGAGAGGTCTGGGATTGGGCTGGTGTACTGTGCTCCCCACGACCCAGCATCATCCCTTCCAGAGCTCTCTGAGTTCATCTCAGCGGTACTGTTGAGGTCCCCCCACCTTTTGGTGGTGGGTGACTTCTAACATTTATGCTGAGGATGTGATGTCTGGAGTGGTTCTGGATTTCATGGAGTCCATGGCATCCATGAACCTTTCCCAACATGTCATCGGCCCCAGCCATAGGTCCGGGCATACCCTGGATTTGGTGTTTTCCTCCACGTCTGCGGATTATAATCTGAGGGTTGGGAACGTTTGCTCCTACCCCATGTCATGGTCAGATCACAATTTGCTGACTTTCTCCCTGGCAGTTGCTGCCCCTCCTCACAGGGGACCCAGCCATTCAGTTTGGGCCCACCCCCGAAGGCTTCTGGACCTGGCTCGGTTCTCGGAGGTCTTTGGGAGTTTTCTGGATGGTCTGGTCGATGATTCAGTGGATGCCTTGGTGGACAGATGGTATCAAGATGCCTCTGGGGTTGTTGACTGATTCCCCCACCCAAAGCACCTTATATGTTGCCAAACCCACTCTTCGCCATGGTTTTCGGCAGAGTCGAGGGTGATGAAGCAGGAAAGGAGGAGGCTGGAGAGCAGATGGATGAAGGATCAGATGGAAAGTAACAGGGCTGCAGTTAAATTGCTGACCAGATGCTCTGTCAGGGCTATCAGGGAGGCTAAAAGATCTAACACCTCCCTGAGAATTAGGGAGGCCCTAAATCGCCAGGCTGAACTGTACAGGGTGGTTTGGGACCTCTCTAATCCTGGTCAGCAGAGGCCTCCTCCTAGTGATTTCACTAATGAGTCTTTTGCAACCCATTTTAAGTCTAAAATAGAGGCCATTCAGGCCGATCTGGACTCCAGTTCCACTAATTTCTCCCCAAGAATTGCTCGTGCCACACCCCCTCGGTCTCTCCAATTTGTGGAGTTTGAGCCTGTGTCTCCAGCTGAAGGCTCCAGGGTGCTGGCTCATTGCCGACCAGTGGCTTCTCAGTTTGACCCTTGCCCGTCCTGGCTTATTAAGACCATGCCAGATTGGGCAGCTGTGATCGTGTCTGCTTCCTTCAGGGATGGGATCGTTTCTGCTTGCCTGAAGGACACCATGATCCAGCCCACTCTTAAAAGATCTGGCCTGGCTGTTGACAATTTGTCTAACTATCATCTGGTAGCCAATGTTCCCTTTTTGGGCAAGGTGATTGAGCAGGTTGCCGTAGTTAGGCTCCAGTCATTCCTGGAGGAAGATCATGTTCTGGATCCATTTCGGTCAGGATTCAGGCCGTGGCATGGGACCAAGACAGCCCTGGTCGTGTTGCAAGATGACCTATTAAAGGGGGTCTGGCAGGGGTTGCTGTACCCTGTTGGTCCTTCTCGATTTGTCAGTGGCCTTTGATATCAGTTCTTGCTCCACAGCCAAGCCCAGAGAATGGAGATGGGTGTGTGTGTTTTGTCGGCCCCATGGACACTCTCAAAAACAAAGACCAAGTTGCCCTATTTAAGGTGTCACAATATTTCTTTTTCTTCCTTCCTTCCTTCCTTCCTTCCTTCCTTCCTTCCTTCCTTCCTT
>JAHTLZ010000129.1:65222040-65232111 GCA_023846285.1 Phrynocephalus versicolor
CTTCCTTCCTTCCTTCCTTCCTTCCTTCCTTCCTTCCTTCCTTCCTTCCTTCCTTCCTTTCAGCTTTATAGTTTTGCTGTATTCTACTGTTTTTGAAAGAGTTGCCAATCCCTCCAACAATATCCAAATGCATGTTAAAAACTTGCCTACCAGAATTGGAAACTGCCCTAGACCAGCTCCTTGGTAAGATTGAAGGCTGAAGTACTGTATGGGAGAGGGGGAGAGAGAAAGTCCTGATTTTGATGGAAGTACAGTATTAGATCTTGCCCATTATTATATAACAGAAGGCTAATATATTGGTACTTTCAATCCTGAAGAAATTGGTAAGAATGATTGCAGAAGAACCCTTTAATAATTCCTGTGACAGTGACAAAAGGTCATTTTGGGCAATCAACATTGATGAGAATGGCTGGCTTTTGACTGAATGTAAATTTGCTCATACTAAAAGCTTGTCACTGTATTTTGCCATTGCCTCTATAGCAACTATTTTCTCTCCTAAGTTCTACCAAAGAAAATACAATGTGTGGTCTTAGAATCAAGCTGGGTCACTGCTGTGTTGTGTATCAACAAAAATTATAATTCTCTAGACCAAGCAACAATGTTCTCCCTTGATGCATTGCTGACCCTTATGTCAACTCCAAATTCATAGTGAGAATACATTGTTTCTTTTTTCACATCGTTAAGCAAGTCTTTGTGTGTTGACAATGCTCTACAACCCCTCGATTTTCCTGCAATACTTTGATACTATCTTCTTCTCAGTTGTACAAAACTGGTGAGATAAAACTGATCTGTATGCAAGAGTAAATGCATGATAGTTAAGTAGTATTCCTATAAATTATTATTAGTCATTTACTGAATGGAGACATTTTTTACCCTAAAACATTAGAAGAAAAAAATCAGATATGGATACCAACAAAACAAACAACATAAGATGGGCTATGCCAGGGCAGACCCAAAGAGAATATCTTGCCCAGCATGCGGTTCATGAAATGATCAACCTTAGGTCCATGGGAAGCATTCAGGATATCACCACAACAGCACTTTTCTGCTGATGTTTCCCTCCCATTGGCATACAGAAAAATAGTGTCTGATAACAGGGTATCATAATAAAAACTAATAGGAACTGAAATCCTTATTGATGAACTGCTGGAGAGGTCAGTGGTTTAGGTATCTGGCTATGTTGATTACCCACTGTGCCTCCTTCATAGGAGCTGGACTTAATGATCCATAGGGTCGCTTCCAGCTCTGCAGTTCTAAGAGATGATGATCATATCACGAATATGCTCAATCTCTTTTATGACTATGCTAGCAACCATTACTATGTCTTGCAGCAAGAAGTCCCACACCTTACACAACACACAAGGTGAGGCACAATTTTCCGCTTCTCATTTCCGTTGGAAGACCTAAGGTTCTAGTGGTATGAGGAGATCAGGAATGAATTTCAACCTGGGAGAAAACATAGATAAAATATTGCCACCCAGAGACCTCTTGGTAGTGGGGTGGCTAAAAAAAATGTAACTAAATAAATATTAATGCCTTGCTTTTGTAGCAGCCTACTCAGGTTCTTTGCTCAGCTGATGGTTCTGCACCCAAATATCTCTTGTGTTTGAAATTCAGCAGGTTAGGATGCAAAAGAGGAAGCTATTTTATTCATTTATTTATTTATTGGATTTTTATACCGCCCATCTGGCAGCAAGGTCACTCTGGGCAGTTTACAACAAGCTGCATGGCTATTTGGGGGCTTACCTTTCTGAGGCCAATTAAATGTCCCAGGAAAGGGGTATAATTTATTTGACGCTATTCTAAATATTTGCATTTGGGGGCTGTTCTATATTTTTTCTCTCATGACTGTTTTATGCTGTTAACATTCAAAATTTATACTGTCAGCTGCCTAGAGGGCACTCAACAGAAGGATGGGAAAAGAAATACGTGAACCAATGTTGTGACAGTTGTTTCTCCTCCCAAAATGAATCATCGCAGTATCTTCAGTGAATCCCTTGCACATTTTCACCCCCCTGGCACAATGGCATACACAGGCCTAGGTACACCATTGTTTAACTGTCTTAAGGAAAAATGCTGCCAAGGAGCAAACAGAAAAAGAAATCAGAGCTACCTGAAAGATGGTAGAAGGGAGAACTGCCTCTCAGCATTAACTGAGAACAAAGTGATGAAACATGAAAGTACCACTTTTTGAGTCATGTTGCAAAGTATAATCTTACTTCAAGGCTTTCAGGTTGCTGTCATTCTAAAATAAACAAGCAAGTGCTAGCTACCTGCCGTGATTTTTATCACTGGTTAACATTTCGTAAGGGCTATGTGCTTTTAACCTTTCAGAAAAGATGGTTTAACTACTGCATCAGAACAGTTGTAGAATTTCCTATGCTCACACTGCGATGCTGAGTTGCATGACAGACAGTATCCATATAAGAGGTTTATATGTACATTTCCCTCTTTGACGGGAACTAGTATGCCTGAAAGATTATTATTTTTACTAGGTATCTGAGATGTCTACAGACATGTATAAAACCAGACTGAATCTGGGGTATTTGTTCAATTCCAGTAGGCAGCGGGACAATGAGGTGAAACAAGGAGTCTCTGTTCATTCCCAGAGTGGAAGAACATCACACCGGATCCATCACAGCCCATTTAGCATTTGCAGGGTCAAAAAGGTGGTCAGCAATTGTGAATTGAGAAGAGGGAAATCAAAGGTAGCACAGTAGGCGTATCTACTAGCACCAAAGGAGAAAGTGAACAACGAGTTTCCCCCCTCTAAAGGCCAAGAATACTCCTGGATACTCCAACACCTTACATGCTACAGAGGGCTCAGATGGAGATAATCAGACAGCATATATATTCTCTTGCTGCTGCTTCACTAGCCATTTCACAGAGATGTCAAATGAAGACTTGTGTTGCTTTGTGGATACTTCCTCCCCCCAGTTAGTTTAGTTTTAGAGATGGACATGAACCACAATTTGGTGCTTCAGTTTGGTTGGGTGGATCAGGGCCATGGGTGTTGCACAGGTGCCCTCATTCCCCTGCCATATCCTCCCACAGGTACCCACTAAATGGCACCACCCTGATCTTCCCTGCCCCACCTTGTCTTCTGAGTGGGCATCTACAGGAGAAGAAGGGGCAGGGGATCTGGGGCAACCGGCCAACACCGGTGAGCCCAATCCTCCAGAATGCAACAAAGCACCAAGCCATGGTTCAAGCCCATCCCTACTTAGTTTACCAAACCTTACTGAAACATTATGACATTATTCTAATTAAGTGTTTGTATATATGATTGAGAAGGATGGCTGTATGAGATTTCAGAGGATAGTGTATTCAAAGTGTTGCCTTGTTATTTGCAAGATCATGGCTGTTTGCATCCCCTACCATTTGTGTTTGTGTTTGTATTTGTGTGTGTGTGTGTGTGTGTGTGTTTTAAACTTAAATCCCAAAACACTGAACATGAGATGAGGTGGGTCAGAAATTACAGTAAAGAATATGGGGCAGAATAGCCAGGATCTCTATGCCTGTATAGAATAGACCAGGATCTCCTCTGTACTTATGTTTCCAAAGGCAAGACACATTTTGGGTGAATCTTAGATATCCCCCCCCATACAGAATATGCAAGGCAGATGAAATAATAGCTTTACTAGAAGAATGGAATGGGAAAAATGAGATGTTTTTTAGCAACAGAATAAATGGATTATACCAAACAGCATTGCATTTTCTTCTCAAATACTATGCAACTTAGTCTGCTGAACTATTTGGGTAGAGATGGGCATCAAACAAATCACAAAGCAAAAAGCAAAATAAAACAAAACAAAGAAAAATAAAGAAAAAAACGACAACTACCAAAGAGGACTTTTTTTGGGGGGGGGGATCTGCTTTTGGGGGAAATAGCTCAGATATCCCAAATCTCAGCTTCACCAAACTTGGAGAGATGGTGAGGAGAGTCTTTTTGCAAGTTTGGCATCTCTAACTTAAGCAGGAGCAGTTTTACCACTCCTGGAACTCCTGAATTGCACAAACCACAAAACGGTTCATTTTGTTTGAAAGTTTGTGAAAGCTTATAGTTTGTGTGAACAGCAACAAACCCCAAACCATCATGAACCAGCATGCCCATCTGTAGGCATGGCGATTCACGATGAATCCATAGGCATGTGAAATAAAGATGAACAATGTTTTATTTGCATCATCACTGCAGTGCTTAACATGAATGATACCTCAAATTGGAAGACCTTATTTGCTTAACATACAGTAACGAGAGACACTCTCACTGCTGTGAGGAAATGACAGTGAGATCGGGTCCTCTAAACGTCTTTTCCCTGGTTGTTAGGAGATGAAATATAAATACATACCAAACTTATAAGCTTGAAACCATCCTACTTTATCAGATTTTTAGCACAGCTCAGCATATTGGGGAAATAGCTCTTCCAGACAAACTGCCCAATTCCATGAGGTGGTTTACAAATTGTAATTAGAGCAGACACAGAGTCCGAATTCCCTTTGGTGTCTGATTCCCAGCTGTGTCACTCATGCACTTCCTTATATTAGTCACATCTCACCCCCACTTCTCATTAAGGTAGTTAAGAGCAGCTCACGACTAACTTTGCAGAACTTTAACATTATCACTTTCAAACTGCAAAGTCAAATCCCAACACAGAACAAAGAAAAAGCAGACAATCCCACAGGACAGGAAGGAAAATCCATCTACATTTGAACATAGGAAAAGTAAAAGATAATAGCTCCCCTGTGCCAATTGGAAAAGATGCATCTTGGTTTTGCATCAAGCTATTTAAAGCTCTGTAACATCTCTAGAGTTATGAACTCTTCCTTGGGTATCTTTTCTCATGTCAGAGTGAAATGCTTTGAAGTTCAGGTAGGACAAGCCATCTGGAATCACTTTTGATTAAAGGCACCAACAAGGCAGCAGCCCTTCTTAAACATGCTTGTCTTATTGCTACCAAATCCTGGTGATGTAACGTACCTTGTATTTCATAGATTTATGTCCTGCATTTCTCCCAAACATGGGACAGAAGGAAGCTCAGGGTAATATAGCAAACAGAGTGTGCTTCATATTAAAATAATGTTAAATTAAATATTAAAGAACTGGTAGAAGTAATTTCAGAACCATTGGCAATAATCTTTGAGAATTCCTGGAGAACAGGGAAAGTCCCCATAGATTGGAGGAGGGAAAATGTTGTCCCCATCTTCAAAAAGGGGAAAAAAGAGGACCCAAGTAATTACCACCCAGTCAGTTTGACATCTATTCCTGGAAAGATTCTTGAGCAGATTATTAAGCAGACAGTCTGTAATTATTTATAGTTTCACCCAAAAGTTAAAGGAGAGAATTCCATAATCTGACTCTATAGCATAAATATGTCATTAACCATGAGATAATTGATTGTTTATAACAGTGTAAGACACCTTGGGGCTTGAGAAGAAAGATGAGATAAAGATATTTTAAGTAAACAAATAATAATAATACATATATCACCCAAATATAAAAGCACCGATAACTGAAAATGCATCCTAATCTCTCCATTGCCCTAAGAGAGAAGTAAGACAATAAGTCTGGTGTATTTTCTATTTTTTAAGTAAGAAAACAGTCTGGTGAAACGTCAGGAAAAAAAAAAACTTCCAAAACACGGCCAAACAGCCTGAAAAACTCACAACAGCTAAAACAATAACAGTTTATACTTTCTTTTGTAATACTCACTACTCCCACAAGTATTGTAAAAACTTGGTTTTATTAGTTTTCTGGCTAAGATCCTTAGAAGAACACTTGGTGATATCTTTCTGTGAAGATTCTCAGTCATCCAGGTGAGTTTATCTGGAAGGTGAGTCATGGCAACTAGACTTCTTTTTCTTGAGAGATTGAAATGTTTCACTGCTCATCCAAACATCTCTCAAGAAAAAGAAATCCAGTTGCCATGACTCAACATCCAGTTGGTGATATCTTGTCAAAAGCATCTTTCAATAACACAGTGCATTGCTGCGGCTGTGACTATTCATTGTCGGATCCTGCTAGCCATGCATGGATAACCCCCATTTATTTGTATGGGAATTATGATTGAGTAAACAAATGGTTCCTGGCTGCCTAAAGATACAACACCATTATTTTTTTGCTAGAACAGAAGATCATAGAGATCACTGTTTCTGAATTGGTCAAAAATACATTATTGACCATCCATTCAATAGAGAGGTATTTTTTCTCAACCCTTTGGCTTATGCATATACCTCAGTTTCTTGCTTAAATTGTGTTGAGCAATGGTGTAGTTCTGCACCCTCCATTTTGCCCATCTATGCCCAGCCTTTATTGGAGCCCATCAACTAAAGTACTCACCTCGGTGTCTCACCTTGAAAAGGTTGCAGTCCTTTTTGCCGTGGAGAAAACGCAGACGACATCATCAGCTTAAGTTCAACAAGAATGCACTATGGTAAAAGAAACAGCTTGAGCCCCTAAAACCCCATGTTGTCCATACCTCAGAAATATTGATCCGTCCTTCCTGAAAGGAGCATGTTGTGGGATCATGGGTGCAAAGGTTTCGATATTTACACCAGTGGCATCGAAAAGCACTGTTCACGCAAGAGAGGCACCTGTCAAGAAGAATTAAAGACCAAATTATAGGGGTGAAGGTGATGCTTTCCAGGCTGCCGTCTAAGCAGGTTTATTTATTGTTGATAGTGTGTTAGAATTACTGCATAGTCCAACCTGATGCTACTGAGTCAACAAAACTGGTAGATAGAGATATTAACATACTAAGATGCTCAGTATGATTTTTACAAATTTGATTTTTTTAAACTATTCAAAATAATGAACAATTATGATCTACTGGGTGGATGCTTGATTCATTTTTTGCAATCATGATATTGGACTTGTATGCCTTTCGTTAATTTTAATGTCATTTGTTAACTGCCAAAAGTTATTCTTCCTTATTTCTGTTGCATGGCTTGACCATTTCGTAGCAGATACACTTCTGTACACCACTACACAGTTTTTTTTAATGATTTCTTTACGTAATTACACTTGATAATATAAGACCCTGCCCATTTGTTTCTTGATTTTCATTCAAAATGCATCTGCTCAGAAATGAGCAAGCTTGTGCTGATGAAAAGATACAACCTGTGCACCACACTGTAACTCTACACAGTACAAACACCTGTAATTATGCATTTTACCTGTACATCCCAAATGTTCAAAGGACTCCACATGCATAGTTTCCAAAATTTGTACAAGAACTCTGCCAAGGATGTTAGTATTATATTCCTGATGTTGGAGGTGCAAAATATTGACTAAGTGAGTAACAGCTTGCATACAGCAACCCAGGAAACTGCCTTGGGTCCTTTTGGGGATAAAGGTGGGATAGAAATATTTTAAATAAATAAATAAACAAACTCATGCTGAAGCTGGGATATGAATAAAGAATGTCCTGGTTCATAGTTCAGTATCTTAGGATCTTATGTGCAGATTCATACTGAAGATACGAAATAAATGTTCTGAAATAATTTCATGGATACCTTAATATGTTGTGATTCATAATCTCAAATAGCAGATAGATAAATTGTTTTGATTCCAAGCAATTGAATTATGCATAATACAAATGATTTTTTTTTTTTTGCAATATAGAGAATTTGTAGAGCAAAGTATCTCATCCTCAGTGGATTCCCTGATTAGAAATTCTATACAGGCTTCATAACATCCCTTTTTCCCAGCATACCTTCTGCACAGAGGCATTTTTAAACACTGGGAATAAACAAATAGGGTCATCAGATGTGGAATGCCTTAACTGGTATTATTCTGCTTATGTACATAATACAGATAAGATTACTGTGTTTTTTTAGTCTGGGCTATGTGGAATTTAAATTCCTAGTATATACAGAACCAGGAATATGGACAATCAATTCAAGAACATGCCCTAAGCCCAGAAAAATAGCATCACTATTAAATCTAGTATGGCTCCAGATTATGTGGCCACCATATAATTTTGATTTATTAGGAATCTTGAAAAGTCCAACATAGATAAAAATGTAGGAATGGCCAAGATATTTTGGGTAGAGCCAATGGGTATGTATGCAGTTTCGTACTTCTTTAGCTGCACTTTTAAAAACATTTAGCCCAAAGCCAAGGTATTCGAATTATATAAACAGAATGGGATCATAATATGCTTGGTGACTGGACCATCAGAAGAATGGGGATATGAGCTCTTCATTCTGCATTTAATTGGAATGGAATTTATTGTCATTGTATAAATACGAGATTAAATGACGTTTATTTATTAGACTTATATACCGCCCGTCTTCCCGAAGGAACTCTGCAGTTTACAACAAAGACAGTGTAACAATAACAGACAATTAAATAAAAATAAAACAATTAAAAAGGTAACAAAACTAAACAATTGAGAAATAGCAGATGGAGGGGGGGGGGGGGAAACACTTTTAGTCACCAAACGCCTCTCGGAAAAGGAGAGTTTTTAATGCCTTCCGAAAGGCTGGCAGGGACTCTGCTAGGCGCACTTCGCTGGGGAGATGGTTCCACATAGTGGGGCCAGCCACAGAGAAGGCTCGGATACGGGTGGATGTTCTACGAGCCTCCCTGGGCATGGCCACCCGCAGCACACATGCCCACGACAACCTAGTTGGTCGGGCCGATGTTGCCCACTGGTCGATCCGCTCTGCCAGGTAATCAGGTCCTAGGCCATGGAGGGTTTTATAAATTAAAACCAAGACCTTGAATCTGATTCGGGACGCAATGGGCAACCAATGCAGGCAAGCCAGAACTGGGGTGATGTGGTCAAACCGATGCACACCCGCCACCAGTCGCCGAAGGAGAGTCAAGGGCATTTTGAACCCGCTGCAGTCGCCGAAGGAGAGTCAAGGGCAACCCCATGTAAAGCGCGTTGCAATAGTCTAGTCTCGAGGTCACCAGCGCTTGCACAACAGTCCTGAGGGAGTCCCCATCTAGGTAGGGACGAATCTGGGCTATTCGATGAAGATGAAAAAAGGCAGTCCTGGACACAGCGGCCACCTGGGTTTCCATGGTGAGTGCCGGGTCCATGACTACGCTCAGATTCCGGACAGTGTCCGATGGCCGGAGGGAAACACCCTCCAAGGTGGG
Organism: Phrynocephalus versicolor; assembly: GCA_023846285.1. NCBI lineage: Eukaryota > Metazoa > Chordata > Lepidosauria > Squamata > Agamidae > Phrynocephalus > Phrynocephalus versicolor. The sequence goes on from JAHTLZ010000129.1 coordinate 65,231,150, forward strand.
AAAAGGGCCTCCATAGCCAGATGGGGAAGTCCCAAAGAACATAACCTTGGTCTTGTCGGGGTTGAGTTTGAGCCTGTTGTCCCTGGTCCATTCCATGACTGTGTCCAGGCACTGATTGAGGGTCTGGACAGCCTCAGCTGCAGTGGTGGAAAAGGACAGATAGAGCTGCGTGTCATAAGCGTACTGATGACAGCAGACTCCAAATCTCCTTATGACCTCTGCCAGATATTCAGATATTCAGAAATATTCAGATATTTCCAGCTGATATCTACTACCTATAGCAACATTTTTATAATATTTTAATTCCATATTTTAATTGAAGAGCCTTGTGGTTCCAGTTGCGTGTGACTGCATATATATTTTACCTTTATTTAAAAAAAATCTAACCTCATGTTGTTTTTAGCCCTTTCTTGCAAATAAGACAAGTGGATATAATTATATTCTTAATAATTTAAAATGCAGCTTATGTCATTCCATTTATTTGGAATAATCATGCCCTTCATACTTGAAATCTCAGATTTATCTCATTTCTACCTGCAGTTTGAGTCAATATTTTTCCCTGAAACATAACCCATCCTTCCATGCTCCTTTCATAAAGGCAGTCCTAAAGACAGTCTTGTTGATTTATCTCACTTTGTTGATTATTTCCTCGTGGCAAGCTTTCAGGCTCAAGGTCTTCCATCCTTCTGAGATTGGTAAAATGAATACCCAGCTTGCTGAGGGTGGAGTGGGAATGTGTAGCCTGCCTAATTACTTGTAAACTGCCAACAGAGTGCTTTAAGTGATATTGGATGGTATATAAGCAGCACACTTTGCTTTGCTTTTGCTGTGGTTCCTGCTGGAAACCAATGTTGTCTGAGAACTGCAACAAATGTAGAAGAAATAAGCAAACAAACTTCTGATCCATGTCTAGTGGTGTGTGTGTGTGTGTGTGTGTGTGTGTGTGTGTGTGTGTGTGTGTG
>JAHTLZ010000129.1:65233102-65244994 GCA_023846285.1 Phrynocephalus versicolor
TTATTATTATTATTATTATTATTATTATTATTATTATTATTATTATTTCATACTGTCTTGGGAGGGTTTCATGTTTCACATGTCCCCAACTGGATAATGTACTGATGAGACAATTTTTGGAGAAAAATGTTACAGATTTCAGGGAGTGAATATGTAACAGCAGTATTAGTTTAATGCCACCTAGTGGGTCAGCTATAGCTCAAGACAGCTATGATTGCTCCAGATTTTTCTCTGGGCTTTGGTGAAAATCTCCAATGCGTTCACCTTTTTCTTTCATTGTCCCTGAGATGGTGTTTGTTGTTGATTTGTGCCTTGGGACATTTTGAAAGCAGCTCATCTCAAAAAGGTGAAATCTCTAAACAGCATTTGAGTAATGACCATCCCTGCTTCTGCTGCACTGAACAACCTTTTCTTTCCTTTTCTAATAAGAGAGAATACGTGTGAAAATTTTCAACGGTCCACAGCATAGATTTATTGTAAAAGTTTAGTTCTTCACACTGCTTTCCCTATTTCATGGGCATCAATGCCTCTTGTTCAGTTTTCCCACATCAACCAATGCCAACATGACGGACAGTCCAAGATTTTTAAGGCCTGAGTAGACAACTGAGGTCTATTAAAATCCTGGCTGTATTTCAACAATAAACTAAAACAAAACAGAATAGAATAGAAAATGAAACAGCATAGAGTAGACCCTTAGCCTAAAAATAACTGCAACCTGTAACCTAAATATGAGTTATGTCAGGAATTTCATCAAGTCATAAACAGAAGATACTTCAAGGCCAACTAAAGAGTTTGGGCCGTCCCCTCCCTCCACCTCATACCATACTGTGCTAAAACACACATTAACCATCTTCTCCCATCTTAAAATCTCGATTGTAATTTCCTTTTGATTCTTCTGTAATGACCTTAATAGCTAAGGAAGCTTATTCTAATCATACAAATGCAAATCTGAGTGGAGTAGGAATATTAACCAGCATGGGCACATTTAATTACTCATTTATTTGACCCATTTCTCTTTCCTTTTCCAGTTCACAAGGATCTGAGTGGCATCTGCTCTTTAGCTCTCATTTCCATGGGGGAGGTTGGGGAGGGCAGGGAGAAAAAGAGGAGGAAGAGGAGGTATTTCTTTAGGTTTCTTCTAGGGATGGGCACCTTATGAAAAATGGCACACTGTTTCGTCATGTCGTAAGGTTACAAAATGTTTTGAAATGAGATGTCAGCCAGCATTTTGTTACAAATTGAAACAAAATGAAACCATTTCCCCCCTCTAAAATGAAACAATTCATTCTAGAGGAAATGGCAGGGGAGCTTCCTCAAGCTCTCCCTGTAACCCCTTGAAAAGGTTTGGGATTTAGGGAGCTGAGTTATGAAGTTCCAAAGGGGGTGCCCCTAAGGAAAAAAAAACCCTTTCTAATTGAAATCAATGGGAAGCCGTGGCAGTGCTATCGCTCACCCGATCAGCTTCCTATTCCAGTTAGAAACTTTTTTTCCTAGGGGCACTCCATTTGGAGCTTCATAACTCAGCTCTGTGACCCCCAAACCTTTCCAAATTTCAGGGGGTTACCTGAAATCACTTACTCCCCTGGGAGCTATGCTCTCCCCAGGGGAGCATAGCATTTTGTTTCATTTTGTTTCATTTTGTAATGAAACTACTTTAAAATTTTCTTTGTGATGAAACTAAACAAAACTACTCTAGAAACATAATGAAATGAAAAACTATTTTTCTGTTTCGTGCCCACCCCTTTTTATATGCTGGTATCTGAAGCAGATACAATGGTGTGCTGTTTATGTTTGAAATTCTCCTTTTATTACTTCTTCCAGTTTAGACATAGCTGTTCTTCCTGTTTTCTTACCACTTCAGTTCAATAAAGAACATTATGCTCAGAATATGATGTCTCCTTAGACTTTTTGTGACTAAACCTTATCCACTTTTATTCTAGGATCAATGGTAATCTTACTTGGAGGACCTGCTTACTTCTTATGGGGACAAACAGATAAAGAGAAAAACCAGGGTTACAGTATTTAACAAAAACAAGACCTAGCATTAAAACAAAGATAGTGAATCTGTAGCCATCTTGATGGCATGCTGGATTGCAACTCCAGTTGTCTCTCACAACTGGTTTTTAGGGATAGGACCGAAATGGAAAAATTGAGTTTTGTTTCTTTGTTCCGTCCCCACTGCATAAAAAAATAAAATCATTACTTACGAAGTTACGAATAACTAAACAAAATTAGGTAAGGGAATACTATGGCAGGGGGCTGAGAGGGGACTGCCAACATCAGTGTTCCCCTCTCATTCCCCTGCTGGGGGATTCCCCACCACTTCCCACCTCCGAGGAGGACTCACATCGCTGTGCCTGCACCTGCTGCTGCCTCACTGAGGCAGGCAAAGGAGCAAGCTAGGAGGCAAACAAGTCCTTCTCTAACACTCTTCTCCACTGTTGCTGCCATTTTAAACAGGCTCCAGCCTCTGACAGCTAGGGTGGAGCCGATTTAAAATGGCAGTGTAAGTGGGAAAGAGTGTTGGAGGACTCGCCTTGTAGCTCATTTTGAGTCTACCACTCAAAACTTGCTCGAAGCAGTTGAAAATGATTATTTTACTACCATCTTATATTGATGATATATGAGTCTGTCTTTAGGATATATTCATCTCAATACTATATTTAATGACAAGGCAATTTCATCATGCTCATAATCGATACGTATACACACACACACACACACACACACACACACACACAGAGAGAGAGAGAGAGAGAGAGAGAGAGAGAGAGAGAGAGAGAGAGAGAGAGAGAGAGAATTTGATATAGTAATCAGAATGCCAGAGACCTGAATTCAAATTCTCTCTCAGCAATGGCAGGTGACAATGATAACCATCGCTTCAATATCTCATATACCCAGAAGCCTCTATTAGGGTGGTCACAGCCACAAAATACTTGGTGGCATATAACACACACACACAAAATAACACCAGTTCCTATGACAAACTTAGGAAATAAACATTCTGCCTATTGCAGAAGTTGGTGAACACTGGCTCCTGGTGCTCTGAATGCATTTACCCACCTTACCTTTGCTTCCAGAGTGACCTGTAACTTGACCAGAACCTTTAAGAAAACATTTAGGCAAATCTAGTATTATTGGTTAGGCCTTCAAGCATACAAAAATAAGAGAATAATTTCTTACAGCTGATGAGCGCTGCAGTTGTAGAACTTGAACTCTGTGCTGACAAACATCTTCCCTGTCTCTCTGGATTTTAGCAGCAACTCTATCCCAAACCAGTCTAGAAAGGGGGAAGGGAGCGGGTAGTAGAAACAAAAACAGTAATGAAAATCACTTTTCCACTTCTTAACATGTAGTCTGGCCAACTTCCAGGCTTTCTTTCTCTCTTGCCAGTCTTCAGTTAAAAGGAGGTATTATCTTCTGCAACACCAATAAGATGATAGTAACAACCTTTTGTTGTATATTTGCATGTGACAAATGCAACACATCGCTTTGAAGCCAAATGTGGGTGTGGCACGCTCTACAACAGACTGGACCTTATATCCCAAAGAAGAAGCTACTTCCTGTCCTGCATGTAGTCAGACATGCAGGCTGTTGTTAAAATGGAGAGATGCAGTTTGGATACCTCTTACACACTGCAGAACTCTTATTACATCAGTGGTTGTGAAGAGGAGTGGTGTTGCTTGCACCCCTGTTCACACCATTTAGTCAACCTGAATATAGGCCCTAAGATTGACAAGCACTTATTAGATTGGCACAGATATGTCAGCCTGCTGTACTGTTCCAAAGATTTCTTGTACTGGAGACTCTCATGTCAGTATTAACAGCGGACTAGTATTCTGATAAAACTGGAAATAGCAAAAATAGACACAAATAAATATTTGTTAACTTGCAGCCTGTGCTTGTGTTATCTCTGTCAAACTTTGTTCATAACTTTCAGGCCTGAATGTTTGTGCACGCTTATTTAGTATTCTGTGCATGTAAAACAGTTAGCAGGAGACCATGCATACTTGGAAAAGAGCCAATGAGAAAAATAAGTTTAAAACAATGAACTGTTTGGTAATATGTTTAAGAAAGAACTTGACAGCAATGATTTTAGCAAAGTAACAGCCCAGAAAATAGAAAGTTTCTCCACCTACTCATGATGACTAAGTCCAACTTTGCAGTACAAGTTACACCCACACTGCCTCCTTCTTGGTTTGCATCAGATAACAAAAGATTGAGATCCCCTAATGGTACAAAAGCGAAGAAAGCAGATGGCTTGAAGAATAACTTAAATTTGTCTGGTTCATAAGATTTAATTGGAGTACATTACACCTACTAGAGCAGACCGATGCATAATTCATGGACTTTCAGATTACAACTCCCATTGTCCATCAAGAATGGTTATAGTAGCTAAGGATAATAGGAGATGCAATACATCTGAAGAACCAAACTGCCTTTTCTGGCACTTCAGAAAAACCTTATTTGTGCATGAAAAAAAATGGCCAAGCCCTTGGACATAACAATACTTGCTAGCAAAAACTACAGGAGCCATCCAGAGTTCCATGTCCTGGCTGATACTCACACACAGATTACTCCAGGACACGTCTAGCAAAGCAAGGAACAAACATTATTCAAGCACGAAACTTCAAAACAACAGCTCATCCTTAGCAGGTCTTTTCCACAAGTGTTACATGGTAGGCCTGTCCTCTCTCACAGAGACCACGCCCATCCAAGCCAGCAAAAAGAGAACACCAAATAGTGTGTCAAATCCCACATGCAAATCATGTGGGAACACATGAAAGCCAAGGGCCTTATCGGCTGCTGCACTCAGACTCTGGAACTCACTCCCATTAGAGGCCAGGATTGCCTCATCTCTGTTGTCCTTCCGCAAACAGGCAAAGAACTTGAATATGCCTTAGCTGCTGTGGAATGCATACTGTCCCTCATTACTGTACGCTGCCTTGGGTCCTTTGCCAAGGAGAAAGGTGGGGGTAAACATACTTCAAACAACCAAATAAATAAATAAATAAATAAATAAATAAATAAATAAATAAATAAATAATCCAGGAACCAGGCCAAGTCTGGCCCAGTTAATCTTTGCTGCAAATTACACAATAGATTCTCATTCCATGATGACAAAATTCTGCAGCAAATCACAGCATGGATTCCCATTCCATAATGCCTTTCATGATACTTGCTGGGATTTGTACTGAATTGGGCTTGCATACTTGCAAGAGAATAGAGGCCAGAGGGCAGCAGGCTAACTTGGAAGCTGAAGGACAGGCTATGTGAAATGCAAAGGTCAGTCAGTACTGGCTGGGAATTACTGAAGGTCTGCTATCATAGGCAGCTACCTGACTCATGGTAGCCCCCAGACCTCGTTAGAAGGCAAGAAACAAATCTCAGTGCCTGAACTGCCACATGTCTTTATTTCATAGTTCCACATATAATTATATTAAAGGGCTTAATAGTATCAGCCATTCCATCAAGGACCTCAGTAATTCAAAATGTGATGTATGCCGTTGCCTGTCAGTGATGTCGTCTCGCATATTTTTAGACTAAGAGATTGCCAGAGGTGGAATGAGTATTATTAAGACAATTTTTTTGCAGTACTCAGGAACCAGGGGGAACAGTGTTTCACTTTCCCAGGATATTTTCCTTCTGATCTCAAAGCTCAGTGGAAAGTCTGCAAAGATTGACTCCAGTGTAAAAGTAAAATTCACACTTAACTGAGAGCAGAATCGGTGGGTTTGACCTCCCACCTCCCCAAGATAAGATGTTAAGAGAGAACAAAGAGCCACAATGTTTTGGGTCCCAAGGACTATATTTGCTGTTACCTCAGACATCAGAGGCTGCACTTACAGCTCATCTCTTGTACACATATGCCACAAGGCACCTTTCCCTTCCTAACTGAGAGGAAACAGCTAGCCTTCCATTATCAAGCGTGGAAAGAATTGTTTTGTATGAAGATCTTGGGAAAGGGAGAAAGAGAAGACTTCTATTGACTTCTCACATGGATCACTCTGTGATCACGCTAGCAGAAGGAAAAGAACAATTGGTACAAAAATAGAGGGAAATAGGTATAGGCAATAAGCTCCTATCTGTATCACTGGATGGCCACATGCACTTGATGCCAATTGAGAAGTTAGCTCACCCTGATCCACAGGTATCGCAGGGACATCCTTAGATGCTGGTGAAACACATATAATCTGATTGCCCAACACCTGACCTTCCACTTCAGTGAGGTTTCCGAATACACAAGTGATACCAGTTGATAGGTCAGGGGCATCATTCACCATCAAGCTGAGCTAGGAGAGAATAAAAATCAGAAAGGAAAGAAGTCACCAGTTGCTATTGAATAACAGAAAAGGGAATAAGCATATGCAGCATTCTTTTCTGCAACGGAACAGCAGCAAAGCTCTTTGACAATCTCTAAGGGCACCACGTAGCAGGTGCAGTCCACTTCACCGAACCGATCATACAGTACAAAGAAGAAGAGCTGGCAATTCTCTCACAATCTGACTGTGCAAACCTTTCCTTAACACTGCAGGCATCTCAGATTTCAATGTGGGGAACTTTCTTCCCAGTGTTTCTTGAAAATATAATGGAAATGCTAAATAAAGTAAAGTAAAAATAAAAATAAATAAATAGTCAAACTGGTAAGTAAAAAAAGGCTACTCTGGGGCCTATTCTCACAAACTCATCAGATCATGACACACAATTGTCAATGTTTATTTACTTCCACAGTGACACATGCCAAGCAGACAGTATAGATGTCAGTGTCACACACAGAACTCAGCATGAATTGGCTGTTTAACTACCAGTGTGAAGTCTCAAAAAGCTACATTCACAGGGAGGGACATGCAAGAAGCCAATTATCACTGTATTGTCTGTGGCTACCACAAAGCCTCACACTCATAGTTAATTTAAAATGCCACACTCTAAGGAGTTTATAGAATAGACTCTTAACTCGGAGCCAATGACACAACTGTTCACATTTAGCATCAGTCTGAAGCCAATTCTAATATTACAGAGTCCTGAGGCATGAGTGATCGATTGATTGACAGGCTGGTTTGGTTCTTTCCATGTGGAATAAACAACCTTGTAGCAATTCTCTTCTCACAACTTTGTTATTCAAATGAAAAAGAGTTAAGATTCCTCCTCACCAGTAGCTAAGGAAATATAAACAGTACCAAGTGGTCTTGCAAAAGGACTTTTATTTATTCACTTACTTATTTGACTTGTATACCATCCAATAGAGCAAACAGTCTTGGGAGTAGGGATGAGGGAAGTTGCAACATAGTCATATTAAATTACATAATAAAAAGATACAATACAATATACAAATAAATATTTAAAAATGATAAAACCACTGTACTTAAAACTAAACGTATTTTAAATAGATAAATTAAACCAACTTTGGACATATCAGGTAACAAGCACTAATAAAAATCAACTTTTAATTATTATGAGTGCCCCCGACGTTGGCCTACTATATATAAGTGTGATATATGAGGAAGAATAATTCTTGTGCCATTTTATTGAACAGTAGCACATTATACTTACCTGGCAGTTCGAAGAACATGCATAGGAAACATTGTTCAAGCAAACAACCACATGTCCTATCCACCTACCGGAAGGCTATGTTCAGAAACAGGGATGCTGCTAGGTTGAACGACAATGCTCATGCACTGGTTGATGCTGGCTGCAAACCGGTATGGTTCATCTGCTCTCTCACACTTATCCCTCCGGGAGCACCTGATATCAAGGACACAAGAAGGTATAAACAGACAACATGCACCCACATGTACTCTTCAACTCACTTAGAATTTGGCCTCAGATTCTGGCCACATCAGTTTACCAGATCATAAACAAACTATACTAGCAAAATGGAAACAGCTATAAATATTTGACTCATTTTGTTTAATACTCTAGCATTTCCCTACTTGACCTGATCTGACTGTCTCTGTGTTGGAGGAAACATCATATTCTATTACAATAAAGGTATTGTTAGGGATTTCCTTTTTGTGGTGTCTCCCAGTGGTCCATTGTGTGGAAAAATATACATCTATTTAGTTAGATGTACTAATTAATGTTTTCAATGGCTCACATTCACTTTCTTGAACTTGAGTTTAAAGAGCTCTGACATAGATCTAAGAGTCTTACTCCTGAACACCAAGGTATTATCAGCCCAATCATTTATATTTGTAGAAGTATGCATGGCTTATCAAGCTGTTGTTATATGCTGCTAAATCACTTTTGACCTATTGGTGACTCTATGAATTAGTGACTTTCAAAAAGGTTTACTCTCCCTAACAGTTCTGCTCAGGTCTTGTAAACTAAAGGCCATGCTTTCTTTTATTAAGTCAATCCATTCCATGCTAGCTTTTCCTCTTTTTCCAAATGTCTTCCAGCTTTCATAGTCTTACTGTCTTTTCCAGGGAACCTTGCTTTCTCATGACGCCTTGAAAGTACAATAGCTTCCAGTTTAGTCATTTTAGGAAGCTTACACACAAATTGGAACTTTGCTTTCGACTCACCACTGCAGAGTAAGCAAAGTGAGGGGGTAGGTTGCTGGGCAAACTTCTCTCTATAACTGGATCTTAGAATCACAGAAAACAGGTAATGTAATATACATAAGCGCCCCAGAGGGAGACCACAACTGCGGTATAACAATATCTGCAAGAGGGACCTGAAGGCCTTGGGAATGGACCTCAACAGATGGAAAACCCGGACCTCCAATAGCACTGTCTGAAGGCAAAAGATACAGCATGGTCTACGTAAATTTGAAGAGGCATTTGTCAAACAGGCAGAGGAAAAGTGGCAGGCACGGAAACAAAGAAACTCGAGTACTGGACAAGAAACAGAATACACCTGCCCCCAGTGCAGTAGAGACTGTCATGGCTGAATTGGCCTATTTAGTCACACTAGGTGTTGTTTTAGGATCTCTACTCCAGGCATGATACCATAGTCTTTCGAGACTGAAGGATGCCAATGATGAGCATGAATGTACAGGACATGGATGAATGAGTGTGTCACTATATTGATTTTTAAAAACCACATTACGTTTTTAAAACATAAATTTGTGTTAGCAATATGTATAAAATTTATTTCATAGAGATATTTTTACTAGCTTTGTCTGATCCACATACCTTTGTCCAAAGGTAGAAATAAATGCTCCTTATGGCTTGAAAGTCATATATATCTGACCTTGCTATGTGTTCCACTACATGTTCTATTGAAGTAAAATGTGTTTTGACAATTTAAATGTGTTAAACACATTTTCAAGAGGCACTCCATACCTTTCTAAAATGGGGGAAACATGCTAAGGTTGGCAAGGACAAGCATCCATTTATCCATTTGTGGATCCATAAATTTGGAAAACATTCATAAAAACATATGCAGAATTTCATTTTTTTCAGCTTAAAAAAGAAAAGACAAAAAAAAATCTGAACCAGCATGGAGATGGCAAAGGGAAGGCTACAAAAATGTACTTGGAAAAACCTGTGGACTTGTGCTGGCTGTGCACTTGAAGAAGGATCCCTAACTAGATTTTGTTAGTTCTGATCCTTTATTTTTCTTATCATTAGATCCACCAGCCATTCAGGCTTGAATGCCAATGGGATGCAGTAGCAGTATAACACCTTTTCTTTAATTAAAAAGGAAAGCAGTGGCTAATTAATCTCCTTCTCATAGAGGTGAAGGGTCTTAAAGTTTGGCTTCCTCCATTTCACACTGGAGACATGAGAGCTGAGATTCGTCACTGTGCCTGAGTCTCTCAGGTGCTCTCTTCCACTGCTTCCTCCTTGAGCAGAGGCCATTACGTGCCACGAGCTGAGTTATGAGCACTACCGTTGGCATGTGTTGGACACCTGGCTCATCACCAAAGTTGTTTTATTTGAGAAGGGCCCCTAGAGTGGATAAAAACTCTTGAGCATGTATCAAAATGAAATAAAATGGACAGAAAAGGCTAGTCATGTCTCTGTTTCTCCATTTCCTTCATCATGAGAAGCGAACAGGTCACAAAGCACACCAAGAGACAGCTCTAAGCCATTCCGCAGGAAGAAGAGATACTCCAAATAAGCAATGTGCATCCTGCTCTGCCTTTAGCACTTAATACAGCAGGACAGATAATAAGCCACACAACGAAGCCAGTCAAGAATCATAGAATTAATGAATAATTGAGTTGGAAGGAGCCTATAGGGCCACTGAGCCCAGCCTCCTGCTCAGTGAAGGAATCCAAAGCAAAGTGAATCTGACAGATGGCTGGCTAGTTTTTTTTCTTGAATTTCTCCAGCACTGGAGTGCTCTCCACCTCCTGAGATAATGGGTTCCATTGTTGTACTGTTCTAACAGTTAAGGCGTTTTGCCTGATATTCAGCCTAAATCTGGCTTCCTGTCACTTGAACCCAATATTTTGTGCCTTGCCCTCTGGGATGCTGAAGAACAGATCCTGCCCCTCTTCAAATGCCTTTCAAGCATTTGAGAAGTGCCATCATACCTCCCCTTTGTCATCTTTCCTCAGGGCTAAATATGCCCAATTATTTCAGTCTTCCCTCACAGGCCCTGGTTTCTAATCCTTGTTGACTTCCTCTGAACCTGCCCAGTTGGCTGGCATCCTTCTTAAAGTGTGATGTACAGATTTGGACACAGTACTCAAGATGAGGTCTCACCAGTGCTGAATAGAGAGAAACCAGTGCATGGTGGGATGCAGAACAAAACAGGAGACACCATGGTCAATGGTCCTTATCCTAAAGAACTCTACTAAGTAAATCTATTCCATGCACAATAAATGGGTTTCTTAAAGAATGGGGGTTGTCTGCAAGCTTTTGCATAAATTCTGATCCTTTCTTGGGATGGGGAAGAAGTTTCTCTTTTTTTGCAACACTATATGTAACATTTACCTTTCATTAATGGATTAAGAGTGGTTTGTTTGAGGTATCTGGGCTTGCATCAGCCCTAGGGCCACAGCTGGTACAATTATCCTTGCCTTTGACTGTTCTCATGCTGTGATAATCTTAACAATATGGACCATCTTCAAAGGGGGAGGCTGGATTAGATTATCTTCAGAATATTTCTAGCCATGATTCTATTGCCAGCAATCCACACACACACACACACACACACACACACACACACACACACACACATTTCATTGTCTACCTCAGAGTTCTCTTACTGTCTCTTCAACCCAGAAAGCAACTTCTAAACAATAATTGTTGAAGAAGATAATAGTTAATACAAGCACAAAAGTAGTGGGGAATGAAAACTGGTCAACCAATTTTCCCTTGATACTGTATGTTAAAAAAGACTATGAGAACTGCCATTTTCTGTAATCCACTGGGCCCAATATTCTCGCTCTGTGATTAACTGCTTTGCAAGGTAAAATCAGTTGCAACTATGGTGAATGATCCTTCTGAATAGTTACTGAAATAATCTGGAGTCCCACACCCCACTTTATGCCCTTCTTCAGACTTTCTTTGGAAGTGTTTCTTGCTGCTAGGTAGTGAAAAGGACTTCTCCCCATGCGCGCACACACCTCCTACTGAGGCCATACAGAATGGAAGGATATCCACTGCAAAGCCCACTTCTACAACAGCTCAAATTATTCTTAGGTAAATTATCAACATTAGCAGGAACACTGACTATGCAATGAAGTATCTTAATTTTCCCATGACAGCTGTTTTCAGATGAGGTGACAGGAATGGCTGAGAATGGTAGTAGGTATTACTGGTTTGGGGGGGGGGAACTACTGCTTTTTCTTCCTCCTCCTCCTCCTCCTCCTTCTTGGGGGTCAGAGATGGTGTTAACCCTATTCCCTGCAAAACAAGCTGTACTGACACCTGACAAATGATACAGTTTTTGTTCAACATAATGGACCTACTAATGTGAATGCTGCCAAAAAAG
>JAHTLZ010000129.1:65245004-65255224 GCA_023846285.1 Phrynocephalus versicolor
AAAGAAAGAAAGAAAGAAAGAAAGAAAGAAAGAAAGAAAGAAAGAAAGAAAGAATTAAGTGAATTCACGACATTGTTCTAAAGTGAGGTCTTGACTGGCGCCTTTATCACACTGACTTGCTGGCATGGCTCTTTGTTTTGTTTTGTTTTTCCTTCCCCTTTGTTCTTTTTTACTATGCTATTTATGGCAGCCAGCCTAACAGGGATAAATAGATCCGGAGACAATAACAGACTAGCAAACAGCAGCATATGGAGAAGCCCTGCAGGTTATGGATCTCGCTAGACCATGGAGACTCAATAACAGTTTCCTTGTAAGTTCTACCTGCTCCCAGAACAACAGGGTACTTAATGAAGGAGGAAGAACAAACCCTCTCTTTTCCATTTTAACAGAAACTCACATCACAAGCCAGCACACCAGGAACTGGAGATATAGGAGAGGCCAGGTTTCCTTCTGCTCAATTTAATTTAGGAGTCTCAATTAAATGACTTTATCATACTTTCCCCCTGGGCTTTATTTTTAAGACTTTTGGAACTGTGACTTGCAAAAATTATAACTACATCAAAAATCAAAATGCTTCAGAGGCGTTGCTTAGCTGCAATTTATATATTTATTTACCTCGCTTATACTTCCCCTTTCTCCAAGAAGAAAGACTTAAGTAGCTGAAACGTGTTTAAAAGCACAGCAAAGTATAACACTAAAATACAATTAAACTTGAACAGTGTTCAGAATCATTAGTTAAAAATACCTGATAAAATATGCTGCATTCCCTAAAAACATCAATCCTGAAAGTGCATTCACAAGTCAAATATCATCTTTAAAGGGATAGATTTCATTTTCAGCAGAAGGACGGCGAGGAGGGTCCAAATGGCCACATGAGGCAGAACATTCCATAGCCTCAGAGCAGCCACTGAAAATGTCCTCTCTTTAATCTTCATCATATATGCCTGCAGTGATGCTAGGACCAAAAGAAGGCATTCCCCTATTGGTCTCAGAGACCAGGATGGGAGTGGGTGGGTAGCAGCATGAGGTTTATAAGGGGAGTTATGGTCCTTCCCTAACCAAGCTCCCAAAGCAAATAGGGCTTTTTAGTTCATAAGAAGCACTTTGAATTCTTTGGAAATGGTCTAACAGCCAGTGAAGTGTAACTAGGAACTGAAATAATCCATGTAACCAAATCCAGTCAGCAATTTGGCTGCAGCATTTTGGATCAGACAAAATTTCTGAATGGTCTTTAAAGAAACACAAATAGACTGTGTTACAATAATTATGGGATGTAACTAAGGCAAGAGTCATTGCAGCCAAATTGAGATTTCCAGAAACAGAAACAGCTGCAAATGTACTCCTAGCAGTTACCAAAACTTTGGGTATCTTTTCAGGTGAAGTCTAGCCCAACTGAAAATAAGAGGAATCCCTGTTCTCTGATTTGCCTTACAATTAACCAAGAGCACTTCTGTTTTAAGCTTCAGTTTGTTCTCCCTCATCCAGTTTGAGAAGGAAAGGATCTCAGAGACCAACATCTGATGCATATGTTGTCACTCATCAACATATAGATCAGAGTACCCACCCTAAAGTCCAAATAACATATCCCAGCAGTTTTATGCACATGTTAAACAGCATGCACCCAAGACTCCATAAGTGAAAAGGCCAGATCAATGAACAGGAGTTCCCAGAATCACCTTCTGAATTCATCTCTCCCTTCAAGACTGAACCCACTACAAGACAATGCCTCCAAGTTTTATCTCTGTGAAGCAACCCAGAAGATAATGTGGCCAGTGAAATCAAAAGCTGCTTAGAGGTGCAACAGAAACCAACAGGGAAGATCATCCAGCAAGGGAACCAAAGCAGTTTCTATTCCATAACTAGATCTGAAGTCATGTTAAAATGGATCTAGGCAATATATTCCATCCAGTAGGCCATTGAAAACTGGCCAATAGTTGTCCAATGTAGTGGTTCTAGAAAGGGTAATTTCTTCAAAGATTGTGGCCAGATTTTAGCGCTTCACCATTTGGAACAAATCCATAAACACAGAGCAAGCACGTGCCAAAGTTACATCCACAGTATCGGTGGTTTCTAACCTTGTTCTTGGACTAATAATCCCCAGAATTCTGGCCAGTGCAACAAGCTGTGATGGCTTCTGGTTTTAGTTCAAGACCACATGGGAAACCAAGGATAGTAACCACAGAGCTACAACATCTGGAACATAAAGGACTTGAGTGTTCTTGTGTGTAATGGATTGCTCAGACTCCTCATTGCAGCCTGTCAAATAGTCCACTTTCTGTTCTTGTGGGCCAGCATGTAATAAGCTCTTAACCATTTGAAGTAACACTACTGGACCCTGCAAATGCAATGGTGGCAGAGAAGCGGGTGTTCATTGTTGCAGTCACTGCCACAGCATAGACTTTCAAATGAACTATAGCCCCCAAATTTCTAATCCATATGGATTTATTAACCCCTATCCAATACACGGTGAACAATCCTTCCTATCACCTCCAGCTTCTTCTGTGCTGAGTATCGTGAGAGCTGCACATTTGGCAAAAACAACTTCACAATTACAGGCAAGAGCTCACACAAAATAGTAAAAACATTCATGGATTGTTCCCAACAAATATGAGAACAGCTTGGGCAAGATTAGCACGATCTATTGTTTTAGAGTAGGGCTTAAGAAATGATCACTGCTTGAACAAGACATGACTAAAGCAACAAAATTCTATGGTGAAGCTGACAAAACATTTGGTGGAACAGAGCCACTACATGCAGCTCTTTGCTTTGTCTGGCTGCCATGAGACTACTGGATTCTAATTCTCATTTGTAAATTTACAAACCATCAAACCTTCCATTTCATTTCAAGTGCTGCTAAAGAAGGAACTCAAATGGATTCTTGGGCTATACTAACAGCTGATAGATGTCTGAGCTGGGAATAAGGGCATCAGAAGCTTAAACATTCCTGTTAAAGACTGGCTATGTGTTATAAGGGATCCTTTCCCATATTTTATGCCCTGCTTGTCTTATAATGGATTCACGTCAGCCTGAATCATTCTCCTCCTCACTATGCTCTCCTCATAAAAAACTTGTGAGGTGGATCAGACATAAGGGGTGAATTATTGGAGTGAATGATGGAGCCAAGGTTATTCAATGCATGGTTGAGAAGTGAGTGCTTTAACTTGGATCTTCAAAATCTTACACATCAGCACTCTAGTCACTATACCACATCAACTCTCTTTTAACCTTCTTCTTCTTCTTTCTTCTCTTTGCCCCACTTGGTGGTGGGGTCCACTATTCTTGTTTTACCTTCCACTTGGTGCAGTCATGGACTAGGTCCAGGTGAACCCAGGACAAATTCATGTCATTCTCAAGGGTGTTTGTCCAGCGCTGTTTTGGATGACCCCTTGGTTGGGATCTGCTGACATGTAATGTGAGACCCTTTTTGGCCAGAGTTTCCTCACTGGCACACAGGACATGACCAAGCAATGCAGTCAAGCTTTGTGCATCTTGTGGGCGATAGGCACAATGCCACATTTTGTTCTGATGTCAACATTATGCACATGATCCTTTCATGTAAAGCCAGAGGTCCATCAAAGCATCTTTGTCTCCATGACACCAAGGAGTCCAAACACCCATGTTTGGACTTTTGGTACATGCTTTGAAAAAGAAGGTATTGCCCTTGAAAGTGTGCTATGATTTTTTTTGTTATTTTTGTTATTTTATTGCCTATAAAGGTATCACTGATAGCCTTGTCTTGCATTTGTATTCTGTAAAGGCCACATGATTCCCCACTTTTTTATTTCAACCAGAAACAACAGTTTAGAATGTAAAAAACAGCCCTGGGCAAGTGTCTGGCTAAAATACTCTGTTACCTCCCCTTTTCTATCATAGCCACAAGGAGACTGAAAACCTTTTCTTTTCTGATTTATCACAGTTTAGATTCCAGCCAACCCCTAAGCAGCAACTAAAAGCGGTTTGCTGAGTCAAGTCAGCCTCACAACAATCAATCTAAATAAGGAAGCAAAATCTTCTAGGCAAAACCCCTTTTCACCACTATGCCAAAGGAGATACACATGTTTTTCATTTTTCCAGTGGGAGGTCTAGAAGTAGAGCTTTCATAGCCAATGTGTAAATTTCAGATATGTGGGCATGTCATGAATTTCATTGTACAGTGGAACCTTGACTTACATACTGCTTGACTTACATCATATTTGACTTGCAGCAAGAAGGGGCCTGTTTGACTTGAGTCGCAGGCTTTGACTTACATCTCGGAGCCCCGGCGCAAGGCACCAGAATTGGGCGGCAGCCACAACCCAGCATCGCGGCTGCCGCCTCCAAACTGCTCCTGCCTTCTTCCCCTCCTCTGGCAGTGGCGGCTTCGGCGAGGCCAGCTCAGAGCACCTGGAGCTGGTCCTCGGCCTCACCAAAGCCGCCGCTGCTGCCGGAGGAGAAGAAGGGCCGGGAGCTCGGGGCTGGCCTCGCTGGTTAGACAGTCGGCTCAGTCTTGTAAAAAAAATCTGGCTGCAGAAGTCTGGTCCACAATGGAAGCATTTTAGTTAAGGAGCCGTAAAGTTGTGGGACTCTAATGGTAAGCATAGAGTTGCTCAGAACTTGGAACGTCAGGTTAAAAATCAGTAAAACTTAAATGTTAGACATTGTTGCAATGAACATTAAAAAGTGGAGGCATATAATTTGTGGACTATAATTCCACTGCCTCCTCCTCTCTTTGAAGAGACATTTCGTTTACATCCCCGGAAGGAATCTCCTATCCCAGTCAAATTTGTGTTAAATTGCTGTTTTCGGGGTTCTTTTTCATCATCTGGAATGGATTAATCCACTTTCCCATTACTTTCTATGAGAAATGTTCATTTGACTTAAGTCATGTTTGACTTAAGTCTAGACCACTGGAACGGATTAATGACGTAAGTCAAGGTTCCACTGTAGACATAATATACCTGTTACTCTTTAGCTGTTATTATCAGAAGCACAAAAAAGCAAGACTGTTAATCACTAATTTGTGGTTCTTTCTCTGCCTCAGTCTAACATGAGAATCTGTCTATGCCCTTCCCCAACTATCTGGCATTCAGTCTTCTGGAATGCACCAACAGTGCTAGGCAATCACTTAAGATCAGGACTGGCACTGGTCCCTTCTGTGCCACTTGCCTCTCTCATTTCCCAGTTGAACTCTGCCCTCAATAACGTGGATACACGAAGGAGGGGGAAATAACTATAGAAGACAATTATACTAGAAATGGTCTTATATCACAGTTCAAATTACTTAAAAGAGCAATCTATTACATCATGCCAGAATGGTCTGATATTTGGGCAAGAATTCCACGTAGGACCCAACAATCCTTTTGAACCACAATTTCACCAATACGTGGCTCCTTCCTGGTCAAGGAACAAGAATCCATTTGAAGCAACAGGCTAAGGTTCACGTCCCAGCAAAATATGATCTGCAGTGATTAGGTCCTTGAATCAGTTACTATGCAAACATCTTATATCTATGCTATATCATTCTTAATATTCTTTGGCTTTAGAAATAAATATACCATTTTCAAACTGTTTTTCTTCCAGTTATTTGTTGGGACATTTGTTAAGTGCCATCAAATTGTTTCCAACTTAGCATGAGCCTAATACAGTATGTTTTTTTGATATATATGAGTTGATCAATGAATGTTTGACTATTGCCACCTCAAGTGAGTTTCCATGGGTGAGTAGGGATTTGATCCCAGCATTCCTGAATTCTGTTCCCAGAAACACAAGCAATACGATGAACAATTCTATACATGCTAACTTAAAGTTTGAAAAAGTTGCTTTTTTGGACCACAAGTCCCAGAATCCATCATCTTGTTCTGTAGACTAGTAAGAACCTGTTCAGTCTTCAAAAGTAACTTTTATGAGCTTTGTGAAAATTCTCACTACATTCTATAGGTCTTACTTTCTAGGAAATGTATTTAGGACTGTAGCACCTGCACCAAATATGCAATCAGAATGCAAGTCACCCACCTCACATAACATACTCATGATGGGAAATCCAGTTTGCATGCCCCTTGCATCTGAAATGTATCCTCTTTTTAATGTACACAGACAGGCACACTGCACTATAGTAATACTTATTAGACACATTAATTATTCTTACAGAATCACTGTCTACCTTTGACCACTTTGTTTGCAAATTACGGGAGATATTCTTATTATTGTCTTAGCCTGTATGTGGCTGGAACAGAGAAGGAAGACTTTGAACCTGTGATGTGCTTTAAGGTATCCCCTGATAAAACTCAGGATAAGAAAGAACTTGTAAAATCAGGAAGCTAAGAAAGACAAATTTAGCTGTGTTGCACTGCTAGAAAAAAAAAAGAGAACAGATGGACATTTAATTTTTTTTTTTTTTGCTCCAACCAATGTAACCCACATATGATGTCTAGTAACACTTGAGGTTTCATGCGAGCAGTTTATCTGGTTATGTGTATCCAGATAAATTGATGGCATTTCTCCCATCAGTACCTTGGGAATGGTAGCCACCACCACCACCACCATCTTAGCACTGCAAAGTTGGAAGGGATCATGTGGAACATCAAATTCAGCCCCTGTTGGGGATGCACAGTAGGGAAATGAACTCCCAACTTCTGACTCTGCAGCCAGAGACCAAAGCCACTGGGCTATCCAGCAATTCTGTCTCAAGAAGCATGGTAATCTGGATGTTCAAAATGGAATTGAAGGGAGATTTTATTCCAGCTACACTAGCATCAGTGTACTGCTCTCAAATGCCAATCTCACACTCTAAATGGACTTTTGTACCTTTAAGGGATGCATTTGAAAGGAGATGAAAAACATGACTGGGCATAGCTTCGTTGTCCCCACAGAACTGTGATGGGAAAGGCTTTTACTAAGAGGCTGCATACAATCAGAACTGCTGGGCATTTTGGAAAACCCAGGCCTTCTTTCTGAGCCGAAACGGAAACAGAATTTTGTGAAAAATTGATCTCCATGAGCTTTGTTTTAATTCCAAGGTGCTGATAAAAGTGGAATATGAAAGAGGCTAGACACACAACAGGGTGCTTTTCTTTCATTCATTCAAGGTAGCAATGATACTGTAGAAAAAAAAATGCTTTTGGACAGACTGTGCTCCCAAAATAACCCTGTTATTTGTAGGTCTCAGATCCAGCTAGGATCTAGGAGCCTTCCTCGATTCTTTATCCCCCGTCACCCTCTCAACACCTGCTGCACGGGCTCAGTGCCAATAGCTATTGTGTGGGTTCCCATTGCTGCCACCCCAACTGCTAGACATTTAATAGGAAGGCTGGCATCAGGCCCAAATGGCTTGTTGGACTCCTTTCTGTCAGTGAACTCCAGGTCTCTCCTTCCTCCAGACTTTGGGCATCCCTTCCGCTTCAGGAAGCATAGCCGTTGTGGAAGAGAAAAAGATGCCAAACACCTCAATAATTCAGATAAAACAGCTTCCTCAGTTTTCCCCAGGATGTTGCCTATAAAACCTTCATCCTTTGTCCCAGCAGACATCTTCAAGCTCAGCAGAGAAAAGCTACCCTAGCGAGCCCAAACAATTTCATTACTCTGCTGGGTTTGAGCCAGAACGTAAAGTGTACGGGCTTTCTGAGATTTCTAAGTGGTATTTAAACAGTGATCCTATTAGGTTACAATCTAAAGGAAGTGACTGATGCCAGAAAGGCTTCTTAGCAGGTGTGCTGTAGCTAGTTTTGTGGAAAAGGAATAGTGATGAGGACGAAACAAAAGCATAGGGAGGAGACTGAAATAACATTAAAATGATAATTTTAGTCTAAGACAATCAGATTTTAGAGGGGGCTGTGGCTCAATCTGAAGTCCAATATAACAGTATGTCTCATAAATGACAAGAATATTATATTATTAAGTTATTACTTTCCAATAACACCACTTAACACACAAAACAGGTGGCCAAGTTTTGTGTTGTGGTAATAGCCATTTGTGACCAAATGTCCAGGAGGAAGACCTAGATGGAGAACACAACAGGTCTATAATCAAACTACATACACGGTTTAGCCCTATTTTAGTTATATAAAGATATATTGTGTATTGGAAAAATGGAACGGGGAATTAACAAAGACTAAGGATATGACTTTGATGGTTGACGACGTATGTATCATTTTGCTCAGTTTTATAAAATTTTATTTGCATTTATGTTTAATTGATGTTAATACAGCTGGTCTCTGACCATAATAAACTTCTACTATGCCTCATAAATAGATAGTAGAGACTTGGTGTTAATTTTACATGCTGACATGTTGCCTTATGACCACCATATGTATCAGAGATCTCCAAAATCTCTTCTTAACAGTTCTGCTCAGCTTGCTCCTGCAAACCCCTGCAAGACCTGTAGATTCCTCTATGGAAACAATCCATCCCATATTTGGACTTTCACTTTTCCTGATGGTCTTTCACTTTCACCAGAATTATCTTTCCCAGAGAATCCTGCCTTTTCATCATGTGCCCAAAGCAGTTCAGCCTCATCATTTTTGTCTTCTGAGATATTCAGGGTTGATGTTCTCTCAAGCCCCACTTGTTCATCTTTCTTGCAGTTAGAGTATCTGCTAGACTCTGCTCCAAAGAAATGGGTGTGTCTCAGCACTTGAGTGTCCTGTACTGTCTGCAGGAACCAACAGTTAGAGCAAGATGTGGAGAGACAAACTGCTCTCCTTTTGGCAAAGGTATCAGATGAAAATGCATTTTCTCCCCTTACCTGTTTAATAAGGTAGAAGTTTAGGACTATATTAATTAAGAATGGCACAACCTATGGAATGATTTAGGAGACTGGGTTGGTCTCAAGATAATCACCCATTAATGTTGAACTTACGTATGGTGCAGAGCACACCAGCCACAGTGGGGATCTCCTGAGCTAAGACATTCTCCACAGGTTGTGTACTGTTCACAGGATTCGACAGGAACCTGTGAGACCTAAAGGGAAAAGGAAGAGAACAAACATTTAGTGCAATTCCATTCATTTGGGGGGGGGGAATCCCACTCACCATGTTTGCACAACAAATCAAGAAATTAAGACATACACAGATAAAATTTCTGTAGTAAACAAGAGAAGAAATTTTAATTAAGGCAGAGCATACCCAGAAAGATGGGGAGAACATTTCTTCCTCTTCTCTACCATTTTTTCCTGCATTGTTTGTGGAAAGTGAAGCATAGGAAGGCAAAGTCCATGGCCTAGGACCTGGCTACCTGACGGAGCGGATCGATCAGCGATCAACCTCGGCCCGTCCGACTAGGTTGTCGCGGGCGCACATGCTGCGTGTGGCCATGCCCAGGGAGGCTCGGAGAACTTCCACCCGTGCCCGAGCCTTCTCTGTGGCTGGCCCGACTCTTTGGAATCATCTCCCAGCAGAAGTGCACCTTGCAGAGTCCCTGCCTGCCTTCCGGAAGGCACTGAAAACCCTTCTCTTCCGGGAGGCGTTTGGGTGACCCGAACAGTGTTTTGTTTTGTTTTTTCCCTCAGTCCCGCCATCTGCTGTTGTTGCTCTTGTCTGCTTTTATTAGTTTAGTTACTATTTACTTTGCTGTTTTTGTAATTTTGCTGTGTTGTAAAGTTGTTGTAAACCGCCCGGAGTTCCCCTAGGAAGACGGGCGGTATATAAGCTGTATAAATAAATAAATAAATATAAATAAATAAAGTAACTGTGGACACACTGCTGGCTTCCTTGGTGATCAAATTACCAACTAGTTCTTGGAATGAATGGTACCTTCAGCTTGTCCATCCACCTTTCCCTCTAGCCAGTCCTTTCATATGGTGGCTTTAATTGCCATTAACTTTTATATAGTATGTTGAGGCCACAGGCTGACCAAGATTTCCCTTAGCCCTCTCGATGAGAGCAAGTTTAAACCATGTTTCCAGAAGTTGATTGAAAGGAAACTCAACTTAATTTATCCTACAGTTATTGGTGGATTCAGACATCTCCTGTACTCAAAGATAAAGTAGGAATAAGGAATCTGATCCACTGAGAAGTAATGCTGCCAGCAGAGAAAATGTGTTTGTGAGGCCAGCTCTTAATTTTTTTAAGGATCACTGATATTTTAATGTTTTAATTGTTTTAACTGTTCATTTTAATTGTAAGCCACCCAGAGAACTTTGGTTAGTGGGTGGCATATCAGTTGTATGTATGTATGTATGTATGTATGTATGTATGTATGTATGTATGTATGTATGTATGTATGTATGTATGTATGTATGTATGTAT
>JAHTLZ010000129.1:65255234-65267980 GCA_023846285.1 Phrynocephalus versicolor
ATAAATAAATAAATAAATAAATAAATAAATAAATAAATAAATAAATGTGAAGGGATCTGCTGCATCCAGAAAGTCAGGCTTCTCCTGGTGAATTTGCTTTACTGGATCACACAGGAGTAAGAGAGAGCAGAGAGAAAGAGAGCAGAGGAAGTGGTCAGACTCCACTTGTTGACTCTACTGCAGCTATCTAGATTTGCAGGAGGCAGTTACGATGGTATGCAGAAATGTGTTTAGCTATGCCAGCTTCATGGCCACGGACTTGCACAATCCGGGCTCTTAGGCTTTAAAACGGAGATGAGCGCTGCCCCTTGAGCCGGACACAATTAGCACGCATGTGTGGGAGGAACCTTTACGTTTACCTTAAGAAGCTGTAAACAAGGACTGGCTGTCAATTTCTTTCTTACTCACTTTCCCCTCTATTTCATCTCCTGATGTCCTATTACCCCCAAGGCTTTTCGGCTTTGAGCCTTTAAACAAATGATTTGGAGACAAGGGGGTGCTTAGTTGGGAGGAATGGATACCTCCCCACACACCAAGTGCTGCTTTGCTTCCCAACAGAAAGCTGATGTGGATGCATTTCATTCTTTTAAAAATAAAAGTCCCAGTCATGGAGGGGAAAAATATAGTTATGGGGGTTGATTCACATTGACTTGCATGTTACTTATTTGATGCAAAATAGAGGAAATCAAACCACTCCAGTCCCAGAGCATTTCTCACATTATTTATTAATTTTACTACACCCCTTTCTAATGTCCACAACTATCTATGAGTTGGGAGGGAAACACAATAGCAGATACAGTACAAAGCTTTGACTCCATTCAACTCAAGTTCTGATCATCTCCTCTATCTGGATGATAACGAGAATGGAAACGATAATTTAAAGATACTAGCATCTTTTGCATAATTTGCCAAGCCACATCACTTGAGGACCACTTGTGAGTTACATCTTGTTAGTTAGTCTTTCCAAATAATTGCAGGTAAAAGTGCTACCCTGGGACATTCTGATGCCTGAGTATGACAGCAAATACGTCAGCTTCCAAATCCTGCATGTGAGGCTATCCAAATTATTTTTGGCAGGAAACGTGATAGAAAAATCTTACAAGTTTTTATCTTGGTAGTAAAAGTATAATAACAATAATTAATGAAAAACTGACAACTGTATCCTTTCATGATATCTTGAACCCATTTGTTTTTATTCATTCATATGCAACTTTCTCACTGTGCACTGTATTACAAGCAACTCACAATTAATATCAGCATAGCAAATCTCAATAAGAATTTTTTAGAATCTCATTTTAAAAAATGTCAAAATCTGACAAACAAAAACTACAATACAACTTACAAAGCATGAATTCTGCATTACAATCTGATTACTATGTAAGTACAAAAGAAAATCAACTGTAGCAAAACAAAAACTAAGAAAGCTATACAGGATATTTGGGTGAATTCTCCTTATTAGGTCTGATGATTTACATCTCATCTCTCTTCCAAAGGAGGCTGCAGCTACCCATGAGTCATAGTGCAATATACAGTAAGAACATGGATGCTACTATCTATGCCATGGTTAAGTAAATTGCAGCCTTCTGGATATAGTTGGGATGCATATCTGCACTCCCTCTATCCATGTAGCCCTACACGGGGCTTTCTCTGAAGACAGATTGAAACATCAATTGGTGTTAAATAAGGCTACCTGGATGCTGGAAAATCTTAGTTTGTTGCATCATTTTTATTCCAGTTGCTCTGGCTTAAGGTGCGTGTCTACATCCAATTCAAAAATACTGGTATTTTAAGGCCCCCAGGGATTGTGGATCAGATTTGCTCAAATCCTCCTTTAACATATATGGCCATCTATATTACTCAAGTTCTGTTCCAAGTATGGCACATAAAACAAAAATGTTGGTGGTGCCCATATTTAAATCCATATAATACTCCCTATGTCTTTGTTTCAGCTTTCTTGGGCTTTTTTTTTTTTTTCTCTAGAGTAGCTTCAGGACCAAGCAATGGGGAGGAGTAATGGTCAAATATCCTTGCCAGATCACTGCCACCTGGATTGGGGCCATTGGCGGCAACATGTCAGTGATTTTTTTTAAATCCTACTGGAAGCTTCTTCCTTCCATACTCAGTCTCCCATAAGCTTCCACATGGCAAAAGGTATCCTTAGTAAGCCTTGGAATTGGACATGGCAGATATGAAGTTTTACACTAAATTCATTATTTCCAGTTACCTGATCCAGTTCAGTCCAGTGGAACTGCATCAATAGGATTTTGCCTACTGATTGGAAAGGCTTGGTCCTGAAAAATCAACCAATGACTAAGATAAGTAAATAAACACATTCTGACCACTCTCAATAGATGGAAAGAGAAACTACATTCTGCCTCTTCCATCACCAGCTTCTGAGTGACACACGTTTGCAACTGAGATTTATCTTTGAAAGACGTGTGGGCCAGACACCACAAATGAGAAGAAATTGTTTTTATTTATTTTTATTTATGAGCATGCTTACCCTGCCTCTCTCCTTGGAAAATGATCCGAGGCAGCTTACAGTAATGAGGGACAATATACAGTCTAGTACAATTAAAACATATTCAAGTTTATGAAAGGGGAATTGAGGGGTATCTTGCAGCATTAGAAGGCAACATTAAAACTAAAGGAGAATGTGAGCAGTTAAGAAAAGATATTTGCCTGCTTCTGTAAATACAACAGGGATGGGGCAGTCCTGGCCTCTAGTGGGAGGGAGTTCCAGAGTCTAGGCACAGCATCCAAGAAGGCCCTTTCATGGGTTCCCACGAGACGTACCTGTGAGGGTGGCAGGATGGAAAGACCTCTCCTGATGACCTTAGCACCCGAGCCAGTTCATACTGCGAGATTAGATTTTTGACCCAGGCC
This sequence comes from Phrynocephalus versicolor, assembly GCA_023846285.1. Taxonomy (NCBI): domain Eukaryota; kingdom Metazoa; phylum Chordata; class Lepidosauria; order Squamata; family Agamidae; genus Phrynocephalus; species Phrynocephalus versicolor. Next base: position 65,258,121 of record JAHTLZ010000129.1, read on the forward strand.
ATTTTGTGGTTAAGGTCAGCACTTTGAATTGTTCTAAGCAGCTGACTGACAGCCAGTAGAGCTGCTTTAGTAGGGGTGTAATATGATATCTGTAACCCACCCCAGTCAGCAGTCTGGCTGCAGCATTTTGGACCCATTGAATTTTCCTGAGACTTTCCATTGGTAGCCCCATATAGAGTGCATTATAGTAGTCCAGCAGTGACATCACTAGGGCATGTGTCACCATGACCAGAACAGGTTTCTCAAGGAATGACCATAACAGCCATATTAACTTTAATTGTGCAAATGCACTCCTGGCCACAGCCGTGACCTGGGCATCCAAGCTCAAGGATGAGTCCAAGAGCACCCCCAAGCTGTGCACCTCTTTTTTTCGGTTAGAGGGTGACCCCATCCAGTACAGATTGCATCCCTATCCCTTGTCCTCCTTTTTGACCAACCAGAAGCACCTCTATCTTGTCTGGGTTTAGTTTCATTTTGTTCATCCTCATCCAGTTCATTACTGCAGCTAAACACTCATGTAAAGTCAAAATAGTATCTCCTTAGAATCCAGAGGTGACAAGAGGTGTCATCAGCAGCATACTTGTGGCACTTAACCCCAAAACCCCTGATAATCTCCCCCAGTGGTTTCATATGCATGTTAAATAACATAGGAGACAGAACAGAAGCCTGGGGAACTCTGCAGGTTAGCGGCCGTGGTGTCGAACATGAATTACCTAACACTGCTTTCTGCATTCTTTCCTGCAGGAAAGACTGGAGCCACTTTAATTCAGTGCCCCCAATTCCCATTTCAGAGAGACAAGTCATCCCAAAATGTTTAAGTGCATGGAAAAGTCTCTGGATTTCAACAGTGTCACACTTGCTGGACTACCATTGCACCACCTTGCTGCTTTTCAAACGTCTTGATTCCAGAGCTGTAATTGTATCGCCCTGCAATTATAAGCCTGCCCCTTGAAGTGCACGAGCCTTTATCAATAGTGGAGCTTGATGGCTGCAGGCAGAGGGGGAACGGTGGCTCCACTGGTTTTGTATGTGCAGAAGGAAAATTTTCTACGGCGTAATTTGGGAAGTTTTTGGAAATGTTTGAAGTGTGTGTCAGGGAAAAATGAAGTTCTGGAAGGGAGTATGAAAAAAGTTGCAGGCCTTTTCAAACACCAAAACCTTTCTCTCTGCAGTATTTCTGGCACTATTTATACAGCTACAATGAAAAAGAAATGGGCGGGGGGAGAGGGGGAGGCAGAAAGAACTGAAAGGGAAAGATGCCCCAGGGAGAAGATGAAAGTGAAGAGAAAAATAAGGTTTTATGTTTGTCCCTCCTCCCCTGCCCCAAAAGCTTCATGCTCCAGTAGGTCTGAGAAGGAATTTCAAATTCCTGCTCCAGTTCACTTCCCCTATGCAAAAGCACTGGCTGCTGTATCTGTTACACTCACCCATCGGCTCTCTTTCAGCTCTTGTACCAAACTAACGGAAGAAAAGAATTCCCCCTCCCTCTCCTTTCTCTCTCTTTTTTTTCTTCATCCCCCCCCCCCGACCGCCGCTCCTTGTGAGTGATGTCGGCAACTGGCGGAGAATTAAAACAACTGTCTGCATTGCATTTGCTCCATCCGTCAAAACACTGCCCAGCTCCGAGCAGCTGGAGAGTCAGAAGCTGAAAGGAATCAGTGTGTCTCAGAACAAAGGCCACTTTCACGCCAAATACCGTTGATACAGTGAGAACTCAGTTCTACCCTACATTTGAAATCAAGAAGGACTCTTTTTCTGGCTTCCTGGACCTTACTGAACAGATTTTTCCAGAGGAGGGAAATCCATGCGCGTTAAGTGAGTCTCAAGTCAGAAGTACCTCAAGTTGGAACAGGAGAACAGGCTTATTGGTTGTAATGACCTTGGTCAAATCCATGGCTAAATTAAATGTTAGTTGTTAATGAAGTGACACAATGCTCCTGATTCATAGTCGTCCATGCAAAATGTGCAAAAATGTATCCACAAATAATACAAATCAAGATGATGTTGACAAAAAATAAATACTGTATATACTCGAGTATAAGCCTAGTTTTTCAGCCCTAATTTTGGGCTGAAAAAAGGGGTCCTCGGCTTATATGCGGGTCAATACTTTTAGCCACTGAGGCAAGTTTGGGTCAGTGGCTAAAAGTCATTTTAAACATTGTGTGCCACTTCTCCTGACCCCCCCATGTTTAAAATGACTTTTTAAAAGGTCATTTTAAAACAATGTTTAAAATGACTTTTAGCCACCAACTCAAGCACTTGCCTCGGTGGCTAAAAGTCATTTTAAACATCACACACACACCCAGCTCACAAAGGAGGAGTTACCAGGCCCTGCTGCATTTCCAAACCTTGGCTTATACTTGAGTCAATAAATTTTCCCAGTTTTGGGGGTTTAAATTAGGGGCCTCGGCTTATACTCAGGTCAACTTATATTCGAGTATATACGGTAGGTAAAGTGATCAGAATAAAAGTATGCAGAACAGGTTTGCCACTATCTTTGAAACCTGGAAGTCTGGTTGCACTATGTACAAATCATTGGCTAACTAAGTAATTTGATGCCCATTTTACTTGCAAATGAGGTTGCTTTCATTTTGAACATTTAAAGATGGCTCAACAACATACTTGCATGGAAGACCACAGGGATCAAGTCTCCTGTGTGCAACTACTGAGCACTGGACTTTGGCTAAGAAAAGGTAAGAAAGGGCAACTGGAGGTACAAATGGGCACATCTGCTTGCGCTGCTTGCACATTTCAATGAGAAATTCTGTTCTGCTGAACTGTGATCCAAACAAAATGAAACCGAATCCTCATTCATCTCTGAATGAGCCATAAGAGAAATTTCTGCCTGGCAGCCCATCTCCAATGCTTAATATTAATTAGACAAGACTGCTGGGCTTTTCTTAGCCAAGAAGAGACATTAAATAGAGACAAGTAATTTTAATGATTGGGCAACTCTTATAAATTAAAAAAGGGCATACTTTTGCATTTTTCAAACAAAGCAAGTTACAAACAGAATACATGTCTGCATCTGCTGCTTACCCAAGAATTATTGCATTCCTTACATGTCAATCCTATGCGAGATTCTCTTCATTAGCTATGTCAAGTAAGGCAAAATGTCCTAGGCACTCATTCTCACTTCCAAAAAAAAAAAAAAAATCTGCACATTTTGCTTTGATCTTTGCACTAGATGTACCAGGGATGTGAAGACAGGAGCAGGCTCATTCCCTGTCTTCCTGCCCCCAAAACGAAACAACAACAAAAAGCACAATGTCTGCACATTTTGCTTTGATCTTTGCATCTAGATGTACTAGTTATATGTGTGTTTAAAAAATAAAACAAAGCAAGACATTTAAACTTAGAAACTAAGTCAGCCAATGGCAATCTGCCTAATGGAAGCAATGGGGAGGTTCAACGCTAGGTTCTTTTCAGGTATAAATGCATGCATTATTGATGTTATTGGTAAACATTGATTCTTACCACCATCCCATGATTTCAAAGGAAATGCTATCCCATATTTTATGTATTCCCAGAATTGTTTCATCCCATCCACTCACTCAACGGAAACTTTTGCTTCTGACCAGCGTTACACTTTCTGTTTTTGAAGAAGAAACTGTTACTACACTATATGTTTGTAATATTTCTTCACAGCATTCTGCTTTTCAGTGTAATCATAGGCAACTCACTGTCCAAAAGCCTCTCTGAAGACTCATGAGCTACAACAGTCTCATTTGTCCTGTCTTTAAACTCTTATATTAGATGTAGCCATGTCTGCATTCTCAGTTGTTTCATCCATCATCAGTCCAAGACTTTTAATGCTCTACAGATCTCTTCTGTTCCTGATGCAGACAGCTGCATCATCGCTCTGACTCCAAACCAAATATCATCTTGAGGCCGTATGCTGCCCAGTCACTTTTGCAGGTTTCTACACTCCATCTTCAGGAAGTGGAATTTCTAAAGCGACATCTTTTGGGGCATTTCTTAAGTTTTCAGAAAACTATACCAAGTATTTTTTTTTTAAATTTAACCACATATGCCTGGCCAACGAACAGTGTCTTGTTCTTCTTCTATAACCATGAAGGTAGGCAGTATTTCCTACCATTGCCCTTGTGGACTCCAGCTTTTTTGCTTTGGAAATAAAAATGAAAGTAGCATAGAGATGAGCACAAAATGCCAAAATGGCATTTCATTTCATTTTTCCTTTCTATCTTTGTTTTGTTTTGTTTGAAACATTTTTTTAAAAAATAATCATTTCGTTTTTCATTTTTATGTGTTTTATGTGTGTGCTATACTTAGAAATTAAGTCAGCAATCTGGCTGTCTTAATGGAAGCAATGGGGAGGTTCATCACTCTGTTCATGTTCTTTTCACTGCCCCATGGCACAGTGGTTAAATGCCTGTACTGCAGGTAAAACTGTGCTCACGACCTAGGGTTCAATCCCAGGTAGCAGGCTCAAGGTTCACCCAGCCTTCCATCCTTCCAAGGTTGGTAAAATGAGTACCCAGCTTGCGGGGTGGGGGGGCAATGTGTAGCCTGCAGTACTGTAATTAAAACTGTAAACCACCCAGAGACTACTTGAAGTGGTATGGGGCAGAACGCTTTGCTTTGCTTTTTATGTAACTACTGTGTGTGTGTGTTTATGTGTTTTTATGTTTTTACCTTTATTTTATGTGCTTCAGAGGGTGGGGGAAGTGCGGGCTTTTTAAACTTTATTTTTTTAGTCCCCCAAGCAAACCCCATGCACTAGCTGGTTGATGCTTGCTTCGGGACTAAAAAAAAGTTTTAAAAGCCCCCACTTTTCTCCACCTGATTGGGTGCATTGGGGGAAAATCAGGGGCTTTTACACTTTTTTTAGTTCCCCAAGCAAGCCCCGTGTGCCAGCTGATCAGCACTTGCTGCAAGGACTAAAACAAAGTTTTAAATGCCCGCACTTTCCCCCACCTGATCGGGCATGTTGGAGGGAATGGCTTGGGCTTTTTAAACCTTTTTTTTTTTTTGGCCACTGAAACAAGCGCTGATTAGCTGGCTTTTCTCCCCTCCCCCAAGCCCTGCGTGCCAGCTGATTGCTGCTGGGGTGGGGGGAAAAGCCCCAGTCATGTGGGGCTTGGGGGGTGGGGTGTTTTAAAAGCCCTGGGCTTTTTGGGGTGTGGAGTAGATAACAGGGGGTCTGTTGAGGCGTGTGAGAGGGAGGAGTGATGTGCCAACAGCAGCAGCAACAACAACAAAAATGTTGTCCATTAAAGGATCCAAGGTGGTTTACAACTTTTAAAAGCCAAAAATAGTGATCACAAATATTAAGAGAGAGAGAAAAATAAGGATAATATTTCAAAAAGCCATAATGTTCAATACTGCAGCTACTGCTTCTGTCACTAAGGTGATCTCTGGAGCTGCAATGGGGAAGGTGACACCAGCCTTCAGGGCATATACCCTAACTATATGCCAGTGTGGACAGGGTCTATGATTCTACATATACCCGGTTAATTGCTAAATTGGGATAAATCTGTGGTTGTGGCCTTCGAGTGAGAGGACTACACATTCTTGATAGCAAATGGAGGAATTGCCAAAAGTTTGTTAGTACAATGGACATCTTTTCCAATCTTTTAGGGACACATAGGTGGATATAACTAGTATTGCTGAGCGGTGCTCGCTGTCTCTTCCCATATCTATGTGTGTACATGTTTGTGTAGTTAATTCCCAATTTAATTAGCTACACATTATTTTTATGCTACATTCCTCATGAAGCCTCTGGGGAGCTTTTGCTATACCCAACCCCTTGTTATATTTCCAGATTTCTCTCTGTCCCCTCCCTCTTCCCTTAGGAAATCTGATTATCATGCTCAAAAGGAATGTCACACCAGTCTAAGATTTATGAATCAAGTGGAGTGGTGACAGAGGTAGGATTTAAGCCCAGAGGTTTCCAAAGGAATGAAAAGCAACCAGAAACAAGAACTTAATCCCATCTCCAATCTGGAATTTGCCCCCTTCTCGTGTGTTTTCCACTGGACACCTGTTTGTAGCAAGTGTGTTCTGTCAAAATGATCACGCTGACTACAAAGAAAAGACATGAAACTGAGGACATAGGTTTCCTGGTTTCTCTTATGGAAAACACAGCTGGCTCTTCATGTAAAATCCCCTGCTCTCACCCCTGGAAAATGTTGGGAGATTTTCTGGAGGAAGAAAAAGGAGCCCTTCTTTGATGCAAGCCACCCTCCCTTCTCTCTGGAGTTGTCACCCTTAGCACTGTTCAGCCTCAGTGCCGGAATTCCTGTCACTCGGCAACATCACATTCACACTGACATGCTATGGTGTTTTAATTAAGGCAATTGTCACGGGACACTATGCAAGATATGAATATTTCTTTCTTCCCAGAGCTAGAAAGCAAACCTCAGAGCTTGTCACATGAAATGCCTGCCAGAGGCCACTGGGGGGTTTATAACCCGGTTCTCCTCACCCAATGATGAAACACTCTGCAGTCCTGTCACACCTTTCATCAAGAATCTCAATGCACATTAAATTAGCTCTTGCAATCCTTGCTGGCAAAATGCTTGGCATATGGCACTGCTGCACAAAACAATTTAACGTTAAGAGGCGGTGGGTGGAGGACATGGACAAGGCTAAGCCAGTGAAGAACAGAGTCCTGGGTCTGAATTCATTTACTAGTAAAGCACCACCTGAGTCCCTTCTTGCAACATCTTTGGGATTCTCAAGATTCAGGGGCTCATCTTTTAATGTTAAACCATGTTCAGGCTCTGGTTCATTGTGTCTAAGAGGGAGCCATCCCTGGTCAAAATCCTGTTGGGCAGCTATGTTGGTGCAGCTGGAGTAATGACGGGTCATTTCCATTTGTCATGAAATTTTTCAAAAATTTGTCGTTTTGCCGTTTCGTTTGTCGTTTCCACCGTGCTTTAGCACGATTTGACTTCCCCGGGCATAGGGGCGTCCCACAATCAAGGTCGGCGCTAGGTGTTTTTGCGCCCTAGGTGGCAGATGGGGCGGTGGGGTGGACAGTGGGGGGAGGTGCAGGCGGGCGGTGGTGGCGGGGGGCCATGGGTGGGCGGCGACAGCGGCAGGGGGAGGCACGGGCGGGCAAGCTGGCGGCCGGCGGCCGCGGGCGGGCGAGTGGGCGGGCAGTGGCGCGGGCTGCAGGCGGGTGGCGGTGCAGGTGAGCGGGCGAGTGGGCAGTTAGGATATCACTTAGGATAGAGGTTCTGTTCTTGGCTTGCACCCCAAATGTGTGTGTGTGCAAGCAAATTGAAGTTGGGAAAATAGAAAATAAATGGTAGTATATAATATATTTTCAAAATAAATCCACACCTCCCACTCCCAGTCGAACCTCCCCCTTTATCCAATATCAGAAAAAATCCTCACAAACTGCCAGAGAAGTAATAAAGAATAACCTGCTATTCCCTTCAACAGACAAAGCTGGAGGGAATCAAAGAAATTATTTTCTAAATTCAATTCCCTCCCTGCCTGCCTAACTTAAATCCTAAAGCCTCCAGCCTCCCTCCTCAATCTCGATCGGATCACACCAGCACCAGCAGCCAGACCTCCTCCCTCAACCACATCCATACACCCGACTGCGATTTCTGGAAGGTGCCTCGGCTTTTTATGCCCTCCGAGACATCTAGAAGTGTCAGTCAAAAACCTGGCGATGCCATTGGTGGAATGGTTAAAAAAAAATTGCATGGTCCCATCCCATGCCCAGCCCAAATGGACAGGTCTAAAAAAAATAAAATAAAATAAAATAAAATAAAATCAATATGACATTTTATTGCTATAAAAAAAACCCACTGCTGCTACTATTAAAATTCAGGCATTTAAATTAAATAAATTTCACATGTTTCTGTGGTGATTTGGTGTGTTTTTTGACCACGATTTCAAAAGAAAAATTGTGGTTGCCATTTTGGATCCCCCCCAACTGCATGACATGGCGAGACAACGAGGATGACCCCCCTCCAGCCTGGTGCAAGCAGCCCAGGACAGGAGAAGAGGGGGGGAAAGGCCGGGGACCCCCCAGAAACCACCCTTCTGGTAGGTGGCAAAGCCTCAGGTAGGCATATTTTTTCCTGCTTTTTTGGCCGGGAGTCGGGGTTTTTTTAGAAAACTTTTAAAAACTTTTTCTGTGCTTCGCACTGCGTGATTGTCGCAATGCCACAAACGAAAACGAAAAACCCGACCAAATTTTTCTTTTTTCGGTTCGAGTTTGAGTTCTGACAGCTTAATTATCATTACCGTTTCCGTTACGTAACGGAAACGAAAAACGGAAATGAAAACGAAAATTTTGCCGAGTCGTGCCCATGTCTACCAATAATTAATGAATGTGTGCTTTGATGTTAGGCTTTGTATGACTTTGTTTCATGGTACGCAAGTCATATGCAATGTGAAATTGAACAGAGACTCTGTAATTAGAAGCATTTTTGCTGGTAACATTCATACCATACCGGCATAGCTACATTGCACGGTACTGTCAACTGTATCTAATAATGCCAACACTGGAACTAATATATGTGTGACTTCTTTGGTTTGGGTCTGATACTAAAATATTGTCCTATTTCTGTGGCATTTCTAAAATATGCTCTGCAATGCTTTATATTTCAGATTAATTCCTCAAACTGGTTCATACACGGCTGAAGCAAGGAGAAGACAAGCACACTTTTCATCAGCATCAGCATCAGCATTATATTTTTTGCATGCACAAAAACATAATTTAGCTAAAACCCTTGTATTTTCCATTTTCTAAGTCAGGATTTCCCACAAAGTGTAATTATCCTTCTGCGTCACAGTATTTTTCACTGAAAATATTCAGAGGAACTTTCTAGAAAAATATATACAGAAACTCCACTCATCTTGTCCAGTGTTGAGAAAGCTTCTGAAATATTTGTTCCCAATTGCAAGAATAAAATAAATTATTATTTACACCCTTACCTTTGAACATATAGTTCAAGTGTCTTCTCTGACCGTTATAGGTAAGACAGGTCGTGAAAAGGTTAACCATAGTGCAAATGTTATAAGGACTCCTAAGCAGAGCTTGAAAATGTTACTTTTTTGGACCATGGACTGCACACGCTGGCCCTTTCCATGTTTGCTGGCATGGAGTGGAGTATATGAGGAATATACCATTTGGCATGAATCTTCAGTCCAAATGGTAAATTCACATCAAGCAACTCTCCAGCTTCTTCTTCTTTTGTAACCTGCATGTTACAGAGGCAGCCTTCTCTCCACCTTCTTTCCACTCTTCTCATTCTCACCCACCCACCCGTACGTGTATTCCCCTGCCTTTTCTAAAGGACTAAAGGTCATTGGATCAAAGCAAGAGAACAGTATTATAAATGGGCAGGAGAAAGAAAAGGCTTTCCCCTACTCCAGCCACACACAAAGGCACCAATGTTGCTCTGCTATCTGGGATGGCTGGTTGGAGACTCTCCTCATCTGGTCCCTCCAGCAGCCTAGCCTGGCTGCCACCAATCTCAGTTGTCAGAGTTAGTCTCTTCTTCCACTGCTTCACTCCCTGAGGAAAAATGTCCCATGGGGCTGAAGGAGTGAAAACAGAAACGGTTGAGGAAGAACCCACAATGAACTCCTTTCCTGGGATCGATACCACCACCACCCAGCATCCCCAGATTCAGTTTTATGGTCAAAAACTAATCCAAGTGGGTAGAACTTTCTTAGCTAATCAGTGAAGTGCTGTGTTTTAGCTGAACAGCTCCACACCCTAATATGTCACAGGGTTGTCACCACAATTAATACCACCCCAGTGCTGTTTTAGTGCAAGGCTACACAGGCCAATTTTGGATTGTGCTGAATTTTGACCAAAAGAAAGAAAGAAAGAAAGAAAGAAAGAAAGAAAGAAAGAAAGAAAGAAA
>JAHTLZ010000129.1:65280844-65339117 GCA_023846285.1 Phrynocephalus versicolor
TGGGAGAGTCATGCATCCTGTTTGTGGTCTGATAGAGTCACTTTTTATCTTAGCAAAGCAAAAAAGCAAAAGGTGCTGCTTATATACCACCCCATGGTGCTTAAAGCACCCGCTGGGCACTTACAATTTAATTATATAGCCTACACATTGCCCCCACCCCCTTGGAGAGCTGGGTACTCATTTTACTGACCCCAGAAAGATAGAAGGTTGAGCCAACCATGAGCTGGCTACCTGGGATTTAACCGCAGGTTGTGAGGCACAGTTTTGGCTGCAGCGCAGGAGTTTAACTGCTGCACCACAGGCTCTTAGGCTGTAATCCAATACATACTTACTCAGGAGTCAATGTTCTGACTGCAAGTCTTGTGCATTTGTGCAATTGCAAACAAAATTGGGCAGAAACAGTAGGTCAACCAACCGACCCGAAAATCCTAAACTTGCTTTTCTTGTACTTCAGTTTTGGCTGGTAGCATGTCATAGAATATATAAATGAATTGGCAAGAAATAAAATGCAATGCAATGTACATATAAATGATATATGTGAGGACACGCACAGGGAAATAAAAATGCAGATCCTAACTACTAATTAGTTAATAGATTAAAATTGGCTGTGACTGTCTAGGAATAAATATCTCAGGCTCAACCAACATCTAGAGGGCTATAACATGCTCAGTTCTGCATTGCAGTTGAGACAAAGGAAGACAAAGCAGAACAAACTTTTAGAATTCCAAAGGATCACCACAAGCTCTGCTCTTCAAAGGGGTTGGACAGGTGCATGAAAAGAAAACCAGTGCAACAGAGAGACTAGGAATGCTGAATATGGAAGTAGATTCTGCGCCACTTAAAGGTAAAACTCGAAAAATTAGAATATTGTGCAAATGTCTACTTATTTCAGTAAGTCAACTCAAAAGATGAAGCTAATATATGAGATAGACTCATTTCAGGTCAATCGAGATATGTCAAGCCTTACTTTGGTATAATTGTGATATTATGGTGTACAGCTTATGAAAACCCCAAATTCACCATCTCAGAAAATTACAATAGTGTGAAAAGGTTCCATATTCACAGTAGTGCATCAAGAGCTACCACACACAGGCGGATTCTGGACATGGACTTCAAATGTTGTATTCCTCTTGTCAAGCCGCTCCTGAAGAACAAAAAACATCAGAAGCATCTTACCTGGGCTACGCGGGGGGGTGGGGGGGCTGTTCTGCTTCTCAATGGTCCAAAGTCCTCTTTTCTGATGAGATCAAATTTTCCATTTCATTTGGGAACCAAGGACCCAGAATATGGAGGGAGAATGGAGAGGCACACAATGTATGATGCTGGAACTCCAGTGTGAAGTTTCCACAGTCTGTGTGGATTTGGGGAGCCATGTCATCTGCTTGTGTTGGTCCAGTGTGTTTCATTAAGTCCAGGGTCAATGCAGCCATCTACCAGGAGATTTTGGAGCACTGCATGCTTCCTTCCACATACGAGGTTTATGGGGATGCTGAGTACATATGCATGCTTATACTTTTCAGAGATCCGATATTGTTCTATTTCCAATCCTTGCATTACGGATGTCATGTAATATTCTGATTTTCTGAGATTGCGAATTTTAGGTTTTCATAAGCTGCACATCATGATCATCACAATTATAACAAAGTAAGGCCTCACATATCTCGCTTGGCATGTAATGAGTCTATCTCATATATTAGTTTCAACTTTTGAGTTGACTTACTGAAATATATGAACATTTTCATGACATTCTATTTTTTTCGAGTTTCACCTGCATGAGAACCATGAAACTGGGGTGAGGGAGCATTGGTTTGGCAGGATATTAAATCATGGGATAATTTTAAAAAGACAACATTCCTGCCTTCAGACTTGCCTTCCCAACACTGAAGAACAGGGAAGGCCCAGCTTTCCATCCTTCTACACAGTTGTGAATGTGTGGAATAAAGGTAAAGGTTTCCCCTGCACGTGTGTGCTAGTCATGTCTGACTCTAGGGGTGGTGCTCATCTCCGTATTCAAGCCAAAGAGCCAGTGTTGTGCAAATCCATGGCCATGTGGCCAGCATGTCTGCAAGAAAACACTGTTTTTACCTACCCGTTTTTTATAGCAGTACCTATTTATCTACTTGCATTTACACACTTGCTTTCGAACTGCTAGGTTGGCGGAAGCTTGGGCTAACAGCGGGAGCTCACTCCGCTGCATGGCACCCGGGATTCGAACTTCTGAGCTGCCAACTTTTTGGCCGACAGTTTTCAGTGCTCTAGCCTGCTGAGCCACCACGCCCCTTGAATGTGTGGAGAATAACATCTAAAAACAGGGGGGGGGGATTTACTGGATCTTATCTATGCTCTACAGTGGAACTGTAAGGATAAATGGTTTCTCTGCATGTGGAGAAATTTAAGTTATATGCTACCCTGAACGTCTTAGAAGAAGTTTTTTAAAAAAAGATTCAGATACCTTTGCTTCACCATAGGAGTCCTCTACGTTCTCACTGACAAAAAAAGAATGCTACTCCCCCCACCCCCAGCCACAAGGCCCTCTCTTCACACATGCATCAAAAGCTCCTTTGCGTTTCAAGAAAGCCTTAAGGTCACACAGGAAGACAAAGAAGACAAGTGGCATTTCATTGACAAGTCAGTGGGAAAGAGTCCCAGGATAAAAGTGACACACCTACAGTATGAATTGACAATTGACATGTATCAGTCGAGGAGAATGAACAAACAAAGCACATTTGTGAGGCTGTTGAGAGAACCAAACAAGTAGAGAAGAGCCTCTAGTGGAATAATTTCACATCTCAGTTGGAACTCTTCAGCCAACTATTTGGCTGCAAACCACTAGTTTATAATTATCATTTTCTTCCTGGCTGAATCTGTGGTGTGTGACCCATATGTATTCAGCATGGGCTGAAACTTCACATAAATATCAAGTAAGAGTAATATTTTCCCCAGCAATTCCCACTGCACCACCCATGGCCTCATTTTCAGAAGAGCTCCATAAACTGTATAAACTTTGACCTTATGTAAACACATGGCTACTTCCAGACACATCACTCAGACAACCTGAATAAGCTGTTGAAATCTTTATAGTATTTTGGCTTTGCTACAGGCGTTGCTATTTAAGCAACTCTGTGTGTGCACATGTTCCAGATATATCCCAGCACTGAAGTAACAGCTGTATCAGAGAAACCAGGGAGACCCCATTCATGGGTAGGGGTTTAGGACGGCTCCATCCAACACCACAAACCTTCTCTAGATATTTTTTATTTTAATTCAGTAAGGATATATCAGTGGAATGATATCCAGAACACCCAATTCTCTTCCGGAGACATATGAACATGTTGAATTTCAGCATGTCTGCAGCTAGAAAACTTACCATTTCCCTAATGAATGAAGAGAGGGTAACACACCATGGCATAGGGGCAAAAGCAGGACTTCCATAAAGCACTGTAAAAATAAATCCTATTTCTACAAATCACCTACTTCTGGAATCACAGGAACCATGCAGTTTATTTTTGTTTCCTTGGAGGTCTGCTTTTTAGCACCTTGCATAACCCATTCTCCTTAAATCACTATGACTTTCTTTTCTTGTTTAGGAACACTCTGTCAGACTCAACCCCACTATTCCTTGCAGAGAGATATATTTTCTCTATTTAAAGGGCACTTGATTACAGATTCTACAAATGTTATGTAACAAAGCCTTGCACAACATAGCAGACTGCCAAAACTTTTTTTTGGTTAAAGATATAAACTTCAATTTCAGATTTATGATTAGTGTCGTACAAGAGAAAAAGACAATTCTGAGAAAAAGATGGAATCCCGTGCTCACTTAACTTCACTTATTATCTAATTCAGACAAAAAGGATCAGAAATGAGTAGCTGGCTTGCACATTCCAGTTTGCCTTGGGTACAGATTCCTTCTGTGCTTTCTGTTTAATGGTTTCTGTGATACCTCAGTTGGTTTGGTTTACATATGACCAGCAGTCAGAGATGCCATAGTCTGAAATAGGTTTCTGATTCTGCTTATGGAAGATACATGTGAAACAGTATGCCACTTGGGTTTCCATGTCTAGTTATACCAACAGCCACTTGTTGTTGAGGTAGCGCATAGAGAACATATGGCTGAGAATTTTTGTTGTACTTTAAAAAACGAGTTTCTTGGGCTACGGAAGCAAACCTGAAAAAAACATTATACAAAACCAGACAAGCTCTTTCATATGATCTGGTGAATTATAGTAACTTTTCCACTAAAGGCCTTACTGCTAATGCAGTCATGTTTTCCCTCATAAAGTGTTTACATTCATGCCCTCTTTGGACATTACTTTCAGGGTCCAAAAATACTTTTGCTGGTAACAAAGGAAAGATCAGGGTGTTTAAAAAACTGACTTATGGAATAAGATGCCTGGCTTCTGCTGATCTAACCTCCTAGCACATTAACACTTTTCTAAGGACCCAACTAGTACCACATAAAAAATCAATTAAACATTGTTGCTCCATTCAAGATTCTGGTCAAAATCCACTTTGTAGTCCCAACTGGAGTAAACCCATAAGACAAAATGCTAAATGATAAGTAATTGCTTTTGTCAACCCACTGACTCAATGACTTGTACTCTCTTTCGTTTCTGCAAAGAAGAGATTCTTGCCTGCCTGCAGACTACTCACATAAGGGAACACCCTGGATAATGGGGACTATTATTTGCATGAAGAGCCTTTGCAGAAGCAAGAACCTTTTTTATTTCCATATGGAAAACATGGTGATGGAGAGGGGATGCGCTCAGATCTGAAAATAATGCTTGAAAGTGGCTAGAAACCCAAAGTGCTCCAAGATGGCAAACATGACTGATGAGGAAAAACGGAATCTCTCAGTTATATACTTCTCAATGATCTGTCCACTATGTTTTTGAATTTGATGGCCATTATTAGGCTGTCAGAAGAACAAGTTGCTCTTAAACCTTCCATGTCCAAAACTGACATGGAAAATGTGAAGTGTGAACACTGAAACAAAATGGCTCCTCTTTAAAACTGAGAAACCCAAATAAACCATTTTTAATTTAGTTTTTTTAATAAAATAATTATTCATTTTAATTTCATCTTTCAGTTGATTTGCATATCAACATGTAGCTATCTTGGAAAAAACATTGGTGCTTTGAACTTCTATGCATCCATGATCAAGGAGAGGAAGAGGGGCAGAATCAGGCCCATCCTAATATCCTGTGTGACTTCTCTTGCCAAGGCCTGCAGTGTCCTCATCTTTGCAAATCAAATGCGTCTCAAAAAACCCTGAAATAGATTTAGAATCATGCAGAACATCCAGACCTCAAGAAGTATCTATCCTGCCAATCTTGCTCCTTAGACCTTGGGAGAAATAATAATTAGAGACAAAAGGCGGACAATCTCCAGAAATTTCTCAGCACTTTTGTGGGAACTACCTGAAGTCATTGGAATTTGATCTCACACTACCTAAATGTTTTATCAATGGTCATTCTTCTTCCTTACCACATAACCCGAAACACATAAATGACAGTAACTGAAGGAAGGAAAACAAAGTAAAGGAATAATTACTGGGCAGGTGTCTGTTTTTAGGTCTAAGTGGCAACGGTAGGATTTTAAACAATTTCGGAGCTATAACCAAGGTAATTAGATGTTCACTGAGCTCTTAACAATTGAGCTACGCTTATTAAAATTACTGTTTTAATCAGAGTGTTGCCAGGGAATCTTTAAGAGCACAATGTTTTGATTCCACAGAACTCTAATTAAGCCCAGATTCTTCACCTGCTAGGAAATGTAATGCTGCTTTGGTGCTACAGGTAATGCATACCACCTCTTCCACTGCTCTTCCTGTCTGTGGAGGAAAAGAAATGTTTGTTTCTTTATTAGGGCATCTCATAAATAAATAAATAAATAAATAAATAAATAAATAAATAAATAAATAAATAAATAAAACCCTCTCTGGACCACAGCTGGCAGTAAGTGTGAATGTTTCTGAAAAGTCAGAAAAAGAAGGCTGGGAGAAGCTGTTCAGAAATATTAAACAATCGTACACTGCTGCCTTTAGGATTGAAAAGGAATCAAAGACTGGATGTTTAGTTTGAACAACTGCTTTCTTTGGTCAGACTGCAAAGGTCACCGAGAGACATGTGGATCTGTAACTCTGTTGTCTCCTGATTTAACCAGGGAAAATCTTTGACGGCTTTGTACTAACTCCTTTAATGCCTCTCCTCTGTATTTTATATAGCTCTAGGCAGAGAAGTCTCTGCTTTTCTTAATCCTATCTTCTAGCATTATTGGCCTTTTGCCACTAATAGCAACTCTTTCAAGCCAGAATCCAGCACTCACTCAAAAGATGAGAGTGTCGGGGAAACCAAAACCAAAGATCTGTGGGCATTAAGTGCATCTGAACATGTGCATAGCATTTGCGACTGCAGAATTGTTTGTACACATAATATGCCAATTGACACTTAAAACAACTGACACCCTATCAATCCCAGCACAGAACACATACTGTACTGTATAGTACTTCCTCCCATGCCTCACAACAGTAAGGGGTGAGTGTGTGTTGTTCTAAGTTATCAAATCAGAATTGCATTATAGTGACCCTAATAGGACTCTCAAGAGATTTAAAGACAGGTTCATCAGTTTCACATATCCCATGAGTGTCTATGCTTGAGAGGAGATTAGAAGAACCCATGCCACCTGAATCCTAGTTTGTCACTTGAACAACTAGTATCACTGCATCACACTAGGTATCGTCACTAGGTCTACACTCCAGGACATAACCATTAATTTTGTATGCAGTTGTGGTTCACAAGAGTTTTACTACACTATGCGGTATCAAATACTCCTACATCTATGGCAACCTTTTGTTTATCTCCATTGTTCTGTTCACAGATCCAGGGATCTTCAAGTCAAGCTTATAACATGGTAGAGTTGATTTGTCAGGTTCTTCCTGCATCAAGTCAGAGGCAAACTGTGTCTGTCTTGTTAATCTGTTTCTGAGGTGGACACTCTGTGCCTAGCCCAGGACATTCTGACCTTGGATACTTTATTTTTATTTTTATTTGAATATTTTTACCCCACCTTTCTCCTTGGAATAGGGCCCTAGATATAGCTAAAGACACATTTCATGCTTTCTCCTATAGCAGTGATTCTCAACCATTTTAAAGCTACCACCCCCCTATGGAGCAGAAAAAAATTCATTGCCCCCTTTGTGAAAATCCTGTAATTTAGGCTATGGGTAAGGGGGTTACTGAATTATAAAAGGCAAAAATTGTAAGTAATTTTTAAGTTTTTTCCAAATTTGTTTGATTTAACTCAATACTTTTGCCCTGGAAGGTAATTGCATTCCTTTTATTAAAATTAAAATGACTAATGCAAAAATGCTTAACTAATTACACTAAAAGAGTAATATCAATGAAACATACTTGATGTCAGCGGGATGGTTGTGCTTGATGGCTCAGAGCCAGTTTCTGAACATTTGGTTCAATATTGTTAGAGAGATAAAGGTGCAAGCTCCCTCTTCCCACGATTTGGAATCGACTTCTCTTTTTTGTAATTAGATCAGTCACAGCACCCCATCTGGAATATTGTGTACAGTTCTGGTCATCATACCTCCAGAAGGATATTATGGAGATGGAAAAAGTGCAGAGGAGGGCAATTAAGCCTTCTTGATTCCTGCCCCAGGCCACAGGCCTCAGGCAGGCACCCCCCCCCCCCCCGCTGCTGTCCTGGCCGCCTCTTCCCTTGTCTGAGGACCAGTCACCAGGACAGAGAATGCCAAGGGTCCTGAAATCCTGCAGGAGGGTTGGGTGTGAGCTTCAACACGTTACTGGGGCTCGCCTCCTTCCTGGGCAAAGTGGGGGGGGCGGTCCCTGATACGGAAAAGGCACACAAGTGCATTGGAGGCTTGGCGGGACACAAGAGGGGCAGTTTGCACATTCCGGAGTTTGCAAGCTTTCCCAGGTGGAAGTGGTGTTGCCACTTGTTTTCCCTGGTGCGCCCCATCGGGGGTTAACAGCCATATTGAGAACTGCTGTTATGAAACCAAAACATGCCCACCGCCCCCTACCACCCAAAACATGCCCACCACCCCTAAGCATCCGCCCACCACCCACCGGGGGGCAGTACTGCCCCAATTGAGAACCATTGTTCTACAGCCATATCCATGGCATGCTGCTGACCTATATGAAGGCACAGTAAAATAGATGGAAAACTGTCAAAATGATTTGGGCCAACATATAGTTGAAGAGGCTGAAAATGTTACTCTTTTCTGCAATCCCCCAGCCAGTACGGATGACAGCTATGGAGGCAGGGAAATGCTGGGAGCTGTTGTTAATAAAATAACCCTTTTCACCTCTGCAATGGATTTTATTGCAATATCCAAACATGACCCCACCAATGAATGAATATTTGGCCTTGGAGAGAAATATCTGTAAATTATTGGGTTTGTTGGAGAGAAGATGTAAATGTATTCTTTTCTATGGTTCAGAGTTTATTTATTTAATTATTTTTGCATTTTCAAACCACACCTACTTTCACTCAGGAACTCTGGGCGGTTAACAAAAGCCAGACAGATAAGTAAGCACAATTAAAATCAGGGGATAAAACATAGGCGAGAATAATAAAACAACCAGAACAATAAAACAACCAGAACAATAACAATGCAAAAAGAACAGAATTCACGGAAGAATTTCGATAAGTCAATTTTGAGCAGGTTTCTATTAACTTCCACTTGAAAACCCATAGAAATCATTGTGATACAACTATATTCTGTAACCTAGTTTCTTTTGTCATCCCCATTTATAATGCACATGCCTCCTGGTTCTTACATTTACATATAACTTCTTTTAGGTCATCTGCATCTTCAAGCACATAGGTTCTATATTTGCATTATACCAGCCATCAACAGGGATCTTTAGGCATTTATACAAACAAGGGCAAACATATTCAAAACTGGAGTTGGAGTGGATTCACCATGTCTAATGTTCTCCTCAACAAATATGAGTATGTTTGTCCATCCAGTATTTATATAGAATGGCCATCAAATGAGACATGTAATAATAATTAATTATAGTTCAGTTCAACTTTAGTTCAGCTGGATAAACAATAGAAGTAGAGAATCTATAAGTATGCATCTCATAATGTGATATGGAAATAAAAAGAATCTGATTTCATTTCCACAGATCCACTTAGCAGGCATGTTTGGGATGTGGTATCACCCTGTAGTTAGTTCATGTGTTGCCTGATAATCAGGTTTCTCTGGGATCCATCACACAGTGCTACAATATCAGCCAGATTTAGAACTATTGAGATAAAGGGTCAACTGCAGTCCCAGCGGTCTCAGGTTCTTGCCCATAATAATCTACTAGGTATGCTTAGTCCACTGTACTAAGAGGGGTGCTTCCAGATGTATTACCAAACTCCTCTTCTCCCACCTCCCCTATGCATCCCCCCCACTCTATATGCTACAGCCAATGAATATCTGGTATGAAATGTATATCCCATCCCATATTATATTCCACACCTCATTCTGCTGCTACTGTATATGTCTGAAGAAGTGGACGTGTCCACGATATGTTATAGTAAAATATGAAAGTTAGTCTTTGAGGTGCCACATGTTTTGTGTCTTTTGTTTTGTTTGGTTTGGTTTTTCTTTGATTTTTTTTGCCTGAAAGTCTTGAAAAGACTAACACGGCTATCCTCTCTGAAACTCAACTGTAGAGTTTCCAACTGAAGCAAAACAGAGTTGAAGAGCCATATAGCCAGCACAGCACAAAAACCAAATACAAAAGTAGAAGAGCCTCATTAATATTCTTTATCAGAAAGAACTTTTCAGAAAACTGAACTTTAAGGAAGCTGAGCCTCAATTACAAAGGCCAACCTATTCACCAGAGACATGCTGCTATGAACAGACCGTAATTTGGAAAAAGCAAGGAACCCCACCCCCGTGTCTGTGGCAGCCAAAAACCTCCCAAGTTCAGCTGCACTGTTAAAAAAGGATTAGGACCCAGCAAGATTAAACAGAGGAGTTTAAAATGACAAACAAGCCTCTAAATGGGATTAGACCCTTAATGAAAGCAGTAATGAATGAAAGAAGCAGTGGAATATTACCCATAAATATACAGCAGATAGATTAGATCCCTGGATACTGCATTAGCAGACTCTATAAAATTATTTCAATTACTCTTCATCGATAAATAACAAGCCCATATTCCACGTAAAATAAAATTCTTCTCTGCTGCTGTGTGAAGCTATTAAGAGAGATTTGGCAGGTTTTATCCTTTGAAAAGTGAGAAAGAGGCAACACACAGAGATGCTGACTCAAATACAGCCAACTATGACAAACATGTGTTGGCCTTATATGCCTTAAAGCTTAAAGCATATTTTTACAACTGCTTTGGCTCCTCTATCTTATTTATGGCTTGCAGAGCAAAAAATTATGAGAACATTCTGAGACTGGGTCTGGAAAATAATTGAGTTTTTTAAAAAGCGAGTCAAAGGTGCTGTGACATTAGAAATCAAGCACTTTTGTTTTATCCCTGTGCCATTGCTTCTTAAAGGATTCTTAAAGGTATCTGAAATAAAAAAAGAAAAATGGGAAGACTTCTATCAGAGGCAGCAGTGAGTGAGTGCATACTAAAGGCACGGATGATCAACAAGAACATAAGATGATGCTTATTGTGCCACAAGGAGAATGTACTGCCCTATTAATTAAGCAGAGGCAAAAGCTTCCAGAGCTTAAATCATGTTTTCAAACAATAACCAGAGAGTGGGTGTTGCACTATTTCTTGCTCACTAAATCAAAGCCCAAGTTAAAAACCCACAAGGCTACTTTCAAATACTGAAAAGTTCCATTTTCAGATTATACCTCCCAGAAGTGGACAGTAGTTTTGTTGCCTGGGTGATTTCGGGGGATTGTCATTTTTACATAAACTTTTCAAACTTCTGGTATCAAAGTTCAACACAGAAAACTATTAACCGCCATCTCTGCAGAACTCAACTTAAGGAACAGGGGTACTAAAACTGAAGCTGGGGAGATGAAATCCATGCTATTGGAAAATATAAATTGACTTCCTACTAACTCTGATATCCCACTCATTCCAACTTTTAAAGAAGGAAGGAAAGTCACGTGCACTATTATTCTTATGGCTGAAGGGACAGATGACCTTTCTGATAAAGTACCCTTATAAATCTTCAGTAATGAAATTTCTTACAAAAGAAATGAGTAAGTTCGAGTTAAATCATTTTCTGCAACAGATTTATGCTGAGAGCCTGGAGTATGTGGACAGAAGGCTAGGTCCTGCAATGGTCCTACTTTTTTTTCCTTGAAGCAAAACAAGTTGAGGAGTCCTGTAGCCATCACAAAGAACAAATGCAGAAGTGGTACAGGTGATACCTTTAGGCTACTATAAAAATAACAAAGCACTGCTAATATTTTGGGGGCAAAACCTCTTTTATCAGAGCAGTACCAATAGGTTTTAGCATCCAAGCTTGGTGCCTCAAGTAAACTGCCTGGCTTTATTTCCATCTGGCCAAGGACTCTACATCTAAGAAATAACTCCTGGCAAATCCATCTTTTGCCATGCTAAAACCTATTTGTACTGCTCAGATTAAGGAGGTTTTTTGCCCCCCAAATAGTAGCAATGCTTTGTTATTTTTATAGTACCCTAAAGGTATCACCTGTACCACTTTTGTATTCTTTTTCTTAAAACTCTAGTGACTCCTAAACCAATGGATGAATAACAAACACCTGGAAACAATTTACAAAATAGAAGCAAAGCCAGTGGAGTAGTTCAGGTGTATATAGTAGTCTCCCCAAATGCATTATTACCATATGCAGTTGATTTTACAGTAGAGATGGGCATCTCTACTGTTAAAAAAAATGGTGATTTGTTTTGTTTGTCAAAGATTCAATAAGAAACTGATATTGAATTGACTGATTGATTTGTAA
This sequence comes from Phrynocephalus versicolor, assembly GCA_023846285.1. NCBI lineage: Eukaryota > Metazoa > Chordata > Lepidosauria > Squamata > Agamidae > Phrynocephalus > Phrynocephalus versicolor. The sequence goes on from JAHTLZ010000129.1 coordinate 65,292,783, forward strand.
ATTTGTTTTTTACTTTGAAACCATATAAAATGCCCCCACCCCAAGGCACCTAAGCATGCATAGAAGCTTCAGGATTCTCCTCTACAAGTTCCTCAAAACAAGTGTAATAGGGGTTTCAGACATCTGAAAAGAGTCCCTCCTTATTTATTTATTTATTTATTTATTTATTTATTACTTTATTACTTTATTACTTTATTTATTTTAATACTTATACAGTGGAACCTTGACTTACATGCTGCTTGACTTGCAGCATATTTGACTTGCAGCAAGGGCCCTGGAATTGGGTGGCAGCCACGACCCAGCATCGCAGCTGCCACCTCCAAACTGCTCCTGCCTTCTTCCTCTCCTCTGGCAGCGGTGGCTTCGGTGAGGCCAGCTCCGAGCACCTGGAGCTGGTCCTCGGCCTCACCGAAGCCGAGCTGCTGCCGGAGGAGAAGGGCTGGGAGCTTGGGGCTGGCCTCACTGGTTAGACAGTCAGCTCAGTCTTGTAAAAAATCTGGCTGCAGAATTCTGGTCCACAATGGAAGCATTTCATTTGGGGAGTTGTACAGTTGTGGGACTCTAATGGTAAGCATAGAGTTGCTCAGAACTTGGAATGTCAGGTTAAAAATCAGTAACACTTAAATGTTAGGCCTTGTTGCTATGATCATTAAAAAGTAGAGGCGTATAACTTGTGGACTGTAATTCCACTGCCTCCTCCTCTCTTTGAAGAGACATTTCATTTACATCCCCGGAAGGAATCTCCTATCCCAGTCAAATTTGTGTTAAATTGCTGTTTTCAGGGGTCTTTTTCATCATCTGGAAAGGATTAATCCACTTTCCCATTTCTTTCTATGGGAAAAGTTCATTTAACTTAAGGCATGTTTGACTTATGTCTAGACCTCCGGAATGGATTAATGACGTAAGTCAAGGTTCCACTGTATACCGCCCATCTTCCGGGGTAACTCTGAGCAGTTTACAACAGAATACAAACGGTAAAAACAATAAAGAAAAAAAAAACACTAACTACAATAGTAATAATTAAATTAAGTCACCATAATAAAACTACAGGAAGAGTCATTCGCATCATTAGCATGATTAGCGTGATGGCGGGGGGAAAATAATAAAAAATTAACTGTCACCAAATGCCTCCTTGCACCTAGAGACACCAACATAGATGTTTCCCACATGCTCCTCTTCAATCCCTCAGTTTGTTAAAATTTAGGTTTCAGACATTCAGTTTACAAACTCACAATGTGGTCCCCAGCAGGAAAATGCCCTTTAGAAGATGGTTTGGGAAAGCGCAATTTTCAGCAAATTTGCAGGGGTTGTAGAGGAGAGTCTGAAAGGTCATGAAGAAATTATTCTAAAGGGCTACAAAAAGGTTTCCATGACCCTGCAGAAAACACTTTGGAATTCCATTGGAGGGTTACCACCCCCCGTTTGGGAAACAAAAGGATTGTGGTTTAAAAGACAATAATTTCAGCTGTTATTTAGAGGACTCTCATAGTTTGAGATCTTAAATTGTAACTTAGCTTGTGCAGTGCCAGTAGTGCTATCTGGCCTTTGTTTCTTCTGTGCAAGAGAGCACATTAACATTTATATATGTACACAACTATTCAAATCAAGCATAAGTGAAGACAAATACCAGACACTGCTCCAAGGAATTGGATCCACCGATCCAATCTGCACCTGAATGTATCCTTCAGGATATGCTTAGTTTTTTTCATGGCCTCCATCGCTTTCAAACATGTCTGTACAATAGTTGATGTTACAAGGGAGAAGACACCATTATCATGTTTCCCTGCAAGGACATCAATTCAACACACCAGCCTGGGCTATTAGCTTTACTAATTGTCAGCAGCATAACAATGGAGGATGGGATTACCAATGATTTCCGCATTATTTCCTCTGATATCAGGATCAGTAGGACTTGTTACATTACCCACTGGGGAGCAGGGTTAGGAGTGTGCTGTTGCCTTCCCCTCTTTCCGTGGGCCTCTTGCAGGCAACTGGCCGGTCACTTTGTAAACAGAATGCTGAACTGGATGGACAGCTGCTCTGCTCTAGCATGCATGACTGTGCTCAGGATCTTAGTCTAACTATTATATTAGAAAAAAAGGGGGGGTGAGCCACGTGGCCATCACAAAACACAATTGCAAAAATAGGTTACAGGCAATACCTTTATAGTCTACCGTTAAAAATAAAAAAAGAACATTGCAAGCTTTCGAGTGCAGTAAATCACCCTTCTTCAAAGCAGGTTCCTGACGTTCAGACATGGTAAAATATGTGCTTTACCAGGAGTTTGCTTTTAAAGTCCTTAGTTAGATGTTGTTCATAAAGTCCATGGCTAGGTGATGTTTCAGCCAGTGCAGGAGTCTTGTTGGAGGCAAAATGGGCAGTTGTAAGAAGCTGCTTCTTAAGCAGCGTACCATCACAACTTGATATTCTTCAAAATTTCTACCCTCTTCCTAGAGCTAGACAGCTCTCAGTTCTACAAGTCAGTCAAATGCATTAAGCTCCTAGCTTCTTAATTCTCCAGCATGCACAGAGTAAATAAATACCACTGTCTGTGGTTTCGATGTGCCCCAGGGAATGAGGGGAAGGAATATACAAGAAGCTCCCATTAGCCTAGTTAAATATAAGAGCAGCTGCTCAAGCCACAGGAGGTTTGATCGGAAAGCTCAGCCGAGAGACAGTCAAATAAGGTTAGTGTTTTGGCCTTACACAGCACATAACTATATTATCCCGCAGATGACTGATTCAGAGTCATTTGTTTTTTCTTGAGAAGGGATACTCCCTGAGCCTAACAAACAAAAATGCTGAATGGAAAGGTGTGTTTCTCCCTCTGTGTGTGGTTTTCAGGCATATCAGGTTTTTTTCCATATTTGGTAGACAATGTTTTAAAAATCCCCAAATTGACCTTTTTGACAGGGTAATCATATGGTATTGGATGTGGGGATGGAGCCAATAATTAATTGTCTGTCAAACAGAGAAAAACTATGCCAATCTATGATACATGAGGCCTAAAACTGAAGCCCAGGTCTCTGTTAAAATACAGTCACCCCCTGCCATTTCGCGGTTCAGGTACTGCGGTCCCACTGCATCGCGGGATCGCAGTAGCTGCACCTAGGAGCCGCGCGGTGGGGTGGTGGTGGGGCATCTGGTCGCTCCGTGCTGCCCCCGCACTCCTCTGAGAAGCCTGGAGAGGCGTGCGATCACCCCCCCGCTCCCCACCCCCACCCCACCCACTTCCGCATATTGCAGATTTTCATGCATCACGGGTGGGGTGGGTCCCTAACCCCCGCAATCAGTAGGGGGTGACTGTACAAAATTCTACTGCAACCATTGGTTTTGGCTATATACCAAGACAATATGAATAACTCTGGTATAAGCAAATGTTAAAACTATTAAATGCCAGAGTAGGAACTAATGCTCTGCATTCAGGAATACCGATTCTAAAAAGCATCTGTAAATAGGAGTAGAGGTAGGATTCCAGACACAGCTACCTTCTCAGGCACTTCACTTTGCATTGTGTGCAAGTCACATGTAACTGTGAAAGCACCAGAGGAAGCAGTTAATCGACAGCTGTTTACCACTACCAATGGTATCATTCCTGTATACCTGCTGTGAACATGGAGCTAGGAATTTCCACCACTACTAGCTTTGTTGAACTGTAATACTGAACTGAGCAAGTTACCATAGCTTTGAGATCAGACGGTTTGAGAGATAGGCTTAGGTAGTGTCACCTGCTCATGACTCAACAAGGCATCACTAAGCTCCATGTGCACAGCAGGTATACAGGAATGATACCATTGGTAGTGGTAAACAGCTGTTGATTAACTGCTTCCTCTGGTGCTTTCACAGTTACATGTGACTTGCACACAATGCAACAAAGTTGTGTTCACACCTAAAATCACCAGAGGAAGCCTTTTTAATCCTTGGCAGTTTGTGGCTGTGGCTGACGTCTTTCCCATTGTGCGTGGGAATTCAGCTAGAGTATTATATTTCATACAAGTGCGCCTTAAATTGTAAAACCATACACCCTTTGTAACAATAATGGTAACTAGCATTAATTATGCTGCACTGAAAATATTTCCCTGGTTACATTATAGCTGTAATCTAATCTAGTTATGCCTTCATTCTTACCACTATCTATCTATCTATCTATCTATCTATCTATCTATCTATCTATCTATCTATCTATCTATCTATCTATCTATCGGACAATTCTGGGCAGTTTTCATAAGAAATCAAAGAAGTAAAATACTGTGTAATACTATAATAGACATGCAATAGAAAACAAGCAAAATAAGACAGCAACTAAGCCTTGGCAAAAAGTAATGAGCTAATTTGTAATAAAATCTAATATCTAAAATAACCGTGTGTAGGTGAAATATCATCTACATGGAGATCATTTTAGTTCATTGTCGCTGCTTTTCTTTTCTACCATAGACAAGAGAAGACACTCCTAAGGCTTCCCTTCTTGATCCTTTTCATAAAAGCTGAATGAAAACTCACGGGCACAGTGAAGTTTCTCTGTAGGGCAATCAGCCAGGGATGAGGTTAATAGGCCTGCCCCATGTGTCACCTCCTCTTTCTCACTCTGAAACCTCTAATTATCAGGCAAAGGAAGAAAGAGAGTCCTACTGAGCTGGTCCACCCTGCCAGGCTGAGCTCTTCCCTCACCAATCGATTGGTAGCCACCTGCTGTGTGGAATGAAGGAATTTCCCTTCAGGTGTTACATGGTGAGACCACAAAATCAGCTTTTCATCTCTTACTGGGCCACTAATCAAGGCCCAGCTGGCCCTTGAAGGTAGCAACAAACCAGCAAGTGTGCTCAGTAATGTGTTCAGGGCATAAATAAATAACATGCCTAATGAAAAAAAGAATGATTAAGAGAAAGTGTGGGTGGGTGGGGGGAATCTGACAGACCAAAACTGCAGCAATAGGCAAATGAGCATATCTACTTGTCTCAAATCTCTTTTATGAGAAAGGCAGTACAAAAGGAGGTCTTGAAAAAGGAACAGCATTCATATCCAAGACAAACAGAAGTAGCAGTGATGTTGTGGTGCAACAGAACCTGGTGACTTCTCCCACCTTTTCTTAGCATAGTCAAGAATTTCTGTGATGTTGGTTATGTCCCTATCTCATTACTGGCTTTGGTCATATCTACCTGTGCAAGTCCATGGGAAGAACAAGCCTAATAGCAAAGCTTCCCCAACTGTTTCTTGATTTGCTGTGGAGCCAAAGGGATGCCATTTGTCGTATGGACCTTCAGTTCTTCCTTTCCAACATCTACAGTATGTGAGGCTGCTGGCTGGGGTCATTAGGAGATATGGAGTCTGTTGCCATCAGTACGCTGATGACACGCAGCTCTATCTCTCCTTTTCCACCTCTGCAGAGGAAGCTGTCCGGACCCTTGGCCAGTGCCTGGACACGGTCATGGCATGGACCAGGGCCAACAGGCTCAAACTCAACTCCAAGAAGACCGAGGTGATGTTCTTCAGGAGTTCACCGCCTGGATATGGAGGCCCTCTCCCCAGTCTGGAGGGCGTTTCCCTCCAGCTGGCGGACAGGGTTCGGAATATGGGCACAGTTCTGGATCTAGCCCTTTCTATGGAAGCCCAGGTGGCTGCCATGACCCGAACCACTTTTTACCATCTTTGCCAAATTGCCCAGATCCTCCCATATCTGGACGGCGACTCCCTGAGAACTGTAGTGCAAGTGTTGGTGATCTCAAGGCTGGACTACTGCCACGCTCTCTACATGGGGTTGCCCTTGACTCTCCTCCGGCGTCTGCAGCAGGTGCAAAATGCGGCAGCCAGGCTGGTGGCGGGTGTGCGCCGTCACGACCACATCACCCCACTCCTGGCTCGCTTGCATTAGTTACCCATTGCGTCCCGGATCAGATTCAAGGTCTTGGTTTTAGTTTATAAAACCCTCCATGGCTTGGGACAGGACTACCTGTCAGAGCGGATCGTCCAGTGATCAACCTTGGCCCGTCCAACCCGGCAGTCGCAGGCGCATTCACTTCGGGTGGCCACTCCTAGAGAGGTCTGGAAAACTTCCACCCGGAACCGGGCCTTCTTGGTGCCTGGCCCATCTCTTTGGAACCGCCTACCTAGAGAAGTGCACTCTGCAGAGACCCTGATGGCCTTTCGCAGAGCGTTAAAAACCTTGCTCTTTCGCGAGGCCTTTGGTGACCTAGCTTAGGTCCCCCCCGCCGCCATCTGTTTAACTCTTTAGCTGCTTCGTTAGTTAAAAGTTTTATACCAAGGGTGCACATTATGTTTTAAATTGTGTGTGGTTTGTGTTATGTTATTTGTATTATCTGGCTGAATTTTTCAGCCCACTGTTAACCGCCCAGATTTCCTAAGGGAAGATGGGCGGGATAGAAATCCAATAAATAAATGAATAAATAAAATAAATAAAAATATTTATAACTACATCACTGTTAATCTTTTCCAAACTAAGTCAATGGCTTAGGTCCAACCTATCTAAAAGACCATGTCTTCCTCTACAGGTCTGTCTGGGAATTAAGATAATCAGGGGAAGCCTTTCTCTCCGTCCCACCACCCTCATAATCACACTTGGTGAATACATGAGAGTGGACATTCTCTGTTGCTGCCCCCAGACTCTAGAACTGACTGCCGCAGGAAGCTAAGCTGGCCCCATCTTTGCTGCTTTTCCACAAGCAATCAAAGATAGTCTTCAGGCAGGTTTTTCTTTATTGGCAGGCAGCCTGAGATAGGCTTTTTAAACGGATCGTTGTGCTCTGTTGCTTTTAAATGTTTTTAATATTTTTTTTGATTGTTTCTAATATAATACTTGCTTTTTTCAGTGTTTGTATACTCACTGTTTTTAAGCTCTTTAATATTGTGTTTTAATTGTTGTAAGCTGTCTTGGGCCCTTTTAAGAAGAAAGGCTGGGTAATAGAGATGGGCACGACTTAGCGGTATTTTTGTTTTCGTTTTCGTTTTTCGTTTCCGTTACGTAACGAAACGAAAAACGAAAAACGGCTCAGAACTGGAACAAAAACGGAAACGAAACGACTAATTTCGAGCCAATTTTCGTTTTTCGTTACTGGAAAAACACATAATGGAGCTAAATGGGAAGAAACGATAAATTTTTCGTTTTCGTTTTCGTTTTTTCATTTTTGTTACGTAACGAAACAAAAACGAAAAATTTTGAAATTAGCTCACGAAAACGGAAACGAGCCGAAACGGACCCCTAGCCGAAAACGAAAACGAACAATTTTTCTGAGTCGTGCCCATCTCTACTGGGTAAAATAATTCAGATAAATAAAGGCCACATAGAATGATGGTAAACAATAGGAAAGAATTCATAACTTGACCATTCATTCTGTCAGTTGATTGCACCCCTGCCACTCACGTATTGTAGATAACTGTTTGGTGTCACTTTCTAACTACTTTTCATCTTCCTTCCTCTTTGAGCTCTCTTGCTTTTTGTGTCATTAAACCCAGTCCTATATATCAGCTGCTCTAGCTGTCAAAAGCAATTTAGGAATCTGACCGCTACTGTGAAAAATGAACCCTCTTCAGATACCCACATGCACCAAAAAAAAAATGTAGCATTGCAGTAACTGGCCACAGTGCAGAAATCGCTTGGACAGGATGTTTGATTACACTGTTTGAGAGATTAATGTTGCTGGGGAGGGAGGAATGATTGCCACAGAAAGCATTTGAAGTGAAATTTCATCTGAGAGGTACAGGGGCTCACCTTGACAAACAGAAGTGGTACTTGTAAACAATTTTAGATGCCTCCTTCAAGATGCTACATGTTTGTGAAACACTGTAACATGCATGGTGGTTGCAACTATTTCTCTGTCCTAGACCCTGTCGAGCTCCTGTGTGCTGCTGTGTTTCTTAAAAGCTCAATGCACTGAAAGGCCCATAATCAGGAATTGGCAGAAAATCATGTTACCCTCCCATGTCCACATTGGCCTCTACTAATGCAATTATTTCACTGCAAGCAGGGTCTGTAATTTAATTCTTCATGACCTTGGAAGTTGAGAGCCTTCAGCAGAAAGTGTCCAGGAATAAATATAAAGATGATGCCTTAAATAAAATGAATCAGTTATCTTAACAGTGAGGTTGCCACAGGTGCAACATGACATTCATGCCTCGTTTTTATCAAATGTTGTAGTCAAGATCCAGCTGGTGCACAAGAAGCCACCTATGACATCTCTGCATGTTCATGTTACATTGTCTATCGTATATAAAAGGCCCTCGGCTTAATAGATGAGTTCAGTGACAGAAAATGTTTGTATGACTTGGATCACTTATGTTTATTGATCGATAGACTTAATATATAAAAGTATATACAGTGGACCCTTGTATAACAAACGGTTTGTATAACATAAAATCTGTACAACATAAAAAATTCCGGAGATAGGGGAAATTTGCTTAACAGAATCGTCTATGGGGCGAATTCATACAACATAAAAATATTTGTGATTAGGGATTACTCTGTTTTCAATGCATTCCTATGGGAAATTTGTATAAAGGAAAATTTGCTTAACATAATTTCATTTGGAGCAAATTAATTACTTTATACAAGGTACCACTGTATTATACAAAATATACCCAAGGAAGAATTTTAAATTTATACAGTAACACAATGCAATGAATAACTTTTGAAGTGATTTCAGGAATTTTTAAACAAAAGCAAATATGTATCCTCTTTTTAATGGTAAGTAGGAAGCTATATCCAATTTAGGTACAAGATACTCCATCTGGGAAGGGGTGGTTGGAACCAATTGAGAAGCTGCCAAATACTATACAGCTTTGGTTTACCTCAATACGCATACACATTGGAGATTTATTTACAATCCTGCATGCTGTCTGAAGCCTGAGTGAGTCAAAGATATTTTTGGGGGTTGAGGATTGTCTGTCTACCCAACATTAACCAACAATTCCTTCTAGCTTTTGAAATTCAAGGCACCATCTCCTCTCTTCCATCAGTTGGTGTTAGTTGTTGCTGTTTATTTGTTTGATTGGTGCACACACAATGAGTATAGTCAGTAGCAAAGTCAGAAATTTCAGGTACCCTAAGTAAAGTATTTTTTTTCATCCTCTTACAAATGTCTCAGAGTGAATTACTGAGCTCTTCAGTGCCAGTTCATGAGAAAGGAATGGGCTTTGGGGAACATGAAGCTATTCTCATTTGTGTCTTTCTCTTGTTTAGCAATTTTTTAAACCAGAAATTCAAAATTCTGCTACAACATATCCATGTCTTCATTTCAGTGCAGACCATGAGCATATCATGTGGCACCATGTTCCACTGCATAATATAGTGGTCCCCCGCCCTTTCGTAGTACACATACCTCGGTCCCGCTATATTGTGGGACTGCAGTACCCCGAAAGGGCTTGAGGGAAAGGGGAGCCATCACATGCAGTTCACCTGCCCTCCCCTGAGGGTGCGGGTGAGCAGTGTGCTCGGGTGGCCCCCTCCATGACTGGAAATGATTTTAAAATGGGCACACTGCTTCCCCCTCCCCCCGCGGGGGCTGCGGAGAAATGGCACGCCCATTTTAAAATCCCTTCCAGTCCCGGGCGAGCTCCATTGGAATGCATTGGGAAAAAAATCTCCATTGAAATGCATTTCAATGGAGATTGCTAGGGAGCACTGGCCCCAAGCCAGCAGCCTGGGAAGCAGTGGTGGCTTCCCCCCCCCCCAACCGGCATCCACATATCGCAGATTTTCAGTCATCACAGGTCGGGTGAGTCCCTAACCCCCACGATAGGCGGGGGTTACTGTAATTCAATATCAGCAACTGGGTTTAAGTATTTTGGAGCAAAGTGTGGTGGATAACAAAACATCCTGCCCCACATCTTCATCTAATGCAGATATATGAAGAATACTTAATTTATTCTTCTTTCCTGTTAATTCTGGCAAATTGGGTGCCTCTAAAAGGACTGTTCAGGCTCTATGAATTTTTTTCTGGTGGCTCAGCTTTACCGTTCTTAGTTCTTACCTCTATAAACATATAATTCCCAGTGAACCCTGTACTTTAAGCATTCAGGCTTGCACCAAATGCTTGTATTCCTAATATAGATGCCACTTTGCCAGTTTCCTCTTCTGGAAAAGTGCATGCTAGGGCATTGGTGAGCATAGCACTTCCAAGGTTATTCAGTGTCCATGAAACCAAGTTGTGCACTGCAACTCCCACATGCAATACAGCACACACCATTAATTAGTGATCTCATTAGAGAGATTGGCTGAAGTGAAAGCCAGAAACAAATAGCTTTGATTTTTAGGACATGCCGTGCTGTGTTTTGTTGAGCTGGAGGAGTACATTGACCCTGACAAATTGGGAAGTTTGCAGACTTACAGCGAAATACCAGTTATATAAGTGGTAATCTATTAGGGCCACTTGGATTTTGCCAGACTGGGTGTTGACATGCACACTGCTGAAAGACAAGGCCTGATGATTTAATTTGAAGAGAAGGCTTTTACAATAAAAGTGATTAATGTTCATACAATTTTTTAAAGAAAGAAAGGACAAAGTAATGATATTAAGCAAAGATGTGATTGTGGTTAAACCAACACAGACTCTGTCACTGTTGATGCCATGCTTATGATGTAGGGAAACAACAGAGATGGATCTCACCGTGCCTTAAATTAAAGTTTTAAGTTAACTGCTTCTGTTTTATTTCTCACATTTTGTTCCCTGTTTTAACAATTTAAATACGAAATACTACTCTTAGGATTGGATTATATACAGCATTTGCATTTTTCATTATTGTACCCAACTTTATGAGGATGTTTTTCTATTATAGAGGAGCCTATACATTTACTAAAGAGTAATCCAAAACACTAACTAGCAATGGTGCAATTTCTCTCCAGTAGAGATGGGCACGACTCAGAAAAATTGTTCGTTTTCGTTTTCGTTTTCGTCTAGGGGTCCGTTTCGGCTCGTTTCCGTTTTCGTGAGCTAATTTTCAAAATTTTTCGTTTTCGTTTCGTTGCGTAACAAAAACGACAAACGAAAACGAAAATGAAATTTTTTTCATTTCTTCCCATTTAGCTCCATTAAGTGCTTTTCCAGTAACGAAAAACGAAAATTGGCTCGAAATTAGTCGTTTTGTTTCCGTTTCCGTTCCAGTTTTGAGCTGTTTTTTGTTTTTCGTTTCGTTACGTAACGGAAACGAAAAATGGAAACGGAAACGGAAATTCCGCTAAGTCGTGCCCATCTCTACTCTCCAGTACAAACTTGTACTGTGAATAAAAATAGTTCGCCCTCGGTTTCTCTTGTTGAAACTACTGCATCAGCCACTGATTAATAAGGTACTGCACAGGGTTTTGGAAACACACACACACACACACACACATTGCACTAGCTATTTGACAGCTCATTATTCTGTTAAACTAAGTTTGCTTGTGATTGTTCTTCTGCCAGTGGTTGCGCAAGGATCTGTAAAACACCTGAACATTTCCTGTTGGCCGACCGTTGGATAGAATCCACATACATTAAGTGTTAAGTAAGCTGTGATCCTAATTTGCAAATAATGATCATAATCACCCACATTTCACAGAAGCATCCCACAAAAGAATAAAATGGTAGGCAGAGAAGGTCAGCGCAGTAAAAAACTGGGGGGCTAAACTCTTCTTGATCTTGCTGCTCAATCAAAGGATCAGACAGGTACACATGCAGAGAATGTTTCTTTCTCGAGCAGCTCAATTTGGTTTCTAAATCCGTGGTGATACTTTTGTATGTTTCCACAGAAAGGTGATCTGAAAAACTAAAACGATTTTTAAAAAATACGGTAATCTGCTTTACAGCTTCAGGATGAATTTTCCTCTGTACCCACAATGCGCTGAGCTGTAAATCAAGGACAAACTTTACACCTCTTTCTGTAGAAAGTTTTTAAACCTCCCTGAAACTCCCTGCAGCCTTCCCAACATGAAATAAAATTAAACTACTCATTCCATTCCCGCCAGACCTTTATTTCAAGCAAGGCTCCCTACACGATTTATTGCAGTTGAAGAAGAAGAAACTATGTCAGGCATCCCCTGGCGACAGAGTGAAGACCTTCAGAATTCTTGTCTATTTCCAAGGTACAGTATTATCTTACGCAAAAGGGAAGGAGCTGCTGGAAAGTCCAGGCTTTCTTCAAGATCATAAGAGGACCGTGTGAGGAAAACAAATGCCTTTCTTCCAAACAGTGACCATTACCATCCCTTTAATGCTGCTTGAAAACGTCTGATCAATTTGCCACCCTCAGGCTTCTATCTACCTGATTTTTTCATGCACTCTTATTTTTCCCCAGAGTGGGCAAAATTCCTTTTTGCGCCCTTCCTGCTGCTGCCCCCACACTGCCCCCACCTAGCAACAGGGTGCATGGGGTGGGTGCATGCAGATGTGTGTGTGTGTGTGTGTGTGTGTGTGTGCAAGTGCAAGAAAGAGGAGTAGGAAGGTGACAGGGAGTACCAAAATCCCTGGATAAACTGATATTTGATAGTGCAGCAACATCTGATGTAACCCTGCATTTTCTTGTTCTTAAATGGCTGGAATTTAATATTAAAAGATACACACAGGTGTGGACAGGTGAAGTATCCCTGCTTTCCCAACACTTTGCCATGCAAGAAAAGACAAATTCCCCCGACATATTCCTTCTTTGTACTATATAGCACCATGCTATGCATATTATATTCAAAGTGATAGCGTGTTTTGTTGGGCTTGTTCTCAGATAACTGAGCTCAGGATAGCACTATAATCACTTGCGATCACCATGTTTACTCAGAGTCATTTGTAAGAAAGCTTCTCATAAGAAACAGCACAGCTTTGTGGCCATGCATCACAATCCTAGACACGTCTGATCAAAGGTAAATCCTATTTAAATCAGCAAAGCATATTCCAGAATAAAAGTGACTTAGATTGCAGCATTAATTTATCACAGCAGGTATCTGCTTTTATGCACCTCATAAATAACAAACAGTTGGTGAAATTATAAAATTCTTTCACATTGTTTCTTAATTTGTTTCTTATGAAGTCTACACATTTTGAGCTGTATCTGATATTTCAGGTTCACTTGGCTGTTGCTAGTATAGTACATTTCTCTCAACATCAGTTCATTTCTAGCTGTGATAATATGCCTAAACAGGGACAGGAAAACTAAGTGTCCATGTTGCATTTTTCAACAGGCACAACCATGTTTGAATGAAGGACCAAACTCATCCTTGCTCTAAACTCTTCCCTTGTTTCAGTTGGCTCCTTGGCTCTGTGTCTTCCTATTTTATCAGCTCTCCTAGCAATCAGCTCTGGAAATAATTTGCTATTTGTCACCTCTGATGTTTCCCTCTTTTGTGCATATCAAAATGACAAAAGCAATCTAGCCCTCAAAGTCCAATTGAAAAATCCAAAGTGGCACTAAATGTTATTTTATAAATAAAACACATTCAATTACAGAACATGTTACTGTGGAACATTAAGATTAGTTAGCATCTGAAGTAAAAAAAACATATTAAATGTTCAAAGTATTCATTATAGATGAAGAACCACAAACATTCATTGGGACAGGTAAAAGATGAAGACAATAAAAAAGAAAAGAAAAACCTCAACGTCTTTTAAATGGGATGTGTTTCCCACATAGCCTTTATATCTCAGGCACTAGATGAATTTGGATTTATTATATGTGAACTCTACATGGGATTATTCTTTTCTATACATCACACTGAAGTTTCCATTAGCCACCCAACATTGGAAACAATTAGTGCAGTGTCTTTTATTTTTAAAATATCTTAGCGTTTTTAAAAGAACAGTACAATATATTTTAGAAAGTACATCACAAGTTATTATTGAAAAATTTAATATTTTTCAAACACAGGCCCCTAAATGTTTCAGAATATCTTTTTGATCACATATCCCCCATTGTGGATCACATCATCTGGATATGCTGAGGAGTTGCAGCCCAACAACATCTGGAGACCCTGAAATTGGAAGAAGCTGCAGAATGTGGTGAACAAAATGCAACCCTCCAGATGTCGGATGGCATTTTTCAGCATTTCCTGCCCATAGGTGTTGCTGGCTAAAGCAGATGGACTATGCAGTGCTACACTATTTGGAAAGCTGGTCTGTTCCTACTCCATCTGTAAAGGTACTTTCTCTAACCCATCTGTAAATTTACTGGGGTTTTTGTTTTGTTTTGTTTTGATATAGATTTGGAATACAAGGAGCAGCAGGAGCAGCAGTTGGAGTACGTTGAGTTTGAAATGTGGTTTTCTTGAGGTGGGTGGGGGTGGAGAGCAGGCTAGCAGATGCTACCTGAATTAGATAGGGTTTTTTTCAGTTTGAAAGTGCTCTAGAGAACCTTGTTCAGAGTTAGACAATGGTTAAGTTTAAATTGCTGGCCAAATGCAGGAGGCTACTCCACAAAGTAGGTATATAAGGCAGGCAGCACTGATAACTTGTCCTCTGATTATTTAGCATGGTCTAGGAGCTGCCACATTGTCCCAAGAGCTAAATATGTTATCCGAGTCCATGTAATCCCCACCCACTCCATGTTTCAGGGTTATCTCATAATATTTTGATGCATGTAACATACATTCTCCATTTAAGTGAACCCCCTTCCACCAAGTCCAAACTCTAAAATTAGCTAATCACACCACTGCCCTGATTTACTGTGGGCAGTGCATCAGATATATCAATGTATAGTTCTAGTCTCTAATACGGGATTCTAATCACATCTGATCTCGCCTGATTTCAGAAGCTAAGCAGGGTCGGCCCTGGTTAGTACTTGGGTGGGCAACAACCAGGGAATACCCCGGTGCTGTAGGCGCCTTGGAGTAGGAACTGGCAAACCACTCCAGTATTCCTGCCAAGAAAACTCCATGGACATGGGGTTACAAAGAGTCAGTCATGACTGTAATGACACAATACACACAATCCTTATAGCTAATTAACAGCTACACACAACAGCTCCAGATGCCTAGCATGAAGTAAACTGATTCACTTCCTCTTCTTTACCTCTTTTTTTTACTAGCATTAAGATAGGATAACCATAGTTAGGTGTCTAGTACTGCCCTGAACTATCCTTAACTAAAGATAAAGCTGCAACTCTTATAGAAGCTTTCCAATTACTATACAGTATCACTAGAAATATTGATGCTTGGTTTTCCAATTTCCCCAAAGCCCAGAAATCTCCAACAGAAGCAGTAGTGCCTGTGTGTGGTCTGGATCTGAAAACAAGCCTTTGTGCTCACAACTGTTTATTGGGGTTTATTCTAATAGTCTAACAATGCAGCAGATGTACATATATACTTCGGCAAACATAATGGACTCTGAATAAGAAAGCACCAAGATAATCCTGTTTCACACAATAAGAGCTGCACATTAGTCCTTAGCAGCAAAGTGAGGTTCTAAGTAAACATGACTAGTTTGAACAGAATCCAATTCTACAGAGCGGACAATCCCAGCTAACAGAGAAAATGCCAGTGTGAGACACATTTATCCCCAAGATGTTTCTTCCAATGATTTGCCAATTGGTTCAAATAATATACTGAAAGGAGACAAGAGAGCCAGACGAGAGAGAAAGCAACCACTTCCCAGCTTAATTGACTTCTTTTTGCTTGCTATTTAAGCATCTTGCTTTATGTAACTTTCTTTTTTCAAAATAGAAAAACAAACTGTAATTTTCACAGGGGTATATGCATTTAAAACATGACTGCCCGAAGGGATTGTATCCAAGAGCAACGTAAGGCAGCCTTTCAGCTACACCGGCAAACACAAAGTTGCATATAGGTGAAAACATGAGAGAAATGAAGACAGACTAGAAGGAACTGGGCTGGACACATTTCAGCTTCCATGGGAAAGTTTAAGCTTTGGAAACCAAATCCTTCTCCCAAAGGATTTCATTATCCAGGAGTGATTTTTCATTCTTTATTTACACATTCCTTCCTGTGGCCACCACATCTTGTTCCTTAATAAGGAGACTTGCAAGAGTGAGCAAAAGGAGAAGCTGCCTACTTCTCCTGTCACCAATTTTTTTCAAGCACGTTACACCAGTTCTCTCAGTGCAATTACACACAGACTGCACAGTGAAATAAAACCTGCTTTTCTACGGAATTACAACTTGATTCCAGTTGACCTCCAGAGTTATAGGAAGCCACTCTATGTTTAATCCAAGCATTAAGCAAGGGAGTGAAAAATAAAATGGAATAACACAAATCAGCATCAGAGAGGCTAAAGGACATTTGCCATCCTCTTTACATTCACACACACACACACACACACACACACACACACACACACAGAGAGAGAGAGAGAGAGAGAGAGAGAGAGAGAGAGAGAGAGAGAGATTGAGATTACATGGATCACATATAAAACACCTAAATGAATAGCCCTATTTCAACATAAAAACATGGATATACATTCTGTTTCCTTCACAGAAGTATTTCTTTGTGAATAGTTCATGTTTGTGTGAAACAGCTATCGATCTTGCAATTAGAACTGAAACATAACTACAAATTATTGCAATTATTCAGAAAAACAGAGAAAATTATTTTACAGTTTGATCCCACAGCACTACTAAGAGAGCAATTGCATTACCAGGGCTCTCATTTGAGGATGAGGGGAACTGCTATCCAAATAAGTAACTTTTCAGAGTTAAGTATTTTGCCAAAATTATGCTGGCATTATGCTAGTTTCCATCTTATAAACAACATATAAAACAGGGTGATCTTGTTGACTGCAGCACAAGAAGTCGATGCATGGTATAAAAGTGAATTAATTCTCATTCAACAGCCACCACACTTCCTAGCCCAGTAAGTTGAGGCTTGAACCCATATGCCATAGCTTCTATAAAAGGAAAAATTTTACTAATAATTCCACAATTGGTATTTCACAATGTTTTTCTACTGGGCATTTTGTTGGGAGTCACATACGTAAATTAGGAGGAAGACACACATGGAAATACATAGTGCAAGATACACAAGCAATGCCCTATGTCCAGCTGTTGTGATGATCAAACAAAAAAACAGTAGCACATGACCAGGTAACTTAATGACATCTTATCAAATCACAATGGCAGCTTCTGCAGTTGCAGTTACATATGTATAAATACTGAAGACGACACTGGCCAATGTAAACTAGTATTGAAAGAACCTTGTGTAGATCTATAGCACAGGCTTAGTATCTGAAATTACTGGAGTCTCACACCGTTGGTTATGGTTATAAAATTCAAATGAAGTTTATTAGAAACACAGCATAAAAGATGTAAGAAACACTTTGCATTCAGCTGCTTTTTTTAAAACTAAAATTATATAATAGAACAGTGATGGCGAACCTTTTAGAGACCGAGTGCCCAAACTGCAATTCAAAAACCACTAATTTTTTTTCAAAGTGCCAAATACAGTAATTTAACCTGCATACAGGTGGCTATAAAGGGGCGATGTCGGGTGCCCACAGAAAGGGCTCCAAGTGCCACCTTTGGCACCCGTGCCATAAGTTCACCATCACTGTAATAGAATAACACCACAGATTCCCTCTCTATACAGATATCACAAGAACAGTTACTAACATGCATACTTTAATATTTCAAACCCTAACTCTACAATACTCAGTCTCTATCCAACTGTTGTAAGCTTGTACAGTAGAATACACACACACACACACGGGGGGGGGGGAGCTAGTTCCGCCCACATTCTATTTGACTGGCTAACCAAATCTGATAATTAATATTCTTGTCTTTCTGTATTTTGTTATTTGCAATTGTATCTTTTTATTTGATCCGGGTCTTGATATTTTAATATGTTCTCTATGGTGGAATCACTTCCTTTCTTCTTAGTATTGCATTTTCTACATTGTACACTGCCCTGAATTCCTTTGGGAAAATTGGGTGGCAAATAAATAAATAAATAAATAAATAAATAAATAAATAAATAAGGTAAATTTACATTTTGCTATACCCAGGTCATGCAAATGAGTGGCTTTTTTTTTTTTTTTTAAAAAAGGCAAATTCATGTAGTTTTACTATTTCCTTTTATATGCCACCTGATCTTCCCAAAGGAACTCTGGGTGGTGAACAACAAATAAACCAATAGTTCAGGAAAACAATAACAAGAAATGAGGGAACTATTGTACTTATGTCCCATCACTTCAAACAAACAAGCTAGGAAAAATCATGTGAGGTGAGATTTACACATGAAGATCTCCCTAAGAGCCCTACAGAACTGCTGGGGTGGGTAGGTGGGTGGGAATCAGAAGCCCCTGTTCATCTCAACTGGCATTCATTCCAATTGAGGGTTAATTCCAGAATGAAATCAGACAATCATTTCCAATAATATTAAAATTTATCCGAACATCAAGGTATCTATATCTATATCTATATCTATATCTATATCTATATCTATATCTATCTATCTATCTATCTATCTATATTTCATTGTTGCAATAATTCCAGGCAACATCAGCTTGTCCATTACATTGTTTGCGTGGTCTATAAGCACAAAAATATTTCACAGCTGTTGTAAAAAAAAGTACACTATAAGCACAAATACTTTAAAGCATCTGAAAACTAAACTTAAGTTGCAGGCAGACACTTAAATCAGATTTCAATCCAAAACAGTAGGAATACATTTTAAGAGTAAAAAAAGAAGAACAATGTTACAGTTACATTCTATAAATGCAAGAATTTATAGACTAAAGAGGCACAATAAAACAGCAGAAAATCCATCTCTTAATCCATCTGCCTAAAAGTAAAAATGTATTAAAGAAAAGGACCTTTTTAATCTTTAAGCACTGCCTAGAGTTGTTCTCTGAATTAAGCTTGCTGGTATATATATCCATTAAAAATAAATAAATAAAAATAAATAAATTACTCAAAGTGCTTAGCTAACCAAACAAGTTTGAATCTATGCAGGAAAATCATTGTTGTCCTCATCTGCTGCTGCCATTATTGTTGTTGCCACTACTCAGTTGTTGGTATTCAACATGTGTGACATGGTGTGTTCTGTTGTCTTGCAGGGTATATGCACAATGTGGCCTAACTCCTGAAATTCCTCTCAGATATAACACACTGACTTCTGCTGGGGAATGTCCTGATGCAGACATTTTTATAATAGGAAGTGCATTGCTCTTCCACTTTCCATAAAATATCACTCCTGTAATTCAGTATTTGGCAAGCAGTCACTGTGACAATAACCATTACTGTTTTGTCAAACAGAATCAGAGTCCAGTGGGTTGCAATGACTATAACTCTAAGGCTAGTAACTTACAGAAAGAGCAAAGTGCTGGAAAGAATATGCCAGGACATATATAACTGGATTGGCCAATGCCATCTACTGATCATGTTAACAACACAACATTTTGCCAGTTATTTCAATCCACTTTCAGTTATCTCTTTTGTTTATGGCTATTAGAGATGGGCACGAATAGAAAAAAAATGGTGTTTCGGTTTTTCGTTGAGGGGGTCTGTCAGTTCATTTTCATTTTTTGCGAATTTTTGAAAAATGTTTTCGTTTATTCATTTTTTGTTTTTAATTTTTACCCACTTTTTGCGTGATTTTTAAAGCATTTCCGTGCACGGGCATCCCCCAACACCCCAGACTAGAAGGAAAACACTAAAAAAATTGATGCTGGCAGAGACACAGTATAGACTAGGTATGCAGAGAGGCTGCAAAGGCAGCGGCGGGCGTTGCCCAGGGTGCAAGGCAGCCGCAGAGTGACTGCACTGCGGGGCAGGGGAGGGTACTCACCGAGAGGTACGCACAGGGAGGCTGCAGGACTGAAGCTAAAGAGAAATCTCTTCTTTCTCTCCCCTAAGAGCCAGGCTGCAGCCAGCAGGAACACAGAGACACACACCTGCCTGGCTGGCCTAAAGTGAAAACAATGAGTTGCAGAGACAGCAATCCCACCCTAACTCCCACCGGAGACTGAAAGGAGGACGGGGGCTGCCAGAGCTTTTTATGCCCTCTGTGGCTGCCAGACCTGCCCAGTCTTCAACCTGGGCATGCTATTGGTTGAAGTTGTCCAAGAATTTAAAATGATCCCATCAAATGTCTTGCCTCCATTTTGTGGCTGGCGACATCCGTTTTGTCATCCTTAAAGGAAAAAGAAAAATACATAGCGATGGGAGAAGACAAAAACAAATGTTTTAACAGTTCATTTCATTGTGCATCACCATTAATGAAAAACGAAACATAATGAACCTAATTTTTGTGGTTTTGTTCGGTTCATTCCAATTTCATCACAATATTTGTTATTCATTTTGTTACATAATGAAACAAGTAATGAATAACGGAAACGAAAAAAGTTCATTTCGTGCCCATCTCTAATGACTATCATTTATAAACTCCTTCAACTGTCAGTTACTGTATAGTGACCTTGCTTCCAGACTGAGTTGGGGAGTTTGCTAATTGGCCTGCAGTAACCCCCCAGCAAACTGTTATTCAAACCTCTTCCCTAAAATAAAATACATTTTAGGATTGCTCCTTTCATGGACCCACAGTCATTTCAGCATGTCACATACCCAAAATTTCACATATTGACATGGTTATGAGTGCTGTATTCTTCCCAAGCCATCACTTTCTCAGTTTCTTGAATGGAAGCTTTGATCTTTTTTTCTGTTGCATTTAGACACATGTTGCTTATGTCTTTATTCGATAGCTGGATTCAGTTCTCTTGAATGCAGCGGGCAGAGATTATTGTTATGGATCCTATCCTCCTGGCCAAACCAAGCACCTTTCTGCTTGGACATTTGACCGATGAATGATCTGAAGTGCAGCTATTTATTTAGTGAACTTATATAACACTGTATTATGAAAGACTGCAAGGTGGAGTGCAAAAAGTGTGGAATTAGGGGGAACTGGGCATTTTGTTTGGGAACCAGTAGGATATGAAACGAACCATGCGAGCTCAGGTGGTGCTTGGAACTGGATGATACGTGCAGATCCAATTGCTTTACCTTTCTCTCTGCCAGCATGGAGCTGAGCTGCGATGAGGAAGCACGCTGCAATGTCATCTTTCCTGCTACATGTTGCTGGCCAGTGAGAAATGGAGGCGGGATGATGCCTGTCCCTGCACAGATCCTGATTGGCCAGATGGCATCACAGCATGCTTCCTAGTTGGATTTTAACCCTGCACAAGACAGAGAAAGGTAAAACAATTGGATCTGCATGTATCAGCCAGTTCCGAGGACCACCTGGGCTCATGTGATTCATTTCGTAACCTACTGGTTCCAAAACGAAATGCCCATCCCTAGAGGGAAGCCAATAGCACCCGTAAAAATTCTGGTTCCCCTCAAAATGCAGTAGGCAAAAGACTGAGGCAAAATGTTTTTGCTACCCAGGAGGCTTGGAACCCTAATTTCCTTGGTTTCCAACATGTGGAGAGATACCCCAGAGAAAAGAAACTCATGCTGTTACCCAAGGCAACCTTAAATAGCCATAGGGAGTGAGGCTAACATGCTTTATCTCCTTGCTTTGAATTCAGTCTGCATTCAAATGAGTGCCTGAATAGGGCAAGTGTCTCAATAATTACAGTTTCCTAGCTATAGTGTTAAAAACATGCACAGGCAAAATAATAATACAGGCAAATTTAAACCTTGCAAGAAGATGGTGCTATTTCCAGGCCAGAAAACTAATTCAGTTGTGGGAAAAACAAAAGTCTTTGCTCCCCTTCAATATGATTCAGTGTAAACTTTGTTCTTTTTATTTGTCCCCCATAGCTGAAGGACATCCGCCTTTCCAACAGTGAGCTGAAGAAAGTAATAAATAGGATTACAATGTGGAAGATCAAGCCCTTCACAGAAATATGTAAAAACCTTGCCACCCATGAATTTTGAAATGTGAAGCATGCAGAGGGTATGGGATTAGATGAAAGTTTGCTGAACAGATACATGCAGGACTACAGGCTTAAAGACATTTCATGGTACTCTTTTTTTTTAAAAAAAAAATTATTCTTTGGACAAAAGGGCAGGAATATAAAGTGACTCCCAGGGCCAACTTTAATTCCCCATGGTGCTCATCATGTTGGCATACTTCCTTATTAGAGCCTTCTTTATTATTATTTTGTCATCCCTGCACATACAGGGGGTGGGGTGGGGGACAGATCCACTGAGGGTGAACTCAGACGGCTGTGTGTATGTTTGCATGTGCAAGCATGCTCACACACAGGCATACATAAGTACACAGTCTTAGATCTAAGTCTAGAGAACATGCACACCTTTGAAATTCATCCTATTCCCATTTTCCCAATGCCATTTCCACTCCCCAGTGAGTTCCCGCAGCCAAGCAAAGATTTACACCTAGGTTTCCTAAGTACTAATCTGACACACGATCCATTACATCACATTGTCTCACACCTCTTGAACACCAATCCTATTTTAATAAATAAATCATTATAGGAAGGGCACTTACTAATGATTGTAGTATCAAAAGAACTTTCTCAATTATATACTGATGGAATTGTTGTTACTACTGTCACACAGCATGCTCGATCTCCATTTCTGCCTTTCCTTCGATGAGCTCCTCTCCACATTACTGTCTCAACAAGCCCCATGAAAGAAGCCAGGCTGAGAGAATGTGAAAAGCTCTCAGGTGGGTAATCAGATTCATGGCCAAAGAATCCAGTCCTAGTGCCACACTCCAGCTGCTACATTTGGGTAGTATCTGAAAATTACTGCATCTGACTTTTCCAGATTGTAAACATTAATTCAGTCGTTATTTTTTTCTTAATATATCACACCAATACTGTTTCCAGAAATGTACAAGATCAGATAGCAATTGGGGATGGGGGCAGCAGAGAAACTACCCACTGCTGCTAAAGTTCTTTCTTGATTATGGTACAAAAAGAAACATTTATACTAAATAAAGAAACAGAAGACCACAGGACAAGGAAGACATAAACTACTACAAAAATTGGATTGGCAAATTGTGTCCAAAATATAAAAGGCTCCATGCCTTTGATGGCAACCTTTATTGGTACAGCCTTGTTATCTCCTCTTAGAATGTGCAGAAATCAGCCCCATTTCAAAGTATGTGGCACTTTACATGAAATAATACATTTCAGCTTCCTCTTATGCCTGCCAGTTTTCCACCCACCCCCCTTTTGTGACACACACCACTGCCTTGGTGTCAGAAACATAAATGTGAAATAATATTTCCCTTCAGCTGAAGACCATGTAAAGCAGCCTTTATTCTCCACCTCCTGCCTTATTCTGAAATGTTAGCTGTGACTCCTTTGCAGCTGAGTGCCCTGACAAATTCTCTTTTGGGCTGGCAATCCTCAGAGTTAGAAGATAACCATAATCTGATGCATAATCTCTTTCCTGCTGTCTTCTGGATGTACAGAAATAGCCCAATTTTGTCCCTCAAAGGGAGATGAGCAATCACGGCAGGAAGATTGGATTTTAGATGGTACCCCTTGCCCAAATTGTGCAACCTTTCATGAGCACAGCAGAATCAAATTTGCTGGTACAAAATGGCCCCTGCTGTGTGATGGCTATGTCTAAGTAAAGAAAGCACTGCCAGATCTATCCTGAGGATGAATATGTTGTCAAGAATATATAAATCATTGCACAGAGCATTGCAAAATATGAGTCACGCAAGATCAATGGGTACAGTCCAAGGTGGAGCTTAAATATGATGGATGTTGACCTTATTGAAAGAGATGGCAGTTTCCATGCAATTCAGATAGCATAACAGAAGCTAAATGGAAGAACAAGTGGGAGATGGAAAGAAACTTTTTTTATTCTTCTTAGAAGATCTTCCTTATTCTCCCAAGATCCCCTATTTAACTGTGGCTATGAGCCAATTTAGTTCGAAATTCTTCTCAATAAATTAACCTCAATTTTCAGTAACTGCTCTGATACTTATGCAGAATTTGCCATGTCTAGCACACAGCACAGCAACATAGTCCATAAGGTGAAAGACAGGCAAGCAATTTTAGCTATAACACCAATGGTTTACACACCAGTAAACCTAGTTTATATAATGTGCTGAAGAGTGGACATAGTAATGACTCAGCATGACAAACACTAGCACTGCACGTCAGTCCCATTGAACCTATGGCTGCACAGACAGGCAGGAATTTGCACTTTGGGGTTCAATTCTATGCACGTTGCCAGAAATCTGTCAGTGTTCATGTGAGGTTTGCTTGATTCACCAGGATAATTGTGGCTAACCGACAAAATGGCAGCGCACATCTCAGGGCTTAATAACACCTGCCCAACGAACGCTAGTTATACAAACCCTTTCTGTATCCTTGTTATACTGATACATTTATTTTCATGGTCACATGGGATATATACAGGTGGTAACATTCCCATTGGTTTTAATGACATCATTTCTTTTCTTCCTATTTGAAATGTTACCATACCAGTGAATTGGTTTATTTTCTCTTATATTTCCTGGGGCAGTACTGCCTCTACTTTTATTATCATTATTTTTAATAAACTCTCACAGATTCATCAATATTTGGGGAAGGGATTCCTATTTGTGAATATTTGATCTGTGCTGCTTGTGGCTATGGAAGCAATGCAGAAATTAGGTGGGATGATCAAGCAGTAAACAAGACAAAAATGGAGGTTAATCCCTGCCCAGATTGAACCTGTAAAGCCATAGAGATTGGTTTAGCAATAGTGGCTGGGGAAAGGTTTTTTTTTGGGGGGGGGTGAATTGCAGGGCAGCTGCTTAGCAGTCATGGTGGCCACTTTCTCTGGGGACCCAGGATAGGGAAAGAATTGATAGGAACATGCAAACATGCAGTACCAGTAAGAAGTGAATCGATACATCATCAGTACAAAATAAACAACCCTCCTGGCAAGGGGAAAATAAACTGGAAATAAACCAGCTGGCCAGGAAAGTGTGCTCATATTGGCTGTCCATTGTGTTATAATGACAAATGTCATGCATTGTGCAAAGTCCCATGCAACCACTGTGTGCTTGGAAATTTATGAAAATATCTAATATAATTGCCAAGCCCTCAGACTGTATAATTGAGTCCATGATGAAACATACAACTTAGATATGATTTGGCACCTCATAAATTGGCCTTGGCAAACTGGGCAGCCTTCATGTGAACATCAACAGGATTCTGGTCATGCACTAAGTAGTATGCCCCATCAAACAACCTGGAACATACTTCTCGGGGGGGGGGGGTCATCCTCATACAATCCAGGTAGAATTCAGAAAGAATTTGAAGAAGTTACATAAAATTTCCTTAAAAATACATGATACAGAAATCAGAATTGCAGAATAAGCCTGGTGTTGATCAGAAAACTAACCAATATAGATATGTAGGTGAGAAAACACATCCTAGAAAGAGACATCCTGTTCTCCATTGGAACAGCATGCATTATTCTCCTTCTACCTGCTTCATTCTCACAACACTTGACCCTATTAAGGAAATTGGTATAACTGTGAGAGTTGCAGCTGAGCGAGGTTTTATACCTATTTCTGTCTAAAGATGGATCATTTTTTTCTAAAGATGGATCATTCAGTAATCTCATCTTGGGCTGGACAGGCTTTCAAACTGAGGTCAGTTTCAAATACAATCCTGATAGGCTATACAGCCATTGAGACAGAGGGCTGTCAACTGCAGTCCTGGATCCAAGGATAGTATACCTAGTGCTGACAGCACTGCATGCTTTTCACTCCATTTCAGGCTGAAACCAACAAAGAAAAGAAAAGAAAAAAAAAGAAAAGGGGAAAAGCATAAATTAAAACAGTTGTAAATATGTTATGTTTTACCATAGTCTCATGTACAGGCTCTAGCTTTGCCCACATTAAGAAGAAAAGAAAGGATTTTAGAATTAGTCTCAGTCCGTCTCTTCCAGGATTGCCTAGAATGTGACAATACATCAGAGACTGAAGTCCACTTCCCTATGCACATTTTTGTCTGAATTTACAATGCCATCAAAATAAATGTTCAGTTTTTTTTACTGTGAATGAATGGTAGAAAATGCTTCCGAAAAGTCTACTGTCTATCAGCTGTGTTGCTTAATAGTATAAGAGAAATGCTGTTCTACTATTAAATGTAATATCCTGTTTCTTTCACCCTTCTTTGGCTACAAAACAATCATAAAAGAAACACTAATATTTTGTTCTGCCACCATGGCCCATGCTTTGGCAGTATCAGGGTTGGCTTGCTGTAATGTGTGGTCTGAAGCTGTCTCTGAAAAATGTGGGGAAACTGCAAATAGTGTAAGAGAGCAACTGCCAGGGTGTTAAAATGGAACAGGCCACTGGGAACATATGGCTCCAATGCTTACAAAATCTTCACCAGTTGGGTTCTGGTTTGTTTACAGCCATAATTCAAAGTGTTTGTTTTAACCTTCAGAATCCTGCACAGCTTGGGACTAGGGTACTTAAAGGACTTCACATGCAAACCAGTCTGCCAGTTCTGTAAAGAGGCTGCATACTGTATTTTGCAGAGGAAAATCCTCCATCAAAAGAAATGTCAGAGAAAAAGCCTCTTCTGAAAATGTATTTTGTCTGAAGAGCTATCTAGTCCAAGCCTGGTTTGCAGATAACAACTATTATGATAGATAAGGGGAAGAGTGAGTTATCAATTCATAGTTAGCTCCTAGATAGCAACTCAACAGCACATTGGTCACTTGGCCACAGTAAATCTTCCCCACTCAGGCAAGGTCTACTGTCATTTTCCTGAGATCATAATTTTTGCTTTCACATAGATCTGTTTAATTGGAATATGCATTTTGTGCAAATTGTTGTCTGAATTTCCCCTCTTTCAAAGTCATGTGTACATGGCTGCCCCATTTCCAGGTGCCCTTGAGTTCAAATGTCTATTTATATGGTGAGAGTCTTCTTAGTTGGAATCCTAGTCATAGTACTCTCGCCTGGGATACATTCCTTAGCAACATCATTACACTTAATGCCAGAAAAGCTCCATGATGTTTTGGTAGCATTGGCATGCTCTTTGTAATGCTCTTATTTCTGTACACAATTTTATTATCAATTCTTTCTTGACGAATTTAACAAGATTGATGGGGGGAAATAAAATGTAAGAGTACATTTGCTATTTTTACTTCTAACCTGCACTGGTGACTCACCTTAGTGATACTGAGATGCTTTCAGGTTCTGTGTAAGAGCATATGGTCTATCCTGCATTCTCCCCAATAGTAAGATGACAAGTTCGGTAGCTGGGATTTTACAAAACTTACTCAGAAGCATCCCAAATGCATGTCATGCAGAAGTCACAGGAATCTTAAGCCTCTGCTTTTACACCATAAACTGGGAATGTGACTCACTCTGCATATACACACTAGACAGGGAAGGAAGACTGTGGTATTCCTTGGTCCTATCTCTGGGGGCTACATGGAAGGAAACTCATTAATATAGCCAGATGTTTTCCACCCTCCATGCCAGAAAGGGAACACTGTAGAACAATAGCAAAGCAGTACTGATGATCATACATGTACACAAGGTAATTTAAAGTCTGGAAGAACCTTCTGACAAACCTTCCACCACAAGCCTTATAGACTAAAACAGTGGTTCTCGACCTGTGGGTCCCCAGATGTTCCTGAACTGCAACTCCCAGAAGCCTCCACCATTTGCTGTACTAAAAGGGATTTCTGGGAGTTGCAGTCCAGGAACATCTGGGGACCCACAGGTTGAGAACCACTGGACTAAAACATGACATAAATATAAATGTGTTCATCTTCAGGTACTCCAGTGTATCTGTGAAGTTGCTAATTAGTACCACTAATTCAGAGAGGGGAGAAAAACCCAGTCCAGGTGCTATGTCCATGCGATCAGGGTGGCTAGAAGATCTTATAACACCCTGAGAATTAGTGAGGCCTCGAACCGTCAGGCGGAATTGTTCCGTGTGGTTCGCGACCTCACTAATCCTGGACTGACTAGGCCTCCTCCTACTGATTTCAGTAGTGAGAACTTTGCAGCCTTTTTTCGATCGAAAATAGAGGCCATCCGTACCGGTTTCGAATCCTGTTGCCATAGCCCACCCTCGGCATCCCCTGCGGCTGTGCCTCCTCGATCTCCTCGCATGGTTGAGTTTGGGCCTGTCACTTAACTTGAGGCCTCCAGGGCTATTGCCCACTGCTGGCCCGCGTCCACCCCCTTCGACCCTTGCCCTTCATGGCTTATGAAAGCAGTGGCTGGGAACATCTCAGAGTGGGCATCGATCATCGCCTCAGCCTCCTTCAGGGAAGGGATTTTTCCTTCTCGCCTGAAGGAGACTGTGGTAAAGCCCATTCTGAAGAAACCAAACCTAGCATCGGGCGATCTGTCCAACTATCGCCCGATTGCTAACGTTCCCTTTATGGGCAAGGGTGGCCGCGATCCGGCTTGAATCTTATCTGGAGACCGAGCATGTCCTGGATCCATTCCAGTCTGGGTTCAGGCCTGGTCGAGGGACCGAGACAGTCTTGGTCGCTCTGCAAGATGACCTCCTCCGGAGGGCCGACGGGGGGTGTTCCTCCCTGTTGGTCCTCCTGGATTTCTCAGCGGCCTTTGATACCGTCGACCACGGTATCCTGCTGGATCGGCTCTCTGAGGTTGGGATCGGAGGCACTGTTCACAGCTGGTTCCGGTCCTTCCTTGGAGGCCATCCCCAGCAGGTTCAGCATGGGGGCGAGTTGTCGGCCCCTTGGATACTCCCTTGTGGGGTTCCACAGGGGTCGTCTCTCTCTCCCATGCTGTTCAACATTTACATCAGGCCACTGGCTGAGATCATTAGGGGACATGGAGTCTGCTGTCATCAGTACGCTGATGACACGCAGCTCTATGTCTCCTTTTCTACCACTGCAGATGAGGCTGTCCGGACCCTCGATCAGTGCCTGGGCACGGTCATGGAATGGACCAGGGCTAACAGGCTCAAACTCAACCCAGATAAGACCGAGGTTATGTTCTTTGGGGCTCCCTCATCCAGCTATGGTGGCCCGTATCCCATCTTGGAGGGTGTTTCCCTCAGGCCATCGGACTGTGTCCGGAATCTGGGCATAGTCCTGGACCCGGCGCTCACTCTGGAAGCCCAGGTGTCCGCCGTGTCCAGGGCTGCTTTTTTCCACCTTCGTTGAATCGCCCAGATTCGTCCGTACCTGGATGAGGACTCCCTCAGAACAGTGGTCCAGGCGCTGGTGATCTCTAGACTGGACTACTGCAACACGCTCTACATGGGGTTGCCCTTGACTCTCATTTGGCGCCTGCAGCGGGTCCAAAATGCAGCAGCCAGACTGGTGGCGGGTGTGCGTCGATTTGAGCACATCACCTCAGTCCTGGCTCGTCTGCATTGGTTACCCGTTGCAGCCCGAATTAGATTCAAGGTCCTGGTTTTGGTTTACAAAACCTTCCATGGCCTAGGACCTGGCTACCTGACAGAGCGGATCGACCAGCGATCAACTTCGGCCCGTCCGACTAGGTCGTCGCGGGCGCACATGCTGCGCGTGGCCACGCCCAGGGAGGCTCAGAGAACCTCCACCCGTACCCAAGCCGTCTCTGTGGCTGGCCCGACTCTATGGAATCACCTTCCAGCAGAAGTGCGCCTAGCAGAGTCCCTGCCTGCCTTCTGGAAGGCGCTGAAAACCCTTCTCTTCCGGGAGGCATTTGGGTGACCCGAATAGAGTTTTTTTTCTTTCCTTCCCCTAATCCCGCCATCCGCTGCTGCTGTTTTGTCTGTAATTTTTTTCCCTAGCTTATTAGTTTAGCTATTATCTATTTTAGTTGTTGTTTTATAATTTGTTGTTTTGTACATTCACTGTAAACCGCCCGGAGTTCCTTCCAGGAAGACGGGCGGTATATAAGCTGTATAAATAAATAAATAAATAAAACACAGCTAGGCCTAGGCAATTAAAGGCAAACTTCCCTTCCCACCATATATGAAACTTAAATCTGTTTTTTTTAAAATCCAGAAATAGTCTCACAGTACTATTATTCCTGTCCCATATGGCACCCATTGTACAAGGGGTGGTGAACATTGCATTGTATACTCAGCAGGGAGACCAGTAACTTGGCAGATTCAAAGTTGCAGGCTTAGCTGCGGGCACTGTTGATGCTGGCACCTGGCCCTCCTCACTTCCTTATTCCTATGAGCTTTGAAACTGGTGGGGTGGGGAGGGAGGGCTGAATGTTTAGTCTGCCTGGCACATTGCAGGATTTCTAAAATAAATACAAGATTATTAATGTGGCTGCTTTTCCTCAGCAGCCTTGCCAGGAGATGCCAAACTTATCAAGAGGCTCATGAGGAATGTCAGGGTCTCTGTGGGGAATAGAACTGGGTGACTCCTTACATAAGCAAACCACATTCCCATCCATTTGGAGTGAGTTTAAACCAGCCTACTAAAAAAAGTTCACATGTCCACAAGATACTGGTGCATGCCAGAAGATGTAAATGGTAATTCACGAAAGCTCACAACTGGACTTCGTTTCTTGAGAACAGTGAAAAGACAATAAGGAAAGGGGGGGGTGATTTTCCAGAGATATCTGCTTCAGTTTAATTCAGAATAAAAAAAAATGCAGAAACCGTGTCAATTCTGACACTTTCAAACACATAATCCATACAGTATACATATCATAGCAGGGAAGTTACAGAGCCAATGTACACGGAAAGACTTAGTGGATGCTAGAATGCTCTTCAAATTATATCCAGGTGAAGCAGATTTTGTAAGAAAGTGCATATAGTTTTGAAGTAGATGGAAGCTGGTCATTAGATCCTATATAAGGCTTTATGAATTAATTTCCATTAATTAATTACTGCTTGCATAGGGTTATAAGGGCATTTAGTTCTGACTCTTTCTGAAAACATGAAATGTAGAATACCTTGATTGGAAAAAATGTCAACAATGTTAATATGAACTAAGGAGCATGTAATGGAAACTTTCTTCCAGAGAAGGTCAGGGGGAAACCTTCATCCTCATGAACCAAGAGTTAGCTTGACAATAGGACAACCTTCCTGGCATCCTAGTTGTGTCTTCATGAATCAACTTGGTGGGAGGCTCAGCGGCCAGACGGTCTCTGTCTCTTACATTCACTCCCAGTGAACTTCATAATAATAAAGTGATACACTATACCATATCCTTTTCCCATTTCACCCTTCAGTGGATCATTTTATGCATCTATCCCCATTGCTAATTCAAACTAATTAAAATATAAAATGGAATAATTTGTGCAATTTCAAAGCTCTCTTCTCCATATTGTGAGTTATGTTTCTTTTCTGTTAGCGCCCAGCGTGAACAATTCTCCTTTCTCATCGGCTGAGTAG
Source organism: Phrynocephalus versicolor (assembly GCA_023846285.1). Lineage (NCBI taxonomy): Eukaryota > Metazoa > Chordata > Lepidosauria > Squamata > Agamidae > Phrynocephalus > Phrynocephalus versicolor. Next base: position 65,323,964 of record JAHTLZ010000129.1, read on the forward strand.
CCGCCAAACTCATTTACTGAAATGCTTCCGACAGCAACAGCCACCTTGAAAGGGGCTGGAAAAGGAATTCCTGATACAGAGAGAACAAGGAGTCTCAGGTTTGCTTTTAAATTTCATAGCTGAACACTTTTTGAATTGAGCAATGGGACATTTCAGTTTTGTCCTTTAAGTAATTATCTGACTTGTGAATACAGTTTCCTGCATTGTTATTCTTATTCTTATGAAAGGGAAGGGAAAGCATCAATCAAACATAAGCCACTCTATCACTTTTCAAACTATCAACTATTTGTGACTGTGTGTTTTCGTACACCCCAGCTTTCATGTGTAGAAAGGCACACTTTTATAGAGGTTGTGAGGGAGAATGCTGGCATCCAATGAACTTTCTACTTCTACTTCAAGAAGTGTGTACCGGGGGGAAATACTGCAGACCTACCCAGTTTGGAATAATCATCCAAACTCTTCCGATGTGAAAGCTGGACACTAAAAAAAGCTGACAGGGAGAAAAAAACCCCCATGATTTATTTGAAATGTGGTGTTGGAAGAGAGCTTTGCAGAGACATGACACTACCAGAGAGATGAACAAAAGGATCCCAGTGCAAATCAATCCTGTCCTGTCTCTGGAGGCAAAGATCTTGAAACTGAGTCTATTCTATTTTGGGCACAATGTAGAATTCACTGGAAAAGACAATAATGCTGGGAAAGGGCAGCAGGAAAAGAGGATGATCAAATATGAGATGGAATGACTTACTAAAAAAAGACTAGGAGCTTCAGTCTGCAGCTGTGGGCAGGACATTGTGGAGAGCACACATTTTTGGGGTCACCATAAGTTCGAGGCAACTTGACAGCACAGAACACCAACAGTTTCTCATATGATGAAGAACTGCAAGTATATAAACCATTAAACACTACAATTATGAATTTCACAAAACTGGACAATCTTTTTTGATAATCTGTGATGGTCATGTCCTCCAAACAGATTGGCCATGGGTATCTGTAAATTGAACAGTGGTTGGGTTATCTCACCATGGCTTTTATATTTACTGAACCTTACACTTTGGTGAAATGATCAATACAAGTTGAGTTGGAAATGCAAAGTGAGTGATGAACTCATTACAGCAGTCACGTGGGGTAAACAACCGGTTTCAGAAATCCATTCTGAATTCTTTGGGGAAGAATGAAACTCCCCACCCATTTTCACCATCACAGGACACTGTCAAAGGTGAAAGAACAAAAGTTAGCAATTAGGCCAGCATCTGGCACAAATAATGTCTCAGAAAATGGCCAAGGGAGCAATCCATTCTAGTTTCTACTTGCAGAAGGAAACTTTTAGCCTTTTGAAAAATTGATTGTTCAAACAGATGCAGGAGGGGCGTTGTGCCTTGGCATAACAGGGGCAACTGCACTATTACATATATAACTTAATTTATAGTGACAGTACACTCTGTTGACCAAAAGTAGCACTAATCTTATGACTACTACACTACCCTTACATTAGATTTTGGCTGTGGAACTTTTAACTTTTTTTTTGGAAGCATCTCCCAACCCAAACCCTTACAAAACTTTTGGAATAAAAACTTGTAGTGTAGGTTTTGGAGAAGCAACTAAATCTTTATTCTTCATTTTTAGAATGATAAAAATGGAATAATACATCAGCTGTATCCTTCTCAACATTCCTTCACTGGCAATGTTTTAAATAGAAATAAAGTGAGTGTCATTGATTTAAATTGCTTCCTTGCAGAAGGTGGGGTGGGGGGTAGCAGCCAATATTTCTACTTCAGCTGTTATCCTTAAAGCTGGAAAATGATACCCCGTCTTTGGTTTAGTTACCTGTATTCGAAGTACTCTTCTTTGAGCTCAGAAGTATCCCATGGTAACCCGACATCAGGGGTTTCAAAGGAAAGAGGATCCAGGGAGCCAAATACTGAGGAGCCAAGAGTTATTTGTTTCTCACTTACTTGCCTTTTGCTTTAAATTGAACCTTCTTGGCACCTTTCTATTTCAGGGATGGACAATGCACAACCCTCAAGATGTTTTTGACTATATCTCCTAGCCACCATGATCAGGAATAGCAGGTACTGTTCAACAACACCATTACTTCTCATGACTAAGGTCAGAGTAGCCCTGTAGCTAAGATGGAATGGTATATAAATTTAATAATAAATAAATAAATAACTAAATAAAGTTGTCCTGTGCCAGGACAGTGGTCATTTCCTTTGGTTTGGCCATAGAAAGTATGGCAAGAGTAGCCAAGCATCAGATGCATGATGTTGGATCAGATGATTTGATAACATTTTACCAAAAAAAAAACCCAACAACCCCAAAACAACTGAAACCTCTCCAAGAAAGTAGGTTCAATTCTAGACACAACCTCTCTGTTAGGAATAGACAACTACTTGATTGTAGCTTTTGTAATGCCCTGTGTTTCTAAAAGCCATTGCCATTTGCTCAGTTCTGCTAAAGATATTTTCTGCACTTGCATTTGAGTGACTTTCTTTTTCTTTTAGATTTTGGAGGTTGAAATACAGTCAAGTCCATGTGTGGTGAAAGTCATGAACACTCCAATAACACTTCACTTAATGGAATAGCTCCTGTAATTTTTTTAAAGGTACATTTTTTTTTCTGAGCAACAATTCAGAAATGTCCCGAAACTGACCAAGATGGGGGCAAAATGGTTCAGAACCTATTGCTTTAATATGTGAAAAATTATCTACTGGAAAAGGAGAAAAATAAAGTAGCATGTTATTCTGCCCACTTATACATTTTTAAAAAATCAATTAAAAGTAATTAAAACATCCTGCTTCTCAGGTAGTTTTTCATATATGACCTCAAGACTAATTTTAGCTGGATTTCTCTGCTAGATCTAAATGATTACAGGAAAAATAAAACCTGAATTCTTAATATTAATTTGAATGTCATAATGAAAGAGGAAAGGGCAATAATGAAGAAGTTTGAGCATCCCTCTGTAACTATTCTTTTTAACCATGTAGCAAACTTTTAATAGAAAGAGGAACACCCTTGTAGCTGCTGATGCGTGGCCCAAAAATAATAGTGGAAAGTGTGTGTGTGTGTGTGTGTGTGTGTGTGTGTGTGTGTGTGTGTGTGACTGCAAACTGGACTACCTCGAGTGGCTTAGGGTGAGTTATTCTAGAATAAAATAAGACACCTTGTCTGAAAAAATATATATGTCTTGAAACAACTGGACAATAGACTTGAGTGATTTTGCCCTAGAACTCTGATATTTCATGGTGCCATAAAATAATGGAGTTGGCAGGCGGCTATAAGGTCATTGTGTCCAACTCTTTGCTTAATGCAAAAATCCAAATCAAGATACATCAGAATAGATGGTGATCTATTTTTTCTTTAATCACCCCAGCTGTGGAATTCACCACATCTTGATGTAATTGGTCTCATTATCATACAGCTCTAACAGGTCTCCCCCCCCCCCGCAAACCCATATTCAACCAAACTTGGGTTCCTTGTAACTGGAGCCTATTATTATGTGATGACTGAAAAAAGATCTTGTTCCTCCTCTCCAAGGACGTTTATACACGACCCCTAAACTCCGGGGCAAATGGCTCCCAGCTCCGGAGCTTAAAAATGTTTCCCCATCAGCTCCGGAGTTTACAGGAAATTAAGTGTGACCACGCCCACTTTAGCGCGTCCCAGCACACCTTTCAAGTACCTGCTCTCTGGAGGTGAAAATTCCTTGATGCGGTGTAACGATAGTGAGTGCGGGGCTCTTCTCGCTTCTGTTTGTTGTTTTTTTGGCTCCCGCCCCTTTAAGAGCTACTTAAGAGACTGGAATGTTGCCGCGGCAAGAGCGAGAGGCAGAATGGAGGTGAGCCACGTTCTTTTCTTCCTTTTTTTCCTCCCTCCCCTCACGCAGACAGGAGCAAGGAAGTGTGGAGGGGTGGGGACACAGGAAGAGTGACAAGCCCCTAAGATCTCTGGTCTGAATTTAAGTGGCCAGCGGATCTTAGGGGTCGTGTGAAAAGGCTCCAAGTCAATCTTTCAAGTATTTGAAAAGTACTATCATAACTCCCCTCAATCTTTTCTCAAAGTGAACATGCCCAGTAGTTTTTAAGTCTTTCCTCATAAGGCACAGTTTCTGCTCCTCTGATTGTACTTGTTGCCCTCCTCTGACTGTGTTCCAGTTTATCAGTTATTCTTCTTAAAGTGTGATATACAGAACTGTACACAGCACTCAAGATGAAACCTAATCACTGGAACAGGGTCATTTATCTAATGCTAAATGGAGGGGGAAATAGTATTTCATGAGATTTGAAGGCTATGCTTCTGTTAATGCAACATAAAATAACTTTTTTTTCTTGGCAGCTATAGAGATTAAAAATTCTGTGAATTCTGAAGCTCAGAAAACACTCCAGGTTTTTTCTGTGTGAGACAGAATGTTGGACTGGATGAGCTGTGGCCTGTTCCAGCAAGGCCGTTCCTATGTTCTTATTTTTTTGTTTTCCTTTTTCAATTTTCAATTTTTCCAATTTTTCCAGAAAAAACCCCCAAAAGTGCTTCATGAAAAAAATGAAAAAAAAACATTTTCCCATTTTTTCTGCCCCCCCCCCCCAACACACACCCAGGTCTTCACATCTTTAGGCATCTGTATAGCACTGTTGCCTCATCCTGTGAATTACAACTTCAGGATCCTTTTCATATGTACTATTGCCGAGCCAAGTATCCCCCATCTTGTAATTGTTCATTTTTTACCACCAAGATGTAGAACTTTGCACTTTTCTCTGTTAGATTGCATTCTCCTTTTTTTTTGTTCAAAAACATTTGAGTTTTGTTTCTTTCTTCCATGTTATTAGATATTTTACTCAATTCAGTGTCATCTGCTAAGCATTTCCTGCAAACACCCATTTTAATTAATGCAAATGTGTGCTAGTATGGACAATATATTTGGACACAAAATACAAATTTGGTCTAGTTTTTTGAATGTTGAATGTGTGTTCAATAAAGATATGATAGAAAATTTGTGTGATCTTATTTCAGGCACATTTTATTTATTTATTTATTTATTTATATTTGTATACCACCCCCTCAGTCCCACTTAGAATATGTTAGATGGCATCTTGCCTGATTTTTGTTTTTTTTTTGGGGGGGGAGATAAAAGCCATATTAAACTATGTGCCCCCTCTCAGATGGGTGGTTTAAGGGAGGAGAGACAGAAGAAGAAGAAAACAAAACAACCACCAACACTAGCTGGGGAAGGCCTCTGCAAATAAATAGGCCTTCAGGACCATCCCAAAAGAGAGTAGGGAGGGTGCCTGCTTTATCTCTGCAGGCAGATGGTTCCTCATTTCAGGGGCCACCACTGAAAAGGCACGGCATCTTGTTGCTGTCTCTTTGGCTTGCCTCAGAGTGGCCACCTGCAGCATGTGGGACTGGGAGGATCATGTAGACCGGGATGGATTGCTGGGGGGAGGGGGTAAAACTCCATCAGAGACTGAGGTCCCAGCCCATGTAGAGCTTTATATGTTGACTTCAACCCCTTGAATCTGAGGAGGAACACCACCGGGAGCCAGTGCAGCCTGGCCAGGGATCGGGTGATATACTGGGACTGTTTCACACTCATAACCAACCTGGCTGCCACATTTTGCACCCTCTGTAACCTCCGCATCAAGTCCAAAGGTAGCCCCATATAGAGTGCATTGCAGTAATCTAATTTGGAGCCCATCAATGCATAAGTCAGAGCCTTTAGAGACTCCCCATCCAAAAAGTTTCGGAGCTGGGCAATCTGCTTAATTTGGTAAAAGGCAGACTTGACCACAGCATCCACCTGTTGTTTCAGGATGAATACTGGGTCAAGAAAGACTCCCAGACTCCGAACCTGATCTTTATTTGTCAATACACTTGACTAGAGTAAGATCAGATCCGCATGACACATTAATGCAGAAAACCATGAAATTCCAAAAAGTTCACATACTTTTACTTGAAACTGTACTTTTACATATCCACACTGAGTGACAATTTATTTAAGTTCTTAACTGCCTGAACAAGGCTATTAAATGCTGTAGCATCATGGCTACATAGGAACATGGTAAGGCTATACATGAGAATTATGGATATTTCCAGTTTTGTTTAAAAATTAGACCATAGCTTCAGTTTTCCTTTACTAAATACATATCTGAATCAAACAAACCTGTTCCAAGTATAATTAATCCTATCTTTAAATATTTCTCAAACTTTTCCTGTGGGACAAGTTCTCTCACAGGAAAATATGTTAATACTAAGTGACTAACCTAGAAAAGGAAAGTATATTCAAATATCATGTACAGAAAGCTGTCTGGAAAATTGGATAAACTTTTTTTAAAAAAATGTCCATCAACTCTTTCAGCTTTCTGCACTTGTGGTAATTTTTCTTGCTTCTTTTCAGGATGTCAGCAATATTTATGAGTTTTCTTGTCCATGACTGATGGCTCTTCTTTACTTTTCTTAGCCTCCAGTCCACTCCTAATGCCTTTGTAAATCAAGTGGGCATCCAGCATTTATTCCTTTCTTTATCCTCCTTCCAACTCTGGCCAGATTGAGCCAACAGCAAATCCCATTCAAAAGCCAAGCTGTTGTCAGTAAGTTTTACACATTTTTGTTATGGGAAACAATGTTTCATTGCAATTTACTCCTAGAGACTCCTATCACTCTACACAGAAGTATTTGCTTGGCACACAACAGTAAAGGAGGGAAATCAAAAGAAGAGCCAGGCAGACCAACATATGATGACTACTTTCTTACAATAAGTTTGGTCAGTGCAGACCAGTAGAGGTGTTAGCTCTTGTTTGACTTCTAATCCTTTGTTTGTGACCTTCTGTCAGTGTAAAACAAGCAGCTGTGTCCAGAAGGACATCTATACTAGTCTGTTGTATTATAACTAGCACAGTCCACTAATCTCTCCCAGAGGAATATGTAGCATTCAGAGACAATTGATCATCCTGTGGCTTCCTTCTCTTGTCTCCAGATTTGGATACTAAAAACCTTAGGAGTCTCTGAGTTTAGTGCTTAAAGCACTCTCTGGGTGGTTTATAATTTAATTATGCAGGCTACAAATTACCCCACCCCCCAGTGAGTTGGGTACTCGTTTTACCAACCTCAGAAGGATCAAAGGCTGAGCCAAATATGAGCTGGCTACCTGGGATTGAACACTGCTTGTGAGCACCATTTTGGCTGCAGTACAAGAATTTAACTATTCTGCCACGAAGCTCCTATGAAGATCTAGCCTTTAACACTCATTAAAATAATTACTGTCTCATATCATAATTGTTTGCAATTATGAACTCCCAACAGATAAAAACTAGAACAAAATTCTAAAAATAGCCATAAGTAAAAGATATTGTAAATTTTATCCATGTTTGCCTGGGTGTGATGTTCTCCTCAAAGTGACGGGGTCTCTTAATAGCATCACTGTTTAGATTTTGTCTGTCCCGCACTCTGCACAGAATCTTAATTCATTGTCATTATTCGGCAAGCACTTGTTTACCTTGCTCTACATTTAAAGAAATGCATGTGTGAAATTTCATATGCAATTGTCAGTCTACTGATTGGGTAATTTCTCCCTTGAGAGAAATAGCAACCCTGTGCACCTTTTATTCGTATGCTTAGATTTACTTCGGACAGTAAGATTTCCTCCAGCTGTCCTGGAATAAAATTTACATTAGATTTCTGTGTTGGGTAATGAACAACCCTACAACTGCCCACCCACACACCTATTCCCTCATGTTTTCCTTTTCTTGGAAGGCCTCTCCTTTCACTTATGCTAATTAGCTGATCCAGTGAAAATTCCCTGAAATTGGCCTGAAGGGATCAATTTCTTTCAGAAGCCTTGGCAATTTATGTAAAGGCTTTCTGAATGGAACTATCTCTGTTAAATTTACATGGTTCTCCTTCAGTTGCTATTTAAAAAGAGAAGCTCCTTCCACCCCTTTCATTTAAATAACTATCAAGTGTCCAGTGTTCCCACCTCTTCCATAAAGCGTTTACCAGCCAGCCCCTATACCTGGAGCACAAACAGTTGTGACTTATCAGGCAAAAGCCTATCCTGTCTTTTGCTTTAACTGCCTTGACCTTGTTGCAATGTGAGGAGAATTTTTAGGACATGGCATTAATCTTTTTCTGCCTCCCATGGAGTGACAGGTAGCAGCAGAGTTCTGTTCATAATATTCTGCATAAGGGACTCTAAACTACATCAAACTGGTGTAAAAATGTCACATAAGCCATGAGAAATCATTATAGGTGCTCCATTGTTCACTTACTCTTTCCCTCTTTCAAGAATTATTTCCACAGGTGAAAGCAAGGAACGGGAACCACCTGTAATTACTAAAGAAAGCATGAGGCAGGGTTTTGGAGCTGTGGGAGGGAGAAGCAATTCATGTCCCAGTTTCTTTGTGCTGCTCTGGTAAAGAAAAAGAATTATTGTGTAATATGAAACCATGTTGAAATAAAGGGAAGTAAAAGGGAAAGATCGTTCAAGGGCAAAGGAGCAGCACAGCACATTGAACAAGAGGTTATTCTCATGACCATACAGTGGGCTCTACAAATAACTTATCTGGTTGTGTGATTGTGTGTTTAAAGGTGACTCTTTATTTTAATATCTGTTGTAACTGCCCCAAGGAGTGCTTCCGGCATTAAGTCGAATGGGATAGCAATTGATAAATAAATAGATAGATAGATAGATAGATAGATAGATAGATAAATAAATAAATAAATATCAGGCAACTGCTGACACCCTTGTTCTTTAGCAAGATTCAACTCTGATGCCAGCTGTCAATGTTCCCTAGTTAACTCTTCTACCTCCCTGCACCTTGATGCCTTGACATGGCAGAACTCAAGAGGCTACAGGGGGGAGAGATCCCATTGAGTTCAACAGGAGGACACTTGTTCCTATCCACTTCCAAGCACTCTAGACCCTTTGTTCAATGCTTCCGGGGGAGTTTACTCAAAAAAGAGCAAATACAAAAATAAAATAAAAAAACACAAAAGAAGCTACCAACCTCTGAATGAATTGCCACAATACCCAGTAGCCTGGCACACCAAGAAAACAATATCTGGATTTCTTTTGCATTCAACCAACACCCGCATAAGCTTTTACACATTTTATTAAATAGGCAACAAAACAGGCAACATAGTTACAAAAAGTAAAAGAGTTGGAAGTAGCTCAAAAGATTCTTGGTAAAATGGAACACGGTTTCAGAAGGTTACAATACCAAACTTGGATTATCACAAAGCAGATGCACACATAAAAACACAAAAAGGATAGTTAACCTTGCTCTCTTCCCTAATCTTATACTGTGCCATGTTGTTACCTTGAAGGGGTCTCTAAGAGCACAGGCAGACCCACTCATGAGAAAGGAAGTTTGCCTTTACATAACAATGCTAAATTCTCTTTCTCTTCACCTCTCTTAGACTTATTTCATTACCTCTCATTGCTGTTAATCCCATTCAAGTATCATAGGATAATGGGCTCTTTCCTGAATGGGACTTCATCCCTCAGTGCAAATTATCATACCCTCAGGAAGAAAGAAATGTCCCTAATGAAGTGGAACACACATATCAAAGCCTACTTTGAACTAACCTATACCTTGAATAAGCATAGGAAGGCTATAGATCATCACCCTTTGAAATGCACTTTGGCCATTCTTCATAGTTGAAAGAGAGGGCATCACATATATGATTTCCTCTGTTTGGTTTTCCCAGATGCATATGTTTCCAGATTAGTATACTGTCCATATTTTATAATATCAAGTAGTCAATTTTCTGAAATGCCTTCATATTAGTTTTGTGCAAGGGGACAAGGAGTACTTTAATCAGTGCTATGGGTTGCTAGATGACCATTTTAATTTTCTTTGGTGCCCGAATGAATTATCCCCATCAGATACTTGATGGGAGGTAAAAATGCTCCCCATGGCCTTTTACTTTAGTAATTTTACAGAATGTCAGAATGTGAGATTTTCACCAACAAAGGATCTTCATGCTAATAATAACTTTGATTGTGAAATAGTCATTCAAGGTACAGGTGCCCAACCAGAAAGAAATTTGAATTTTTAACTTTCACCTAGGTTATACAGGTGTCTAAATCTTTCAAAAGGGCTGGCTGGAATTGGTCTCAAAAAGTCACTTTTTAATATTACAACTGTCAAAATCCCTCATACAGCAAACTCCTCGGTGTCTTGCATGTAGTCCAAGAAGTATACAGTATCAGGCAGGCAAAAATGGACTTTTGTGTTAAAAAGTCCAGATCTGAAGCCCATAACAAGAGCAATATACGTAGTTCTGGCCAACAATTTTGAAGAAACACCATTCTTATTTTAAAGTGTAATTTACTTTAATTGAAAGAGTTTTAATTTTAACAGATTTTAAATGTTTTTAACAATACATCTATGAAGAGTCAGAGAGGAATTTAAAGTTCCTTGAATGTACTCTTGTGGGGTGGGTAGGAGTGGGGGTGGAATAGCTGTATGGAGTTTTCTTTGCTTGGTTGCTCATACAATTAGGAACTCTTTAGGGTTTTTCAGATGTGCGACTTAATATGCACCTATGAGGTGGTTGTTAATGTGAATGTGGTTCATGAGGTACCAAACACAACATAAACATTGCATGAGCACTGTAACGGAAGGCAATTTTACATTTCTCTGGAAGAAACCACTTTAAAGCTCACGTGGAAAACACTTAACAGATTGGTTCTGTCACCAGATATTGTGTTTACTCAAAATAAATTTGAAGCAATTCCAGTGGGGTTTATTTTCAGTTTAGTATTGAGGACCATAGCAAAATGAACCTGCACATTGATATGTGGGATAATGGCAAGCCTTGGGCATCCCTAAAGTCAGGAGTGTTGGAAAGCCTTTGTGTCTGAGTCTTTGGTACCATGTCCTGAGTTCCAAGTCCCAAGTCCAAGTCCCCTTTCATTGGAAAAAAGGAGGGAGGTGAATTCCAAGTTGCAAGTCGGTCAACACATTATTAGTGGCCTATAATGGTATCACCTATAGCCTAGTCATAGAAAAAAGCTCTGAGTCAAGTCCAAACTGAGTTGCCAATGCAACTTAAGTCCAACTTGACAGCGAGCCCTATGACTTGACTCCACATCCCTGCTTAAAGGGATGAACTTTATAACCCTCCAACTGCAGTTTAATAACTTGTACAGTTGAATCCTGGTGCAGCATGCATGGTCATGTATCCACATGGCTCATTAATTTATGATAGTGGATAGGAACAAGTGTCCCAAACAAATAAACAAAAAATCCAGGAAATATCCAGTACATATAGTTGTAAGAACGCAGAATTCAGAGTTATATTTCTTGGGAAAGAACAGACATAAAAACATGCTAATTGAATTTCAATGTTTTTGAGAAAAGCAAGGTAGCTTACACTTAAAAGAGAGCTAAAAATGGCTCCTCACACATTCTTTCCATGCAGATATGTAGGTGCATCTTAGGTTATTTTTTTTCCAGAAAAAAAGCCTCTGTGATTACTGGCAATACTAAAAGGAATACATCATCCTGTTTCTTTCACCTTCACCTGCAGAATCACCTGCTGTTCTTTCCACACACGTTGCAGTCAGTGCAAAGTGGGTAGCAAGAGATCTGCTGGAGATAATCTCCAGCTCACTGTTATAAGTGTAGATACCATGAAATGACCCTCAAAGTACCACTAGCTCTGTCAGTTATAAAATATGGAGATGGCAAGCCTCTAAATCTTTGCACGAACCCTATGTGTACATATGGTGAGCAGGTGCAGTGAACACATTGCTTCTGTTATGTTTAGTCATTGCTTGGGGAGGGAATTCCAGGTAGAGATGGGCATGAAATGAAAAAAATAGTGGTGTTTTTTTTTCATTTCATTATGCATTGTGTTTCATTCTGTTTAGCTACTAACAAATTTGTAACAGAATTTTCATAACAAAACGAAATGAGCTGTCACTACCCAGTTGGGTAGAGATGGGCACGACTTAGCAAAATTTTCGTTTCTGTTTTCGTTTTTCGTTTTCATTATGCAACGAACTGAAAAACAAAAATTGGCTCCAAAATGGAACGAAACGACTAATTTTAAGCCAATTTTCGTTTTTTCTTACGGCAAAAGCATTTAATGGCACTAAATGGGGAAAAACAAAAAAATTTCGTTTTCATTTTCATTTTTCATTTTTGTTACAAAACAAAACGAAAATGAAAAATTTTGAAAATTAGCTCACAAAAACGGAAACGAGCCGAAACGGACCCCTAAATGAAAAATGAAAAACGAAAAACCATTTTTCCTGAGTCATGCCCATCTCTACAGCTGGGTTTTTTTTGACAGGTAGGACTTTGGAGAGGGGGGCACCCTCCCTTTCTACAGCACGACCTGTCAAAAAACATCAGCTGGGTGGTGTTGGCAGAGGTGAGAACAGGAGAGTGGGGCAGAGGTTTGAATTCAGTGTGACCTACTCCGCTCTCCAATTTTCCCCACCGCCACTCAGATGAGTTTTTTGACAGGTCAGGCTATGGGCTGCCTCCCTCCCCACAACCCAATGTGTCAAAAAATCCCACTTGGTGGGCAGGGTGGGAGGGCAGCAAGGGAGAACGGAGCAGGATTTGAATTTACCACTGCCTGCTCCATTCTCCCTTGCCCTCCTGCCTTCCAGGTGGTTTTCTTTTTGACAGGTTGGACTGGGGGGTGGAAAGGAGGCCCCCACCCCACAGCCCAACCTGCCAAAACCCCCAGCTGGGTAGTGGCAGCTTACGAATCGTTTCATTGCTCATTTTGTTTCATTACAAAAATTCTATTAAAAATTTATTAGTAATGAAATGAAATGAAACAAAATGCAAGGAGTAATGAAACAAAATGAAACACTATTTTTCTGCCCCCACCCAATTTTATTTTATTTCAAGTAAAAGACAAAAAGTAAACATAGAAAGGAAAAGGAAAAGGAAAAGAAACATAAAACATATAAAACAATTTTATAATATAACATATATCATTTGGTGAGGTTCTATCATTCACATTCTATTGTCTATTCATACTTCCGCCCTTTTTACTACAAGACTTTTATCTTCCACCAGTTATAAAACAGATCTCAGTTCAAGTTAAAAAAAAACAAAACGATTCTTCTTGTTCCTTCTTTAGTCTCTTAGTTAATCTGTCCATTTCTGCGCATTCTAATATTTTGTTGATAATCATATCATTAGTTGGTTAATTTTCACCTTTCTAGAACTGGGCCCATAACAATCTAGCTGCTGCCAAAAGATGTAATATTAAATAAGTATTTTGCTTATCCACCGTGTTTAGCAGTAAAACTAACATAAATATTTCTGGTTTAAACTCTAACTCAAATTTTAAAATATGCTTAATCCAAGTATATATTTTGATCCAGTAACTCTTTGCTTTATCACATGTCCACCAAGCATGGTAATATGTCCCTTCTTAACCTTTAAATTTCCAGCATTTATTTGACATACAATGGACCCTCATATAACAAATGGTTTGTATAACATAAAATCTGCACAACATAAAAAATTCCGCATATAGGGGAAATTTGCTTAACAAAATTGTCTATGGGGCAAATGCATATAACATAAAATGGTCACAATTAGGAATTACTCGGTTTTCAATGCATTCCTATGGGAAATTTGTATACAGGAAAATTTGCTTAACACAATTTCATTTGGAACAAATTAATTCCTTTATACAAGGTACCACTGTATTAGGGAACATTTTAGCAAGCCTCACTGGTGTTATATGCTATAAATAAAACATTTTATACTAATTTTCCATATAGGAAGTAGCTAATATTAATTTATGATTCTTTCTCCATTGTTGTTGCCAACAATGTAGTTCAACATTATGGCCAAAAATTTTGGGCCCATTTTAGCACAGTATCATTGAGTTCTTCATCTTGCATGTCCCATTGTAGTAAAAAATGAATTTGTTTTTCTTCTGTTGTTAATAAAGTTTTGTCAAATGCTGTGTACTCTTTATAAAACCCCTGTGCCTTCATATCTTGGTTATTAATTTATTGTAATTGCATTTCAGGCCACCATGAAAAAATCAGTCCTTGGTCCTCTATTTGAATTTTAGTTTTTAAAGTTCCCTCAGAAGTAAAGAGCTTGTTATATGTAACTATTTTTTTTCCAAATCTTAGCAAATTTGGGTAAGTAAAGGCTTCAATCGGTGAGACCCATCTGGGTATTTTCACATAAATTTTTAGTTTAACCTTTTCCCAAATTCTTAAAACAGAGTTCCTTATTATGGTTCTTTCAAAATATTTATGTGACTTAGTCCTTCCATACCATAAAAATGCATGCCAACCTAATTGCAAATCATGCCCCTCTAAAAACAGTAATCTTTTATTTCTTATGAGTATCCATTCCTTTATCCATATTAAAGCACTTGCCTGATAATATAAAGTCTAATTTGGAAGACCAAATCCTACTCTTTCCTTTGTATTCTTGCAATAATTTACATTTAATGCTATTTTTCCAGTTTTTGCCCTTTTCAACATTATTGAACATTCTCATTGTCTTCTAGTTTAGACTTCAGTAAATTTACAGATTCTCACTACAATCAGAAACCTGCTATTTTGGAATATGAATTTGATTATATACCTCACTTCCTTTATTTTTGTCCCATTTGAAAAAAATCCAGTATACTTTGCTACTCATGGTTAAAAGTCAACCTACACCATTATGTTTCATTTTCTTCAAATCCACATCTGTCTTAACTGGGAGCAATGGTACAGAAACTATCATGAGTAGTTAACAGCAAAAGAATCATGTAAAGCACTTCTCCAGCCTTTAAATGGAATTATGCTTCAGGTATGATTCATTATTTAGAAATTCTCTCCAATTCACAATTAACAGAATAATCTGATAAATATTTAGTTTGTCTCATCCCGAAGGAGATGACTTGGAGGTATTCCTGCTAGAATTCTATTGCAAACTTCATGCACATTTTTATGCTTTTATTTTTATTTCTATGTATGATAGAGATAAGGCTCCATTGATTGTTTTAAAATCAAGCCTAAATTTCAAACGTTTCTTTGCTCCTCACAAATAAGTCCAAATCCACCGTCTGGTTAAACACACACACACACACACACACACACACACACACACACACACACAGAGAGAGAGAGAGAGAGAGAGAGAGAGAGAGAGAGAGAGAGAGAGAGAGAGAG
>JAHTLZ010000129.1:65339127-65371869 GCA_023846285.1 Phrynocephalus versicolor
GAGAGAGAGAGAGAGAGAGAGAGAGAGAGAGAGAGAGAGAGAGAGAGGAGAGACCAGGTTTGTTTGTGGAGTAAGTACCAAAAAGGCAGGTTTGATTAAGACCAAGTGAAGGTCATAACATCATAAACTAGCTTTCAGTATACATTCACCAAGATGTGAAACAAATAATTAAATAGAAGAAGGGAGAGAAGAGAAAAACATATTGTCTGCATGCTGGAATAAAGAGCAGACGTGAATGGGAAAAGTAGGACTACAATGTTATTTACTAATTTATTTAAACTTACCCCAATCTATAGTGGAACTTTCCAATAATGCAGATTCTAAATCAAGAGCAGAGGTCTTATCTGACAATCTCTCCTGTTGCATGAGAGTTAACTCTGAGCCTTGGTGCCCTGCTTTGTATCTGTAGTTAGATTCTGGCCAGTGTACCTTGGGCAGATCTTTCTAAATTTGCTTCCTCCCCAGTGACAGAACTTGAAGCTGGTCATGATCTGCCTTGGCCTCACATGTACTACTGAATCAACCACTGAATTGTGTGATCCAAGAGGGTTACCTGTTGAACTTTGGATTCACGCATATGTTGCAAGGGCAATCAGTGTAGAATAGGCAAAATGAAATGAAAAATCCTGGCTGTTTAATATGACAATCGGGTGGCCAAGGTCATAAATTCCAACAAGCTCCTAGATGACCAGCTAGACTCACACTGAATCCAATGGTGCAATGGTCAGCTTCTGTTCATCGTGACAGGCTTTGCTTGCAGTCTAAATTCCAAACACCCTAAAAACCATATTTAATGTATATGGGCTCTATCCAATTTCTGTTTCTTAAGTACAGTGCTGACAAGAAGGAAACCTCTTTCCCGAGTGCACAGATGATGGTCTTTGACCAAACCCAGTTAGCGAGAAAGTCTCCACTGGCACAGTCTGTACCCCAAACAAATGTTTGGGGTACACTACTTTTCTACTACAGTAGTGTTGAATTTTAAAACTAGTATTGGGCAGAACAACGTGGCTTACCTGTCTTTCTGACATAACGTAGATGTAATTGTGATCCCTGGAAAATGCCATGTCACGAAGGATAGGGCTCCCATCCTTGAAAATTGGCATCATTTCATACTGGATGCCACCATGAGGAGGACCATCTGCTCGGATCTGGAATAAAGAAAGATATACTACAGGTTGAATCACTTTCATTACACATTTCAGAAAAGATAGCAGAATGTTAAAGGAAATAAAAACCAAACCAAGTCTGATATCCAGCATTCCAGAAAGGAGTTAAAACATAAGAGTAAGCACTGTGAGGAAATTAAATTATTTGAGCATTTTTACAAATTACATTTGAAACGTATTCAGTATTTGGTTTATTTGTTTCATGTTGTTTTTACATGATTAAATAGGAGAGAGACTGCCTTGGTTGCCCTGTATGATGACCTTTGCTCCGAGAGACAGGGGGAATGTGTCCCTGTTGATCCTCTTGAATCTCTCAGTGGCTTTCAACACCATCAACCATGGTGTCCTTTGGGACAGATTGGCTGGGATGGGAGCGGGAGGCCCTGACTCTTCGGTCTACAAATGCTTCCAGCACTATTGATGGGACTTCCTTTCTTTTCCCAGATTTCACATTCTGCATATTCCATAACCAATAAATATATAGAGGCAGAGACAAGAGAGATTATGTGTTCGTTTTCCTTTCTCCCCAAATCTTCTATTCTTCATGCAGTCTGATCAAGTGAAAAGGCTAGGGAATCACTTCAAAATGTTGGAAGAAAGCAACAGAATGATCAAAGTCCGGCCTGGGGGCCAAATCTGGCCCGTTAGGCCATTCTGAGTGGCCCGTGGCTGGCTGGCCTGCCCCTCCCTCCCCTCCTTCACCCCATGTTTTTTTTTTTTTTTTGGTAAAAAAAATCTTCCACCAACACTGACAGTGCTGGGAAGCTTGAGGGGCTGGGCTCTTCCAAGGGGCGACCTGTGGCCACGGCCCCCTGTGTTTCCTTTGGTCCCCACCTTCCTTTCTTCCTTCCTCCCTCCCTTGGTCTCCACCTCCCTCTCTCCCTCCCTTCCTTGTTCCCCACCTTCCTTCCTTCCTCTCTTGGTTTCCACCTTCTTCCCTTCCTCCCTTGGTCCCCGCCTTCCTTCCTGTGGGTGGGGTTGGAATGGGTCAGTGGGTGGGGCTTGCATTGGGGTGGCAGGGTCAGGGAGCAACTGGCCCCTGACACATTCTCAGCCACCAAATCTGGCCCTCCTTACAAAAAGTTTGGGCACCCCTGATCTACTTGATTATGATGTGATTTTTCACCTTTCAGTTCAAATAAGAGAATTGAAAATATTTTTTTCTGATTATTTTGAGAAAATATTCAATGAGGTGGAAAAACAAATAACTTGTGGGCTATATAAAATGCAGGAAGGGAAGCTCCCTTTTACCTAAAATGTTATTTTTATTTTTCAGTCCAGTCCTTATTTTTAGGCATAAAAGCAAATTTTGAAATAATCTTCAAAGGGAATATACTGCAGTGTATCAAGTCCTCTGTCTGTCACCTATAATGTATGACATGTAGTTATCTTAACTGCCACAAGCTTGATTCAGGTGGGAGAATTGCATGAGTCAATGTCCATCTACAAAATCTTCATTCCACATCAGGGCATCAGAGGAGCATGTTTGTTTTAGCTTTCTGCCAAATATCAACTATTCTATTTTGACGGATTTTCCCTTTTCTCTTTTTAAGTGAAGGAGCACTAAATCTTGTTTGTTCTATGTCTAACATAACACAGCCTTGATTAAGGATAATCAGCTCTGGAACTAGGCTTTTGTCTTCAATCAATACTGAAAATAGGATTTTCATCAGTGAATTAAGTCTGGGATTGGTATCAGTATTCATGAGGCTTCTAACTTGGGCAGATGATTTGGGGACATTAGTCCAGGTGGCCAATTGCTAGTTGTTTGGGGTTTTGTGATATTTTTGCCATCATGAAGTGCGCTATCTGGGTTATCTGCCTCAAACGCCAGACCTAGTGTTCCGATATAGATTTTATAATAAAAGGAACCATTATTGATTTCCCTCTTTGTAATATGGGCATCTCATCGCTTTCTAAAAGTTGCTGATTCTAGTAAAGAAAACAGAGCTCTCAGTAGATAAACAAATGCAGTGTGCATTTGGCTAGTTTTGCACTTGTGTGCTGGTACTAGTGATATTGTAGAGTTGATTATGCAAATCCCTCCCCCTGCAGGAAAACTCAGCTCAGTTTGTAACAGACTCCACTGCATGCAGTGGGAGCAGAACCGCTTGAGCACATCCTGGTCTGTTTCCAAATGTTAATAATTGATGGCCTTGGGGAAGAGAGGGGGAGGGATAAACAAACAATTTACATTGTATTTTCCTCTACCCGGATTTGCATATTTGAGTAGTCATTTGCTTATAACACAGTGTTTACATAACACCAAGCTGCAAACATTGGCAACCATCAGGCTCAGAGATTAGACCAGCCGTGTGAACTAACAACTCTATAAAGCGTCCTGATGGCCCAGTGGCACTTGCTGACAGAGATGCTGTCACTTGCTGGCCAAGAAAGGACCGAGTGTGATGGGGTCCTTCCAAACACATGCATGTGCTCCGGTGCTACAAGGATGATGATGGTGGCTGAGCTACTAAAGGGAGGAGAGCTCATCACAAAGACGCCATCTGCTCCAGCCTCATGCCTACTAGCAGTTGCCATTGTCCAGTCTTGCTGCTCAGAGTCTCTCTAATTGCTGCATTGACGCTAAAGCATGAAAAGGACATTTTGCTGAAGGGTTAGCTTCCAGAAAAGATAGAGAGGGATAGATGAGAACTGCAGAGTATCTGGGACATTTGTCTTCTGCCTGTCTGTTCACCTCACACACAGATCTACTGGGCTTATTCCAAAACCTCCACAACACCTCTGCTCCGTTAGCTACTTGTAAGGAAGCAGACAGCTAGCTCTGTCTCTAAGCTTGGCTTTTCTAGCAATCCCCTTCTCCACCCATCATTAAACCAGCTGTTTAAAAGTGTTGCCAAGACAACAGCCTCCAAAGCCCTTTCGTTAAAATGTCCGATTATAATTTAATTAATCCTCACAGGCCAGTAGGCAAAGTGTTGCTAGGCCTGGCAAGGTGGCCTCTCTTGAGTACTGAGACATGTCTGAGTTGGAGTTTCTGGCAAAGGCACTTTATATTTTCCTTTCCATAAGGGGATGGCCAAGAGTCCATAAAACAGGAAATCCTCTTCTCATTAATTCAGAAGAGATGGACTCCTGTGTGCTAAGAAGAGAGTTTTCTGGCCTGTTATGCTCTAAACATTCTATTGGACAATAAGGACACAAAAACTACATTCCATCCCCTTATGGAATAGCAATGTGCTATTTCAGCATGTAAGAATTCTGATTGCTTGGACAGATAAATAAAAAGGTTCCTTTTTTATTTTTAATAGTGACCTATAAAGGTATCACCTGTAACCTATTTTTGCAGTTGTGTTTGTGATGGCCACGCGGCTCAACTCCTTTTTGGCCTTGATTGATTGCTTGGAGTAAACTTTGTCAACTTTGTTCCTGTTGTGTTAGACTACAAATCCCACTATCCTCAGTCAACATGACTAGCAAGGGAGAATGAAACAATCCAAGGGTGGGAAAAGCTGATCCAGAGCCATTAGCAGTTCTTATATTTAAACAATGAGCTGCTACTACATAATGCTTGTTTTGAATAGCATCTCTGGCTGATATTTCAATTCATCAAGCCATTCATTATAACTTCACTACACCGAGACTTTCATGTCATGACAAGTTTAAAATCCTCTGACAAGGGCTGTTCTACACATGCAGTAATATAAACATGGAAAGGAACAACCAAATTTTGTGTGCAATCCACACAGATATGTATTTCTACAGTGATAATTTGGTGCATGATGACCTGCCCCCTTTCCAAGGAGCTGAGGATTTATGCTGTATGCAAAAACCGTAAAGAGAAAATCATGCAAAGATAAAACTTTCATTCCCTTCGTCTATGAAGAGACTGGGAGCTGGATCACATGGCTCAAATTACAACATACCTCTGCTGCATTTCCATTGAAAATATATTACAGCTTAATAATACATAACACAGCAATATGAGTAAGGAAGCCATGTGTAATTGCAGTGGGTGTGTGGTGAAAAACTTTCATCTGAATTACCCGTTATTATCTACACATGCTTCCTACAAATCCCTGTTATGAGGAAACACTTTCTAAAAATAGGTTGTTCCTTAGCAGCAAAAGCTTAGAGAAAAGTTAGAGCAGAGAAACACGCCCATGCTATTGACAAAGCTCTCTTCTACATGCTTATTCCTATTACACCAAATCAAACAGTGGCCAAAATCCCATTGTAAAGGATAATAAATTGCATTAGAGTAAGCCTCTTGAATCAATGGGAATAGAGTGAGTCAGCTCCTCCAAATTCGATTGGTTGAACTGGACTTACTCTAGTTGTGAGTTATGAAACTAAAGAGAAAAAAAGTTTGGAGCCATGCAGCCATAAAAACAAAAGCAAGACTAGACTATGTGTGATACCTTCATCGGCTGCTAGAAAAATAATAATTAAAAAAAGGTTGCTGAGCTTTCGAGGGCAAGCCCTCTTTTTCTAAGCACGTTTAAAAGTCCAAACACGGCAAGGGGTGCATTTTGCCAGGAGAGAGTTCTTAAACGTTCACTTGACAAAATGGATGCCAGGCTTCTTCTTGGAAAGCACAAAGCAGCATGGTCCTTTGGGGCTGGGCTTCACAGGCCAGTTCAAACCAAGGGGGGCATGGTTTGGGCACCTCCCTCCACTTTAAGGAAATCACAGTTAGAGAATGCCATTTGAATCAACAGAACCTATGGAGATATTCACTCACCCAATCCCCATTGATTCAGTTGGTCTACTCTAGTGCAATGTACCAAGCTAAGCTAAGCAACAGGACTGTGGCTCTTGTTTGATTTGATGTAACAGGAGGAAGCATGTTGAAGAGTGCTTTGTCAATAGTATGGACATTCTGTACTTCTGTGCTTTAACTTTTCTTTAAGTATTTGCTGCAAATCTGCAGTGCCATTCTATTTGTAGAAACTGGGATGAGACTACTGAAACACTTTTGAGAGCATTCCTGCACAGGTATGTAATTGCCTTGCTGAGTAAGACTAAGCATGACATGCATGAACATACGAGTAGGTATCAGTCTTGTTTTTCAGCAAAGGATGGAGCACCATGTGGGTAGTCAGGCATTGTACAAGATAATAGATGTAGGAAATAATTAGGGGATGCAGGCAATCTGTTTTCTATGTGTTGTTCTACCATACCTTCCATAATTCCTAACTAGCATAGCTGAGGATCATGGAGTTTCAGTCCAAAATATTTGGAAAGCATAGTTCATTTCTTTCTGATTTACTGAGATATGACCTTCCACATTAGATGTAATTATGATACTATCTTTAAGGAATTAGTGCTATGGTTTTTTGGGGAGTTTTTTTTAAATTCCTCTTCCCCAAAGCTTTGCATTATATGTTTATTGGCTTCACATGGATTCTCAAAGAGTTAAAAGCACATTAAATTACTGATCTGTTCCATGTCATATAAATTACAGGGAAAATACCATAAGCTGTATAAATCCACATGGCAGAGAACATGGAGAACTATCCTAGGGCTCAGCTGTGATGCTTAGGAGTCTCCTGGGATGCTGGGAGTCTGCTTCCTCAATCAATGCTGATGTGTGTTTGCAAATACAGCTTGAAAGGAGCCTAACAACATAATCTTCAAATCCAAATATCAACCCCAGCTCAGAGTATTCAAGGCCAGCAAAACATTTGCACGTGACCAGGCAGAATGCATTCCAAATCAGAAATTTCATTTCTTCAAAAGCATCATGGAGATTTGCCTGACTAATACCCCTACAATGCAGACGGCAGACATAAGCTTCACATTATCTTAAGAGATTAACAGAATACCATATTATGTTATGTATATGTTGCAGAGCGGCACCCCTGGTGATAGCGTCTGAGCCATTCAGAGCTCTAATATAACACAGAAGTCCCTATTCACCCGCTGCATGGAGTCTTCTGCGCAGTGTTTCATTTGCCATCATGACTGTCATTGTAACTAAGCTATGACAGGTTTGCATCTCCTTCCAGTTTCTCTCTGCAGGGTCTCATTAAAGGATGTTAAAAACTCTTTGCGGGAACTTTCCATGATTAAATTACCTGTCCTTTTTCATTATGCATTCTTTAGTGAGACAGAATTTCGTGACAAAGTGTTTGCGCCAGGAAAATGGCTGAATAAGGGCTTGCACACCATGCTTCATATCTTGAAACAGGGAAGGCCGATTTGTCTTATCTCCCAGAGAACAATAGCTGCCTTTTCACTATGAGTGCTGAAGCACAGGGAGGAGGAACAGACCACTATTTTGGAACCATCCTAACATTTTAAAGAATGACATTCTTTAACTGATGTGCCCCTCTTTATTTCAACAGCTCCCCTATATCACCCGTTCTTCATATCTGTAGCCTGGCCTAACAGGAAGGGGTAAGACAAGTTGGTTTGGCTCAAATTTTATATGAAGCAATGTAATGCACTGTTTCCTATATTAACATGTGCACTGACAGACAATTATATATCCATATTTACATTTCTCCAAATTTTTCAATGATGTTCTTTGATCAAAAACTCTATTAAAAACATAGGCTTGCCATATTACCATGATGTCATATTGCCATAACCCAACTAATGAGATTCTGGCTCGATTTTAGGCATGCTAACCATTACCTAATTTGGCAATTAGGTTGTTCAGATTCCAAACTTGCCTGCCTTCCCAGTTCCATAAGATATTCATGGCAAGAAATGCTTACAAATTTTCAAATTTAAAATCGTACTCCCCCCAATTAGTGGCCAGATAACTACTTTGGGCAGCTTCCAGACTATCTATCTATCTATCTATCTATCTATCTATCTATCTATCTATCTATCTATCTATCTATCTATCTATCTATCTATCTATCTATCTATCGAGATGGGCACGAAATGAACTTTTGGTTCATTTCATTATTCGTTATTCATTTCATTTCATTATGTAATGAAATGAATAATGAATTGCCCCCTCTAAGAGAAACAAAACAAAATGAAATGGAAATTTCTGTTTCATTTCAGTTCATTTCATTTGCTGGTGTCTCCTACCTGGTTCTGCTGCTGGTGGCCCTGGACAGTCCTTCCTGGTCCAGTGGGTCCTCCTGGCTACAGGGAGGGGCCATCCAGGGGGGGGGAAAGCTGACCGGCCAAGTTACTGCTGGTAAGTGGCCGTGGTCAGCAGTAAAAAAACCCAATAAATATAAAATAAAATAAAATAAAATATCCAGCACGGGGGCCTGGTACCGGCCCACAAGCACGGGCCCCAGCCTGCAGTCGGCGCTTGGAAAAAAAACGAGGCACTGGCATGGGGCCAGTGCCTCAAAAAGGCCCTGCTGGGGACTTTTAACACCCCCCCAAATAATAAAAAAGGAGCACAGACCTGGCCCCATGGGTGGCCGGGTTGGGGCTCTAAAATAAAGGAAAAAATAAAAAAAAATTAAACGAAGTGCTGACCTGGCCCTAGGAGCCGCACGTTCGGCACTTGAAGGAAAAAAATTAAATAAAATCAAATTTTTAAAAAAGGAGTGCTGACCCGGCCCCAGGGGCCACATGGTCGGTGCTTGAAGGAAAAAATGAATAACAAATCAAAACAAACCAACAAAATGAATATTTTTTAAAAAAAATTCATTACAGTGGCACCTTGTATAAAGGAATTAATTGATTCCAAATGAAATTATGTTAAGCAAATTTTCCTTTATACAAATTTCCCATAGGAATGCACTGAAAACAGAGTAATCCCTAATCACAACCATTTTTATGTTGTACAGATGTGCCCATAGGTGATTCTGTTAAGCAAATTTCCCCTATCTCCAGAATTTTTTATGTTTTACAGATTGTATGTTATACAAACCATTTGTTATACGAGGGTCCACTGTATAAACAAAACAAAACAAAAAGAACCTTAAAATGAACTGAACCAAAACGAATTGCAATTTTTTCGGTTCATCATCTCTACTATCTATCTATCTATCTATCTATCTATCTATCTATCTATCTATCTATCTATCTATCTATCAAGCACATTTTAAAAATAGTCAAATAACAACAGAACCCCCTTTAGCAAATGATGAGCAGCATAAACCATAAAATTAATATTACAAAGGAGGGGGGGTTGTAAAGACCTGGGTAAAAACCCTGGTTTATACTTGGTTTCAGAAGTCCAAGATGGTGGGGGCCAATCACACCTCCACAGGAAGAGAGTTCCAAAGTAGGGCGGCCACTGCCAAGAAGGCCTTCTTTTCTCCTTTTATCCTGAGAACAACCCTGTAAGATAGGTTTGATTGAGGCAGTGGATGGGGACTAGACCGGAAGAAAGCTTTGTGACTAAACTGTGATTTGCTCTTAGGCCTCCTTGTTGTAATCCAGCACTGAGTCTGTAACGTTTACACTATATTGGCTATATCACATCAATGGTTGGTATGTTAATCAATGGTGGGCATAATGTAGCCCATTAGTATGCGGGGGGGGGGGGGTCCCTAAAGCAACACCAAGGCCCTATAATTTAAAATACCAAACAAAATCAGCTTTTTAAAAACTTTTTAAAAACTGTTCCGGTTCTCATATTGAAACATGGGGGAGGGTGTCTCTAAAGCCCTCATTCCTGACCTCAAAATGAAAACAAAGAAGCATGAGAAAGGGGGCAGGGGCTAAAATATGGCCTTCAGGGCCTCTAAGGTTACCCGTCCCTATCTTAAATATTTAGAATGCTGAAACATTTTGGTGAAAAAATGGTGAAACTATTGAACTCAATTTGAAACCTACAGAAATGTGAATATCATAAAAAAATTAAATCTAAGTGTAATGCTCGAACCCTAACAAATATGCATATATTGGAGAAAAGCATATACAGAAGCAAACAAAACGTGTTGCTTATATACCACCTCATAGTGCTTAAAGCACTATAAATATGTGTCAAAATACATGCACTTGATGAAACTCACACAGAAATCAATTTAAACATGCACTCATACTATTTGTCTAGCCAACAAGTAAATTAATGCAGAAAGAAGATGGAATGGACCCGGATTTCAGAAAGTACAAATTAAATGCTATGTAAATGGGAAGATTCATCCACAGAAAGAAGGGAGTGAAAGTGCTTTTTACCCTGAAAGGTAAACATGATACACCCATTCTGAGAAAGAGAACTTATTTCAAAATGAGCAAGTACGGAAGGATTCGTAATACTTGTTCTTCTCAGTGAGTTCCTTGGTGATCAATCTGCTATTGTTTTTTTCTTATTATAGTGGTGCCTCAATTTACGAATTTAATCTGTTACGAATGCATGCTCTTAAGTCAAACTACTCTTAAGTCGGGGTACCTATCTAAAAATTTGAAATAAGTTAAAAAATTAAAAAGTGAAAAAATAATTATAAGTCGAGCAGACCATATCTAAAATTTGTAAGGAGGCAGTTAAAATGCCAACAGTTTTCTGCTCTTAAGTCGAATTGCTCTTAAGTCGAGCTGCTCTTAAGTCAGGGTACCACTGTATATGACAATTCTAAGACAGTCCTAGATGTGGAAGGAACCCCAAACCCATTTCTCTAATCTGTAGCAATGAGTTATCAGCTCTTTGAGGCATTTACACAAATGTCAGTATGCAGACAATTCAAACAAATGAACCAAGCTATGGACTATATGCAGACTATTGTTCAACATCTATGGTCCAGTATGATAAAGAGGAAAATATCCAGACTCTTGCATGATTTCAGTAAGCCCCTGTGCATGAACTGTTAAGAATTTTTTTTTGTGGTGCATTACTTTATGTTTTTAGCTGTCACAACATTCAATATTGCACATGACAGGAAACAATACAACACCACACACAAAAACAATCAACAAGACAAAATAGCAGCAACCATCCTGCCACGTGTGAGACACGGAAATAAGACACATGTAATATACTGCATCATAAGTTGTTGAGTGACACTGGAACCTTGTCTTTTTAGTAGTGACGTGCAAGAAACCACTTAGTTTGTGATTTTTCTTCTGCTGCTTTAGCATGCACTGAGGCAATCACTTATATAATACTGTACCCCTGGTACCAGGACAGCAGGAAACACCCAGGCCCAGAAATGGATGCAATTGTTCACCTCATTCTATTCTCTGCTATATTATAGAATAATACTGATGTGATTTAGTGTTCTGTCTGCTATATGGGAAGCTACCCATTTTAAAATAAAATGAAACACTAATCCTATTAAAAAATCTTCCCCTTAAATCACAGATATCTCCACAAGGAAATTAATGACAACTTTTTAACAGACATACTCAATTCAAATTGGCATATCCAATTAGCCATGTTACCCAGAGGCCCCTCATCTCAGAATCTCTGTCAAATTTCTACTATTTAGCCCTAAATTATAGCAGAATAAAGCCATTTTTAGTGGACATCATCTCATTTTGTTGTTCTAAGGGCATTTGTGAATTGGCTCATTTTAAAGGTCTCTGATAGGTCACATGAAAATGGTTCTGTGAGAATATACTTTATGTGAAAGGTGGAAAGAAGCACAGCGTGCAGCAAAATTCTCTCCAGAACAAAAAGGAATCCACAAAACCATTGAATGTAATAGAGATTATTAAGGGAATATCCAGCCATTATGAGCTATGCCTCAATGGTAGAAGAGGCACTGGAGAACATAATGCTGGCTTTCCCATTACTAGTGATGTTTGTTGACTCCAGTTTCAGGAGCACTAAATAATGTTCCAGGTTAAAACATACACACGCATCCCACAAGCTGTTTCCTGACTGCTTCTGAACTCCTTTTATGAAATGAGACTTTGGGACTCCACAACAACATTGTTCTGAACTATTCTCAAGATCAGCGGTCCTCAAACTTTTTAAACAAGGGGCCAGTTCAGCCCCAGGGGCCGGGTTGGCACTTGCTTTTTTACATTTTTATTTTATTTTAAAAAGTCCCTAGCTGGGGGCTTTTTGAGGCGTGGCTTGGGGCCAG
This sequence comes from Phrynocephalus versicolor, assembly GCA_023846285.1. Taxonomy (NCBI): domain Eukaryota; kingdom Metazoa; phylum Chordata; class Lepidosauria; order Squamata; family Agamidae; genus Phrynocephalus; species Phrynocephalus versicolor. The sequence goes on from JAHTLZ010000129.1 coordinate 65,351,213, forward strand.
CACCTCTACAGAGCTAGCTTCGGAGTTCCAGAATGACTTTCTAGCATGGTGACGACAAGGTGGCAGGGTAACGAAAAACAAAGTGAACAAGATGGAATTTTCTGTTTCATTTCTTTTAGTTTTTCTTTGATGGGTTGGTTCATTATTCATTTCGTTAGCTAACAAAACGAATAATGAATAATGAAATGAATTAAAAGTTCATTTCATGCCGATCTCTAATGACCTGTGCTTGCATTTCAAAAGGTTTTAGTCTGCGCAGGAGCCATCCACGGAAATGACATCTATCCCCAATACAGGTTCTGCACTTTGGATAACTGATGGAAAGTGCTGATTAAAACTCTTGACTGAATTTACAACACTCCCAGAATGAGAATGCCAATCACCACTGACTGCTACACTGCATCTCATTCCCTGCTTCTTCTGCATTATGTGGAGGATTCTTCTTATATCCATATGAACACTAGAGAAACTCCTTAAGATCATCTTATCTGGAAGGACGGATATTAGTTCACAACAAGGACATTGTGATTTAACATGGACACTGGAAAAAGTACTGACTAGATTTATCAGGGCTAATAACATAAGAACATAAGAAAAGCCATGCTGGATCAGGCCAAAGGTGCATCTAGTCCAGCTTCCTGTGTCTCACAGTGGCCCCACCAGATGCATCTGGGAGCACACAAAACTAGATATCTGTCTCTTCATACCATTCCCCTGCATCTGGTCCTTTAAGTATCCCGGTTTTAAGCCTGGAGATTACACATCTCCATTATGGTTTGTAACCTGTGATGGACTTTTCCTCCAGGAATCTGTCCAATCCCGTTTGAAGGCATCCAGGCTAGATGCCATCACCAATTTTGTGGCAGTGAGTTCCACAGACTAACAACACACTGGGTAAAAAAAAAAATTATTTTGACTGTTCTCACTCTCCCAGCTCTCACTTTGAGTATATGTTCCCTAGTTCGGGTATTTTGTGAGAGGGAGAAGAGTGTCCCTCTATCCATTTTACTCATGCCCTGCATAATTTTGTACATCTCAGTCATATTCCCCCCTCAGGTGCCTTTTTTTCCAGACTAAATTGCCCATAATGTTTTAGCCTTTCCTCATAAGGGAGGGGCCCCAGACCAGTAATCATTTTAGTCACTCTCTTCTGCACCTTTTCCAGTTCCACTATGTCTTTTTGGAGATGTGGAGACCAGAATTGTACACAATACTCCAGGTGCAGCCTTACTATCATTTTGTACAATTGCATTATAATGTCGGCTAGAGATGGGCACGAAACGAACATTTTTTCGTTTTCGTTATTCATTATTCGTTTTGTTACGTACCGAAATGACAAACGAAAATTGTGATGAAAATGGAACGAAATGAACAGAACCACGAAAATTGTGTTTGTTACGTTTCATTTTCATTAGCAGTGACGCGCAATGTAATGAGCTGTTTTAAATGTTAAAAAACGCCCTGGACATCCATAAAAATGCAGCGATAATTATTTATACTGTCTGATAATACCTACTGGGGGGGTTGGGGTCCTCAAAATGTGCATTTATGTCTTTTCTCAGATCGCTGTAGTTTTTTCCTTTAAGGGGAGTTAGGGCACAATGACCCAAAATGGCTCCCAGATGCCTAATATTGATTTCCTGGGTATTAAAATGCCCTGGACATCCATAAAAATGCAGCGATAATGCGATAATTATTTGAAATCATTACGTACCAGGGTGTTGGGGTCCTTAAAACATTTGTTTTTGTCTTCTCTCATCGTGATTTATTTTTCTTTTCCCTTTATGGATGACAAAATGGATGTCGCCACTCCAGCCACAACATGGAGGCAAGCCATGTGATGGGATCATGTAAATTCTTGGACAACTTCAACCAATAGCATGCCCAGGTGGCAGACTGGGCAGGTCTGGCAGCCACAGAGGGCATAAAAAGCTCTGGCAGCCCCCGTCCTCCTTGCAGTCCCTGGTGGGAGTTAGGGTGGGATTGCTGTCTCTGTGACTGTAGCTTCAGTCCTGTAGCCTCCCTGTGTGCGTGTGTGCATACCTCTCGGTGAGTACCCTCCCCTGCCCCACAGTGCAGTCACTCTGTGGCTGCCTTGCACCCTGGGCAACGCCCGCCGCTGCCTTTGCAGCCTCCCTGCATACTAGTCTATACTGTGTCTCTGCCAGCATCATTTTTTTTTAGTGTTTTCCCTCTGGTCTGGGGCATTGGGAGACGCACCTGCACAGAAATGCTTTAAAAACCATGCAAAAAGCGGGTAGAAATGAAAAACAAGAAACAAAAACAATTTTTTTCCAAAAATTCACAAAAAATGGAAACAAAACGAAATGGACCTCTCAACGAAAAAACAAAAAACTGAAACACCATTTTTTTGATTCGTGTCCATCTCTAATGTCGGCTGTTTTATTTTCAATCCCCTTTTTTCCTAGCTTGGAATTGGCCTTCTTCTTTTCCAATATTTTAAAGGAAACGGAAAATAAGTAAAGATGAGATCAAAATTATCACCTGCAAACCGAAGTCAAACTTCTACTAAACCTTTAAACTACAAGGGACTTCCCACCACAGGTGTCCCCCCCCCCAAACAAAAATCCACACCTCAGCATTTTTACCTGAACTTATTTTTCCAACTATGGGACACATTTCAAAGAATGAGTCTTTGCAATATGGGTTTCAAGTTATTTTATCCTCCTCATTTGCCTCTGAAATAGCCTGGAGGCTTCTGAGGGCACAGCTTGCCATGCAGAGGTCAAAAACATGCTTTTCACATGATGGGTTGTTTTCAGGGCAGGGCCCTAGACTAGAGTCTTGCCAAGCTGCATATGGCTCATAGGATACAAAATTCCCACTAAATTTGAAGAGCATGAGTGCTAAGTGTACTTGTGAGTGAGGAGAACAAAGGTCAAATGTCATCATGGTTTTGAGACAAACCCCTCTCGTTCTCTATCTGAAACTGACCTCTGCTTATAGATGCATGGCCACTATATCACCATGTCTTTGACAGCTAACCTGCCAGACCAGGTCACCATGATGCCAAAGCTAATGGTCTGAGAAACCACTGAGAAAAAGAGTCTCAACAGGGTCATTTTCTCCATTCCCTCTCCACTTCCATTTTAGAATTAAATATTCCTTATATGCAATGCTCATATTTTCATCAGCTTATTCAAAAGCTTATTTTGCTGGATACAAGCTGAACAGTTTATAACCTTGGTAGAAAAGACAAAAATAAAACAATTTAATTCACGAAACAATGAGATTCAGCATAATTATCTATAGGTAGGGTACTGGTGTGGTAAAACTTGTGCTGTAGTAAGCTGTTTAAAGCCTCAGCAAGCAGCAACCATGAATATTAACTTACGATTTGAGACTACAACCAAGAGACAATTGAGCCTGAGCTGTAAATCCAGCTTGACATTCTGGCCTTTCTCTCACACCGCTAGGCATAGGATAAACAAAGCAGTAAACCAGCATGAGGCCAGGCAAGAATGTCTGCTCAGATTTTTCAGGCCTGGCCATTATTGCCTACCTTCTTACTTTCCTTCCCTCCAGTTCTTTGCTTAGGCAACCTATTTTTTTGCTGATATACTGTATATTTAGTGACTGCCTCCCTTGCACACATTACCAAATATCTACTTCTTTTATTGCCGGGCTTGAGAGACCCATATATCTGTTCATTTCTATGCGGAGAAAACACGTGTGCTCTGAAAATGATCCCCTACTTCTCAAAGAGAGGCAGCAGCAGTGAGTATAAAACAAGGAGAGCTGGGAATCAGATCCTAGAAGCTAGAGTGTGAACTAATGAGGGGAAATTGAGAGTGGTGCAGCGCTACAATTCAATGCTGAGAGCAAAGGGAAAGGAGCCACAGGGTTTATTTTTATAAGGTTTTATGACCCGATTTATTTATAGATTCAAGTATTTTGTTAGTTCAACACTCCTGTCAAAATGTGCATCTGTGTATTTCTTTTTATTTCTCTCCACTGTGCAGACTCATGCCTCCCAAGCGCAGTCTTTGGAAATATTAACTTCATGTTCAAAGTCTCAGCTCGGCAGCCAGAAGCTCCCAAGAGGAAAGCATGTAGTCTGACCTCAAATGCCACAAGAATTGTAGGGGAGGACAGGAAACTTAAAACTATTTCTCCCTGCCTGCCAAAGCTGCCTTGCCTGCTCATGTTGGTATGGTTTCTTTGTGGCTTCTAATGTTTTGCTTTGTTTTCAGATAGAACCCAAAGATGATTCATTTGCCATCCCCTTTCAACTATTCATGGTTTACCACATGGTTCACTACCAATGCCTGTGTGTACTTTATTGCTGTCTGTAGGTTTTATGGGTTCTCTTCCCAGTCTCTTTGGGCACTGTAGCTTTATCATTTCTGCCTGGAATTGATTCTGTTTCCCACAGTATGACCTATACATTTTTTTTACCACACTTGACTCTGATTTGGTTGCAAAATCAGATTTTCAAGGGCTCACCTCCTCCAAAAGAAACTCCTGAGACAACACACAATGGCCAGACCTATAGTGGTAATTTATGCTTGTATAAAGGTAGTAGTGTAAGCATTGATGGTAAATTGTGGCTCATTAATGAGGTACAAATAGAGTTCTGGGATGCACACAAGGTTAAAACATTAATAGAAGTTCAGCCACTAAGTGCAATTATTGCACAATGTCTCTCCATGTGAGTCACAGTACCTGCATTTTTATACAGTATATGTATGTCTACATTTTTCCATAACCTTGATCAAGAAACTTAGTATGCAAAGCAGAGAGTTTACCATATGCAGGTAATATGGACCAGAATTCTATTGCATAGCACAGTAAATCACACTGCAATTGGCCATTGAATCAAGAGGGATTTGGTGCATCAACTCCTTAAATTTCATTGATTCAAAGTGCCAATTACTGTAAGTCATAGTCAGAGTAAGCCCACTTGGTTCAATGAAACTTACACAGGAGTCAGCTCACTAAATCTGCACTGATTTCATCAGCCAATGCTAGTGCAATTTTCTGTATTAAGCTACAGGAATTTGGCCATGTAATAACAGAAAGCACTAGTCTGAGGCAGACAGGTTAAAAACTATTAGAGTTGGCCTACATATGGAACTTATAGAGAAGTTGATTTCTCAAATTCTCAAGTGCTTCAATGAGTCTGCTTTAATTGTTACTCACTACAGGGTTTCAGACACTGTCTTACAAAAATAAACAGTTGTGATGTTAATAATAATAAACTTGAAGTGATGATAGTGTTACTACGCCTTCCACAACATACAGTTATAATATGTTAGGGAGACCAATCTCAGCAAGTCTTTTTTCAGGCATTTTTCAGCTTTCCCAGTAGCACCAAAGCCACATTCACTGGGGAAAGGGCTAAAGGGCCAAACTGAACATTCTTTACAAACTGCTTATATATTAAGGTTCCCAGACAGGCTTTTTGTTAACTAGAAACTGAGTGCAACCAATAAAAACTGAGTATTTTCTACTGAAAATTCTCCTCCCCTACTTTAGTAGCCAGGACATTTTTAAATTGGGGTATCAAGATTCCAAGGGTTCCTAGGACCCACTTAAAACCATGGCTAAATAGAAAAGAATTTGGGTACTTTTAAAGGAGAAAGGTAGGATCAAAATATTTTAAATAAAATAAATAATTTTTGTGCAATAATGTGTGTGTGTGGGGGGGGTTAACTGGAGGGGGGATCTTGAGAATTTGTGTTTCAAATAAGGCATCTAATCATTGATTCTTCAAGTTCTCTCCTTGTGTGAATAAAACAAGGAGACATTACCTTATGTTGACTGATTAGCCAGTAACGTTGTTTATTTACTGTATTTATTTCATTGATTTATATACCAACTAGAGATGGGCACGACTTAGCGAAATTTCCATTTCCATTTCCATTTTTCATTTTCGTTACGTAACGAAACGAAAAACGAAAAACGGTTCAAAAATGGAACGAAAACGGAAACAAAATGACTAATTTTGAGCCGTTTTTCATTTTTCGTTACTGGAAAAGCACTTAATGGAGCTAAATGGGAACAAACGAAAAAAAATTCGTTTTTGTTTTCGTTTTTCGATTTCGTTACGTAACGAAATGAAAACGAAAATTTTTGAAAATTAGCTCACGAAAACGGAAACAAAACTAAATGGACCCCTAGACGAAAACGAAAATGAAAACAAAAAAATTTTCTGAGTCGTGCCCATCTCTAATACCAACCCATTAGTGTGATGTAATATTCTGGGTGGTGAACAAATGAAAAAAAGAACTGCTGGATAGCTCAGTGTGTTAGGTTATCTAGCTGGAATTCTAGAGTTTGGGAGTTTAGTTGCCTAGTCTGCCTCCTTGACAGGGACTGGACTTGACAATCCATAGGGTTCCTTCCAGTTTTGCAGTTCTAAAGTGGTGTTGGTGGTGGTGGTTAATCTAACAGCTAAAGCAAAACAAAAGTAAAAATCACAATGTTAAAACAAAGCCAAAAAAACAAACAATCTTCACATCATTATAGCACGACAATTTCTTAAAAGGATATCATTGCACAGGCACCCAAAAATTCATGTGGGATTGCATTCAGAGGCCTCTGAAAAACAGCATCTTCTGCAGCCTCTTGAAGGTGGGTAGTGGGCTGCACTTTACTAGGAGATAGTCACAAATGGTTGGGGCCACAATAGAAAAGGTCCATAAGAACATAAGAACATAGGAACAGCCTTGCTGTAACAGGCCACAGAACATCCAGTCCAACATTCTGTCTCACACAGTGGCTAAACGTTTGCTTTAGGGTATTCTGAAGCAGATGTCTTCACCTGCTTATGATTCCTCACAAATGGCATTGAGAGATATCCTGCCTATCTCTCCAACCCAGAGGTTGTCCTTAGGCATCCATAATGATAGCCATGGATAATACCCTTGTTCTCCATGAACTTGTCTAATCATTTCTTAAAGTTGTCAAGGTTGACAGCTGTCACCACTTCTTCTGACAGGGAGTTCCAGAAATCAATGATCCTCTGGGTGAGAAATTCTCTTATTTGTTTGAGATCTATCACCCAAAAGTTTCATGGAGTGCCCCCTTGTGTATAGTTGTTGTTTTTCCCTGGCCTCCTTCAGCATGGTCACCCAGAGAAGCATTGCCTGGGATGATACGGTGGTGTGGCTAGATAATTTTGTGGAAAGATGCTCTGGCAAGGCACAAACCAAGGAGGTTTTTATAGAACAGTGCCAAAACTTTGACTCTGCTCTAGGATGTGACAAGTAGCAAGGAGACCAAAGAGATGTGAGCAAATTTCCTCACACCTGCCACCAGCCTGGTGGCCACATTGTTAAACCACTAGTCTGTGACTATGCCCTTAAAATGTAAACCACCTGGTGTGTTTGAAGCCTCTTCTCATAGCTCATAGATCTTCAAGGGCAGTTTTTTGTTCACTTGATTTTGTCAGGAAAAAGTGAAAGAAGGTTACTTATCCTGAGGCAAAACATAAGCAGTACAGCAGACAGGAAAATGTCAAACCAAGTATTGTATAATGTGGATGGCTGTGAAACCAAGAAGATCCCGTGTTTCATTTTGTTTGATAATCTGGACCAGTAAGGGTATGGCTGTAGGGTTGCCACAAGATGCTGCAAATTGGAGGCATATCCAGCAGAGGCAGATCTAACTTTGGCTATAAGAATGAATTCATTGGATGGAAAGTGGAAACTGAAATTAATTTCAGTTCAAAATATATTTTCAACCTCCTATTTATTTTATTTTTATTCTGTTACATGAGTATTTCTGTGCAAGCACAAGTACTGTATATGCAAATATATCTTGTACCCTTTGCCTTCCATGTTACTAGGTTGTTGCTATGTGGTTTGTCACAGGAAATGACTACGTACTGTTTATTATAGGAAATTGTCAGGGCACTCAATACTTTGCATAACAAACAGTTTGCTGTCCCAAAGAGGTGGGTAGTTTCATGTTTACTTTGGCGGGGCTGCTTATGAATTGCTGAAGCTCAGCAGACAAATGTGTTAATCCAGCAGGGCTGCAAAATCAACAAAACGACATATGCAACCAGATTACTGCGGGGTCTACACATCACCAACTGGAGAAGCTTAAAGGAGTCTGGAAGATTGTAATATTCTCTCTCTCTCTCTCTCTCTCTCTCTCTCTCTCTCTCATATTTCTTTTTCTGGCTTTTTCCTAGAAAAATGCTGAGATAGTTGGCCATTTTTCAAAACTAATTAAATAGTTATATAAAATAAAAATTAATCTAATCTATCCTGAAACATACAGTGAGAAAAAGGCCATTCCAATACTTTATATCTGGCATACCAGCTAAATAAAATGGAAGTATGATGCAAAAGGGTGGCTTTATAAAGGATTTGGTGGTTGTAATCATGTAGTAGTAGTAGTAGTAGTAGTAGTAGTAGTAGTAGTAGTAGTAGTAGTAGTAGTAGTAGTAGTAGTAGTAGTAGTAATGATGCTCAAAATTCTCCTGTACAGTACTTAAATTCTCAACTCTTGGTAAAGTGGAAAAATGACACAGAAATACTTCCATGCTGGTTTCTGGAGGGCTACTGCCATTGGTAAGAGTATTGGAAGAAACTCTAGCCCCAGTCAGCTGAATCAACATTTTTCTGGGCTATATTTTCCCCATTCCCTCCATACCTGTCAAGCTTCCCGTTTTGGCAGGGAACCTCATTTTTTTCACCATTTTCCCTGTCCCCTTCCTGTATCATTAATTTCCCCGGAAATGTCCCAGTACAGACTCTCTGTCATTCACTTGCTGGCTCACTCCCTCTTTTGCTCTCCCCCTCCGCCCAACTCTCTTCAGGCTTGGGGTGAAAGAGGAGGAGGAGGAGGAGGAGAGACAGAGCCTCTGGCAGCAGTGACGGCGCTGCATGAGGCACTTTCCACCACCACCTCCATGCGCAAGTGCATGTGCACACACACACGTGTGTGCTGGGACGAGCGAGCAAATGTGCCACCACCACTGAGGTAAGTGGTTCCAGGTACTGACAACAAGCTCCAGGTAACCTCAACATTCCATTGAACCATAGTCTCATAATTTTGATTAACCTGCAACACTGGGTTAGGGGGTGGTGAAACACACACACACACACACATACACACACACACACACACACACACACACATACTGGTTGAACCTTTCATTTAGTCTAATTGACTCCTTTCCCTTCCTCAGCCCAAGGTTTTGACCAGAAAAGCAGGGGGGGGGGTTTGCTTCTGTGGAACTGCTATGTATCAAGAGCAAAATGTTCTTTCCAGCCCCATCCTCTACCTCCCGCAGCCTCCACCTCCACCTCCCACTTTCCCTTGTGCAGATTGGAGAGCCTGCTCCAATAACCCAGCATTGATCTCCCCTTGCACGGGGAGGGGGCAATTAGAAAAAATACCCTACAGCCCTAGCTCGAAATTTGTTTTTGGAAGCAGAGAGGATGTTGGGGGTTAGAGGTTGGGGGGAGGAGGAGAGAGATAGGATGGAGGAAGGCTTTTGGTAAACTGCTAATGAGGGATACCAGCCAACACACAGAGCCCCCAATCAGGGTTTAGCCAACCTATTCATCCTGCGCCCTCTTCCTCCCCTTCCCCGTCTGAGTCAAAACATCAATTAATTCAGTGGTACCACATCCTTCCCGCTCCCCGTGAGAGAATTAAGAGTGTAAATGATCACCCTGACAAACTTATTGCCCTGCACACATGCATGCATGCACATGAGCATACACACACACACACACACACACAAGCAACAACAAGGCATTTGTGTTGCGGTGAAAAAACATCAACCCAAAGCCACCACCGCTGCTGTCATTGAGGTGTGCACCCCAAGGAAGAGAAAAGAAAGAAACCGCCATGGGAGGATGGGAAACACAAAAAGCAGATACTCCAAAAGTAATCAGCCACCCCAGCATGTTTAATTTATTGCTGCATGACAAATCTTCTTGAGAACAAAGTCAGCAGTTCAGGAAGATCATTCCTTTTAAAGATTATTTTTATTTGAAAAGCTATCAGCATACCCCTTGTCATATTCATGCTCACTAAAGAGGAATTTTAATAATGTTTAACCTCCATGCAAATGAACATCTAATTAATTAAGTACTAATCTTTTGGGGATAGAATCATTACAATCAAATTTGGGGAGCTAGTCTGACAAGGATCTTTTGTCATGGTCTGGTATTTTATTTCACCCCATAGGTTTGGACACTAGAAAATAGAGATGGGCACCAAATGAAAAACAAAACACTGTTATGTCATGTCATTATATAACAAACTGTTTTGTTATGAAGTAAAATGTAGAAGCCATTTTGTGATTAAATGAAATGAACTGCCTTTTTGTTAGGTAAACAAAACTGGGGAGCTTCCTCAAGCTCTTCTCTGTAAGCCCCCCAAATTTGGAGAGATTTGGGGTTTAGGGGGCTGAGTTATTCAACTGCAAAGAGGGTCTCCCCCAGCAATACTTGGAGCAGTGCTGTGCATGTGCTGCACTGGCAATAGGTCAATTTATTACTTCCCTTTGCTTAATCCCTATAATTGCTGGCATGTGCCATACAGTAGTTTTGAAATTGGCTGGGGGACCCTCTTTGCAGTTGAATAATTTGGCACACTGAACCCCAAACCTCAAAATTTAGGTGGGTTACAGGGAACAGCTTGAGGAAGCTCTCCTGTAATTTCCATGCTGCTAGGTGCATGGGATCAGTATTTCCGGGTACATATGTTATAAAATGTACTCGAAAATAGGTATCACAACTATGTATTGGTACCAAAATGGCAGGGTAGATTCTTTGGACTCTCTGTAAGCTTGTGAAATTTTCTGCCTCATATGCCAAAAGAATTTGGTTGGTAGGAGGAATATCATTTCCTTCTCAGGCAGAGCCATGTTAAGACATGCTGGGAGCCTAAATTATGACATGTTTAAGAGTCCCCATAGTACTATTCAACAAGTACATTATTCTAACAGTTTCCGAAGATATGTGTGTGTGTGTGTGTGTGTGTGTGTGTGTGTGTGTGTGTGTGTGTGTGTTCTGTGCTGTCAAATCAGAACTCTAAAAGGGCTTTCAAGGTGTGCTATTTAAGAAGTGGTTTTACCAGTATTGATCCCCTAGTGAGTTTACATGGCCAAATCACAGTGGGAGTGGGAGTGAGGCCAGGGGTAGGGGTAGGGGCAGGATGGGTGTGGGGCAGGGGTGAGGTGTGGCAGGGTCGAGCCTGAAGCCCCTTTCCCCTCAGCCATCCTGGCAGTGGCAGTGCGCCTATTACCACTGCTGGGCCGGTGCCCGTTTGGTTTTTCCAGTGGCGGTGGAGACACCAAGCAGGCCCAGCCCAGCAGTGAGAACAGTCGTGCCACCACTGCCAGGATGGCTGAAGAGGAAAGCGCTTCAGGCTCCGTTCTTGGCCCCACTGTGAAAAAAACCAAATGGGCCCAGTCTAGCGACGGGAACGGGTGCATCACCACTGGCAAGACGACTGAGGAGGAAAGGGCTTCAGGCTGCATTCTCCCCTGCCCTGCGCCCCTCGCCTTGCCACGGAAAGATCTCCTGGACTCACACAAGCTAAGTGATGCCACCAGCAAGAGCATGGGGAAGCCACAGCCAGCCATGGACATCACCCTCCACCTCAGGCCACTGCCACTGCCAAGCGGTCCCAGCAGGCTGGCCTGGGCCCACCTCTGTGGCTGCCACGTGCACTGCTGGAGCTGTGCCAGGCAACACTAGAGAAAACGAGTGAGCCCAGTGCCGACCCAGGCTCCTGTGTGCTTCACTCATGCACGTGTGGGGAGCAATTTTCCCATCCAAATACCGGGACATGGCAGGCAACTTCTGATGGTACCGGGGGTGACTGGTCACCTGCGGACAACGTGCTGTGCCAGTTTAAGCAAAGCTACAGATCCAAAATGGAGCTATGGCTACTTCAAGGCATCAGACAGAGCTGGTGTCATTTTTTCTGTTAGATAAGAGAGTTGAACTTCTGAAACTCCCTAAGAATGCAAGCTGATTTTTCGGAGGTTAGAGATCTACAACCAATATCTTCTCAAACACATTCAAAATGCTACTTGTGTCACATTTGTAATTTGGATTTATCTATTCTCTCGATTGGATACAACTCTTTTTGACATGATGTTTGGCAGAAATCACGATACAGTATAATGCTATGTAGGAACTTGTGAGCACCTGAGTAGGCAGCCTTTTCTTTGCTTTTCTAACCCCCTTTTCATTCTGTTGATTTGCTGCCTGATTCTCTGTATATTTGTTAAGTCCTGCATAAATACACTTACCACCCTGCATTTTGTATCTGTATTCCTGAACCCACTGGGCTACAAGCTATAGTGGTTGACCAAAACCCTGACTGACTCTCTCTCTCTCTCTCTCTCTCTCTCCATTATTATTTGTAGCAAATGGTCCATAAGAAAGAAAGCTGTCTGTTTATATCTGGTAGGATATTATTTTGGTTTGATTTTCTTTTTGATTCTTGTTTTTTATCTAGGATATGTCTACAGACAGTCCCATAAGTATTATCTGTTCATGCTTCCCCATGCCTATCGACATGAATAATTCTCTAACCTTCAGTGTCATTTTTGTTCTCTCCCTGAAGATCACTGTTTCACAGGAAAAGGTTTCACAGCTCAGAGGACAGCCTGAAAAAGCTCAATCTGGTTGACTGGCCAAGCAACATGGAATAAATAACCACTCACAATACCATTTGACAATAGATCCAAGGGTGCTTTGGGCAGTTCATCTCCATAGGAAATGGCAAGGCAAATCATAATCAAGGATCCAAACATAATTCGGAAAGCCCTCATGTACCACATGAAACTAGGCCAGAATGGTTTCTTTGAGTTATGCTTGACCCAGTATTACTGTTAAAGGCATTTGTGTGTCCCCATACACATAATGTGTATGCCACCACTGATACTACAAATATCTTTGCTGTTTATATTTACAGATTTAGTGTTTCTCTCATTGTTTTTAGCACTGCAATTGAGTGAACAAGTGAAAATATTTTCCAGAATAGTGACACAGATATATGAAATCCTTGGGTTCTACTGTTATGATTTTAAGTAGGGATGGGTGTGAGGGTTCTTGCTTCTCCCAGGCACTCCACCCTTCAGGGTTCAAGAAAGACACATCTTTGAAAAAATAAACAGGACTTTTATTTTGTTCTTCCACAATTAAGGAGGTTCTTTCCTTGATAACAGTTCCAACATCTTCAATATCAACAATGAACGGGTTGTTCTTGGACTCATACGATGGAGTGAACACTGAAAAATCCAGACCTCTTCCTAATCCTGGGGAGATTTGCTTCCACCACTTTCCTTCCCCTCCTTCTCGAAGAGGCTTGGTTCCCCCGCTTGCACCCCAATCTCCGAAGTGGGTTTGGGCCCAGGACGTCTCTGGTGGAAGGGATTTGAAGCGATAGTCGTCTCTCAAGGTCAGACCCCTCCCGATATACATTCTCCCAGTTCTTTCCTCCTCCTCCTTCAGTTTGGCTAGCCATTGTTCCCAAGCCAATTCTTTTCTGATCTCTTTCCATTTGCGATTGTACTCACGAGCCTCTCTCTCACCCCAATAAGAACAGCGTTGGTGGTGAGCTCTAGAGATGGGCACGACTCAGAAAAAAAGTTTCATTTTCGTTTTCGTTTTCGGCTAGGGTCTGATTCGTTTCGTTTCCGTTTTCGTGAGCTAATTTCAAAATTTTTCATTTTCGTTTCGTTACGTAACGAAAATGGAAAAACGAAAACGAAAACGAAAAATTTTTCGTTTCTTCCCATTTAGCTCCATTATGTGTTTTTCCAGTAACGAAAAACGAAAATTGGCTCGAAATTAGTCGTTTCGTTTCCGTTTTCGGTCCAGTTTGGAGCCGATTTTCGTTTTCGTTTAGTTTCCGTAACGAAAACGAAAAACGAAAACGAAAACGAAAATACCGCTAAGTCGTGCCCATCTCTAGTGAGCTCGTCTTCTGTAACTTTCAGCCTATGGCTTAGGCATCATCATCTGTTCCCAGTCACCAGTCCATGGGTTCTCCATCCACACCCAGTCCTAATCTGGGGGCAGGGCACGTGGCATTCCCTTTTTACATTGTCTGAACCCCACCTCCAGTACTGCTGATTGGCTTGGATTTCGCGCCGTTTCTGGCCCCTTCGCTACCTTAACTGGGGCTTTATCTTTTCCCTCCTCCTTTTCCCTTTCCAGAATTTTCAGGGAGTCATTAAACCGTTTCCACAGCATCTCCCGTTCTTCTGCTTCTTTGTCCTGAGCGGCTCTACCCCTCTCTTTTTCTTGTAGTGCAGGTGTCACTGTCCTGCCTTCAGCCCCTTCAGGGTAGCTTCCCTCACAATGGGCACCATACGGGGAAAAAAGGCTGTTTCAATATTTTGTTAGATAACAGACTTAATAGAAAATAATGCAAATCATTGCTGTTCCACTCCAGAAACATTTTCATATTATCTGCTAATGTAACCAGCCCCTCATTCAGATAAGTCTTCAATATTTTTGTTTGTATCTCAGCTAGAAAACACTGTTGACAGCATGCCACCAGTAAAAATGAATTGGTCAGCCAGATTACGGACTACCCATTCTAGCCAAAGACAATCCCCCTCTTATCAAAAGAAGTATCGCTTTGAAGTAGATTACATCAGAAACCCATGTGGATAAGGAAATATCTTCTAAGTTTCCACATAAAAACTGGCCATTAAGACACAACTTTCTTACGGAGGCTAACACAGGGCAAGAAGCTTCATGCTATACGTCCTATTAGCATACTTTGCCAACTAGTGCTATTACTGGGGTATTGATTCAGAGCTGGCAACAAGAGAATCTAAATCTGATGGAAAAGACAATGAAAGGATCGGTGGGAATTGTTCCAAAGTCATATTCAGAAACAAACTATAGCAAGGTCTGGAAAGCTTTTTGACCCAAGAAAGCTATTATATTCATTGCAGTTACAAATTAATGCAGAGTTCAAGCACATTTATCTTCCTGCCATGTAAGGATGTCCCTTGAAGAGCAGAGCATGTTAGAATATTATTTCACCCAGAAAGACCTTAGACCCCAAGGAAGATGAGAAAGATGATTAGAAGATTGTTTCAATGACTGTTGTAATTCAGCACTGTCAAGGCTTGGCGGCATATGTGCATTAAGTAAACTAGTCTAGCAAGGTTTTCTCTATGTCCACAGTAGATTTCAGCCCTCAATTCATCTGTTGTGGAATTTAAAGCAGCTGGATGGCAAAACCCTGAAAGCTAAGGAGAATAAAAACTCTGACAGATTAGAATCAGCTTCATGTGACTCTCAGGTCAAGTTGCACAGACATATGGACTGGAGCCCTGAGTCTAGAAATACAGATTTTCAGTACATGAATCTGCAACTTCAAGAATGCTCATGAGGACTTACTAGCCTTTTATCATGAGCTTGTAGTTAGCAATATTTCTAGCGAAACAACAATAAAAGGGTGGTGGTGATGAACTTTTTCTAATCTGTACCTCCAAAATCAATATTGAACTCCAAACATAGTTAAATATTTCTATTTCTATTTTTCCTGAATTTTTCAATATAGTTGGCTCACCTGTGAGTGAAAATATGGCACCAAAAACACATTCCACCATGGAAATAATTAATTTCTATAAAATGCTTAGAAAAATGTGTAGAAGAAATGTTTCTATGCAGTGAGGGTATTTCTGGACAATAATCATTTCACATCATGAAGATATCTCTAAATAGAAGCATGACCAAACACTCCCCATCAGTTAAAGGATAAAGGGAAGTTGGTCATAATAATATGATTCACTGCTAGAGGAAATTGCATCCAGACTTTTTTTGGATATAGATATTTCTGTCGTTATTGCATAGATTTCATGCCCCGCTCCCACCTTTAGATATTCTTCTTGTAAGGAAAACCATCTAGCAGCTAATATAGGCACAGGACATAACTGGGTCAGGCTAAAACCAGACATGTAGTACAAATGCATAAGGCTGGAGGGAAAAACAATCAGTTTGGATTCCTTTTGCTCTTGTCAACCAAGTTTCAGATGTCCCACTTAGAAGGTTAAGTTCGCAACCTGCTCAGGGAGAATAGTAAGATTATACCTGATGGATTTTCTTTTCATGACCTCAAGGACCATCACCTGAGTAGTTTGTTTTAGACTGTACTTCCTTCAAAGTTGAAAAAAATTACACGGATCCTTCCTGAGAGTACCAAACAAGAAAAGGGGGCAAAATCTAAAAATATCCTCTATAAGCAAAATTTAAAATCAAGTTTTTTAAAAAGATAGAAATTTACTTTAGTGGTTACTATACAACATCCCCTAATATCCTGATCTGATTCACCCAGAAAAGTGATTGTGCAAGTGGCTTCCCTTTTGGGCAGGGGCATGCATCACCCAACAACTAGTGCCCAGCTAGTCTCACAGTAGGGATTGTGTCAAAGAAGGGGAACTGCTTGCATCATTACTCTACTGCACATATTATGAACAGTATTCTGACCACTGCATTCAGCAGCATCTTTAAGCCCTTTCAATCATCTGTCTGAATTTGGTTTCATTCCCCTTTCCTCTTTGTTGTTTCCTGTTCCTGAGATTACTATCTGCTTAGATTTCTTCAGCATCCTCTTTGCTGTCACTTTGCTGTACATTAAATCCAAAATGTACTCTAGAGATTTCTAGATTGGGACAGATGAAGCTGAGGATCATAGTCTGAGACTTTTAACTAGTATCAAAATGGGGAAAGAGTAGTATCAAAATGGGTCTGGTTTTTCTCACTCCTGCATAAATGATAGATGCCCAAATGCATCTCTTGCATGGTTACTAACCACAGAGAAAACCTATGCTTTGCGTCACACATACCCAATCTTACACATAAGTACAAGGATGTTCCTTTAGCCTCTGTATAGTATCTTGACTGTTCACTGCATTTTCCTTGTAATTAAAGAGAAAACTCTAATCCAGTGTAATTAGGTCCCTCGGTGCCAATGTCAGGCAGAAAAACATTGTTTTAATACTCTTTCAGGTCTCACTGGCTAGAAAAATACAAGTGTGCGGTTCAGTAGTTTTACAAAGGAGCAGTCCCCCATTCTTTCCCCTCTCCTTCCTACTGTGCTAGTAGATGTGTTTCCTAAACAGCAGTGAATGGTTTTCTGGGAGCAAAAGGCTTGACATCTCAAGAAGTACTGTTTTGTTTGTCTCAGCCAGACAAAAGGGATACCATTGTGTCCCAGCTGGGGTACCAAAAGAACTGGCAGATCTAACACCAATAGTGATGGTTGCCAGTTTCGGCAACTCTCTCTCTCTCTCTCTTCACTTTACCTCTAATTCTGCAAATTAACAACTTTCTCATTCTCACTCTCTCTCTCTCTCTCTCTCCCCCCCTCACACATCCACACACACACACACCACATAAGAGAGGAACACTAGTTTTCTCTGGCCAGTTTTCCTTGCCACTCCCTGCCCCTGCCTTGTCTGTGTGAAAATGGGCTCCAGAATCTACATTAGACTTGTTGTGAATAAAGGTGGCCTGGTTCCCAGAGCTTCAGAGCCTTGGCTGATTCTGATTGATTTCAGGCAGCAAGAGTGACAGATGCTCAACACTTTGGAGAATTTAGCCACTTTAATTGGAAGCCCAGCTGTGTGCTTTTGAAACCCTGTTTTTAAAAGAGGCAGGCTTCAAAAAATGTCAGGCTGAGAGAAGTGAGAATGAAGTCAAACCATTTCATTGCCATTCAAAATTTTTCATGCGCTCTTCCAATTTGTAAAGGGCACAAACAAAGATGGGCAAGAGTCAGTGGGACATTACCTGGCTAGCTAATGACAAGCCTTCTTGGCCTTTGTTTCATGGGTTTAACACTCAATGTACCTAAGGTAGAAGATGGAGAGAGAGAGAAATGCTTTTGGTAACTTTCAGTCTAAACAAATTTCTGTAGTGCTAGAAGGAAATAACATTCAATTCCACTTTCCATTTGTTGTAATGAATATACAGGAGCTCATAGTTCATGCACTCCTGTAATTATAGGGCTAATTATAGGGCTAAAATGGGCTTTATGGTCATTTTGTCAACTCCTGCTCTGAATAAAGTAATCCATATCCAATAGTTTTGTATCAATTTGTATCACACAGCATGAACATAACAACTGATCTTATTCTTCACTGCTTTAATGGTTCAATTAAGAGGACATCTGCTGGATATCCAAACATTCATTTTGCTTATAAATAATAAATATTTAGCAAGTCAATGGACAGGCCATTAATTCATTGGGTTGCCATAAGTCAGAAATGATTGGATGACACACAGCAGCAATTTAGGAAGTGGTGAGGGAGGCTGCTGTTGGACAGCACTGCATAGAGGACACATACTCGTTCTAGCTTAGAGTAATCACACCTCAGAATGTTGAGTGAAGTTTCTCCAGAAGATGAAACAAACATAAGGGACATGATGTTGAAGTTGGAGATTTTTATTTTTATTTTTGTATGTTAGGTAACATTAAAGGCTGGGCACACATCTCCACTCACTTCCAGTTCGTCGCAGGACTCACTAGCTCAGCGTCAAGGGGTTTACATGTTAGTTGTGCCTCTGAAGCATATATTGCTCTAAACATCAGGAGTGACAGGAAATCATGGTAGAAATGATGCACGAACCTGAACCTATCATGTCATCTAGGACGATGTAGGGAGTCACAATGCCACATAATGACATTTATGAACCTATTGTTGCAGAAACCACAACAGTCACAGTTCAAGAACAAATTGCCTGGGCTGCTGATATTAGCACAGAGTGTTCTGTAGGTAAGGATATTCGGGAGGCAAACCTTAGTGTCAATGGCAACTGTGACTGTGGCTTCTGGGTTCATTTCCTTGCCTTCTTGGTCACCTGAAACTGGAAGGGGAAATTCTTCTGGGTGTTGCCACATTAACAGGTTAGCAGAATTCTGTCTGATTTCTGGGCCTATGTGCTTGAATTTCTCTCACGTCTCTTTGCTGAGTTACAGTAACTGTCCCAGAAGCAATTCATTACCACTTTTGCAACACATTACTGTCCTACTTTTATGGCATTAAAAGTGGCCACGTCTGTGGAAGCACTAGTACATGCATTCATGACATCACCAGGACCCACCTTTTGGTATCAGGTTTTGGTTTTGAAATCTCAGAAGATTGGGCTGAAGATGACTTCATAAACCTACTCTTCTCCTTCACCTCAGTATAGATTATGATTTGCACCCCACTCCACAATGTTTATGAGACCACTGATCAGCAACATACGCAAGAGAAGCACTAACTTTTTCACATGTTCTCAGCTGGAATCGGTGGGTGAGGAGATTGTAAAGTGGTTATAAGATGCGCCTTTATTTGTTCAATGAAATAGTAATTAAGGAGGAAAGAGGGCATGACCTCTGGAAAGGGTTTGCTCTCTTTAGATCCATTTTCATGGCTAAACCCAACAGTCTAAAAGGGACAAAAGAAAATTGGACCCGGGAATCCAGTTTCTCTACCTGGGATCTCCAAAGTCTAGAAATAATAATAATATATAAATATACAAAAAATGAGCCAGGAGATGAGTAATACCAAACATATAAGGAAACTGCAGCTCTATGACTCATCTTCCTAGTGCCTGTGGGAAAATAATTTTCTAAACCTTGTTGCATCCAATTATGTGAGCTTCAACCAAGATAAATTTTCCATACCTCTTTAGCATAATTTCCATACTCTAATGGTCAATTTCCAAAGTTATTACTATTAAAGTACTTTTAATTTTAGCAACAAGTATCCTTATCATTACTGATATTAACATTCTTTTTTAAAAATTTAAGCTCTATCTCTTAATTCTGATGATTCAGGCTGATCAAATGGGTTGAGGGAAACTTTTTTTAAAAGTACATATTTGACCTTTTTATGGGCCTAACGTTCTTATACCAAAGATTGTTGTAATTTGTCTCCAGAAACATGTACTGAGCTAAACCATGCAATAATCAGTTATCTCAAAAGAACGCATTCATTTTTTTACAGACCACTACTCTTTACGGTGAATTTGTGTGTGAACTAGCAGCTGACACTCATCATTGTACTGAACAAGGCTACCAATTCCCCACTTTGAAGCTCAGTTTTCCCACATTGGTGAGGGATCAAGAAAAAGGCATTGATTTCAATTGGAGCCTTCTGACTTGATGACAGGATTTCGATAATAGGGGTACTAGCCTGCAATAACAAATATGTAACAACTCCTCCCATGCTATTGGCATATCAGAAATAATGTCAAACATGCTGTCCCAGCGGGGTTTGTACAGATCAGCTTATAAAGCAACAAGTTCCAAGCGTTGATGATTAGATAATATCAAGACCCTCAAGTTTTCTTGTTCTCAGTATTTAGTAATGTTGCCTGTCTGCAAGTTACCAAAGACTAGCCCAGTTTCACAGTTTACGTCTTTAGTTTCTTCTGCCAGCTGTTGTTCAGCATATAATATAAACAGATAGTTAAAGGTTTATAATGCAGGGTTACTGTTGTTATTGCTACAGCTATTCCTCTCCACAGTGCAGCCCATGTACAGTAGCTCTCCAGAGGAACTTTTAACTGAATATAGACCATATGGCCATGCTGGCTGGGAGATTCTGGAGAGTATAGTCAAACAGTCCAACATTGCTAAGCTCTGAGATGATGATGATGATGATGATGATGATGATGATGATGATGATGATGATG
>JAHTLZ010000129.1:65371879-65418261 GCA_023846285.1 Phrynocephalus versicolor
GAGAAGACAGCTATCAGGGAAAGATGTTACTGCAAATCCTTTCAGGTACTTATATGTGCACAGACAGATCATGGAAGCTGCCATGCTAATTGCAGCTCAGTGGCACGGTACAAGGTGCATAACCAGGCACATGGTCAGACATAGGATCAGCATGCAACCCAGCACCCCATCAATTAGCAATGGCAACATCCACAGGTGCTCTTCTGTGTCCATAAATATCCCATAGGAACCTAACTTTTTTGTTAAGCATGCAGGATTTGGAAGTAATTACAACTAATTAGTTAACTGCAGTTTGTTCAAATCCATAGTTATAACACTTCTGACTTAATAGGGATGAACATGACTTCTTTTGTGCCATGACAGTAACTTTTACTTATCTTTATATTTTCAGATGTGAAGCCTTATGGTATCATGGAGAAGAAATAGTATTCAGTTCAAGTGCTGGTATCAGCTGTGACGCAGACTGCTGTATCATGGTCTTCTGTACTTGTGGAGGTGAAGTGTATAGGAGAAGAGCATGTTTTGTATCATAGGATATTGTCAAACTTGCAAGCTTGATTTTTCAATACAAAAGTGTCAAGAATAAATTTTTACTGAGCAATGTTCCCTTTAAGTTTTACCTTTGCTAGGCAGGGCTCTTTGTGACCTTTCCCTGGTGTGAGTACTTGACTCATTCTTTCCAAGAAGGTTCCAGCATGACCAGAACCAAAGGGTCTGAAAACGATTGCTGTCCATGTATAGGGGCAAAGTTGTGTACACAGGTGTGCACCTTAGAGGGAACCTTGTTACTAAGCACTTATAACTCAACTCTGATTTCTAGACCTTGAGTCTCATTTTACAAACAGAGATTGGTGTTTTGTTTTACAAATTCCTAGTTAGTTTAGGACAGGCATGTCGAAACCTCGGCCCTCCAGATGTTTTGGACCACAACTCACACAGTCCTTTGCCATTGGCAACACAGGCTTGGAATTCTGGGAGTTATGGTCCAAAACATCAGGAGGGCCAAAGTTTGGACATGATTGGTTTAGGACAACCAGTCCTGACTGTCCACAACAGAGCAACCTAGACCTCTGTTGCCAAAGCTATTGAACCTTTTATGGGTGCCCATGACATAGTCATCCATATTTGAGGAGTTAACGTTCTAGATTATATTAACCATTGAAAAAAGAGACCATGGGTTTTCTTTGTCATGCCTACATAATGACCTGAGACAGCTACTTGTTTAAGATTATGCAGGTCCAGTCTGGAGTCCAACAGACATCAGCAGTAACCCTACTGTGTTCAGAGGTGCTTACTCCCATGTTAGATGAATCAGCATTACTGCTTCAGCCATCTATGTCAGCAGAGTAAGGGCACATGAAGTAGTATAATGGTGATGTGCTGTTTTCAGTTACGCTGAAGCAGCCATTTGACTGTGGTAGCAGAAAAGTGGACACATCAAGATCTGTCCTTTATATCTTGTGCAACAGCTCCATTTTTCAAACCTAAAAATCCGTCGGGACCATCCAAAAACAGGGACAGACATCATCTAGAGGCAAGCAAGACAGAACGCCAAAATAAACTTGGAAAGGCAATTGTCTCAAGCCATTTTATGCTGCTTAAGGTCTTTGCTCAGGCTGGAAATGTATTCAGTGAAATTTATGATGTGCCATATCCTGAAGACCAGAGGTAACAAAAAGGATCATATAAAACCTCCTAAATATATAGTAAAACAGAGTAAAAATACATTAAACCCCTTGTTGGCTTCATATGAACTTTCAAGAGCCAGCCCAAACAGCTAATTCTCACAAAACTTCCAAGAGATGCTTAGTTTTAGAGAGCGATGAGTTTGTAGGCAGAGCTGTGGGAATTGGTAAGTGTCTAGGTAGCCACATATGATCCCTTTGATCCATAACCATTTACCTTTCCTTGGAACTGTAAATCTATCTAATTAGACTAATAGGCAGAGAACTGTCTTTGTATTTGCCAATTTTTAGAGGAAAAAACATCAAGGGAGAGAGCAAAATGCAAAAAAGTTCCAGGCAGTCCATTTCCCAGCAGGCTGGGAATTTCAGAGGCAGACAGCTGAAAAGGCTTACAAGCCAGCAATTCTGTCCACAGCCCACACTAAAACTTGATAAACATCATCTCCTTTCGTCTCTAGCCACAAGTGCCACTCTAAACTAAACACACTAGTTGTGGTGGTGGTGGGGAATTAGTTGCTAATGAATTCCAGTCAGGACACTGAGTTACACACTGGGGTTGCAGTAGGATAGGTTGTTTCTGAACCAATGTGAACCTCTGCAATTATTCCATCTTTTCTTCAGTTGCTGGGAAATTGATGCTGTCAAACCACAGACATGCACACACACACACATATACATCTACACCACACAGAATTCAAATGTAACTTGAGTCAAGTGTCTCAACTGGTTTGTGGTCTCTTTCCTTCAAGGACATCCTGCCTAGTTCTCTTCCCATTTTTTATGTCACATGTCTTCTAAAAAACTGCACACATACACTCTGGCAGAGGTAAAGCCTACAGAAGGCAGCTTCCATCTAAGACCGCAACTATTTAACAGGCATTCCTAAGGGGAAAATTCCCTCTACGGCTTCTGAATCATAAAGTTCTCACTGGTTGATTAGTCAAAACAAGCCAGACCACTAGCCAGATGGCTGGAATTTGAGATAGAGCAGACAAGAAGACATAGGTAACTGGCTATGAACTCTCTCCAGTGTGTTGTGCTGCCAGTTGGCAGATAATAAAGCAGCAAGCACAATCAAATAACGTCAATAATTTTTCAACAGCCTTTTTTCAACATCTAGAGAATGGTGGAGATGTCTCAAACACACAATTGGGAGTTGACTTGTGCTTGATTTATGAGCCAAGTGGAGCAGTATCTAAAGTCAATTCCTAGGCCTAGGGAATGACAAAACAACAGATTATGGCTGCTGTTTCAAAGCACACTTCAAAAATCATAAGTTTAGTGGCTGCCACATAACTATCTTGACATGTGACTATTTAAACATTTAATAGCTAGCAGTTGCTGAGCAAGTAAGAAGAGTAGGGCTGATAGAGCCTCTTGCTGGATGGTCCTGTCTCTACATTTTAAGCACAAGTACCTCCTTCATCTGTTAAGATACTTGGCTACGGAAGATGACAGGCCTCCTGGATTTGTTTAGCAAGGGTATTATATACTAATACTAGTACTGTACTAATGTTAATACTAATACTGTGTGCTGTCAGATCTATTTTCACATATCACAAAACCCTTCTACAGAATACATCAACATGGTTTATATTTCCCTTCTTTTGATGGCATCTGGGATTGTGTGGCTTGTCCAAGGCTCCATAGGCTGGCTAATTTTCCTGGGAGGAACAGCAAGGAAATGAACTCCCAAATATGTCTCCACAGCCACATACCTAACTCCTCACATTGATTATAGTAATTGGGCTATGCTAGATGCCCTAAGCACATCCAAGTTCGTCTGATTTCAGAAGCTAAGCAGGGTTGGCCCTGGTTAGTACTTGGGTGGGAGACCACCAGGGAATACCAGGTGTTGTAGGCACCTGGAGTAGGAACTGGCAAGCCACTCCAGTATTCCTGCCAAGAAAACTCCATGGACATGGGGTCATGAAGAGTCAGTTGCGACTGCAGTGATGCAACACACAGAGAGAAGCAAGTGCTTGATAAAATAATCCTGGATCTCTGTCCAGGAAGTTAAAGAACTATTTTGAAAAGCAGTGTTGGAAAAGGAACACATGTTCAAGTACCCTGGACCAAAAGTGCTTATTGAACAATCTAGTTTATGATTTGTGTATTTGAACCCAAGAGTCTCTGAGAAGGCTGGCAGCAGATTTCCACAATCATAAGCAGAGATCTTTCTCTGCAAGCCTGTCTGAGACTCTTCTCACTCAAAACAGCAGCAATTTAATCTAGGAATGTGAATATACAAAGTATAGAAGAATCCATCAAATCAACACTCCCCATTCCTTTTCTTTATGATACTTCCTCCACTCTGAAATTTCAAAACACAAAACACAAGCCCCGCTGACACTGTCTGATATTGCTATGTATATTATTAATTTTTCATTTCTTCTAAGGACTGATTCCAAGTCATCTCACAGAATGAACTGCAGAACTTTAGATCTGAAATAATCTCAAGGATCATTTAGTCCAAAACTACTCTTAATACAGGAAAGGTCAAGTTAAAACATCACTGACAGATGGCTCTCTGAACTCTTTTTAACATAGTCCAACAAAGGAGTCACCTCCCCCCAGGCAGCTTTCAAGACAATATGTTCCACTGTTAACTAAGTCTATTGATTGTGAATTCCTTCTAATGTTTAGCCAAAAATCCCTTTTCTTGTAATCTGATTTCACTCATTTGGGTTCAACCCTTTGGAGTAGCAGAAAACTGGCTTGTTCTTATTTCTTCACGAGAGCCTTTAAAATGTTTGAAGATGGCTATCATAGAACTTATCAATCTTCTGCAGAAGATTGATAAGTTCAATCTTCTATCCAATCCTCATTGGCCTCCTCTGGACAAATTCAAGGTTGTTGATATTATTCTTACACTTGTGGTGATAGCTGGCTACAGTACCTCAGATGAGGTCTAATCAAAGCAGAATTCGGACATTGTGAGAGGTGCACGGTACACATAATGAAATAATTTCCATTAAATAAGTTGCCTTGAAAGTATGAGTGCCATACCAGCTTCTGTATGGCTTGAGTTAAATGGGTTAACACAGTACAAACTGTACAGAAAAATAAGCTTGCTCAAAAAACCACACCATGTAGGCAGGAATAGACTGTCTCATTCTTGCATTGGGAAAAAAGAACTATAACAGAATTATTACCAACAATTGTGGAATAATGTAAAGACAAGAGTGGTTGATACACTTATTAAACATTACTATTTAGTGGTCAGATAACAATATCATCCACCCTTGTATTTGACTTATGAGCAAGGACCCATATGGATTTAATTGTTCCTTTTTCACTGGTATTGTAGGCTACTTCTGTAGACTCTGGCAGTACTAAATCAACATTGCTGATCACTACAAACGTTCAGTAGTATCATTAATTTCTGGGTGAAAAAGTTAAGATAGTGCAGCGGTAGTATATTCCTGAAAATTAAACACTATATGTGTGTATATCTATCTTGGGTTGAGAATTACAATGTGAAGGTTTGGAATAAACCTGGTGTTTAGTACTTGCTCAGTCAGATGTGTGTGTATGTTGTGTCATTACAGTTGTGACTGACTCTATGTGACTCCATGTCCATGGAGTTTTCTTGACAGGAGTACTGGAGTGGCTTGCCAGTTCCTACTCCAGGCGCCTACAGCAGCTGGTATTCCCTGGTGGTCACCCATCCAAGTACTAACCAGGGCTGACCCTGCTTAGCTTCCGAAATCAAGCGAGATCGGATGTGCTTAGGGCATCTAGGCAGCTCTGCTCAGTCAGATAGTGTACAAATAATCAGGCAAATCTTTGAAAACTCCATTACAGTATATGATTTTCGGAATATTACCACTCCAGATCCGTACGAAGAAAGTAAGGCTATGAGCCTTGCATCCCAGGGGGACTGTGCAGATTAATAAGGTAAAAATTGAGATGTGCCATGTTAATGAACCCTAGATAAATTTCTTAGATAATCATTTTTTTTTCATGTGGTCGCTTCCTATAGCATTCTGAAGCACCAATACCTCTTTTCAGGTTTGGCTCTTATTTGCTCTTTACTATGATTCTTTCTTCTGAAAACATAACAATGTTTTATTCAGCTAGTCTGTTCAGAAGCTTCACATCACAGAGGCTCGGCTCTTTAGATGTTAGTGTGCTTGTGTGCAGTTATGCACAGAGGAGGGGTAAGAATTGTGCCTAAATGCTTACATTACATTAATACCAATAACTTGATCTTCCATTTATAAAAGTTCTTTTCTCCCAGCACACACACATATAGATGTTCCACCTATATGGAAATCTGAAAAAGAGCAAGGTTTGAACACAGCACAGCATTTGCACATAAAAGTCAAAGCAGGCAGCTGAATCCCTTTCCTGAGTATTCCATATATTAAGGGCAGTGGGAGGGCTGCCCAGGTCTCACACTACTACCTTTCAAGTGTAACACCAGGATTCTGCTTATTGCTGCTAGTCTGGTTTTCAAATAAACTGATAAGCATTTCTAGTCATTTTTGTTGATTTTAAAAATTTGCTCTGCAAGGCAAATCATCATATTTGCAAATCAAAAATAAGGCTGGCCTGGATATTTCAGTGAAGGAGACCAGGCCATCTCAAATCAACTTATTTACAACTCAAAACTACCAAGCAGCCCTATGCCACCTTTAGCTAATATGTTTTATCTACCACGTCTGCAGTCTATTCCTTCAAATGGTACAGAGCATGATCTCTTCTAATGGCTTATACCAATAAACAAAAACAGCTACAGTACTTCTTGGTTGCACTTCTCACCCACTGCTGAATTCAAGGGTCCTATTACTGTTTTTTGTCAGGTTATTTAGAGTACTTACTGCTGTTTCTTATGACTCCTCCTTTAAGCTCTTCCTGATATATTTTAAGACTATGTAACATCAAGTTAACCAGGTTGATACTGTGCTGCAATGTCACAGTTCATCAGGCATATTACAGTTTTTATTCTGCTTCAGTTGATGTGTTTTGTGAGCAAAACAAGAGGGTTTCAACTTTGGAAGGCTTTTCAGAATAGAGAATGGTGGAGAACTACAAGGCAGTGGGCAGTGGCCCAGGCACCCTGTCAACAGGCCATCTCGCCTCCTCCTGTGCCTTTGGAGTTTCACACCATACATTCCCCAGTGGACCTATGGAGAGAGAACCCTTTGAAAAAGCCTCAAAGGAATGGGAATGGGGAAAAACAGAAAGCAGGAGAGCGGCATTCAAACAGAGACCCTGGAGTGGAAAACATGGAGATAACCCCAGCCCTGGGAAGCAACCTTTAGAGCAGTGGTGGCAAACCTTCAGCACTCCAGATGTTTTGGACCACAACTCCCAGAATTCCGAGCCTAGATTGCCAATGATAAAGGACAGTGGGAGTTGTGGTCCAAAACATCTGGAGTGCCAAAGATTCACCACCACTGCTCTGGAGGGAAAGGAGGGCCCTGGCCCTGGGACAATGTTAGCACTGCAGAGCCATGGATGGGGCAGTCTGGACTTGAGCCAGCTTCTCCTTATATATATAAGAATGCTGGATGTTTCAGTATGAGGTGGAGCCAGCATCAAAGAATATACCAGATTCAAGAGCGAGCTGGAAGGGAGGGGAATGAACTGATACTTGCTGCTCTCAGTGTGGCCATATAATCAATTCTTGTTGCACTCCCCCAACTTGGTTCAGTGAGGGGAAGGTTAATTACTTTTAAGGATAATTGTGCTAGAACCTCCTCCGAGTGATCTTAACTGGGAGGGAGAAAGACTCATGAGGAATATATTCTTCTCTTTTGTTATGCTTACCTACCATTAGCATACCAGGAAGCTGATGGTAAGGTGATGGATTCATGGACAGAGCCACTGAGTGAATGCACTTGGGCCATTAAGCAGTTTCAAACAATTCAAGGAGTGGGCTGCCACCTCTGCAGTTTAAAAGCCTTCTTACTGCACAAGCCCTAGTAGTAACAGTGCAGCATCTGGGGGCAAACAAAACAAAACAACCCCCCAATGCTCTGGCAGTAAGGTTTCTAGAGCTTTCAGTAACACAGCTTGGGGGGAAAGGCTCATGTGCTTGAATGAGGTCAGAGAGGTAGTGAAAGAGGTGAACTGTAGCAGGGAAAGCAGTAATAACCAGACACCTTTTGGCAGCCAATGGGAACCCCACATTACCAGAACAGCTGGGGTTTCCTTAGGTTTGGGGGCCATTTACTCAGATCCATCTCACACCCATTTCAACAGTCACCTGCCTATGAAGTAGTTCTGTCCTTTCCCCATCTCTTGTTCACACATTTCTTTTGCATCATAATTTATGTGACATCACAAGGGCCTGTCCACAAGACACCACACAAGGCATCAAATATTGGTCCTCATTGTTAGAGGAAATATGATGCCTCTTACCTAGTCACCACTCACCATAGCTGAATTTGATGTTGCTAATTAATACTATTGCCTACAAGTGCACATTACTTGAAGGTTTTGTTTGCTCTTGCAGTGCATGCCTGATCACATTTTCCACCAGAAAAGCAAGACTGCTGGTGGCCTGAGTTCTTCTGAGTTCATCCCAGATGTGTGAGGAGCAAGGGGTAACTACTTTTCCTTTAAATCTCTACAGCCATTACAAAACCCTAGAGAAAATACCCCAATCAGTGAACCAGCACTGATGGGAATACTGCTGGATGTAGGGCACACCTCAGGTTAATGTTGAGAGAAAAATAACATCTTGAAACTGTGTGGGTTTCCAAAGGAATGGTGGAAAGCTGAGTGCTTGATTTAACCAAGCAGACGGCTCTGCCTCTATTAGCAAGCTACACTGGGCAATGATTTCAAATGAAAGTCTGTATTTTATTAATTATGAGTCTGCTTTGCTGCTGAACTCCTTAATGAGTTCCCCAGCTGTATCAATCCATAGCCATTAAGTTTAAAGGGCTTGTGTGTGCACATAGAAAACAGTGAGGCTAAAATGCATTAATCACCCAGAAATTAAGCATGTAGGTTTACAACAACACACAGCCCATCAGCTGCCTGGAGATCATGTGAAGCTTCCCCTCCCCTTTTAATTTCAAGTTATTTGTGATAAAATCTGTGAAAATGTTGGCTTTCTGTTAACATAGACCAACCCACAGTTAGAAGCTATACAACACTGTAGAGACAATGTTATGCGGGCACATATAGGTTTCTAAAAGGATCAACTTGTTATTTAAACATGTTCAGTGGGCATTTCTTCATAGAAAGGTCTACAGAACTACTATTCTCCTACTGTGGAAAGAGCCCCCCCCCCAGTAAAAAACATGATTACAAGACTCTTCTTTTTGAAGCAGCCTTTAAAGCAGGGGTGTCCAAACTTTTTGCAAGGAGGGCCAGATTTGGTGAGGTGAAAATGTGTGTGTGTGGGTGGGCGACCATTCAGCAGCATTTCCCCCCCCCCCGCCCGGGGCGGACTTTGGACAGCCTCTAGGACATACAACGAGGTGGGGAGTATGCTGCAGTAATGGAGCTGGGGGCGGGTAGGCTGGGCAGGCAGCTGAGGGGATGGAGAGAGGCAAGGGAGGGCAGGCAAACCGTAAAACTGCAAGCTGACATCTCCATCCAGTATGGGGAGGGGCCAGCAAACGGGGATGGGTGACAGACTGAGCTGGCAGGAAGAAGAGGCTGTGGGCCACTCGAAATTTGAAAACGGTCCACATTTGGCCCCCGGACCTGACTTTGGACATGCCTGCTTTAAAGTCTGTAATAATCACATAGCCTGGATCATTTACTGTCTCCACATCTCAGGAAAAAGACACTGTTTAAAATAGCAGAAATAACTAATCACTTGTCAAATTTATGTTTAGCCTACAATTGCATATTTCTCTCACAGAAGCAGCATCCCTGTTGCTAACTATAACCCTTGTAAATCAATAATGTCAGCTTGAATTATTTCTGTACAATAATAAATCAGAACCAATAGCCAACAATGTAACATGAACTGTCTTACCAGGAGAAATTTGCATCCTGTCGTAGATGGCTGCTTACTAGCTTTGAAACCAAGACCAACAATGCTTTTAGCCAAGGTTGGCAACCATTCTCTACCAGATATGTTGAAAATGAATTACAAGGTAGGCATTAAGAATCTGATGATGTTGTGCCCTGACAAACCCATCAGGGTTGTTAATGATTACAAAGCAAGGTCCATCTGGTAACTCTGTCGGATTCCGCTATTCTTCAAGCAGGTTGGCAGGGAGTGCAAAGAGGTGCCTCCATCAATGCTGGATTCCAAAGTAAAGCACTGCCAAGGCCCGTCCAGAAGATAAAAAGTATTTGTTGCAAATACTTTTCAGTGTCTCATTTAAAAACTCCACAAACCTTGCCAAGTCTTCTAATTATACTGGTAATTCCATCAAATCCTAAATTCTCCGTCTTATATTCACTACATGGACAGCTACAGAAAGGTTCTGTCTTTTTCAATATTTATCTCTCTCTGTCTGTCTGTCTTTCTCTCTGTCTCTAGATATTTCTTGGCACACACCTTCTCCAGCCACATAGACAAATTAACAGTCTGTTTCCACACAGATTTATTCATGTGTGAAGTCTGTTGGTTTTGATGGACATACTGAAATGTGTGGCTGTGTTTACAAACACTTTAGCACAAGAACATGAGGTAAGTTTGTTCATTTCAAGGATGGTGTTAGAAGAAATTTAAAGAGAGAGAGAGAGCACATTATGTACAAGCACACATGCCTTTAAAAGGTTTATTTAAGAACTGAGTCATAACAATAATGTACCTCACTGTCTTTTTTCTCCACTTAATTGTAATGATCAAGATGAATTTGGTGATCATCAAGATTATGTTTCTGGCAGAGGTTGGCTCAGAAACTATGATATTAAATTAAGGGCAGGGGCATCTCTGGATACCACAAGCCAATTTGCTTGACTGGTAGAAGAAAATATATTGGAGTGCTGTAGACTGTAAGTTGACTTTGAACTGTTGTATATCATAAGCTGACTATGACACAACAATGTGATGTGGCCACACACACACACACACAAAAGATAAATGCCATTTTAGGCTGCATTAACCAAATAATAATGTTCAAATCCCATGAGATGCTTATCCTGCTCTATTTAGCACTGGTTAGGCCTCACCTTGAGTATTGTGTCCACTTTTGGACACCACACTTCGAGAATGATGCTGACAAATTGGAACAAGTTCAGAGGAGGATGACAATGATCAGGGAAACAGCACTTTTCAAACATTTGAAAGGTTATCATACTGAAGAGGGGCAAGATCTGTTCTCGATCATCCCAGAGTTCAGGACATGCAACAATGGGCTCATTGTTCTATGACTGAAGGTTGACTACCTGCTTTATCTGTCTGTCTAAACATATACACTACCCATTTAGTGGATAAACTACTACTTTGGGTGGCTTCTAAAGAATAAGCAAAAATACACAACTTTTTTTAAAAAAATAATTAAATGAAAACAAAAAACCCTTTTGGTGAAAAATGGGAGGCACAGACTATAGACGTAATATTACAAAGGGGTGAAGTTTGTGAAGGCCTGGATAAAAAACCAGAGTTTCACTTGCTTTCAGAAGCTCAGAAGGGTGGGGACCAATCACACCTCCACAGGAAGAGAGTTTCAGAGTAATGACTCCCACCATGCTTTTCTAACAGTGGCCACCCACAGCCTCAGGGATGGGTGTGTGGGGGATGGGAGGATGACCTGAGGGAGAGGTTCTCTGACAGGTAGCTTTAAACCCATGCCTGCCCAAAATCTTCTAAGACTACTGACAAGGGAACCTAAAGGAACAGTCACTATTAGCATCCCTTTAGTGTGGATCATTGTGTGACGAATAATCAGTTCATGCCAGAAATACAACAGGAAACTAGGAAGCTAGATTTTGGCTGAATATCTGGGCAGT
This sequence comes from Phrynocephalus versicolor, assembly GCA_023846285.1. NCBI lineage: Eukaryota > Metazoa > Chordata > Lepidosauria > Squamata > Agamidae > Phrynocephalus > Phrynocephalus versicolor. Next base: position 65,383,441 of record JAHTLZ010000129.1, read on the forward strand.
GGGTGGACCCTTCCTAATTGTTAGGAGAAATAAGAGAGTGAAACCAATTACTTTGGTAGGTGGTGAGCTCTCCAACACTGGAGGCATTCAAGAGAAAGCAAAACAGCCATCTGTCAGATATACTTTAACTTGGATCCATGCATTCAGCAGGGGGTTGGACTCAATGGCTGGCCCCTTCCAACAACATTAGACTATGATCTCTGTATGCCAGATATACAATTGCTGCACATAACTTTGTGTGTGTTTCTCAGCAGACAAGCAACACAGAGATTGTAGTAGCATGGGGTTTAGTGATTTCAGCAAGTGATTTCAGCTCTTTGATATAGCAGGCTGGAGACAGCTTCTACTGTAACAGCTCTTTATTCAGGGAGAGAACAAGACTGGGGACTGGGGAGAGGGAGCTACATTTATAGGAGTGAGGACTGGCTAGGAAAAGATACATTTTGGAGGGAACAACAAGCAATCACAAAGCTGCCTTTTGGCAGAAACCAATAGGATTGGGGATCCAAATGCAGCAACTTGAATAAACCAATAGGCCTGTTCCCTTTGGAACAGGAAGGCAGTTACTTCAACATAAGCAATCACAGATAATAGGAATACAGATCAATACACAACAGAGATAATGCAGACACATTGTCTTTTACTACAGTATTCAGATATTCGCAAGGAGTGTTTAAAGACATACATTTGTCTGCACTTGATTCAGTAGCTGTTAGCAACCATGAATATAATACAACTGTGTTCCCTTGGGTGGGGGAAAAAACTTCCTTGGGGTCACCCAGCTGAATGAATGAAGCAGGATTTGCTTCAGTTTACATTCTCTGTCTCTCAGATGAAAAAAAAGAGAGAGAAGAAAACAGCCAGAGAGATTTCTTTGTTTGCACCCACCATTCTTAGTAGGGAGAAATAAGAGAAAGAGGGAATGTGTTGGCAGATATTGCTTGCTTTCCTTGAAGCCAAGTTTGGAAAGCTTGGAGTTTATGGACTACAATGCCCAGACTCCCCTAGTCAACATGGCCAAGGGATATGGGATGGTGGAGTGTCCAAGAGTAACATTTCCTGACTGTCTGAAAGTGGTGGTGATTAAGGGAGTAGCATTTGAGAACTGCGTACAGAAGGAAATGTTCCCTTGCTCGATTCCAGCTTTTACCACACGATTTATTAAACAGAGGCATCTGTGCATGGTCTGCTCACAACAAGTGTTTCTGGGGCTTATTTAGAGGTATGTGCATACAGGATTTTGCAAGCTCAGTTTCATACATCTTCGGGTTTATCAGCCTCCCATCAGTCGCTGATTCACATTAGGAAAAAAAAGTATAGGTAGTGCAGCTAATTCTTTAGCAGCCTCCCTGTAATCCTAGCAGCACTAATGGGTTTTGCCATCTTACCCCTGTTCTCATGTAAAGCCTGTACAGTGGTGTGTGAGAGGCAGTAGGTTAAAAATATCACCTCCCAATCCAAACAGCATCCTGTTAGATTGTTGTCAGAGAAATTAAGGCAACAAAAGGGCCTTGGACTTTCTCATGTTGTGTAACCAAAGGATGTGCTCACAGCTGTACATGTCCTTCTGCCAGGGACATAGTTTTGATTTTAGTTGCTGCTGTGATGAGCAGACAACAAGGGTAACATGCGCACAGTGAAGAGGGATGAAAGAACTGAAAGCTGTACTCTCCCTATTAGGAACACTGTACATCTATTTGTATAAGAAATTATACCACTGCTGTTGATGCATGCTCTTGCTGTACCCAGCATGAAATTAAAATTTCTCCTTAGTATCACATTGCAAGCTAGACTTGTTCCACAGAGCCGATAGGTAAAAAAAAAAATCACAAAACCCCTTGGCTTCATTGGCGCTGGGATTGGAAGCCAGTGGGGTGAGCGAGACAGGTCTATTGCCTGAGGTAAAAATATTCCATTTCCAAAATAAATCCGGTAGAAATATTGCTAGCCTAGAGCATGTCTCTTGGTATTAATTTCACAGTATGGATTCATGCATAACTTCCACGCTGGCACCTTCTCCCTCTGTTCTCACTCTTTTCCTTCTTATCTTTCCAGAACAAACACAATGTGCAAGCAGATTTGAATAGCCTTGCACCCGGAGTCCACCCTGCCTTACTGGCCATGCTGGAAATGCAAATAAAGCAGACTAAGTAAAGGAAATGTGAGAAGAGTACTCTCATAATAAAAAAACAAGAACGATAATAATAAAGGGAAAAAAGCAATTAAATGCTTTGCTGGACCAAAAAGGAAATGTGGCTGTCTCTGAAGCACCCACAGGCAAGGGAGTATCTAGGGGTGGTGGAAGGGTGCATTTGCCCCCGGGCACAGCAATCTGGGGGCCCCGGGGGGGAAGCAGGAGGAGCAAGCCATGTGCCCTCCCAACAGCAGTCCTCCTTTCCCCCGGCTAAGGCTTGGTGACAGGACCCCCTCCAGTGCCATGCACCAGGCGAGCGGCGAAACAGGCAGGAATGCAGGTGTGCAGGGAGTGTGGTGGCTACGGTACCCTCCTCCTCCTCTTCCTCCTCACCTTGCTTCGGGCCAGTGCAGGAGAAGAGTACACACACACACACATGCCCATCCACCACCCTCCAACATGCCTGTCTGCCCACCACCACGCCACACACGTGCACAGGATTGGGCCCCTGATGCTGGGTGGGTGCGATGTGGTGGTGGGGTGGCAGGAGGGGCACAAAAACTAACTTTGTCCCCAGGTGCTCCAAGTCCTTGCTACGCCTCTGCCCAAAGGAAAATCTTTTCATCACCTGGTGTCATTAAGTCCTGTTCAGACATTAGTCCGACAGGTGCTGGACTTGCCATAGAGTAGAAAGAAGCAGCTTCTTTCTTTCCTTCCTTCCAGCTGTTTTACATATGAAGGACTGAGGATGAAAAAATGGTGACATGTTCAATGCCACCCTCTAAAGTAATGGGTGTGTTGAGTCTAACTTTCTATAAGTTTTTATGTTCCCAGACTTTGGAACTCCCTTCCACAGGAGGCCAGATTGGCCCTATCTTTGCTGTCCTTTTGCAGGCAGGCAAAGACCTTACTTTTCAGGCAAGCTTTCTCTGAGTGACTGGCTACCTGTTATGTGACTTTTATGGATTTTTATGTATTAGTGGCTGGACTGAATTTGAAGTACTGCTGTTTTTCCATTATTAGTTTTCTATCTCTCAAAGAGGCATTTTTCCTTTGGTTTGCTTATGGCTGTTAGTTTTAGTATTTCCTTTTTAATGATGTAAGATGCCTCTTCACATTCATTGTTCACAATAATTGGTCTTAGCTTTGAATACTGTATTTAATATTGTTTGATAACGTCTGTGCACTCATTGTTTCTAAGTTTGTATATTGTTCTTTGGTGTTGTATGCTGCCTTGGATACTTTCCAAGGAGAAAAGCAGTGTAAACATATTTTAAATGAGTAAGTGAATGAATGATTGAATACTGCACCATAGCAGTAGCTTCCACAATGTAAAGAAAGTTAACCTGTAGGTCATTTGGAAAGAAGTAGCTGTGTTAGCCTGTTCCAGTAAAATGATAAAGCATCTTGGGGCATTTTAAGACAAAGAAGCTTTATTTGGTACAAGGTTTTGTGAAGATAGCTGACTTCAGAAGTCATGAATGTTGCATAGCTGACACATCAGACTACTGTTCTCAACTCCATTCTGGTCAAATGAGGCTCACTAAGTCCCGCAAAGAACATTTTGTTTTTAATGTTTGATTGACTTCAAAATTATGATGATATCATCTGTGTGTGTTGTGTCGTTACAGTTGTGACCGACTCTTCGTGACTCCATGTCCATGGAGTTTTCTTGGCAGGAATACTGGAGTGGGTTGCCAAATCCTATTCCAGGTGCCTACAGCACCTGGTATTTCCTGGTGGTCACCAGTCCAAGTACTAACCAGGCCCAACTCTGCTTAGCTTCCAAAATCAGGCAAGATCAGATGTGCTAGGGCATCTAAATGGCTTACCTTGATGCCTGTCAGAGTATCTTCTTACAAACAAGAACTACTCCTGCTATCCATTCTTCCAAGGCAGAGCAATTCAGGATTCTGACCAGAAGGGAGGCCCAGAAAGAGAAAACTAAGAACTAAGCCTTGTCAGTAGAGATGGGCACGACTAGGGAAAATGACGTCTTCGAGTTGTCGTGTGTTGGAGGCGGCCCGTGTCGGCTCGTTTCCGTTTTTCGTGAAATTTCGCAAAAAATTGTCCTTTCATTTTTCGGCTTTTTGTCTGTCGTTATACTGGTTTGGGGGGGTAGCGGGCTCCTGGAGGCACCTCTCTGGGGTGGGTGCCTCCTCTGGCCCGCTATGAAGGGAAAGCGGGCTCCTGGAGGCACCTCTCTGGTGTGGGTGCCTCCTATCCTCACCTGCTGGCGCTGCTACAAAAGGGCATGCATAGCCAATTGGATATGCATACCAAGTTGCAGATGCAGCAGACTGGCAGAGGCACCCCTCTTTTTGGGGTGCCTTCCCTGCATCAGTCAGTGAGAGACACGCACTCGCGGGCAGGGTTTGAATGGTACACAAATGCTGCTGCAGGAGTCAGCCACAGCCACAAGTGACGGACTGGCAGACTCTCCCTGCATCCGCTATGTCTCAATAAGAAGGGAAGCGTACTTGCGTACCGTGCAATGCAAGTACAGATCTGGCTTAGGGGGACAGAGGGTTAGCGCAAGGGCTAGGGTTAGGCTAGTTACGGGTTAGGTTAGGGTGAATATTGGGGTGAACCTCTGGGTGCCTCTCTGACCCACTAAGAGGACAGTGTACTGTGGCGTATGGGTAAGGGTAAGGGTTAGGGTTAGGGCTAGGGCAGGGTTAGTGGGCTTTTTGGCACATCCCAGAAGTCTCAGTGGCCAAGTGGCCATGTGATTGGTGGAATGGCTCCAAAAATTTGCATGGTCCACTCCCATGGCCAGCCCATCATTGTGCAAGTGTAAAAATAAAATAAAATAAAATAAAGTAAAATCAATGGAGAGAGGACAGAGAGGAGACATTTTGTTGCACGAAAAACCCACTGCTACTGTAAAAATTCTGGCAGACTGGCAGTTTTAAAATAGCAATATTCGCATGTTTCTGTGGTGCTTGTGTGTGTTTTTGGACCACGATTTCAAAAAAAATATTGCGGTCGCCGCCCCATTTTCAATCCCCCGCCCGCACCGCATGGCATGGCGAGTCCGGCTTGTTGCTTGCGAGTCCCCACCAGAGCAGCCCAAGACAGGACAGGGGGGGAGGCCGGGGACCCCCTCCCAGAAACCACCCCTCTGGTAGGTGCACTCTCAGGCAGGCATATTTTCGCCTGCTTTTTGGGCCGGGAATCATTTTTTTTTTTACTTTAAAAAACTTTTTTTTTTCTCTGCCGCTTGAATGGCAGCAAGGCGGCGAGGCGGCAAGGCGGCGACTTTGGCAGGATGACGAGCGCAGCCCAGGAGGGACAGGAGGAGAGGGGCGGAGGCCGGGGACCCCTCCCCCCAGAAACCACCCCTCTGGTAGGTGTCCTGAGCCCTCACTCAGGCAGGCATATTTTCGCCTGCTTTTTGGCCGGGAATCGGGGGTTTTAAAACTTTTTTTCTGTGCCGCTTGAATTGCGGCAGCCGGTGGAGAGTCTGGCAGCTGGCTTGTTGTGAGCGACTGCGAGACGATGAGGATTTCCCCCACCAGAGCAGCCCAGGACAGGAGAGGGGGGGAGGCCGGGGACACCCCCCCCCAGAAACCACCCCTCTGGTAGGTGCACTCTCAGGCAGGCATATTTTCGCCTGCTTTTTGGCCGGGAATCGGGTTTTTTTTAAAAAAAAAAAAACTTTTTTTCTGTGCCGCTTGCTTGGCATCACGGGATCGCCACGATGCCAGGAACGACAATGACAAATCAGACCCAATTATTCTTTAGTCGGTTCGAGTTCGAGTTCTGGTGGAGTAATTCCTGTTACCGTTTCCGTTCCGTAACGGAAACGAGGAACGGAAACGGAAATGGGAATTCCGCTAAGTCGTGCCCATGTCTACTTGTCAGTGGTAGCCTCTCACCTTTGGAACACACGACCCCTTGAAATACACCTCCTCCCATTACTGGGAACATTCAAATGAATGTTAAAAACTTGCTGGTTTAAGCAATCTTTTCCCGAGTCCAATACATATTCCTAGCATTGTTCCTTAATTTCAAACTTTTCTGCCACTGCCTTTCTCACTTTATTTTATTTCTCTCTTTATTTTATTTACAAGTCAAGCCCTAAAATTATATACTTTAAGTTCTAAGTATCCCTGTTCAGGCTTAGGTATTGGTCAGTATCGTTTTACTGCAAAATGTGATGATGTGTGTCAAATGTGTGAGTAAATTTATTTGAATGTAAAGTGTTTTGTGACTTAGGCTATGAATTGTATTGTGTTTAAGACTTCAAACCCACACAACAGAATACAGATCTAGAAAGCCGGGCTAGAAAAGAAATTAACTCTCCTATCCCACACCCACTGCCCCCAGTTGGGAATGCATTTTCTTTCTTAAAGCTTAATTATTTTCACACATCAGAATTTCATGCATAGGAACTTTCAGCAAGGAGACTTTGAGGGCCCACATCACAACTGTGTGAATTAGGCCTTAAGAGGAATCCCTGGTGAGTGAGAATTACATCCTGCTGCATGAAAGGCATTCTGAAGTGGAGGAACTGAGACATTTATGCACAGCTATAAAAATAAAAAGGCCTTGGAAAAATAAATGAATTTTAGATTGGTGTGGCGCCACTATTTCTTGCCCAGATTTAAACATAGTAAGGATGGAGAAAAGAGCAATATCCATGCAAATTCATACAGGATTTCTAAACCTTGAGATTATAGTAAAAGGATGTAAGTGACCAGACAGTGACGAACCAAGACAAAATGCTGCCGATATGGAGATCACTCATTCATAGGGCCACCATGGATTGGAAATGATTTGACCTCACATAATAAATGATATTTTACACTTTGGTGTGAATTTCAGCAAGTTGCCGAGCTCTCATCTACATGGCTAGAACCTTGTTCCACTATGTAAGACTCAAGACAACTTATCTAAGGAAAAACAGTTTGCATTAGAGATGGGTACGAAATGCCAAAATGGTGTTTCATTTCATTTTTTGTTTCTTTCCCCAATTTTGTCTCATTTATTACAATTCTTTTTTAAAAATTGTTCTGTATTTTGTTTTCTTTGATTTTTCATTTTTAAATTTTCTTTTACACTGTTGGGGCCAGGGCGGCCACTTAGCAGTTTTTCCCCCTTCCCGCCGACCAGCTGGTATGCGGGGAACCGGTGAGTGGTGGTTGTTTTTTACTTCCGCCAACCAGCTGGCCTGCGAGAAAGCCGGTCAATGGTTTTTTTACTCCCACTGACCACCTGGCCCATGGGGAGGCCGGTTGGTGGTTTTTTTTAAAACAAACTCCTGCCAACCAGCTAGCACACACTGCGGCTGGTTGGTGGGGTTTTTTTTAATCTCTCACTGACCAGCTGGCCCGTGAGGAGGCCAGTCAGTGTTTCTTTAAACCCCGCTGACCAGCTGGCACGCAGGGAAGCTGATCAGCGTGTTTTCTACCACCGACCAGCTGGCGTGTGGCCCCACACACCAGCTGATCGGTGCTTATATTTATTATTTATTTTGACAAGCGCCAAGATTGGCATTTGTCAAAATAAATGAAAAATGAAACAAACAAAATGAAAATTTCATTTTTGTTTTGTTTCTTTATTTTTAAGGGCACTTTGTTTTTTGTTTTGTTAGAAAATGAAATGAAAAATGAAATAAAAAATCATTTTGTGCCCATTTCTATTTAGCATGCTTGAACCACTTCTGGAGCGTCCTGATAGTTCAATACTACATAGTATGATGGCTTCCACACTTGATGACTTGGTGGATGAAAACAGCTGAATTCAGGAGTTAAAATGAATAGAGACTGGGTACTTCGTCTCCAACAGCACTGTGTCCCCCCCCCCGCCCGCCCTTAATTTAGAAGCAGGATAAAACCATGCCTTACAGGAAAGCATTTTGCATAGACCTTGGCTGGTATTTCTTTTTCCCCTGTCTGATTGATTTTTATGATTAGTTTTTATGTGTCTGCTTGTGCCATCTCCACTTTTATTGTTATTGTAGTGGTTTTCAATGTTTTTGATGTTTTATATTATCTATTTTATGTTTTATATTTGTAAGATTGCCCAGAGTAGTGCCTATGGCACTAACGGGAACAGTATAGAAATCAAGAAATAAAACAAAATAAATAAATCAAGTTGTTTTCAAATTAACAGTGACCTTCAAAAGGTTTTTCAAAATATAAGAGATGTTCAAGGAGGGATTTAGCACTGCCACTCCTTCCATACATTTCCATGACTGAACAGGGAGTTGATCCCAGGTTTGTCAACTATTTATCTATTACACCACATCAGCTCCCATGTACAGGTATAAATTAAAGAAAAATTTACTACTGAAAACAGAATAGCATTATATTTTGCTCAGCTATGAAAGGTGTCTTGTGTGATTCCTGTTTGTGATATTTAGATGAGCAATTTCAGAGTTCCAGCACTGATATTTTGCAAAGTTCTTTGTGTGTGTGCGTGTTGTGTCCTTACAGTTGTGACTGATTCTTTGTGACCCCATGTCCATGGAGTTTTCTTGGCAGGAATACTGGAGTGGTTTGCCAGTTCCTACTCCAGGCACCTACAGCACCTGGTATTCCTTGGTGGCCGCCGATCCAAGTACTAACCAGGCCCGAACCTGCTTAGCTTCCAAAATCAGGCGAGATTGGATGTGCTTAGAGCATATGGGCATTTATCTTTAAAAAGAATTAAAGCACAGCTAAACCAGATTGCCTTTTAAATACATAACATCTTCAAAAGGAGGGTTATTTTTTGCCAGCCTTTCAAACTGAGGATTATCCTTTCTGGGACCCTTTAAAATGGAGGAATATCCTCCCCAAAAGTCAACATATGGCCACCCTTAGCAGGATCAGAATGTTCTCTTTTTGCAGTGAGTGTACTCATTTGCTTATACAGGGCTACATAATTACTCAAGACAAGAGGAGTATAAAATTGGAAATTGCACTGTATAAAACACACTCTAGTAAAAGATACTTCAGAGTCAATGGCTTAATACAGTCCTAATACAGAAAACTTAATGATGGGAATCACATTTGAGGAGTTCTGTTACAGATCCATATTGGCCAAGAAATAGGGATTAAAATGTCTATCCAATCCCTATGGGGCAGTGTCAAGGCATTTTGCTATTTCAGGCAAAGGACACAATGGTTTCTCCTGCCATTTCACTCAGAAATATGGACTGGAGGGAAAGCTGTTCATATTTCAGTGGAATATTTCCTTCATCTTACCCAAGGGCAGCAGGCTAGCTTACATGTGGAAGAAAAGACAAGACACGCACAGCAAATTGTTACCACCTCTGAGAGAGAGAAAATGTCCAGAGAGTTGTCATCACTGCCTCTCAGCATGTGCCAGCTCTAAATTCTTTGATTTATTGGCTGGGACCAGTGAATATCTAGTCCAAGCTATTCCACCTCTGCTTTCTTTGCATGGTAATGGTGGACTCTGAACAGTTGCGGTTCCTGCTCACATTTAGGTTCTTCATCCAAGCAAGAATGCTGGAAGACCCGAGTGTTTGATTGCCTTTAGAATTTTAGAGCATGTGAGCAAAGAGTATGCTTCAGACTTCTCTGGCTAAACATGAAAAAAGCAAGGATGGGCTGGGGAGGGCTAGATTCTTCCATCTAAATGTTTTGAAGAACAGATGCCATTTCAGGCTGAGGAAGCTCATAGAAAAGGCACAAGGCGAAAAATCCACACAGGAAAAGATGTCATATGCTTATACATTTGGGCTAAGGGGATGTTTTGCTTGCTTGATAAACAACTACAAACATTCAATCATGCTATTCCAAGAAAGACAAACAAAACTCTCTATATCCTGAAGACAAAAGAGTATCTTCTTTTTTTACATGCTGAAATTCTTACAAGTTGGTGGTTTAGGGCAGAAGGGAGGAGGCAAAGACCCTAATAGCTTAAGAGAAACAGGACCTTACCACATAACAGTGCTTGCCTTGCTATTTAACGTGGAACGCTTAAGAAGGTTAGCTTATTACACATGCAGAAAAAGGAAGCCAAAGCCGAGAAATCTATATTGTGCTGTAACACGATATAGAATTAATCCCTCTAGGTAGCAGGATCCCTCATAAATAGCGAATGGGAGTGATATCCATAGCATTATACTTTATCACACTTTCTGTCAAAATATCCCCAGCAGGGAGTCTTTCTCCTGATGTTATCACCAGCAGAGCTTTACTCCAGGAAGACGGCTTTTAACCAGGCTGCAGCCAACCATCAATATATTTCTTAGTGAGATGAGTATGTAAGGAGACACCTTACAGTCATATCTAGCCAGTTATTCCTATTCCTTATGGAGTGTAACTACTTTATTTTTATGAGCCTATACGCACGGCATACACGGACTCTACCATTTATTGTTAATACAAGTCTGAGTTATATTGGCGTAGCACTTCCCGTCCTGCAAAAAGCTTCATGGGCTGAAAGGGACCAGCAGTGAAACAGTCCATAATGTACCCTTTCCTCCCAAGGGCCAGAGTCTTAGGTAAAGAAGTGGCCTAAACAGGGTGGTGAGGAGGAGCTTCAGAATGCGATTTCACTAAAACATAAAATACGCAAAACACACACAAGGACACATGATCCATTGAGACCCTTCCAGTTCTTGCCGTTCTAAGATTATAATGGATCATGCAGTGCAATGTGCCAAAAGCTCTAGAGCTATTTGCAGAACATTTTATTCTACACACATGCTTTGTAGTGGTGAGTCAGATTTCTTTTTCCCCTGAGGGGCGCACGAATGATGAAGAAACTGCATTTGACATGTTTTGAAACTGTACTGTGCTATTGGTTGCTGGTAAACTGTGACCTTTCTTCTGAGTCAAGTTTAGGGACAGGTGGCCTCAGAGAACAGCTACTCACCCTGGAGAGAACACAGGCACTGGAGTGGAGGCTTTTAAGTGCCAAGTGCAGTGTTTCAAACCTCAGGATCGATAAAGCTTTTCAAAAGACGTGGCCATCAGGACACAGACACGGCATGCTGTAAGCTATTTTACTGAGGAAAATGCCTTTGGCAGTCTTGGGATTTTTCAGTTGTAATAACCAAAGTTGTTACTTCAGTAGGCCAACCAAGGCTTTGTCCGAGGGTGCCAAATTGAGAGGATGCTCCCATCCTCAGCTCCCTATGCAAAAGCATACCCAACTAGACTTGATTAGCCTGGTGGCCTACCTACTTCCAGAGGAGAGAATGGCAGTAGATCAGACCTCTAAGGCATATGCAGATTTACACCAAGGCAGTTAGGGAGTAGAAGGTCTTGCTGAGGCAGTGGAGGGCAGGTCTACCAGAGCAAGTCTGTTTGAGTCTTCCTGAACTAGGTCTCTAGCCTGGAAATAAAAGAGCAGCAAGTGTTCTTGTCTAGAGACTGCTCAGCTGGCTCATGTGGACCACAAATGGACCAGACCCTTCCTTTCAGACAAGCATCTGAGATTTATGGCATCAACAGACTGGAAGGGAAGATAAGAAAAATGCTACTCATGACTCTGCTTGTTGCACAATCCTTGGCTGAAAGAGGTGCAAAGCTAAGACAAATACTGACAGTATTCCTCCTAACCCTTGCTGTCCTGCCCAGCAATATCGTAAGAGGCCTTTCAATGTTATATAACTTTTTATTTGTTTATTTTTATAAGATAGACTTTCTAACCTTTACTCTAGTTTAACGTAAAGTGAACTCAGAAAAATCAAAGCAAGGTCTTTGGGTAGAATAAAGACTGCAGCGAAGAAACAAATTACCCTCCAGTTATCTATATTTCTTTTCCTTCTGAAACATAGCCTTCCTTTCAACACAGATGACGCAAGCAGCCTGCGTGACCCATTGAGCTCAGCCGTGGGGGCCTTCTGCCTTGGTAAATTTGGTTTTGTGGCTGATCCTGCAAAGCATTCACCTGGAAGAAAAAGGGCCTGCTTATTATCTCTCCTGCTTCATTGATGCCCCTGGGCAGTGACCCCTAACCTGTCACTCTGCATCTGTCCTAGATGTTTTACACATGGCAGGGTCAAAGCTATTACAATTGATCTAAGCCAAGTCTCTACACTTAATCTTCATTGTACTGCAGCAGGCTTGATATTTTCTATACTGTGTATACCAATTCCTGCTGCTGTTGCTGCGCTCCCCTACTCAGACATGGAACTGAGTTTAGCTAAGGTAAAATGCCCGCCATTTGGTTCAGTGTGAATCTCTGAACCTACAAGTCTACCAACTTTTTACATAGTCTGTAGTCTGTGCACAACATAGCAGTGTTAGTCTGTGCAAGAACTCTATGCCAAAAAAAAAAAAGGAAAAACATATAACAGCTAATGAATATTTGGTATGAAAAGTGTACAGTGGTCCCCCACCCTTTCACAGTTCATATACTGTGATCCTGCTATATTGCTGGACCACAGTACCCTGAAAGGGCTTGAGGGAGTGGGGGGAAGGTTTTAAAAGCCGGGGTGCAGAGGAGCGGTGCACAATGTTTAAAATGACTTTCAGCAATGGAGCCAAGCTGAGAGTCATTTTAAACATTGCTCGGCGCTACCCCATGGGACTGGGGGATGGGGAGAAGTTGCAGGCAATGTTTGAAATGACTTTTAAACTGTTCCCCCGCACCCTGGCTTTTAAATCCTTCCCCTCCCTCAAGTACTTTTAGGGTACTGCTGTCCCACGATATAGCGGGACCGCAGTATATGAACTGCAAAAGGGCGGGAGACCACTGTATAAGTTTCATGCCAAATGTTCATTAGCTGTTGTATGTAGGTACATTTTTGGACTGGAATTCTTGCACTGGGGTGCAGGGGAGCGGCAAGTGATGTTTATAATGTCTTTAAGCAATGGAGCCAAGCTGGCTCTGTTGCTTAAAAACTTTTTAAACATTGCCCCCCAGGCTTGGCCTGACCTGCATCCACATATTGTGGATTTTCAATGGGGGGGGGAGTTACTGTATTCCATTACATATTATATTGTACACTGCATTCTGCTGCTATATGTCTGAAGAAGTGAACATGTCCACAAAACATTACATTAAAATATGAAAGTTAGTCTTTAAGGTGCCACTTTTTGTTGTTTTTTGTTTCTTTGATTTTTGCCTGGAACTTTTTACATGTGAATTTTGATAAAAAATTGGACATGACATTTTTGGACTGGTTCTACTTGTTGAGGAACAGGATTGGCAACTGTCAAGAAAAAACCCACTGCCCCAATTCGACTTTTGATTTCATTTTCCTTTTATCATTCATGTGAAAAATAAGATCTCTCTCAAAATATTGGAACCTTTCATTTTCCTTTAAAATATACCCAAATCTAGCTTGACGATCAGTTGCAGCAAGTTTCAGAGATGCTGGACTTAGAATTTCCTCAAGCTGTGGCTGCACACAGCAAGGAATCATTCAGAATGCCCTCCAGTGCTTCAGGTAGAAGTCCATTAATTTCCTTAAGTTTTATATGTTTCCTTATTGATTATAACCAGGAAACCAACTGCAATGCATTTTTCTTTTTGGTAGAACTAGATGACATTTACAAGCATAATGCACTGTCTCAAGGCAATGACACCTTCCAAATTCCAAAATAGATGCACAACATTTTGTGTAGATATTCCAAGTTCCAATAAGATAGTTGTAGGGTGCTTTGTGTAATCCATTGTTAAAGCCATAGGATTTATTTTTGTATTGTTCAGAAGGCTGCAATCATATTTTTTTCATATTTTTACTGCTCCTGGAAGCTTCCAAAACAAACAAGCAAACTTCCAAATGCAGTTTATTTTAACGTGAAATTGCAGAGAATGAGATGGTGGGTCAATGGGAAAATACAATCCTTTGTAGATTTGGGACAGCAGTGAGCATTTATCCAAGGAATTTACACCATTTTTTGTTTAAAGAATTTGTAGTAGTGCCCTTGCTTATACATACCCCAAATCCTTAACTTTATCAGATTAGTACTGATCATATGTTGCAAACTGCCATACAGTACCTGGAATGCGTAACTTTCAAGGTTGACCTAATCCAGTGATTATGGGCAACATGGTTGTGCTGATGCACCTGGGGCAGGAGAGGGAAAGCAGCAACTTCTTTTAGAACATTCCTACCAGCATGATTGATTGTCTAACGTATTATTTTACTTTATTTCTATCCTGCCTTTCTGACAAAAAAATGGATCTAAGATGGCTCAGAAATGACTTAAAGGCATATGAACGCTGTAGTACATTGAAGTATTAAAACAGAATTCAGCATACAGCAACATGACAAAGCAATCACTAAATATATTTATTAAACTGGATTTAAAACCTCTTTACACACAAACAAAGCAAAGGTACAGCCAGCAAAGGAAAACTGGCACGATACTGTGAAAACAAAGAATCTATTGAGAACAAGAAGACCATTCTATGGCCAATGTAAAATATGATGTTGGCCCTTGGATGGGAGGTTCTAAGGGTTACTGAGACATCGATCAAAACTGTGATCAATCAGATGGTACTAACTTTATCTGACATGGCATTGAGGAAAGAGCTCCCCATACCCCACAACAAGTACTGCTTATTTACCTTGGACTTTTTCAATTATCTCTCAATGGCAAGTGAATGCATGCTGTTCTTCAGAGATATTGATTGCCCAGGGAGAAGTAGAATGGTATTTAGCTTAGTGTACCATTTGTTTCTTCATGAGCTTATTGACATAAGAATGTTGTAGGAGATACAAGACTTGATCGGATGCTCAGTTTGGTTTAGTACCGTGCCATGATATTACATCTCCAGCAGTGGCAAAACCAAACCTTGTAGACTCCAAGTCATGTTCATACAAGTCCCAACATTAAGCAGAATGAGAGCAATACGTCAAGATGGCAGATGCTGAAGGGTGTGTAATAGACCCCGTTGTACGCATCAAATAACATGTTTTATACTGGTGAGAAGTTAGCATTGGGTACTAATACAATCAACTGTAGTACCCAGTGCTGATTTTTCACCACTACAGAAATGAGGGAAGTTAGCAAAATATTTTATGTTGGCCTTGCCAGACAGGCAAGAAACAGGTTACCTGTACAGGGATACCTTATCCTACAGACAACTGTGGATGGGAAACTTTTTCCATTCATATCCCAATTTTTTGCTTTATTTTAAGGTACACAGGCAAAATCATGCTGCCATGGTTTACATGCTTTGACACAAACCACCAAATATATTGGTGCAGTAGAACCATTCATAAACCAGTTCAAATGTATACAGGTTTTACTAAATTCTTGAAGAAGTAGAGAACAGGTATATCACAACAGCATGAATCAACCACAATCAAAAAGACTCAAGATGATCGACACAGACACAAAAACTCACAAGGGGAAAGGAAGGAAAACCTTTCTAAGAGGTTTGGTACCTTGTTATTTGACTGAATGCCTCCTCCCAAAGAGGTCTGATGGACCTGTTCATTCCTCTCAGGTGGGACATTTGAGACTATTGACCCTAAGAGAGGCCCCAAAAGAGAAGCCTAGGAACCTAGGCTTCTCAGCAGTCACTCCTCATCTTTGGGATGATTTCCCACTTGAGATTCACCTAGACTAGGCCTGCCTAAAATCCGGCCCGGGGGCCAAATCCGGCCCATCAGGCCATTCTGAGTGGCCCACGGCTGACTGGCCCACCCGTCCCTCCCCCTCCTTCGCTTATGGGTCAGTGGGTGGAGCTTGCAGTGGGATGGCAGGGTCGGGGAGCAACCGGTCCCTGACACATTCTCAGCCACCAAATCTGGCCCTCCTTACAAAAAAATTGGGCACCCCTGACCTAGAACCTTCATTGAGAATTTTCAAATGATTGGGGAAGACCTGGCACTTCAAACAGGCTTTTCCAGATAGTACATTTTGACCGTACAGTGGCAATTTCAGCACTTAATTTTATCCCATCTTTTGCCTTCCAAACCTTTTGTGCTTTATATTGTTGCTATCATTATTGATTGTTATTTTGACTGGTATTGTCTTTATTAGTAGATTGTAATCTGGATTTTATTTTGTTTTGTTAAAATTAAATGTCTGTCATTAGCATTATTATTGGCTATAATTGTATTGTTTGTTATTGTAAACTGCCCAAAGTGGGCTTGTAACCAGATGGGTGGTATATAAAAGAAAGAAAGAAAAAAGCTATAAGATGAGGGATAACACTCCTTCCAACTCACAAATGCAGTGTTCACTCATGCTATACATGATAATTTCTCCCCAACTGTGGAGGTATTTTAACTTAGGTGTTTATATACTATCTATGCAGTGCATCTCCTCAGATTCAGATTTGTGCTGATGAATTAAAGCAGTGGTTGCAATATTCCTGGACCTGCTTTGTACCATTAAAGGTAAATGTACAAAAATATTGTCTTCTTCTTGGTCTCAGGGAGCTCAAGGCTTTCATATTTCAGGAGACTGCATCCTGGAAGCTATAGTAACAAAACACTGATTTCACAAAAGGGGGTACATAGCATCTTCCTCATAAATATGTGCACGTCTGCATAATAACCCCACATCAATCTGCATAATTTATGAATGCTCACGTGCTAACACTCCATTCTTTCAGAAATGCCACCATAATCTCTCCTTAGGTCATCCCCCTAAAGGGAAAATTTTATGCCATTTTGCTTTAGGCAAAAAGATAGGAATCAGTGATTGATAATTCACAGCTTAAAAAGCAGATCTGTTTGCTGGAGCATGAAAACACATTCCGGCCAGTTGTTTTCTTTCTTACATGCCACATTAACCACATTCACAATTTTAGAAAAGCTGGAACTTGAAACAAAACTGGATCATCCTGGAACAAAACAAAAATAGGTGTTTTTATCATCATTTGCAAAAGTCCTCCAGTGTATGGCTTCATTTCATGATAACAATGTCCAGTTGGTGTGCAGAGTTATCAGCACCATGTACAAGCTCCAATTATGGAGGGATTTAAACTTGGCCTGGACATGGCAGGCCATGCATGTTAACTTAGATGAAGGGGAAGGCTATTCCCTAAAATCTCCATTCTCATTGAATTAGGCTGTCTGGATTGGAAGAGGCATTAGATTTTCAATAAGGAATTTTCCAGCTTCATGCAATTTGTTTCCTCCAGGAAGGGCAAGGAGCACTATTTTTTCTTATCTGGATCTTTGCAAACTTTCTTTGTACAAAATGTGTGTTCTTCTATGGGAAGCAAAGCTGGTATATGCTAAGCAAGCCCAGAATCCCTGTCTGGTCACAAAACAAATAAGTACAAACAAAAACAAAACAAAAGAAGGGCAAACATTTTCTTTGAAGTCTGTGCAAGAAATCAACAGCCATTATTATTTTATGCCATTTTGTGTAATTATTACGCATACACCAAATTATCACACATAACAGTACACCAAAGTGTCTTGCCAATTTAGGGCAGTGAGGAGAATAATTTCATAGTTCTATGTTCTCACAATCAAGAACAAGTATGGAAAGGATCTTCACTCCTATTTATATATAACTATAACTAATAGACATGGGCACGGAGTGGCAAAATTCTCGTTTCTGTTACCTTGTCGTTTCTGTTATGTAACGGGTAACGGTAATGAGAATTACTCCACTCCAGCTCGAACCCGACCCGATAAAGATAAATTGGGTCTGATTTGTCACTGTCGTTCATGGCATCGCGGCGATCGCACGATGCCAAGCAGCACAGAAAAAAAGTTTTAAAAATAATAATTAAAAAAAACCCCGATTCCCGGCCAAAAAAGCAGGCGGAAATATGCCTGCCTCAGTGAGGGCACCTACCAGAGAGGGGTGGTTTCTGGGGGGGGGGGGGGTGCCCAGCCTCCCCCCCCCTCTACTTTCCTGGGCTGCTTGCACCAGGTTGGGGGGGCGGGGTCATCCTCGTCGTCATCTCAGTCTATGCCATGCAGTGGGGGGAATCCAAAATGGTGACCACAATATTTATTTTTAAATCGTGTGGTCCAAAAACCCACCAAAGAACAACATAAACATGTGAAAATTAGGTATTTTAAATGCCTGAATTTTTATAATAGCAGCAGTGGGTTTTTCTTGCAATAAAACGTCTCCATTGATTTTATTTTATTTTATTTTTATTTTTATTTTTTTACACCTGCGCACGTGCAATGATGGGCTGGCCATGGGATGGGACCATGCAATTTTTTTGACCCATTCCACCAATCGCATGGCCAGGTTTTGACTGAGACTTCTGGATGTGCCAGAGGGCATAAAAAGCCCACCAACCCTAAACCTAACGCTAACCCTAACCCTAACCCTAACCCATACACCAGTACTGTCCTTCTTAGTGGGTCAGAGGCACCCAGAGGTGCAGCCCACTAAACCACCCTAACCTTAACCGTAACCCTAAACCTAGCCCTTACCCTAAACCCAACCCTAACCCAGATTTGTATGCAAGTACACTTCCCTTCTTAGTGGGTCAGAGTGATGCACCCAGAGAGGTGCCTCCAACTCCAGAGCCCACTATCCCTCCCTAAGCCTAACCTGTATGCCAGTACCCAAGTATGCTTTCCTTCTTAGTGAGTCAGAGAAGCGCCCAGAGAGGTGCCTCTGCCACTTACCCCCCAACCCTAACATAATGTAATGTATGGTACGTGGCGGCTACGCGTTACGCTTCCCTTCCCTTCTTAGTGGGTCAACTCAGAGGCATCCAGAGAGGTACCTCCCAGAGCCCACTTACCCCAACGCCAACCCAAACGGAAACGGAAATGACAATTTTTGGGAAATTTCCGTGACAAACGGAAACAACCTGAAACGGGCCCGTTCCGACAAACGACAACTCGAAACATCATTTTTTCAGGTTGTGCCCATCTCTAATAACTAACACAGTTTCAATTATGAGATTTTCTTGAAAGTGTGTTTGCAAATCTGGACTGGGGACTGATACAGTGGTACCTTGAATTACAAAATTAATCCATTCTGAATGCATTTTCATAATTCAAAATGTGGTTTCGCATAGGAATGCATTGGAAACAGATTAATTTATTCCAAGTGGGAAATCACTCCCCCAGAAAGGAAAAAGCACAATTAACAGAAGATGAGCAACGTACCTTATAACCACTTGAGAAATCCACCAAAGGTCCCAAAAAGCCACCAAAATGGTGCCAAATATTTCTGAAATGGGGCACTTTGTGCAGGTCATTAAAAAACCTGAACCCCTGGTTTCTCAGCTTCCATTTTCAAAATGGCTCCTTCTTATTCCCAATTGCAGCACTGTAGTCAGGTGGTTACAAGATGGCAGTATTGCTGTTGCAAACAAGTAGCCATTTTGAAAAGGAATCTTCCCTTTTCGCTTTCATAACTTAAAAAGTCACAGGCTTTTTTCGTACCTCAAAAATTTCCTATACCAGTGGTTTTCTATTTATAACTCAAATTTTCCTTACTCAGGGTGTTCATAACTCAAGGTACCACTGTAGTAACTGTGAGCCATGAAGTCCATTCTGATCTATGGCAACCCTTTTCAGAGTTATCTAAGTAGAGAGTAGTCAGGGATGGTTTACCCTTCACTTCTTCTCATGGTGACCTGGGACTGTTCAAGGCTGGTGTTTCTGGAATGCACTGCTGGGAACTGAAGTCCCAACCTCTGGCTTCACATGGTACTCATTGCATATTGATGCTAGTATTTTGAATCCTATGCCAAATCTTACTGTGGGACCCAACCAGAACTTGGAAAACCAGAACGTTTCTGGACTGCCACTTCCATTGCCACACTGAGTAGCAGATTTTGAGACTCAAAGTGTAACTTTCCTAAACACTGGGCCAAGTTTCAATCCTGGATGTATGTTAGAACTCAATGTACAGAACTCAACTTGACAAAAATGAGTGCTAGTGAATCTGTTTATTAAAATGGTCATTTTTCCCTTGAAGATGCACAGATGCTTATCCTATATGAAGCTAGTGAAATCTTACTTGCTAGACAGGAAACAAAGGACCTGGGAGATATGTGCAATGCAATCACCTAATCTGACAGTAACTCAGCTCTATAGCGTACCTGCAGTTTCAAATGTCTTTAATGGAGACAGGCAACAGCAGATTTTAAAATTAATTCATTATAGGATTTAAAATAATAACTCCAGTCCATCTTACATTGTCTGCTATCTTTGTTCCCATGAGCAGCCATAATAGACTTGAGCTTTGTCATATAATTAAATGCTAACACATGTATCCTTTGCTTAGTACCGTTTCCGTATTTGCTTGTGTTAATTAGGATGTGAACCTATGAATCTCTCAACAGCATTTCAAACATGCTTTCAAACTTGGCTTTTTTCTGTCTCAATCCCTTTCTCGCTTTTAATACACAGGTGTGGCAATCCTAGATCTATGTTCTTTGGGGGGGGATATGCATCATTCATGTCATTTTTTGGACTCCAACACTTTTCAGATATATTCCTGGATCGTAAATGTTTGTCCAGTAGTCCCTTGTTTTTCGTGGTGGTTAGGTTCCCTAACCATCTGTGATAAAGGAAAATCCGTGATAAGCAAAGGCCTCAGCAAACTGACCCACAGGGGCTCCTGCCCCCCCCCACAGGTGCAACGTACAGGGTGCTCACTCTGTGACGCTATAACTCCCCCACCTCAATAAATTGTACTGACTGGTGGGGGCCAAGACAGGGCACTTTCGCTGCTCACTTGAATACATGCTGCTTGCAAAGACATGGCACTATTCATGCCCTCCCCCTTGCCGAGCTAAAGGATCCCATGCTGGCTCCTTCTGCTTAACAACGGGGGTGGGGGGCTTGGAAAAGCAAAGACAGGGGTGCTTCCGCTGCTTCTCTGAAGATACAGAGCTTTCATGGACCTGGTGCTTTCCAAATCTTCCTCCACACCAAGCTAAAAGAGCCCATGCCAGTTCCTTCAGCTTAGCAAGGGAGAGGGTTTGGAAAGGCAAAGACAGGGGTACTTCAGCTGCAAATCTGAAGACATGGAGCTTGCACGGACCTGGTGCTTTCCAAATCTTCCCCCAGGCCAAGCCAAAGCAGCCAGACGTATTTTCAGGGCAGCAGCAGAAGTGCCCCTGTACAGTAACCCCCCGCTGATTGTGGGGGTTAGGGACCCACCCCACCTGCGATCCATGAAAATCTGCGATATGCGGAAGCAGGTGTGGGGTGGGGGTGGGGGTGATTGCACGCCTGTCCAAGAAGTCTTGGGGCAGCGCACGCCAGCGGCGGCAGGGGGATCTGACCTTCCGCTGCCGCCCGCCCGCGCCGCCCGAGACTACTTGTCTGGGGCCGTCTCCATTCAAATGCATTGCCAATGCATTTCAATGGAGAAAATTTTCCCCATTGGAAAACTTTGGCTCAGTGCTTTCCAATGGGGAAATTTCTCCATTGAAATCCATTGACAATGCATTTCAATGGAGATTGGCCCCCCCGCCCCCCATACGGCCTCAAGACTTCTTGGAGGGGCCGGGGGATGGCATGGAGCAACCCGATTGGCCCTGCCGACCCCCGCCCCTCCAGTAGCCTCGGAGCCGCCAGGGGGCGGCGGGTGGCGATCGCATTGCTCCCCGCCGCCCCCCCTGCATGGCTCCAAGCCTTTTCGGAGGAGCCCGGGGGGGGGGGGGCTGCGGGGAGCGATCCTATCGCTCCCTGGCACCCCCCGGCGCGGCTCGGAGGCTTCTCGGAGCTGCAGGTACTGCAGTGCCAGCGGTGCAGGTACTGCGATCCCGTGATGTAGTGGGATCGCGGTACCTGAACCGTGAAATGGTGGGGGTGACTGTATTTGCCTTTCCAAGCCCTCCCCATTGCTAAGTTGAAAGAGGTGAGGTGGAGGAAGGTGAAAGAGGCCCCTAGGAAGCACCCTGTCTTTGGCACAGATTGCCTAACTTTTGTGAGCTGTGTCCACTGCAGTGACAGCAAGGTTTCAATCCCATGGTTAAGAAAGGTTTTCTCTGGTCAGTACAGTCAGCACTGAATTACTTTTTGTAGCAGAGAGTTCATGCTCTTCTCTCCTCATCTTAATCCACTTATTTTGGAGAGCCCTCAGCAGAAACCCTGGATGCATAACAGTAAAGAAATCAAAACAAGGATTTGCTGCTCTCCAGCACACTAAATTATATGCCCACATAGACTGAAACATAATGGAGAACAAGTCTTGAATGGCTCTGTGTTCACTTAATATAAACTGGCAGGAAAATCGGTCAAATAAAAATCTCCAGCCAAAAGTAGTTCAATGCTACTTTATTCCAAACCGTAAGGAGTATGAAACAGTCCTATGAGTCATCTTGCTGAGGCAGTTAATTAG
Organism: Phrynocephalus versicolor; assembly: GCA_023846285.1. Taxonomy (NCBI): domain Eukaryota; kingdom Metazoa; phylum Chordata; class Lepidosauria; order Squamata; family Agamidae; genus Phrynocephalus; species Phrynocephalus versicolor. The sequence continues at coordinate 65,405,740 of JAHTLZ010000129.1, forward strand.
CAATAAGTGGGAGGTGCTGTGGACAAGTAGAAGGTGGGCAATAGGTACTTTCTTGATGAAAAAGAGAGACAGCAATTACCAATGTTTTAATGGCAGCATGTGCTGAATCCTAGGACCCCCCAAAATTGTGTCCTAATTCTGAGCTCTATTCCCCATTAATTCCATGCATAATGGGGAGTGATGATGGGACCAGTAGTTCATCAGCATCTAGAGAGGTGACAGTTTCTCACCCTTGCTGTGGGGAGCTCATCAATGGAGTACTGTTAACAGCAGCAGCATCCTGAGCCAGTGTTCTGGAGAATGAAAGGTATACTGGACAACCTTCGCTTGCCATGCAGTCCTCATGCGTTGAACCACCAGTGCCAATCTGTTAGTAATGACAGGAATTCTGGTCCACCAATCTTGGAGGGTGCTATATTAGAAAGAGCTGTCCTAGGAGGACAGGTCTGTGTAAAGCCACAAAGACAACAGGGCACAAACAGCCGTCAAACTGCAGCCACAGAATTAGACTGCCCAACCAAGTTGAAAATCCAGCTTCTATAACCTTGCTCTAAGGCTAGATATATATTTGTTGTTTTTATGAACTTTTAAGTCCCCTCCAATTCATGGCAGACTGATCATTAAGTGATCTCCAAACTGACTTATCCTCAGCTGCCCTGCTAAGTTCTTATAAACTCGTGTCTATGAGTTCCATTGGGGACTCAATCCAGCTTGCATTTGGACTTCCTCTTTTCCTGCTCCCTTCAACCTTTCCCAGCATTATTTATTTATTTATTTATTTATACAAAAAAAAAACTTGACTTCTCTTGATGAGCCTTAGGATGTGAATAGGGAAAGAAGTAACTTGCGCATTACCACAGCAAAGGTCCAAGTTGATTTGTTTTCTCCTAAACCAAATAAATATTTTAGGAAATAATAAACTATGGGGATTAGAAATGAATATATTGCAGCTTTTTAAAAATCAGCATATATAGTGTCTGACAGAAAAGCACATAAACATTAAAAGTCCATATTGTTGTTGTTTTTTGTTATTTCATCTGCCATAACAGCATCAAGAAACCATATAAAGAGGTGTTGAGAATCTTCTTCTAGAGGTTCTTACTTACTCCCTGCTTCACATAACAAATCCAAGTTTTCCTGTCAGGAGCATTATTAAAACAACTTAGTCCTTGGCCTGATGTGCCCCACTGAATTCATTAAGTCAATATTAATCCAAGACTTTGGTTCATACTATTTCCTATCCATCCACACCAGTCAAAAAAACTATGGACGATGAGAAAATCAGTCAACACAAATGGACTTTTTAGAACTGTGGGCTTACAGAGCACAATTACCGGTACTTAGAGCTGTGGCCCCAAAACTTGCAGATCTAGATTTTCTTGGACTAAAATTTTCTGAGGCCTTCACCACTAACTGCTGGCCGTAATTTCTGGGAGTTGTAGTCCAATAACATCTTAGGAGCCAAAGCTAGGAACCACTGACTTAGAGCGAATGATTGCAAGAGCATCGTTTTCTTTGTCTTTATTTTAACATACACAGTATGAGAGAGATGAGTTTCAGAATGCTACATCTTTGTTTCTATTTTTGACATGTGTAGCTCTTGAACACCCACAGGTACTGATTTCTGTCAAGGTCAATTTTTTCAGACATCACCTTGACAACTCATGTGGCCTTAAGAAAGAGTAGAAGCAAAAGGTAGTGCCATGCCCAAAGGTTGGATAAGAAAAGGTTGTTGTGCAAGGTGGCCAGTAAAGATGGGCACAAAATGAGCAATTTTTCATTTTCGTTTTTGTTTTTTCGTTTTGTTACATAACGGAACGAAAAACGATTTTTTGCAAAAATTCATGAAAAACAAAAATGAACCGAAACAGACCCCATGAATTTTGTCGTGTGTTTCATTTTCATTGCAGCAAATACATTGAACTGTAATAAATGCTAACGAAATGAGCAATTTTTCGTTTTCATTTTCATTTTTTCGTTTCATTACATAATGAAACAAAAACAAATTTTTTTGCAAAAATTCACGAAAAACTAAAACGAACCAAAACGGACCCCCTAAACGACAAACGACAAACGACAAACGAAACACCATTTTTTGAGTTGTGCCCATCTCTAGTGGCTAGAGAAAAGTAAGAGACAGAATTCGTTTGTCTGACCAGTTATTTATTTGAATGCTTAAAGCAACAGCAAATAGGAAGGCTTAAGTAACAACAGGACTATGTCTCAAGTGAGACATAACTGAGCCATAGCATTTATAAAGCTATATACGCTCATCACATCTTTTGCTTTCATATCCAGAATTCTGATGCAAGTAAATATCTCTCTGACACTAGTCTTTAATAACTCATAGGCCTCCAACGAATGAGGTGAGGCTCAGAAACAAGCTTGAAAGTAGCAATGTCGCTTCTGGTATTCTAGATATGTCAACTTTCCACAACCTGTGCAGCACACCAAAGCCACATAGCTATTGCATTGCTGGCTAAGAATCATAGCAGCTTTGGTCCAATACATCTGGAACACATTTATGGAAATATCCTACAATGTTGCCGGGGGGGGGGGTGTTATTTAAGGACATTTGGCTCAGCACTTGTCACCTTTCCTGATGCCTCCCAACTGTAACATTTTGGAAGAAGACAATAAAAACATCTCACCTGTACTACAGATGCGTAGAACACTTTGTCTCTTGTTAGGCCCAAAAAGGATACAAGGCAACAAGGCAATACACTGATGAGTCTAGTGATAGGAAAAAGATGAAGCCAGTGCTATTTTATCATCCATCTTTTTCTATGAGAGATGCTTCTGTACTTCCGCCATCTATCTCAAGAGCTCTAAGCTTAGCTTGCCATAAGACAGCAAGGTAGTCATGGATGCCGTATTTGGATTTTCATTTTAAATCCTTTAACTACTGCAAGTTGCCCATCTGGTCACCATTTATTGTCTTAAAAATTCTTGTGGGTTCCTTATGACACCTTCCCCTGGAAACTGTGGAAGACTATGTGTGTGTACCACACCAGCCCACCCACCCCTCCTACAATGTCATTGAGACCTGGGATTCCCAGCAATAATGCATCTTACATCTAGGAAACACCATTTTTAGGGAAGGCATGTATAGATAAACAACAGATGTCAGGTTCTACAGATCCTCTCAAGTTCTCAACCCACCCCCTCCCTCAGCATGCCTGTCACCTACCTCTGGAGGGCTGTTGTGTTGTCCAAGCTAAGGCAGCCTTGTCCAAGCACATAGTTGGAGTCTCTGACTCATGTTGCAAGAAAGCAAGCTGAGGCATTCTCCTCTGGTGCACCCTCCCAGGTGTCTTCTCCTACACAGGTAGGCAAGTACTCTCTGCTCTTGCATTCTCCCTGATCCTCAGCTGTTTCCAATCAGGGAAATCCCTCTGCTTTAGGTGCATCAATCTGATCTTGAGAAAACTTACTCTGCTCCCAGCTGCCTGCTGTTTGTGTGCTGAGACCAGACATCTGGTTGGAGCTTTTGCTTACACCTCCACACAGCATATGCGTGCACTAATGGTTCCAGAGAAATAATTGTACAAAAAAGAAGACATTATATGCAGACACAAACCTCAGTCCCTTCACTAGTTAGGTAAGCAGAAGAAAAACCTGAATCTCATCCCTGATAATTCGTCTGAAGTCTCCTTATTTGGCATTCTTTGTACATAGGAAATTTCCTTTCTATCAAATGGAATGAGAGTGACTGACATTCTGAGTAGACAAACTCAATCCAGCACTGCTCATAAGCTTAAAAGCAGACTTCACCACTGCTTTACATTGCTGGTGGTACATGCGGATCCTGAATTAACTCTACAACTGTTACAAGATAGGAGAGCCTTGTCGTATCCAGTGCCCAGTCAGGGTGTGTGTGTGGGAAAATGTAATGCTATATTCTTAGGATCAACACTGCAGCGGTAATAGCATTTAAGAAATGCGGGACATTATTTATCTACTATAGAAGGGGCATTTTGCCCAGTTTGGGCAGTTCTACTCTTGAGTATAAGTAAAATCAGTCCATCACAGCAAACCATATTCATTCATTTGTTCATTTATTCATTCATTTATATACTACCCATCTAACCAAAGGTCACTCTGGGCAGTTCACAACAGTGAAGAAAATACTGAGCTAGTATTATTCTCCCAGCACCAAAACCAACATATGTACTTTCTAATGCTGCAGGGACACCTGATTTGATTTTGCTTTGAACACCAGGTTGGAGATTTCCTTGGTGTGAGCAGCAGTGAGATATTTTTATCCCCAGCAGTTAATCAAGTCTATACTTGTTCGTAGATTTTTCACTGCCTTTCCTTTTTGTTACTTGATTGGGTTGGAGTCAGGAACTCCTCTCTGGGGCCAAAGGAGTAATAAGTCTCATCACTCACATTCCCAGTGTAGTTTGGACCTTAGTTACATGTGGAAAAAAGAAAAGAGAAGAGAGGAAAAGGTGTGGCATTATTTATAAGAGTGGGAGCCAGGCAAAGGAAGATAGTAGCACTTACATACAGTTGGCCATATCTCACCTGTGAACTGTGAGGTCAACATGACTTTTCAAAGAGGGGAAGGCTTCATAATTCAGACAAGGCACCCTGCTGACTTATGAACATTTCCTTCACGGCTGAAACTCTTTTTTCTTTATGGATTATATTGGTGGCAGTTTTAATTTTTCATCTGAAAGAGATTGTGCATGCTATTTTGGGTGCATTAACCCTCAACGTGCAGGCAGTTTCCAACCAGCCAGCCACAAAATGCCGATGGGAACATCAATATGGATTATAATATAGAGTGGCTGTTATGTCAGCTGTCTGTAGTGAGGGAGAGGCGAATATATTGAAATAGGAGGAGGAGGAGGAAGGATTGGAAAATGAAAGAAGAGAGAGCAGGAAGAGTTAAGGGAAAATTAAACGGAGGTGCAGAAATTGAAGGGCAATGATTTGGGCACAAGCTCTGCAGCTCACACCACCCACCCAACTCTCTACGTGACCCTGAACTACTCTCTTAAGGAGCACTTTTCCCAATGAATTTGCCTTCCCTTTTCTCAAGCAAGTCAATCCCTTCTGAGAAAATTGGGCTGCAAGCAACACAATGGAAATGGATTCTCAGTCATCCGTTGTGCAGGAATAGCTTGTGGGTTTTACCTTGAAATCTCTTTTTCTTGCCTGTTTCCCCTTTCCCCACTGCCATGGTGTACCCATCACCTCCTTCCAACAGTAATATAAAAGTGAAGTGCCAAAATACTGCTAAGCACCTGCAGACGGCTCCCTCCGAGATAGACTAGAGGAAATAGAAATTACAGAACAAGGCATAATATTGCTTTGATTCACCTTTCCCTCTTCCACCTCTCCCCCACCACTATCTTCCCTCGCAGCTGGCATCTTTCTTCTGGCTTACACTTTTCTGATGGGTGCTGACAGATAAATTGTTCTCAGGCTCACTACCAAATTGCCAGAGGCTGGTAGTCAAATGATTTCTCCCCCTGCTAATATAACATGGGAGTTCTGTTCTGCCTTTCTGCTCACCCTATGCTTCCCCCCCGCCCGCCATTTTCTCTCTCCTCCCTGCAAGAGCTTCCCCTTCCTGTGTTATTTGCACCTAAAGCAATAAGGTCCTGTTCACTTCTCAGCAAAACTTATGATGACAGAATTATTCTAAGGGGTTGTTTTCTCAGTGTTTTGAAGCATTGCAGCCCGAAAGATGCTGCAATGGGAAGGGCAGACTAATTTAGAAGATAGGTAGTAGTTGATATGTCATGATGTTAATGGATGAGATGAGAAACCACCTCAAGTTTATTTATTTTTTTCATTAAAATATATTTACCTCATCTTTCTCCTAAAAAGGAGCCAAGGTAGCTTATATCAATCATCATGAGAAAAAAGCTAAAAACAGCCAATTATTCAAATATTTATAAAGAATAAAGAACTCTACATTTAAAATGTTGGATAAACACATTACTAAAGGTGTCTGTGAAGATTCTCAGTCATCCAGGCGAGGTTATCTGGCAGATGAGTCATGGCAACTGGACTTCTTTTCAATCAAGGTGAATTATAAATTGGAGGCCTCATTCTACTGCTATATGTCTGAAGATGTGCCCACGAAACTTTACATTAAAATATGAAAGTCACTATTTAAGGTGCCCAATGTTTTAGTCTTTTGTTTCTTGCACAGACTAACATGGCTACCATCTCCAAAACTTCTAAATATTAATACTGTACAATTTGCATGTCACATATTTTAATAATCTCTGCATTGTCCATAGCACCATCATTTGAATTAGCAACTAATTTTCTAAAGCTGTTCTCACTGTATTGTGACAAAACCAAGTAATGTCTTCTTGAAGAACACTTCCTTGGTACATTTCTGTATATTTTACAAGGCAGGAGAGGAGGAGGAGATAGCAACTTACAAACCTGTCATGCATTCAGCAAGCCATCCCATGCAGCTGGTAAGCTCATACATGCCTAGTTATTAAGAGGTATATCATAAGAGAATGTGCAAAAACACATGGGCTGAAATCCTGAAGCTTAGCCCAGCAAATTGAACCATAGACAGCCCATTGATAAAGCATCTCTTCTGTAGGTTCCACAAATTCACCTGGGCCTACTCTTTGTGACTTAGGACACTATGTGAAAAAATGAGGAAATGAATGCCGATGGTGAACCAGGCTCTTTAGTTTTAACAAAAGCCAAGAATGCCATGATTGATGAATTCTTCCCAGTTTGTATCAAATTGTATCAAATTGATTTGGGGAGAAAACCAGTCCTTGCCCCCTAAATGAAAACAACAACAGCCCACAACCACAGATGAACAAAAACAGCTTGACTTGTGTCCAGTCAGGTACAAATTAGATCCTGACCACTCCATCTAGTATTCCCCTAGCCTCCCACCTAGAGATGTGTGTAGTAGAGATGGGCACGACTCAGAAAAAAAAATTCGTTTTCATTTTCGTTTTCGGCTAGGGTCCGTTTCGTTTCGTTTCCGTTTTCGTGAGCTAATTTCAAAATTTTTCATTTTCGTTTCGTTATGTAACGAAACCAAAAAAACGAAAACGAAAACGAAAAAATTTTCGTTTCTCCCCATTTAGCTCCATTATGTGTTTTTCCAGTAACGAAAAACGAAAATTGGCTCAAAATTAGTCGTTTCGTTTCCGTTTTCGGTCCATTTTGAACCGTTTTTCGTTTTCGTTTCGTTACGTAACGAAGACGAAAAATGAAAACGAAAACGAAAATACCGCTAAGTCGTGCCCATCTCTAGTGTGTAGTTAAAGACAGAGGGAGAAAAGAATAGATCAGTGGGAGTGGAGCAGAAGTAAACCTTGGAAGAAAGGATTCCACAAGGGATGGAAAGGAGGAAGGAGCTCCAATTCTGGCATGAAGCTATGAAGCCACACAGACAAAATAAAGTGAACTTGAAAGGGACAGGGAAGCTTTCAGATAACCGTATATGGCATTGAAAAGAGTTGGGGCTGAATTAATTCATACTCAGTCCTAATTTTAAATCAGATTGGGAGACAAATTCAGTTCTCCCCTTTGAGGCAAGCATTATGAGCTCCGGAAACCTATATCTGAACCCTGAAGTATAAGTTTCACCACACTCTAGAGACATCATCATGCATCACTGCCTTGCCCAGATGCTCCTGCAGCTCTTTTATGGTGGTGCTCTGATTTTTCAGACCTGGCTATGCTGCCAAATATGTACTTTAAATCCAAGAAGCTCATAGAATCGGGGTAGATAAGCATCTGTCACTGTTTGAGACAGATTCTGGTGTCCCTAGAAAATGCTATTTGGAAAGATTCGCTTAACCATTGCTCACAGTCATACCAGCCCTGGCTGGTCTCCATTTTCATGGTGAGAAGGCTCCCCCCCCCTCGTAGGTCATGTTGGCCAGCTTCCCGTGCAGCATGTGGCTCCCAGCTTTCATCCTCCAAAACTGCATTTCTGCGGTATTCTTGGTTTGTAATATAATGTGGTCTGTCTTGGGTTGATTAATCTGCTATGGAGCCAGGGATAAAAGGTCCTATTTCACAAGAGAGTGCTGGTTCCTTCCCACCCTCTGATTATGCTGCATGTTGCTGTTAACGACTCAGGCAGCTAAAGCTAAATGAGGGAAAGCTTTTCAAACAGAACCACAGCTCTCAGCGCTACCCGGCGTTGGCTCTAAACCATCTACGAAGGAACAACTGTTGTGCCTCAAGAAACCCATATAATAAATTTCACCAAAAGAGGATATATCATCATTGTTGACTCATTGTGGACGTGACAGAAATGGTTAAATGCCATGGAAAATAGATTGCCAGTACCAAAGCTACCTGAAATTAGCAAAGCTGAAGATATAACAGGCATTTCATAGTAGGACTCTTGACTGATATGCTGTACACAGTAATTGAATGGGGAATGGAAAAGGAATAGAATGCATGCCAATATGGTTCCTCTTCCATCCCAGGAGTTCAGCTTTTTACCTGTAGCAATAGCTGCAGGTTGAAGGAAGCTGGGTGAGCTGAGCACTAGGAACCACACCAGCTGCTTTTCTGCTGCAGCAGAGAAATGGCAGTGTGCAATTCTCCAGCTCCGAAATACTGTGCTCTCAGGGGTTCTTCCTCAAGGCAAAGGTTTGTGGATGGGTGGCCAGGGAGTTTGCCTATGTCACAACAGCACAGATGGTTCCCACGACTCCTTTGTCACAACTGACTCTGAGGAAGAACCTGGCTGAGTGAGGCATTTTGGAATTAAGGGAGAATAGAAGGGATGGGATGGAGGCAGCATTGTAGGGGTGACCGCAGCAGGAACTGAGCCATTGGTGAAAGTGTGGTCAGAGAGAAGGGAACAACAAAGGATGGACCTGAATCAATATGTCTTCCTGCCTCAGTGAGAGGATCTCCTTTTGCTGTGTCTCTCAGGAAGAGCACATTTCAGTCTCTTGGACAGTAAGCTGCACTGTATAACCAAGGTTTTATTTGATTAAATGCAACAAAACCAATCCATGCAAATGCATTTCCAAGTTTCTCTCACACAATGCATACAACATTATTGGATGAGTTCATCTATTTTGTTTACAGGCTAAGTAATTTTTAATGGTTTTATGGTTGATCTTTCCTTTCCTTTGTTTTCATCCTGTTTTATGAAATGTGTAAGCCAATACAAACACTACTTCATAATTGAAGAGGGGAGAGAAATGTAATATGTCTATAAATAAACAAAGTGTGGCAGACAAATGAGTTAATACACCAGCCATCATAAATATATCATCTATGTCATATAAATAAATTGCCTATCACTTGCCAGAAAAAAAAACAATCAGCAAAAATGTCCTAATATATTAGCCACAATATAAGATCGTGGTTTGACTTTACTAATGTTTGTTTGCCTTGTCTAATGGGACACTATTTATTATACCCCCCTTCTCTGCCCCTCACCTCTCTGATACAGAAGCTCTAGCTGATCTTGGATAATTTCTTTCCAAAGAAGCACAGTGAATATTTGAACCCTTGACATCTGGGTCTCCTGCTAGGTCTTGCAACTTGCTGATCTCGATCAGTGACCCACTGTGGCATACCCACTCATAAAAATTAAAAACACACAATGTAAAAGGAAATAAAAGTGTTTCTGTGAATGGTGCTATTGTTTTTGGGCATGGAGGCTCTAAGTTGCAGGACATGTGCCTGAAATATATGCAAGTTGTACTGTAGTTCTCTTCAGTCCATGGCCTATTTCATTGGGAGTACCAAGTGGCAGTTAACACGAGACCACCGAAAGGAGCTTTCAGCTAGTCCATACTTAGCAGATAAATAGCATGACTTGATACATGACTCCTTTTATGCATTTAGCATGATGGCTTTATTTGGGTGAAGCTAAGCAGGCTCAGCCCTGGTTAGTACTTGGATTGGAGACCACCAGGGAATACCAGGTGCTGTAGATGCCTAGAGTAGGAACTGGCAAACCACTCCAATATTCCTGCCAAGAAAGCTCCATGGACATGGAATTATGAAGAGTCAGTCACAACTATAACAACACAAAACAACAGAACAGAACACACACACACACACAAATTTGCATACTATGTTGCCAAAGAAGAGCTAATTCCCTTCCCTCCTAAATTTAATGTCTAAAAGTCAGAATGCTCCTTTATGCTGTTGAAAAGGCAGTTGGGAGGTAAGATCTTGGTGAGTAATCAATGATGCCATAGAAGCAATATCTTAGTAATACAAGTGTGAAATTCAAAGGCCAGCTGTCTTTGCACAGGCTAGATAACTGACATATTCACACCATTAATTGGAACAGGGTCTTAAGTACATAGCATAGTCTTGTGGCAATGCCAAGTTTAAAGTACAGTAACCCCCCACTGATCACGGGGCTTAGGGACCCACCCCATCTGCGATATAAGAAAATCTGCAATATGCGGAAGCGGGTGGGGAGCATCTTACCTCCCACCGCCGTCCGTCAGTGTGGCCTGAGCCTTCCCGGGGGAGCCTGGCTGAGTGGCGCAGAGTGACCTGATCACTCTGTGCTGCCCCTCCTGGCCGCCCCGAGGCTTCTCGGGGGGTACGTGGGAGGGCGACATGGAGCGACCCAATCTCCCCCCGCCACCCTCCCATGCAGCCCCCGAGGCTTCTGGGTGGGGTGGGGGGCAGTGCAGAGTGACCCGGGCACCCCCCACACGGTGCAGGTACTGCGATCCTGCGATGTAGCGGGGCCACAGTAACTGAACCGCGAAATGGTGGGGGGTCACTGTATTTAACAAAAGGATTGTATTAATTGCTCTGCTAATAATCACTGGGCTGGGTAAAACATAACAAAATGGCTCCCTGTTATGGGATTTGTCCCAGGTAATTTTAGAGAGAGGCCAAATCTTTCAGTTTTTGAGGGAATCTCCACTGCATGGCTGCATTCGAACTTTCAGCAGAATATCTCAAAAAGAGGATTCAGTGTTTAACGATATCAGTCACTAATACACTTCTAATGCATTATATTGCTTAGTTTCCTGAATGAAAAGCAATATAGACATGTATGCAAAATCAAGTTTCACATGGACTATTTATTCTGAAGTAACTATGTATTTTAAGATTTCTAGGATAAACTGAATTGAAAAGCATCTCCTGACTAGATTCAGGATCAGAAAGTAGTATTTATTCACTAACATGTTCCAAGTTCTCATCAATACCATATTGAGAGAGAAAAACATGTAAATCACATCTAAATATGACTTTTTACAGACATTATTTTTCTTTAATGGATTGATTAATTATTATGGAGCCTTTATTAGGGAAGAAAAAAAATTGTTGCTTTTATGCATGGTCATAAACGCATTGATTCCATTCCCCCCATATATTTAATTGATTTTAAAATGAAACTGAATGAAATGTTGCACTTAAATGTGACAACAGTCTACTGAACTGCATTTAAATGTAACAACATTCTGTTAAATCTGTCAAAATGCAAGTTGGTCTAGTTTTTTTCCTGTAGTCTTCACTGGCCAAGAGTGAACAAAAGATATCCCTGTGAGCAACAAATCTAGATTGTTTCTCCTCCTGTCACCCCTACCCTGGGCATCACAGAAGGCCACACTCAAGCTTAAAATCTGGCTAGAAAGAATGGTGGCAACAGAAACCACCAGGTGTTCTGTGGAATCTTTTAGGAAACAGCTGGCATTTCAGTCCTTGTGTTGCATTCAACAAAGAACCTCTTTTCATTATCCTTTGCAATGACTTGCTTGGGATCCCATTGTTGAGAACCAGGCTGCCATTCACCAACTCAGTAGCTCTTACATGCAGTGAAATGCAATGCCATACCTGAAAATAATTATACACACCCTCCTGAACTCTGAACTGCAGCAAGAATGGCCATAGAACTGCCATAACAAGCTAGAGATGGCATGATGTTATAACCTCCCAAACACTTGGTGAAAAATTGTTTATGCCATTGAAAAATGTTAGCAGCTGAGCAACTTGGACCAGCTGCATGGGAAGTGTGGGGTAGAAGGTGGGGGTGGGGGAGAATTAGATTAATCCCTTCAGTGTTCATTTGACCCCTTGGAAATGGCAGGAATGGGTATGAAGGTTTGCTGCCATGAAGCAAAGCCAAGGAGATCAAGTAACAGCAGCATCTGTTAGGCTAGGCAGGTTCGGCTGTAATCTCTACCATTCCAGCTGGGGCCAGAGACTAAAGACTGCCAAAAAACACTCATTCATAAGAAACAGCAACTCCACGCACTGAAATCATGCACTTAGGGGAAGTACCCGGCAGGTGTGACTTTAAGAGGCAGACAATTTGTTTCTTGGGAAGTTGCAGCAGTTTCCTTGAAGAAAAAGAGAAAAATACAAGTGCATTTTTAAAGCACAGTTTTGTTATACACTCTTTTTTTTCTGTGTCAATATATTGTATTCTTCTCTCTCCATATCCTGGCAATGACTGGATTATTAACAGGAAGATATCCATACACTTGGATGGAATTCCCCCCCTTTTTTGTTATGGCATCACACACACACACACACACACACACACACACACACACACACACACAC
>JAHTLZ010000129.1:65418271-65485338 GCA_023846285.1 Phrynocephalus versicolor
ACACACACACACACACACACACACACACACACACACACACACACACATGGCTTAGGAGTTCACTTTCAAAATAATAATAATAAAGAAAATCTAAAACAAAAATTCATAAAGTATTGGAGCAAAGCAGTTGCAAAGAGTGAGGGAGGCTATTTGTGTGCAGCACTGCTCCTTTTAAACCTGGTTTTGTTCAGCTCCTATTTAATTCAATGAAGTAAGTTGAGTCGGTCACGACTGTAACGACAATACACACACACACAAGTTAGTAACAAATGGCTTTAGTCTGGTGTACCCCATTACTTCGATCAGATCTGTTTACTTAATCCTGAGATGGTTGTTCCCACAGTGGAACTGCACAACAACTAATGAAACCCTTCCATGAGAAATGGATTCAAATTGTAATTGTGTTTTGGCATGCAGTAAACCAGCTGGACTACTTAGCAGCTTAAGAGTCCAGTGGAAGGTGTGACAAAACTAAGAAGACTCCTAGGTCAACCAGTGAGAGAGAAAATGCAGCTAAAATGACAATCGTGTGTGTAGGGTTAGGTGTTCCACTAGTGTCCCGCACTTGAGGGCACCTCACTTTGTCATTCTAATTTGTCAATTAGCCTTTGGAATTCCATCCGTACCGAAGTGCGCTCTGCAGAGTCCCTGCTGGCCTTCCGGAAGGCTGTAAAAACCTACCTTTTCCAAGAGGCCTTTGGCGATTCTTATTCTTAGTTTTTTTTTCTTTTTTCCCCCTTTTCTCTTCTCCGCCATCATACGCTTTAGTTGATGAGGTGCCACTAGGTTTTACTGTTCTTAAATTTATTGTTGTACTTTTATTTGTTTATCCTTGTACTTGTATGGCTAACATAGCCCTTGTAAGCCGCTTAGAGTTCGTTTGAAGATAAGCGGGATATAAATGCAATAAATAAATAAATAAATAAATAAATAAATTCTTTTCCTTTACAGATTCAATATTAAGTCTACAGATGGAAATGTGTGCTTGTTTGTAGGTCCCCCACAACAGATTGATCTCAGATGTAAACTTCTCTCTGAAAAGGTGAGGCGATGTGAGGGCTGGAACCTCTTCCCTCCATAGTCGTTTTTGCTCATGTGAAGAAAGCAATGACAGAGGGGTCTCGGTGCTCAGTCGCAAACAAGCATATTGAAAACACGGGCTTCTATAACAGTTGGGCAGGGCTAGGATTAGAGTTAGAATTCTAATGCAGGAGGTAGCATACAGACACAAAGACTAGTTTTAATCTGTTTTACTTGTGGTGTTTTATGTCTTTTATCTATATAGTGCCACAATTTTTTAAAAATGTCATCTTGTGAGCTGCTGCAGGAATATATGTACAAAAATAGGTGAGATATAAATGTTTTCACAAAAATAGGAGCTTCCGACTCAAACACTGAAGATACAAGGGAAATGTTAGAAGGTGGTACAAAGAAGCCCTATGAATTGCATAGTATAGAAAGTGCTTAAAAACCACAAGGACATTCAGAAACAGAAGCACAGAATCCTAGCAACTGAAAAAGCAAGAGACGAACTCCTGTTGTTATGTTCTATTAAGTTGCTCTTCTTTAGTAATCTTCAGAATCAGAAGGTTTTTCCAACATATAAGATGCTGAATATGTGGTTCATTCACCATTGCCACCCATTATCTGTTTCCATGGTTGAGTATGGATTTGAACCCGAGTCTTCTGAGGCTCAGTCCAACACTCAGTTCAGTACGGGCACTTTTACATAACCCCTAAAATCCGAGGCAAAGGGCTCCCAGATCCGGAGCTTAAAAATGTTTTCCCACCAGCTCCAAACTTTAAAAAAAATTAAGTACGACCACGCCCACCTAAGCGCGTCCCAGCACACTTTTCAAGTACCTGGCCTCCAGGAGGTAAAAAATCTTCCAATGTGCATTGTAAAGCTGTGAAAGCTTAAATTCTCTGATCCGAATTTAAGTTGCAGGCAGATTTTAGAGGTCATGTAAAAGCGCCCTACATCAGCTCACCAAGTGATTTTGTCATCTACAAGAAATCCTAGTTATATAAGTTATAACTTTCCTCCAGGCAGCATGAATAACTTTTTTGGTTCAGCTTCATTGCTCTGTAGCTGTACCCAGTTCTAAGAACTAACCTGGAGCTTTAAGCCTGGGAATATCCAGAACATCACAATGCTGGTACCGTGCACCATTAGTGCAACTGGAAATCACATTATAATAGCAAGCCCCCAGTCCTCTGGTATAATCACTGTGCGGTCAATCCAAGTAAATAATGAGGCCAAAACTGGGGTCCACCACTCCAAATTATCCTGCAATAAATCAGCTGTTATATAAAATACATATTTTATTATGTAGGGAGAGAAAATTGAGCTGCCAAATTCCACAACATGGTGCTGATATCATAAGTGAACAAGAACTGGTTTGTTATGGTTCTCACTGTACATACATTTGTGTAACTGCTTCCTTTTTGTTTGTTTTTTCACAATTCTATTTCTGTAGAGGTAGTAATTAAAAAAATGAGAAGGCAGAAAGAATGATCAATTGACACTAACATAGCACAGCATTGCTGTATCCCACACTCTCAATGGAAAAGGAAATATAAAGCTGTTTTATGCCCCATCCTGGCTTGAGCTCTCAGAGTTCTAGAGGGCCCCAGTTCAGTGGCTGCCTGGTCAGCTAAAATGGAAACCACCCCATGGACATCTGCCCATGTGAGACCCCAGGCCTCATTCTTCACAGACCAGTGAGAAGCAAGCTGACAGTAACGACTTTTGACAACTTCTGACCTAGGCAAGGGTCAAACCAGTGACCTGAAACAGAGTAGTTTTTCTAGCCTGTCACCAACCCCCCAGGAGCTACACACAGTTTGTCCAGGCTTCTTAAAAGACAACCCTACAAAGAAAACCTCAACAGGTCCTGAACTGTATTTTAGCTGTAATCTTATCAGCATGCACTCCAAAAAAAAGTCTCCTTTCCCCCCTCGGAGAAATCAAAGCCTTATTGATAGGTGAATTATGAATGAAACCTAAACCTTTTAAACTTTTGGCCTGTGGCTTTCAAAGAAAAGGTTTCCACAATGGATCTGGAGGGGGGCAAACGGTTCTGTTTCAGTGAAATTGCATTTTCCGTTCCTGAGAAGTTGTTTACTGCAGACCAAAGTAGGTCAGTTTTAGAAGAAAAAATTAAGCTAAACTTGGATCTATCTAGGTGGTGAAAAAAGGCAGAGGGCAAGGAATACTTAAGCATGGATTGCTTACAGCTCATCGTAAATCATTGTCAAAATTTGCTTGTAGTTATGCAGGGCTATCACCTTCTCACCAGTTTTAAGAATCGAAGATTTCACCCTAGCTGTTAGACTGGCTAAGTCTTGAAAATACTATACATATAGCACTAAGACCATTTAGCATTTTAACAATGTCATTAAGGGTAAAATTTGAATCAGCACAGTTTTGCAATATATGAGAGGTACAAAGCTTGTAGTAGCAGTTTAAAATTCAACAACCAGCTTTGGCATCATAGGACAACATTCAAGGTCACATAAGTGCTGATGCCTGCTCTTTGACCCGCTCATTAATCTGCTCATTTCCCTATAGTTTGATTTTGCCTTGCAGCAGAGATATCCTACACCCTACTTAACATTTCCTATAATGCTACAGAGGTATGCTCCATTCAAGCATTTGGGAGAATTTAAAATGGCAGGCTTTGGAGAGGTCTGTTGCACATTTTGTTGCCACTGCCAGGCTACATAAGAGTATTTTATAAACCTACTAGTTTCAACCCAGAAGGGTCTTCCAGATGGCTGAGAACTTTTCTGATAGCTTCCTCAATCCGAGTTTTATTTCTCAAAGTAAATTTGAATAAGCTTTAAAAGGTGAATTCAGCCAGCTTTGAGTTTTTGTCAGTTCTAAGACCAGTTGTCACATGAATGCGGGTTTGAAGTACGACCAAGTTGAAAGTGTTCCAATCCCTTTAATTTTACAAATCCACACAGCACACTGTATGGATGCCTGTTATCAGGTACTAATTTCTACACTGGGTGCTAGGGTTGGCTCAATGAACCTTCATCAAAGGACGCAATTGCTCCTTGTTGTTTCATGTAGAAAAGATGAATAAGCTTGCTGCTCAGTCCTATTTCAACAAGACAGCACCTTCTACAGCAACTAAAGGCAACAGTGTGGGGACAGAAAAGTCACTTGGTACACTCAACATCCAGAGGTGTAGCAGGGGTTGGAGTGCCTGGGGACAAAGTTTGTTTTTGCGCTCCTCCTGCCACCACCCCCACTGCATCGTACCCACTCAGCAACGGGGACTCAATCCTGCATGTGCAGCACATGTGTGGGTAGGGGGCAAGGGGGTTGTGTGTGCGTGTGCGTGCATGCAGTAGCACACACGCCTTACACCTCTCTGGCGGTGGACCAAAGCAAGGCGAGGAAGAGGAAGAGGAGGAGGGTGCTGTGTCCGCCACGCTCCACACATGCCTGCCAGTAGCGATGGCCACGAAACGAACAATTTTTCATTTCCGTTTCCGTTTTTTGTTTCATTACACAACGAAACGACAAATGAATTTTGTCTCCAAAATGAAACAAAACGAACAGAAACACCGGAGATTTTGTCGTGCGTTTCGTTTTCGTTACTGCAATACAGTGAACTGCTTTAAATGCTAAAAAAATCACAAAAAAATTGAAATAAATGGTAACGGAACGGTAATGAAACGAATGAAAATGAAAATGAATTTTTTGCAAAAATTCGCGAAAAACGGAAATGAACTGAAACGGACCCTCCAAACGACAAATGAAACCTCATTTTTTTTATTCGTGCCCATCTCTACCTGCCAGCAAGCCTGCTTCACCACTCACCTGGCACATGGCAGCGGAAGTGGAGGAGGGGGTCCCATCACCAAGCCTTAGCGGGGGGAAGGAGGACTGCTGGCTGGAGGGCGGGCGTCTTCCTCCTGCTGCTCCCCCTCCAGGTGCCCCCAGATTGTAGCACCTCAAGGCAAATGCACCCTTCCACCCACCCTTCCCTATACCCGCCCTTGTCAACATCGTCCATTCTGTGTTCTTCAGCATCTGGTACTAAGTACCTTATCCTGCATCATGGGAAGGCCAAAGCTGGGAGTAGGAGGTGATTTCTGTTCTGTACCTTACTGTGGATGTCACAGCATGCTGCTCCCTGAACAAACAGCAAATTTTCATCTTGTTAAGAGCCAGCTAAAGATAATATTCAAACATATGTCTTTATTTAGCTTTCTCTTTTTTATTTCACATACAAGACTCTTCTCACAATCAGGTACTTCTTCCATGATTTCTCTGAAAATATCTTCCTGTGTTTTAAAGGGCCACCTGTGTTTTAAAAGGCCATAATCCACAACAATGAATACACACTTTCTGCTATTGGCAGTCAAGTAAATATATCTCTTGGGACTTTGTTCTGCACCTGACAATGATACCTAGTCTGATCACTGAAGATAGAAGAAAGGATTAACTGCAGCAAGTTGCTTGAATTTTTAAAAGAATGCCATTCAAGAATTGAGATTTCTAATTTTTTCTCTCATGCCCATAAATGAAAATGGTGTTGCCCCATGCTGTATTTTGTAAGATTCATATTTCAAATCTGGAATTTCTGGTAACTGAAACTACTCTTTTTACTGTCCCTTCTTTATCCTTGTATTTGTTATGGGCTGTCAAGCTGAAACTATAAAATGCAGAATGAAATGCTATAGGTATAATGTTGTGAAATGAGATCATTTCTTCCCTTCTGTTTACTTAAGGATGGCTCATTATGACAAGTATGAAAATCCCAGTTAGTAGAAAGCAGCTCAAAATTGAACAATTGTAGGTTTGTAAAAGAATATACCATACTGTATCACTTTGTAACAAGGAAACAGAAACTAAAGCAAAGTTTAAGTATACTGTATTTTAAAGAGTTTTAGAAGGCCATAAATCCTGACCAACTTGCTTGCAACAATTTTTTTTCATATCTCTGTGTACACTTAATGATATAATGATGCAAGAAATCTATTTTAAATATAGAATGAAAAGCAAAGTTTAACTAGTGAAAAGAGATTAATTAAGATTTGGAACCAATCAACTCTTTGCAAGAGAATTCACAGTTTCTGAGCAACTCAGCTCTGTTCTGAGAAGACAACAGCCTTAAATTTAAATTCAAATTGGTTCCAAATTGAAGACTCACAGAGCTGTACAGTTACGTGGGTAAGCACAAACAGTGGACCCCACCACACACACATCACTTCTGTGCTGTGAATGTAAGGGATCACAATCATTACCCCCCCCTTTACCACCCCAGTGATGTTTTTGCTATTAGCACAAAACAGAATGTGTTTAAAACTCTTCCTTTTGTGCAAAATGCATGCCTTTCCCCTTTAACAAGTTAAACATGCATACAATAAGCTCAGTAGGAAAGGATGATTGATCACAAAAACAATTAATGCTGCGGTTTTTACTAGTATTTTACTAGTAAAATATTAATTTGTGCTATAGAACAACAGTTATCATAATTTTCTCAATGCTGTGCATTTTCTAGGAATGTCAAAAGCCACTTGCAAAAATGTACATATTTTTCTCCTTGACCAGCTAAATAAAAGTCTGCCAAGGCTCAAGGCAAGGAAAAACGTATTAAGTCTTTACCATGCAAAGAAGAATAAAGTCAGCTTTACAACTATAGTAATAATAAACTATGATGCTGAAGATACTGGTGGCATGCAATAACATAGCAGTACTTAGGACTCAAGAGAGCAATGACCGAACGATCTCTTTTTACATTCAGCACACTTAATTTATTTATTCTAACTTACATGCTCTCCAGATGTTGTTGCACTGCAACTACTACCATTTGTCACTAGAGTTTATGCTGTTTAGGACTAAGGATAGATCCAGTCCATCAATACCTGGAGGCTCACAGATGTTCATTCAGGCACCGAGAACACAAAGATTGGAACATCTTTGAATTGAACATCTTCATTGAATTGGAACAGCCTGATTGCGGTTATTATTGCTATTGTGATTGATTGCATTTTGTGTTACTGTAATGTGGTGATGGAATTACCACCCTGCTAAAAAATTAATAATAAATATTCTTTGCAATCCTCTAGTGGCCACTTCTGATATACCTTGGAAATATTTATAAAAAGCCAAAGCAAAAGAATACTTCCATTGACACTGAAAATTGATCCTAAAAGACCATAAAATCTCTGTCACTATGCTTTTAAAATAACTTGAAATATCATTTTTAAAAAGTAACTATGTATTATGTAACTAGTTACATTACCCACTGATCACTCATTACTTATAACTAGTTACTTCCAAAGTCTGAAATTTTATAGTAGCACAGTGCAAAAGATATCACTGTGCTACAGAGGAATGCATAACTTTTCAAAGAATGTAAAACTTTAACTTATAAAATATGGGGGCTTTATCCCTTAAAATAGTATATATGGGGGCGCAACTACCTGTTTTTCCCTTTCCTGGGCCATGTGCATCAGTTCTCAAACATTTTCAGGATATAAGAACTTTGTACATTAGTAGGGATCTTAGTCTCTTTTATTAGACATAAATTCAGGTCACACCAATAGCTTGTACAGAAAGTGAGAATCCAGAAACAGCAGCAATGGTTCAAGTATATAACATGAAGGGAGTTACAAAGTGGTGATAGCCCTGGGTCGTTTCCTGGCACAAGGTGCTTGCAAGTTTCTCAATCATGCGCTAATAGTACTCATTCTTGTCACAGACAGAGGAAAAAGAAATCAATCACCTATAAATTATAGAGGTGGCACAAGTTAAAAGCTCATTTTTAACCAACAACCTCAAACAAGTCCCAGGTGACTTAATGCCTAAGGCAGCTTTGACTAATTTAGGTTTCCCTGTTGGCTCCTACTTTGTTTGCTTCAGTGGCTGCTCATGGCGACATTGCCACATGGAAACATATGTATGGTGGCATAAAAAAAGATACCTCAAAATGACTTAAGAGTCAAAGCAGTGATTAAGTATAAGATAAAAGATGGAGAATTGGCATCAGATGTGTTCCTCGGACAATGTGGTATTGCAGCTTGGAGGCCTGCCCGTCTTGGCTTTTACTGGCAACCTGCACCTGAAGTGAGGGCTGTGTGAAAGGTAGTCTGTCGGTATCTGGTTCAACTCAATGTCATTTCCACAGACAGACACAACTCTACAGTCCTTTCATCCTTTTTTGGGGGGGGGGGCCGGGGGCTGCAAACACCTGGATCTCATAAGATCCCCATCTCAGTTTAGCTAAAAAGATAAGAATCCTGCTGGATTTGGCTAGAGATAGGGCAAGAAGGCAAGTAACTCTCTAGGGAAGATAATTGATCAAAGTCTGAAAGATGGTCCTGTCCAGCCTTTCTTTTTGAGGACACAGGAGAGAGCGATTTCTGTTGTTGCTTCCAGACTTTGGAACTCCCTCCCACAGGAAGGCTAGGCTGGGCAGATCCTTCCCCAGTGTAGTCTTCTCCAGTATTGGTAAAGTACAACTTCATATTCAGGGAACCTTCTAGCTGGAAATGATGGGACTTGTAGTCTAAAAGTAGTGGAAAGGGTGCCCTAAGGTATGAATTAAATCATCCATGGAGGATATTAAGTCACTCAAGCTCTCAGAGAGATCAGTGTATAGTAATAATAATTAACATGGCATCAAGTCAATTCTGACTTAAGGCAACCTTTATTTTTTTCAGAGTTGTTTAGGTACAGAGTAAATGGACGAAGTTACCAGTCCCTTCTTCTGCGGGGTGTCCTAGGAGTGTGAAACTTTTGACCTAGGCTACATAGATTGGTTCTCACTCCCGGAAACAGTGAACAATCGAATTCCCAACTTTCTTTCTGCAGCCAGGCAGCCAACATACTGAGCTACTGTCAAATTTTGCAAGTCACGTGCATTCTGTCTTCTCAAAACTGCCACCGAATATTAATAGTTATTTCATATTTTCTACTGCTGTGGAACTTCAATGGTAGATGGTATGCCTGCAAACTTTTCTTCTTCTATATAGCTAGACTGGTGTCCTATACTGAATATTGAAAGTCTGCATGATATTCCAAAACATGTCCTTTCCCCCTTGTTTTGTGCCAGGAGAAAACACCAGAGTTCTGTGTGTCCATTACTGTATTATTAGGGATGCAGCCTCAATACTTACTCTGCAGGGGGGAGAAAATGCTGCAATTTTATAGAAGTCTCTCCTATACAGTGGAATTTATTTAAATTACTAATGAAGGAATAAATCTGAGAGAGGGAGACATTTACTGCATCCTTATTCATACAGGCCTTTTGTGTACATGGTGTGAAAGGGGGAAGGTGAAGTTTTGTGCTTTCTTGGATCTTGCTTTGCCATCGTAATGAATCTGCAAGGTTCTATAAAAGGAAGAGCCTACCTGTCAGGGAGGAAATTAAATTCTCCCCATGACTGTGTGCATTCCAGGAGCATTGCCTCAACCGGGTTAACACCTGTCAAAGAGAGGCCTTCTATCAGCAGCAGGATGGCAAAGAGGCACTTGTTTGAACAGCAGGAAAGACACACAGAGACAGGTTGGTGCCAACTCAGATCTGTGGAGGCCTGTGGCGTTTGGGGGCCCTGCCGCTCCCTCCATGGGCAACATTCCCAGCCTGGCAATGAGCTGATTGCACCTGAGGGGATGGAGGGATGGGTGTTTGAAGAGAGCAGCCAACTGCTTGCTCTTTCAGCGTATGTCAACATGGTGAAGCGGGGCAATGCTGCTAAGTTTGGCTGTTGCAGTGAGTGAGGAGGACATCAGCTGTGCAGTCCCTGCCACAAGTAAGGAAAAAGCAGCTGCTTAGAAGAACAATCAGACTATCTGTCAGAGTTGCAGGAGGCCTTTGGGTTCACATGTCTCCCTCTTGTTTTTATTTTGCCTAGAATCCTGAGGTCCATCAACCAGAGTGGGTAGCAGTTTAGCAGTGGCAGTATGTGTGTCTGCATATTGTGTATAAGGTGGGGTGAACACTGTAGTGTTCATCGGTAGTGCTAGGGTAGTGCTAGGGCCACATTTGGCTATGGTTCCCTGGTGAGCTGTATTTTCCCTTGTCCTGAGATTCAGTGCCAACACCTGAGAACAAAGTTTGGGACCATCATGCTGCTGTAAATGCAGGGCAGCCAAGGGAAGTGAAGGTGGGCAGAATGATTTCTGGGCCAGCCGGGTATCTAACAAGCATGACATCAGTGGGAGGAAAACCTAGATGATCTGATCATATGGCAGCTCCTGTCCCCTGTCAACATATGAGGGGAGGGAAGAATTCAGGAGCCGGGCAAGCAGCAAAATGCGCCCTGCATCTGGTGCCATTGACACCAAGGCTCACGTCCCCACACAGCTTTACTTGTCTCACAGATGCTATATGGGACTCTTTCCAGACCCCACACTGCTGTTGTGCCTGTCTATAGGAAGTGGAGTAAGGCCATGCAATGTTCTTGGCAGGGCTTGTGGAAGAAGAAGCTTCAGGGACTGCAGGGCAGGCTCTTCACTCCTTGCTTTGCTGCAAGTGGCTTGATGGGTCCAAGTCCAGCCACCCTGCTGGCTTCTCCGCCGTTCCTCCTCGATCCTTGCTTTCCAAAATGTGTCTGTGCTGTTGCGGTGCAAGTGAAAACCACATGCAGACATCTGAGCCAGTGAACCCTGGTACCTATAATTAAACTTTTTATTCTTTCTCTGCCCTGAGACTTGCCTCTCAACCCAAAAACCTGGGGACACACAAGAAGACATGATTGGCTTCCTGAAACCTGGCAAACTTACATGTAGTGCTCAGGGTAATCTCATGCAGACTTTGCTGGATGTCATAAGAACTTAAGAAGAGCCATGCTGGATCAGGCCCAAGGCCCATCTAGTCACTGCGAGAAATGCATGTTGGCCTTTTGCAAGACTGATAGGGACCCTTCTCAGCAGGATGCTGGTTTTATAAGGGGAAAGCAGAGAGGAGGGAGAGTAGGAGGAGAAGAGAAATGGTTTTCCACTGCTGTTCCATAGTAGGCGGAAAGAACAACAAACATAAATACCAAGGTAAATAGCAGTTGGCTTCCTCCCAAGCCTGGATAAGGACAAGAGACTTTTCTAGAAACACCATAAGCACCAATGCAATTTTAACTGAATGGGATCATGAAATACTCAGAGGAGCAGTTGCTATTTAAAAAAGAAAAGTCCACCACCTGTGATAGTAGGATATTTGAATGAATGGACAATTTGCCTCATCCTGTGCTGTTCTGAACAAGCACAGCCTGGAGAGAAAGAGAG
This sequence comes from Phrynocephalus versicolor, assembly GCA_023846285.1. Lineage (NCBI taxonomy): Eukaryota > Metazoa > Chordata > Lepidosauria > Squamata > Agamidae > Phrynocephalus > Phrynocephalus versicolor. The sequence continues at coordinate 65,429,520 of JAHTLZ010000129.1, forward strand.
AGAGAGAGAGAGAGAGAGAGAGAGAGAGAGAAGGATCAGGAAGAAATAAATGGTGTGATAACAGAAGAAAGAGAGAGGGCAGTCCAGAGAGTAGAAGCTCCCCTGGCAGCACATCATTAACCGCAGCAATAGGATGAGCTTGAATCATGCTGGAATGCAGAAATATCCAGAGGCTGCATTTGACCTCTTCCTCTGGATTGGAATGAAGGAGATGGCAACTTTTTGTGAGTTGCCGCTGCCAAGGATTGTCACATCAAATATAAAGAGGAGAGACCAGAGAGGATCACATCACTTGCACAGACAGTTTCATCATCAAGCAACATTTGGACATCGCTGAAGACGGTCAAGTGACAGATGTGAGCTATGGGCACAGTCCACTGAGCCAGTAACATGTCGTGATTAATTAGCCCTCTCCAAGCTGGGAGCTTCTAGGTCTGTAGGAGCCACAAGTCTTATCATCCCTGATCACTGGTGCAGGTATTTGGCGGTGATGGAAGTTAGCAGACCAAGTCCTTTGGAATTAGCAGGGGTAGAAAAAGTTGAGTTTCATTCAGGATAGGGTCTTTTTGGGAAAAACTGTGGGATAGAAATATTTCAAATAAATGAACTGGAAAAACCTTTGCTGAAATTACCACTTATCCATGAAGCTAACAGGGTAATTGTCAGCAGGGATGTATATCGTATCCTGACCTCTCTCATTCTTATGCATGACAAAGAGAGACTGTGGCATTTTCCTCTTGGTCTCCAAGAGATGGAGATGTGGGTTTTTTTGTTAGTCTCCATGAGAGTTTTCCCTTGATTTCTCAGCAAATACTGCAAAATGCACAAAACTACGAATGTGGGTGCTTTGTTTCATGGGCTTTTAAGTATTAAAAATATTGAGTGGGTAGCTTACATCTGCTTAAATAATTGCCAACTCCTGAAGTGCTTGCTGTGTGGAAAGGGGGGGGGGCAGCTTATTTCCAAGGGAAAGGACTGTTGTTCTGCACGGAGACATGTTGCACAAACTTCAGAGACCCCGAGAAGGTGGAGAAAAACGCAGCTCCTTGTTTCACTCTCACTATGGAAATGAAGAACCCTTCAAAATCTCTTCCTGAGGTATCTCCTCATAGTGAGATGGCCTAAATCAACAGAAAGGAGGAATTCAGCAAGTATTTATCACACCAAGAGATATAAAATTTCTGGAACTTTTGAAGCCATTGGGGGGGGGGGAGAGACTTGGCAAAAAATGAATAAAGAGAGGGAAACTGGGTTTCCCCCATGTTTCCTTCCCAGGTTATCAGACATTTTTCATATTTAATTACACCACTACCTGAACCATACAACATTTTTTCCAGCAGACCATGCTATCTTGGAGCTACCTATGTACCAAACAAGAAAAGTTCCTAGGAAATTGGCTTCTTCACTCTTTAGTGTATTTGGAAACAAACTATCTCCCAAAAGCAGCAAGCAGTGTTTTAGCCTTAGCAGCATCAATCTTACCCCCCCCCCAAAAGCCATCTTGTTGCCCTCATGGCGGGCCATTTCTTGTCACATGGCAGAATGCTCTAGCATTGTTAGATGTTGTTGCACATGTTAAAACCATTAGGATTATTGAGAGGGAGTTAAGATGAAAGCAGGGGGTAGCTCTGCTTGTGAGCTGTCAGCAGGGGAACTCACCCAGACCCAAGGAGAGAAAGTGATAGATTTGCAGCCCCTCTTTGACCTGAGGCGGTGTTGACATGTCTAAACAAACATACCCTCTGGCATTTGTGAAGGCCCCCTCCCATTAACACAGAAATGTGTGTGCTTTCTCAAGATGTGGGTCTGCTTCAGGAGAAGCAGGAGAAGCAGGGTAAATTTTCTCCATTCCGTGTGAAGCGTCTGAATAAGACTTCACGAAAGTTCCTGCTAGTCCCTTGCAATCTACAGCAGAGATCATGCATGCATTCTTTCTTTCTCTGTTTGCTCCATCAAACAGAAGGAAACCCTATAACAGTGATGGTGAACCTTTTAGAGAACGAGTGCCCAAACTGCAATTCCAAATGCACCTATTTTTCACAGAGTGCCAATACAGCAATTTAACCTGGATACAATGGTACCCAGGGTTACAAATTCTTCTGGTGATGCCTTTCAGGAAAGCAAGGATCGAAGATCAACCTTCTGAATTTCCTGCAGCCACAGTTCCCTCTTCAGCCACACTGCTTTTGGGATGCCCAGAGCAGCATGGCTGGAGAGTAACCTGGGGCTACAAATGAGCCCACAAGCTGCTGCCTCCCCTTCTCCCAGCTCTCTGCAGGGAGCACGGTGGCGTACTTCAAGAGGAGGGAGAAGTCCTGTGGCTGTGAGTGGGCGATATTGCATGCCCACAGAAAGGGCACCTGTGCCATAGATTCACCAACACTGCCCCCATACAGTATATGCTTTTGCCAAGGCTGCCAGGAACCCTTGAATAGTGGGCAAATGGGTAAATCTCCAGTTGTGGTCAGAGCACAGTTATAGACTCTCTTTACGTCTCTTGCTGTTTGAGGGCAATGCAACTCTTACACACTTGACTGCCTGTGAAATGACAAGTCAGGTAGATTCTCTGATTAGTTCAAGACTCTTTCCCATGCTCTAGCCTCATTCAACTTTTCTAAAGCTATTATTGATCATACGCAGCCTGTGGGGCTGCTATTTGAAAATGAGTGATAATACAAAACCTTCAGAAATTGCTGTGAATGTGTGTATTTGTTAAGAATAACTCAATGACTGGAAGCATGATTAAGGCAAAGGCTTAAGAGCAGTAGAGGTAATCTAGCAAACACATATAGCAAAAGTCTTTCACAAAACATTCTGCTCAGCTTAGGATTTCAGTCCGCTGAACCTTTCCTTTACTCAGAGAAACAAGTTGACCCCATCCAGTGCTCTGTAGAGAAATCAATACACTATGAGAACTGACAAATATGTAAATAAAGAGTTGAAACCTACATTTAATGAAATCCCCTGCCCCATAACGGGCGTGGTGGCTCAGCAGGCTAGAGCACTGAAAACTGCCAGCTGCAAAGTTGGCAGCTCAGCGGTGCGAATCCCAGGTGCCATGCAGCGGAGTGAGCTCCTGCTGTTAACCCCAGGTCCTGCCAACCTAGCAGTTCAAAAGCATGTAAATGCAAGTACATAAATAGGTACCACCATAAAAAGCAGGAAGGTAAAACAGTGTTTCATTGCAGCCATGCCGGCCACCTGGGCATGGACTTGCACAACAGTGGCTCTTTGGCTTGAATACGGAGATGAGCACCGCCCCTAGAGTCGGACACAACTATCACGCATGTGCAGGGGGAACCTTACCTTACCTGCCCCATTGAGTGGGAAGGTTTCTCTCCAAAGTGAGATAGGGAAGCTATGTTATTTAACCACCTCTTTTGTCCCCAAAGCCTATCTCAGTCTTTTTTCAGTGCAAAAGAATGTGAGAATAATAAAGGAACTCCAAGGTATAAGAGAAAATGAATGAATTCTGTTTGGTGGCTGTTTAGAAATGGGAGCTCATCTGTATGTTTTACATTTCAGGAACAAAATGTACCAAATACTATTTTTAAAAAAGAAACCAAAGATGTCTGGTGGAGATCTCCCTGCTGTGTCCAGTGGTTCTGCTGCAACTTACAAAGCATTGCCTGTAAACACTCAAGCCCACCCTCAATATTTATTGCCTTTTGTTCAAGGACCACTGGTGTTCTCAAATAGCTCCTTGGGTGACCCTGCCTCTACCCCATTGCCCCTGCCAGGGAAAGGTCACCTTTGAAATCCTGAGGTCAAGAAGGAGAAATGTAAGCAGAGCCACAGGGAAATTTTTTCACCCCTGCTCCAAATGTTTTGTGGAAATAGTACAAATCTCACTTGGTAAAAGAGGGGGAAGAGGGACTTTCCAGCAGTATTTGTATTACTGAGGTTTATTCTTTTAGATGGGGGACCTTTTGCAATGTCTTTTATTTACCATTTTAAATGCCTACAAGTAGATTTCTTTCCTTAGAACTGAAGGAAATAGTTGGCACTAGACCTCTGGATTTCTTTACGAGAGCCTTCCTCTCTCCTACAATAATCTGAGCACTTTGCTCCATTATGGCTGCTACTGAAATTCTTCAAGTCATAACATCTCACATTAAATTGAGTTAGCACAAGGGGAAAATGTGTTCAACATTATGGAATGATGTAAATTCAAAGTCCAGCATAGCTCAGGCTGCCAGATGCTTTACGCAGCCAACACTAAATATTTATGACTTGAAGTGGACATAGCCCACATAAACCCTATTTGACAAAGTGAATGACCCTAGATTTCAGATTTTGCTCTAGGGTATTAGGAGGCAGCTCCATGTTGGCCAAACTCTTTCGACATATCAATGCAGAAACTGCAGATGTATCTGTTGGCCATCTGCCCAGCAGATGTAGGGGACTGGATGCTATCTGCAGACCACACAGTCTGCAAAAGAAAAGGAGCAATTTGGCTGCTGAAGATCTCAACCCCATGGTTCCATCTTTTTTTTTTTCAAGTGGCGTGTCTGACCTTGCAGTTTATAGCAGCTAAAACTCTAAGGAATGATCACATAAATGTCGCAAGTCCCTGAAGCAAAGGTGAGCAATTCAGCTGCTTTTGGACTGCAACACCTTGCAGCCATAGCCAGTACTGCCAATGATGAAGAGCAACGAGAGTTGCAAGCAACCCAACCACAGTGACCAGGATCCTATTGGAGACTTACACGGACACTGGTGTATTTGGAAAATTCATGGTGTTGAATGGCTGCTTGTTAACACATTGCTGGCCATGTTCCTCATTCCATGCCAGTAATGCGACTTGGTGCCTATGTGATGAGAAACATGAGTACAGTTCATTAATTAGTGACACTACACTACTATGACTGTTGATGTGATTACGCTGGTTATAAATCCCCTAAAGCATTCTGACCATTTTCTTGAGAAGGGCAAGTCGTCCACACCTGCTTTACAAAATGCTCAGGAATGTTTATAAGAACACTAATTAATACATTTTTGAAGCATATGTTTTTCTGGGCCAACATGCCCTTCATCAGAAGCGCAAAGTGTAAATCTCAGTTGGCAGGTATGGATACAAAAAAAAACACAGAGAGAGCAGAAAAATGAAAAACAGTGGGTTCAAATAGCCATGACCTACAAAAATGCAGCTGGTGAAAATCCAATAGCAAGTTCAAATATAAGCAAAATAAGTAATGTGAGAATTCATAACAATGGTGAATGACAATGAACATAATAATTCTAGAGCACTGTTTGGTGTTGTATGAAATATGAGCATATTTTAATACCCTTTCCCCCATGCCTGTGCCATCTTTTTCTTTTTAAAATCCTTTTTTATTTGTTTGGTTTCACTGCTAGAGTCTACGTGCGTGTGCACGCACGCGCGCGCACACACACACACACACACACACACACACAGAGAGAGAGAGAGAGAGAGAGAGAGAGAGAGAGAGGAGATAGTTTGAGGAATCATATTGGTTTTCAAACCTCTACCACAGGTATGCATTGGACTTGAAAATATTGAAGGCAGAATAGTGAAGGTTATTTTATTAATTTTATTTATTAAAATTAATAAAATAACAATTTAGAGCATGGCAAAAGCAAAGAAATCAGCGGGTCAAAATATAGCATAATGAGAATGAATGAAAAATCTCTCATCAGAATCAAAAGCACAATTAAACAAAACCATCTTCAGATGATAGTGGGTGAATACATGTACAGGGGGAATGTGGGTAGAGATCAAGCTGCATAGGACTAAGGGCCAGTCTGAACATTGGCTCTGAAACAATCCAAGGTCTTCGTGTGGTCACCTAAATTGAATGCAGTTGTGCATGAGACTACAGATTCAAGCCTATGTAGTAGCATCCATATTCCTCCCTTAATATAATACCAGCGTCTAGAAGATACTTGCATGTTGGCATATGGCCACTGGTACAGAATGAAAGCTCAGCATAGCAGTCACCCTTAGGCTGCAGCAACTTATGTCTGCTGCAGCTGATGTTTACAACAATGTCTACTGTCTAATGTATTGAGCCCCCACCCCCCTAGGAGACCAAATATTAGAATGCTCTGCTTTTTCATACTGGCCGATAGGGGACTTCCACCACTGTATGTGGCACAATCAAAGCCCTAGACACAAAAGCATGAACAGAGGCCCATCATGTGGTTTGTCTACCACTGCTTAATAGACTTAACAGCATGGGGAGGTTGTAAAAACAGACATACATTAGATCACTGCATTATATTGGCTCATCTTGCAGAAAAGTATAATACTATGGGTGGGGGGAAACTGTTTGTAGCTTTTTTCGATCTAAAAGGGGCCTTTGATTCAATCTCAAGGAAATTACTGTGGGCCAAATTGGAAAAGTCCCCAATTGACAGGAGATTGCTGTTTCTTATTCAAATGTTGTATCTTAATACGAGCTGCCAGGTTCGTTACGGACCTACTGGTAAATTGTCTGATACGATCCTGAACAATAAGGGGGTTAAACAGGGATGTATCTTGGCACCCTAACTATTTAACCTTTTCATTAATGATTTGAGTTATTCTCTAAAACAAGTCCAAGGCCATCCCCCCCCCAAGCTTGGCCCTCAGCAAATCCCATTACTCCTGTATGCAGATGACGCTGCAGTTCTACCTCTAACCCAATTGGGCCTAAAGACGTTTATAACTGCCTTTGCAACTTACTGTGAATAACTGTCTGCCCATCAATGCCCCAAAATCAAAGATCCTAGTGTTCTCAAAGAGGTGGAAAAGAATGTGTTGGTCCCTACAAAATGACATTCTGGAGCAGGTTAAAGAATACAAGTATCTGGGGATTTCCTTTAGATATAATATGAGCTGGGTAGCCCATCGAAATTATGCCCTTAACCTTGCAAAATGTAGCTCGCTAGCAGTGGCCCAGTTTTTATATAGGAGTGGAGGACACTATATTCCTTCAGCCATACAGGTCTTTCATGCAAAAACAAGGGCACAATTATTATATGGCATCCCCATCTGGATCAATGCATATAACCCCAATGTTGAAAGAATTCAATCCATGTTTTTACGTCAAATCTTAGGGGTCCCTAACTGTGTAGCCTATGCAGTCCTGTGCCTTGAAGTAGGAGTAGGTCACCTGGAAACTTCTGCTTGGATTCAGACTTTAAAGTTTTGGTTCATATTACATTTCTGCACAGATCAACTGGGGTATGTGTATAACATGCTGGTTGATTCTTATCAAAGCCAGTGGCAATTCTCCATTAAACAAAAAATTAGGTCCATAGGTATCCCTCTTGAACATATCCTGATTCTAGGGCAGAAACAGGCCCTAAGAATTCTCACCCAGATGTTATGTGACATAGAAAGGCAGGAACTCCTTTCGCAGGCACACAGAACCTGCTCCCCTTTGTCACAAGGTGTTTTCCCATCATATAGGACTCCTGCAGCTTACCTAATCTGACTCTGTTCACCACAGGCCTGCAGGGCCTTTATGCTGGCCAGGATGAATGTGCTGCCTTCAGCACTGCTCCAGGGTAGGTTCCAGGGAATACCACGCCAAGAGAGACTTGGCCCATGTGGAAACGAGGCCCCTGAGTTTCTTCAGCACGTGCTTTTATTTTGTCCACTTTATGAACAAATTAGGAATACCCTAATTTGTCCATTGTTGAATAAATTCCAAGGCCACCCTTCCAAGTGGTTAGTTTGATACTGTCTAATAAACAAGAACTCGCATGTTACAGCACAGGTTGCAAAGTTCTTTCTAGCTGCCATTCGAAAGACAGCAGAGATCATTTCGGCCACCCATTACCCTGATGCTCCTATTTATTAGTATTTCTCTTTGTTTTTCTTCTTGTCTTTACTGTATATTTGCAGATATGGGTCATATGACCACAATAAACTTGACTTGACTTGACTTGACCTAACAGCTCTGCTGGACTAGCACTTGCTCAAAACACCTCGGCATGCTCAGACTCTCTAAATGTAGTTTTTGAAAGAGGTAGCTGTGTTTGTCTGTCTAAATGGCATTTTAAAAAAACAAAGTACCAATTACCGGAAGCAGTCCAGAGAGATGCAGCAGTTCGGGTATCTCTCTGATTCAGCTCATAAAATGGGAGTTCCCCAGTAACATTAGCCAAAGAACAGCAAACTATGGTAATCCAATAAAGTCAGAGAAGTCATCTTTTATCTGACCTGTATCTGTACTGCAGGCTGCTTTTTCTGTGTTGCTATGTTATAAATAAATTCATTGCTGGATTTTGGAAAGGAGGAATCACAAGATTTTGTAACTAATGTTATCTCTTTTTAAAACAAACAAAGCACCTTATTCATACACCTGAGATAGCCAATGTATTCATAGAATCATAGAATAGTGAAGTTGTAGGGCTTATAAGGCCATCAAGTCCACCCCCCCAACTCCAAGCAGGAATACAAATCAAAGGATATCTGACTAATGGTTTGCAAATTGTAGTGCACAGGATGATGGACCAAGGGCACCTGGGTTCAAATCCCGACTAAGCCCCACTGGGGGCCTGGAACTGGTAAAATCACATCTCACTTAGCTTGAAAGCCCTTATTAGAATAACAATCTGTCTCTTCTGACTTGCTAGCAGAAAACAACCATTCCTACCTAATTCTTAGAGAGAGACCAACGTGTGTTCTCAAAGGCTTTCACAGCCAGGATCTCATGGTCGTTGCAGGTTTTTCGGGTTGTTTGGACATTTTCTGGAAATTTTTCTTCCTAACATTTCACCAGTCTCTGTGGTCAGCATCTTCAGAGGGCAGGATTACAAGGAGCTAGAATTCTCCCTGTGCTCTGGTGAAGAGTGTGAAAAGACCTTCCTATCTTTGTATTTCAGACATGCCACCTTGAATACTGTTTTTCTTTTCTACTAATACCACTGCCAGATCCAATGACAGGCTTGCAAAAATATACGAACGAAGTATGAAAATTCAAGGTTTAATCCATTGTTGCTTTTTTTTTTAAAAAAAAAGATGAAATATCAGGTGATAGCACAGACTGCTGCCTGAGCCCTTAAAAAGCCCCACCGATCACAGTAAGCAATAGCTACGTGGGGGTCCATTTTGGTCAGGGTCTTGGCATCCATATTTCAGCATCAGTTTCTCCAATGCAGTAAGTAAGTGCCGCTTTTCATATGGATATACTGTACATGTATAGGATTGCATTGAATCCTGTGAATTTTTTCAACTGTTGAGCTCCTAGTTCAAATTTTGCTAGGGATCTAGTAAATTAAATTAACATAACTTCATACAGCCCATTGTTTCTGTGTTGGGTTAATCCAGCTACACCATGTAAAATTATGGCCCTGGTACATGGTATTTAAGAGGCAGAGATGGAGTGGCTAAACATATTCATAAGTTTTGAATTCTCAAGTTTTATTTTTTCTTGTGGGATCAGCCAGGTAACATAAACTTTCTCTAAGACATCTGAAAAAAAGAGTTTTGTGACTTTTAAAAATGAACACACCTACTATGGCGCATAGGTCTCCACAGACTAGAATGTACTTCTTCGCATGCAATCATTGATTTAATCCTGGAAAGCTTGTGCCATAATAGATGTGTTCATCCTTACGGTAGCATAAGACTCGTACTGATGCTACTGCCACACAGATGAGCATGGCTACCCCACTGGAAACATTTTCAGACAATTCTTGCTGTGAGTTCCATGAAAGTCTGGATGTAGCACATTTCAAACACGTTCACAGCAGATGCTTGTCAAGTCCTGCTTACTCATCACTTGGCTAAGCAAGCCATATTTCATCTTCAGTAGCTAATTCCAGTCCCTTCAACATTTTTACTGCTGGCTTGAATCCTCTCCAAGTTGGAATATCTCCCTGATTCTAAGGTACCTCGAGATGAATGTGTAATAAAAATGCACTTTTGTATTAGAAAACCTTTTCCTTCCCCCCCACCCTTTTAGCAGAGTGTGATGCCTCCCAGGTGCAGCCAAAACTGCAACGAGTTTTGTTTGGTCTTTAACTAATCATCCTCAACAGTAAACATATATGCTTTATCTGCCTACATACCGGCCGCAGTCCTGTTGCTTGGACCATGCTCAAAAATCCAAGCAGGGGCTGAAATCCTGTTTTGCTGCTACTGGAGTGACATAACCTTTGAAGGTAGCTTGCTACAGTTTAAGAAATCTCTCAAGGCATTCTCAATTGCACGCTAAATTACGTGACTTCGTTTGCAACACATAATGCCTATGGACATTCCTTAGCCTCGGGTAAAAGATATGCCTTTTGTGTAGCAGCAGAACAAGATTTCAACCAGGAACCTGTTAACTGCTGCAAGTTCACCTTCCACAGGCATAACTAAAAGAAAAGAACCAGCAAAGTGTTCTATTTATATACTGCTTCTAGCACTCTCTGGGTGGTTTACAATTTCATTATGCAGGCTACTATTCAATAGGATTTGGGTATTATCTACTTAGGAGAAAAAGGTTTCAAATGTTACTTTAAAAAGGAATTCGTTTTTGAATTGAGAGAGGGGTGTGTGTAAATAGTCTTGTTCTATTTCTTTTTGACGTCACACCAATAACACATGCACAAGTCAGACCTTTCAAATTATGTGCAGCATTTGCCAAGAGTAACTTAAAGCATTCTGTAGCAGTGCAAAAGGAAGGAAGATGTCCTTTAAGTTACAGTTGTAACAATGCACAAGCCCTCCTTTTCTTTCATACAAACATTATTTGTAACTTCTTTTTAATGAGATGCTTCTCTTTTCTTTATTGGGTTCTGTCTTTCTCTGTAACAGCAGTTCTACTCAGCTTCCTCTTGGCTTTTCTTGCTATCTTCCCACTTGTTCCTTCCTTTCCTCATTTGGACCACTGATGTTCTCCAGACCATTTTGCAGACATAAAATTCTCTCTTTACCCCATGTTTGTGGAAGCATAATGATCAAATGGGAAAGGGCATGATAAGCCCATGGAAATCTCATTTTCTGTGCTGGAGGTAGAGATGATTTTAAAAAATGTAGTGAGCAAAGCTTTCTAAAAGATGAGAGCTGCTTTTGAATGGTGCTAGAGAAATAGCACATGGGTCTTTCACAAAACCTCGGTTCTGAAGCAGCTTTGTCACAGTTTTTGAACAATCACTGCTGTTCTGGGAGCCTAAAATGTGCTTTAAACGTACTTGCTCAGATTTATTAATAGCCAGTGCTCCCATCTCATACTTTATGCTAGCTGTGATACAGACTTTCTCTTTTTTATTTCTGCTGTTTTAAGAAGAGAACGCCCCGTTCCATTTTAACTGAGCAATTTAATCAAGGGGGCAGATGGTTTAAAATCTTGATCCGAGTGACACACTTCCTGCATGAACCTTGTTAAATTGTGTATCAGAACTGGCACCTGAAAGTATTCCCCTGACCAACTGGTAACAAGAGTGCAACTGCTTGTGGCATGTAATCTATCCACCCATTGCCACAATAAGAAGGCCAGAAGAGCAACTGGAAATTAAGAAGTGAGAAGTGTAATGAATTCCTCTCAAGATCATTTTCCATGTTCTATTTTTTTCACTAAATACATGCAAATGAGAAAGCAGCAGCTTAAAATAAAGTATAAAGCAAGCCACGTGAACAAATCATTTCTGAATATTTTAATAGCTAATTTATCACATATCTCTTTTTGCCATTTTGGAAGGTGTGATTCCTTCTGTCTTCCCTTTTTGTCATTCTGTAGGAAACCCTGCTGTTGGAAGCCAAATTAAAAAGAAAGTGTTTGGCATTGTCTAAGCTTTTGGTATTCCAGAAGAGAGAATTCAGAGTGCCCAGTCAGCATATACACTGTCCACAGCCTACCTGTCTAAAATTTGAAATGATGATTGAAGGCTACACCGTGCTTGCTATTTCTTTCTCTCTCTTTAATGAGAAAACCTGGCAGGTATTTCCCTAGTTAGGCAAGCCGGTAGCATCATATTTTTTCCTTGACAGGGCAACAAAGAAAGATGCTATGGAAGCATCATTTTTACCTGAAGCATGGTGTTGCCCCAAGATTAACTGCAATTCAACCCTCATCCACACTGCTTCAGACACCTTGCTATGACATTTAGTCCATGTTTCCACTTTTGGAGAACCCACCAAAAACCATGCCTGAAACTATACACAGGTCTCTGAAACCAAATGACTCAGATCAACTTTCTGTAACTGCCTCTTAAACATTATGAATTCATTCTAAGCAATTACGCATGGTAATCCATCTAAAAGTCACATAATAGGTAGTCCATCATTTCGGGAAAGCTTGCCTGAAAAACAGCAGAGATGAGGCAGTCCTGGCCTCCAGTGGGAGTGAGTTCCAAAGTCTGGGAGCAGCAACAGAGAAAGCCCTTTCAATGTGTTCTTATCAGTCATACCTGTGAAGGTGGTGGGATGGGAAAAAAGGCTTCTCCTGTTTACCTTAGCACCCGGCCCAGCTCATACTGTGAGATTCAGTCTTTGAGATGCAGTAGTTTGGACCCAGGCCATTTAGTGCTTTGTATGCATGGTGGCTCAGCAGATTAAAGCTCTGAAAACTGTCGGCTGCAAAGTCAGTAGCTCAGCGGTTTGAATCCCAGGTGTCATGCAGAGGAGTGAGCTCCTGCTGATAACCCCAGCTCCCACCAACCTAGCAGTTCGAAAGCATGTAAATGCCAGTAGATAAATAGGTACTGCCATAAAAAGTGGGAACATAAAACAGTGTTTTCTTGCAGCCATGCTGGCCACATGGCCATGGACTTGCAAATGTACATGAAAGATACCTGGTGAATGAAGCACTAACACGCCTAACTCTAAAGCATCTGCAATAAAAATCTTAAAACTATGGATTAATTTGTAGCCAAATAGGTAAGCTTTGGAAGTGCCCGAGATGCCCTGTGCACATCCGATCTCGCCTGATTTCGGAAGCTAAGCAGGGTCGGCCTTGGTTAGTAGTTGGATGGGAGACCACCAGGAAATACCAGGTGCTGTAGGCGCCTGGAGTAGGAACTGGCAAACCACTCCAGTATTCCTGCCAAGAAAACTCCATGGACATGGAGTCACAAAGAGTCGCTCACGATTATAATGACACAACACACACAGGTAAGCTTTGAAGTATCTGAAAGAAATGTGGCTAGATCTCTGGATGCTTATTGGTATTAACACTCTCTAAATCATCAGCAGCTTCCTCCCTTAAAGTAAAATGCAGGAACCCAGTGCTCCAGGGATCTGGAAGGGGGGTAATGTGATTTCTGATCGGTCACTTCATTCCTGAGCATCAGCAGCCACCAGCTTAATTCTTCCCTTCTGAATGCCCTTTAAAGCTGAGCTAAACTTCTTGTTACAAATAGCTGGTTTTGAGCTGAGGGCGGGGGAAGAGATGGGGTGGGTAAGAGATGAAAGAAAGATTTGATAGCCAAAAAAAACTTAATTCCTTTATTACTGGGACAGTGACAAAATCTTGGGGAGGGGGAAGAAAGAAACGTGATCCGCTTTCATGGTAATTATATTCTCATTATTCACAGCAAATCCAGACCTCCTTAGAAAGCAAAACTTGCCCTAATCCAGTAGAGGGATCTGAACAAATGCATTTTATCCAGGTCTCTGCTGCTTCTCGCACCCCTCTGTGCCCTTATCAGCTGCCGAAATCAAAGTGTCCCTCTATTTTTAACTCACCCTTTGTATTAATAGCAGCCTTTTATCAGTTGTGATTGAAAATACACAGAGAAAAAAAGAATAGAAAAGGCAAGCAGCTATCTATTCAGAATGTTGTAGCCTATTCTTAGTTTCTGAAGTAGGACTATATACATTCCTATAATATACTGTATATATATTTGCTTTATAACTAAAACAGAGATGTTCTCTGATGTTGTTCTCTCAAGGAGTAAAGCAATATAAAAACTCACTGGTTCATAGAGTGCAATAGAAACTTTAGAACACATATTGCACAGAAGAACAGAATGCTTCTAATGTGTAGCACTCTCATTTCGGGCAGCTGGCAGCTCATCACAGTGAACTGTTGTTGGACCCTTCCATTCTGTAAGGGGCTAGAAAGGGTTGGGGAAGAGACAAATAAAGCAGCCTAATGCTGCAACCTCATTGTTTAAAGTCAAAGAGTACATTCAACTGGTGACTCATTTCTTAGGGATCATTTGTAATTATAATATATCAAAAGGAAGCTGCTTACTCCTGTTCCTAATGACCCAAACCCTCTTGGTTGCACAGTAAATCACACTAGAGTAGACCCATTCAATCAATAGAGATTTATTGAGACAACTCTACTGCACTAAGCTACAAGATTTTGGCTGCTGCGTAAACAGCTGACCCAAATGCACACAATGGACTCTGCTGAAGTCCTGTGCAATATTCATGGGAAGGACCGCTATATAATACTATTGTCCTACTGCAGACAATTGCCCCATCAACTAGTTTAAACAGCAGCCCCAGGAGGTTCATCAAATTGGTTCTACACAACAGCCCTACCAAATCTAGAAGGAGCTCCAGCAGGGCAAAGGGCTACTAACGCAGAACAGGCCCTTAACTGAGGCCACAAAATTCTGTGTCCAAATGGAAAGTGATTGTTTGACTGCAAATGAAGGATAGCCAAGCATGAATAGTTGTTGAAGTCCAGCTGACATGCATAAATCAGAAATAATAAATTGAGTATGTAAGACTGGAAAGGTTCTGGAGCTTGGATAGGAAATTACAGCCTTTTCCCCAAGCTATCCAACATGATCAAGTGGCTTGCTGTAATGGGCATCAGCAAGCAGACCAGAGACTAGTTGAATTCCAGCTGATCTTGGCATTTGTTTTATTTAAAATAGTTCTTCTGCGACTCTCATTTAGTTATTTGACCTCCGTCCTGAACACACCTTCCTCCTTGTTTGCAGTCATATTGTTGTTATTTTCCTCTTAGGGTATTTGTACACGACCCCTAAACTCCGCAGCAAATGGCTGCCAGCTCTGGAGCTTACAATTGTTTCCCCACCAGCTCCGGAGTTTGCAGGAAATTAAGTGCGACCACGCCCACCTAAACGCATCCCAGCGCACTTTTCTTGTACCTGCTCTAGGAGGGTGAAAATCCCCAGGTCCGGATTTAATCTGGTGAGTGTGGGGCTCTCCTCGCTTCTGTTTTTTTTTTTTTTTGGCCTCCCGCTCCTTTAAGAGAAGGGACGAGAGGCAAACAAAAAAAAAAAAACAAAAAAAAAAGAAGAGAAGGAATCAGGACGATGACGGGGCTCTGGGCGGCTTCGGAGGTGAGCCTGCATTTTTTCCTCTCTTTTTTCCTCCCTCCCCTCACGCAGACAGGAGCAAGGAAGTACGGAGGGGTGGGGACGCAGGAAGAGCAACGAACCCCCAAGATCTCTGGTCCGAGTTTAAGTGGCCAGTGGATCTTAGGGGTCATGTGAAAAGTTACAGCAATGCGAATCCAAAACTTTATCTGGACCATAGTGTGTGAACCACTGATGTTTAATACTTTGCATGAGAAATATCTCCCCATGTGCATGCTGAAGTTAAGTTACGAAGAAGAAAACCTCTCATAGCACCAGTGGGAGCTTCCCTCCCCATTTCTCAAAGGTAATCACTACTGGGAGTGAGGAAGTTGGTCATAATCATGGTGAGGGAAGACAGAAGTGTGGTGCTGGGAAATGAGTAGTTCACCTGCTATACAGTGGACCCTCGTATAACAAACAGTTTGTATAACATAAAATCTGTACAACATTAAAAAATCGTAGATAAGGGAAATTTGCTTAACATAATTGCCTATGGGGTGAATCCGTACAACATTAAAAAGGTCATGATTAGGGATTACTTCGTTT
The DNA here is from genome assembly GCA_023846285.1 of Phrynocephalus versicolor. Lineage (NCBI taxonomy): Eukaryota > Metazoa > Chordata > Lepidosauria > Squamata > Agamidae > Phrynocephalus > Phrynocephalus versicolor. The sequence goes on from JAHTLZ010000129.1 coordinate 65,445,288, forward strand.
TCAATACATTCCTATGGGAAATTTGTATAAAGGAAAATTTGCTTAACAAAATTTCTTTTGGAATGAATTAATTCCTTTATACAAGGTACCACTGTATTCTCATTTGCACAGTCTTAGTTTTTGATTTAAATCAAGAGATCTACTTGTACTTCAAGAAGAAAACACCAACAAAATGAATGCAAGCAGTTCAACTAGCATTGTGGTTACATGGGGTGTGCATAATGGAATTTTCATAATTTCACACTAAAAATGGCTTGGCAAGTCAAGCAGCCACCTGTTACTTGCAGTAGAAGCAGCTATTGTGTCATTTAAAACCAAAGGTTAAAATACTGCACTTAAAAGAGATTCATTCCAATCATTAATCCTCAGCAGCCAGGTTGTCAAAATCATTACTGTTGGTCTCATTGCAAACATAACTCATTGTACCATATGTGATCATTGCACTGCATTTTTGCTACCAACAAGCAAGTAGAACATGTGCAAATACTCCCTGCTTTCTTCTACTATCCAATGTTTATCCCATATATAAATAGCAGCAGGCTGCTATGTTACTTACAGCTAGTGATTTCCCAACTGTGTTCCAATCACAGACATAATTCTTCTTCTGATTTATTTCCAACAGCTAGACAAATAATCTCAAGTTTCTTTTATGATTTCTTTTTCTGGCTTCTTGGGATGGTGCTAGTGACAGGAAATAAACTAATGGTCACTGCATTTACATGACGTGCTAAAGAAAACCACAAAGCATGACTCCATGCGTTAAATGCTCCTATGGCATACATTGTTGTTCAAGCAGTACATACAAGAGATGGCACGAAACAAACAATGAAATGTGGATTCGTCATTTCGTTTGTTAACAAAATGTGCCCTGATAGAAATAATGGAGTAGTCAGGCAAGGTTTCTGTCTGTTTGGGTTTTCTGGAGAAGAAGTAGAAAGTCTCTGCTTGTTCCCAGTCTTTGGGAATGGCTGCAGTGGGATATGCATAAAATAGTTGGAATCATACAGATGCTATAAGAAGACTAGAAAGTAGAGATGGGCATGGAATGAACATTTTTTCGTTTCCGTTATTCGTTAGTCATTCCGTTACGTAACGAAATGACTAACGAAAATTGTGATGAAAATGCAATGAAACGAACATAACCACGAAAATTGTGGTCGTTATGTTTCGTTTCCGTTAATGGTGGCACGCAATGAAATGAGCTGTTTCAAATGTTAAAAAATGCCCTGGACATCCATAAAAATGCAGCGATAATTATTTATATTGTCTGATAATACCTACTGTGGGGTGGGGTCCTTAAAAGGTTCATTTATGTCTTTTCTCAGATCGCTGTATTTTTTCCCTTTAAGGGGAGTTAGGGGACATCAACCCAAAATGGCTCCCAGATGCCTAATATTGATTGATTTCTTGGGTATTAAAACACCCTGGACATCTGTAAAAATGCAGCGATAATGCGATAATTATTTGAAATTATTACCTACCAGGGGGTTGGGGTCCTTAAAACGTTTGTTTTTGTCTTCTCCCGTCGTGATATATTTTTCTTTTCCCTTTAAAATGGATGTCGCCACCAGCCACAAAATGGAGGCAAGCCCTGTGATGGGATCATGTTCAACCAATAGCATGCCCAGGTTGCAGACTGGGCAGGTAGGTCTGGCAGCCACAGAGGGCATAAAAAGCTCTGGCAGCCCCTGTCCTCCTTGCAGTCTCTGGTGGGAGTTAGGGTGAGATTGCTGTCTCTGCAACTGTAGCTTCAGTCCTGCAGCCTCCCTGTGTGTGTGCGTGCGTACCTCTCGGTGAGTACCCTCCCTTGCCCCACAGTGCAGTCACTCTGTGGCTGCCTTGCACCCTGGGCAATGTCTGCCACTGTCTTTGCAGCCTCCCTGCATATCTAGTCTCTGCCAACATCCATTTTTTTAAGTGTTTTCCCTTTGGTCTGGGGCGTTGGGGGACGCCTGCACATGTAAATGCTTTAAAAATCACGCAAAAAGTGGGTAGAAATGACAAATGAAAAAATGAAAAATGGAAATGAATTTTTTCCAAAAATTTGCGACAAACGGAAACGAACCAAAACAGACCTCTCAATGGCAAATGAAAAACCGAAATGCCATTTTTTTTTTGCTCCATGCCCATCTCTACTAGAAAGCCATCAGTGCCAACCCCTTGCTCCATTCAGGCATCCACATCAAGGCAGAGCTGAAAGATGGAACAATATGTTAGTTGCTTTGTGAATTAATTGTGCAAAGGGGCAAACCAGAGCAGTGCATTGGGGAGGTTGACAGCTTTTGTCGTACCCCAGGCATTTTGTGGCTCTTCCTAACCCTGCCATTGAGCAGGATGTACAGTAGGATGGATTGCAGGGAGAGGAGACCTCTAAATTTAGAATTTTCATTGGGAAATTTTTCTCATCAAGAGCCTAGACTCGGCTCAGCCATTCTTAACCATATTTTGGCCATGTGCCAGCAATTTAGGGGTTAATTTAATCTCCAGTGGTGCCGTGTGTGTGGGGGGGGGTTTACTGTGGTTTCCAGATTCAATTAGAAAGATTTTTGCCTAGGGGCACCCCATTTGGAGCCCCCTGACCCCAAACCTTTCCAAATTTCAGAGACTTATAGGAAAGAGTCCAAAACAGCTCCCCAATGATTTTGGGGTCCCTAGGGCCCAGGGAAGCATAGCATTTCTTTTCTTTTCATTTTGTTTAATTATGAAACTACTTTAATATTTGGTAGGTAATGAAGCAAAACTACTTAAGAAACGAAACGAAATGAAATGAAACACTCCTTTCTTCCATTTCGTGCTCATCTCCAGAATAAACTTCCACACTGCTTACAGCTAACAAGCAATGGTGGTTCATCCTTAGAGCACATGAGAAACTGCTCCAATTAAATCTCAAGCTATCCCAATTAATCCCACTCCTGCCCATCTCCTTACCCACACACACACACACACACACACACAGAAAGAGAGAGAGAGAGAGAGAGAGAGAGAGAGGGAGGGAGGGAGGGAGGGAGGGAGAGAGAGAGAGGAGACTACCATTGGTTGCTATGCCTTCCACCTCCCCAAGGACAATGGACACCAGCTGCTACTGCTAGAAACCAGAATTGTCATAGATCTGTGGCTTATTTTGTCATCTGAGCCTTGTCACTGGGCAAAGCTATGCTGTCAAATTACTTGCACATATCTGGATTCCTTAAATGTGCTATGCTTCATAATCAGTGTCAATTGCAAACATTTTACATCTGTATAGCATATCAGTTTCCAGTGTTTACAGGCCACATACTGCTCAGACATTTGAGAGTACTCAAACCTTACACCAGCAAGATCACAAGCAACACTACTACTAGAAGTACCACATATGCATAGCACATAGATCAGTGTCTCTTTAGTTTCATAATCAGCTCCTTTGAAGTTAACATCTGCCAGCAATATGTATCTCCTTTGAGATGTCCAATTTGAAGATTAGGATGTCATCTTTCTGAAATTTAATAAGGTGCAAGAAGTCTTCAGTCTTCCATGAACTGGGCAGACCCAGCAAGTTTTAGCATCAGCTGTAGAGATGGAAATGATTCTTTCTCTCTCGCTTGTCTCCCCTTGGGTCTTTTCATGAGCTGCAATAGACTCCATCTGTCCCTTCCTATTCAGACATAACAGGAACAGAGTTTGAGGAGTGTAAATCTCCTTGCTCTCACTTTATTTCTTATGAGCATAATTAGGACAGCAGTGTTGACAATGATGGGGAATTGCTCTCCCCAGGGGCTCTGAATTCCAGCCAACAGGCTGTTAAACAAAGGAAACTGCCTGCTGATCGGGAGCTGAGCACTAATGTAATGCTTCCCTGACCCCACAGCCATACTGGTCAGTGCTGTAAAACTGTCAACAAGCAAAACAAGAATGGGAGCTTATCCTAGGTTCATGGGTCAAGGTAGAAGGCCTTCTTTCTAGCAGACTACATGCAACAGGAAGGGACACTTCTCTTTATTGGCAGTTATGTCTCCATATAATCATCTCTTGGACAAACATGCCACTCAGTCCTGTACATTCTGCTGCCACAATAGTCATTTGGTATTTCAACTGTGCAGAAAGTATTGCACACCTTGTAATAATTCACCTAGTGCAGTGATGGCGAACCTTTTAGAGACTGAGTGCCCAAACTGCAATTCAAAACCTACTGATTTTTCGCAAAGTGCCAATACAGCAACTTGACCTGAATACAGGTGGCTGTGAAGGAGTGATGTCAGGTGCCCACAGAAAGGGCTCCGAGTGCCCCCTTTGGCACCCGTGCTATAGGTTCTCCAACACTGACCTAGTGCATGCAGGTTTGCATAATATTACAGCAGACACTGATGTTACCCATAATTATACAACTTGCTTGAGGATTCTGATAATCTGAACTGAAATTATTTCACAATTCAGAGGCTGCAAGGTGAGAAACTACAAATGAATCAAGCAGCCTTAGGACACCCTTAGGTAATGTAAAGAAATAGCTTGGGCTTGCAGATTAGAAGATGCTGACCAAAGTAACAGAGAATTGTTATGCTTCTCCTGGTCTTCTAGACAAGCAATACTGTAGGACCAAACAGATTTCTGCATGTGACATGAATTTAAAGACTTTTTACCCATTTCCAGCTGGCACCAGGTCTCAGTGTGATGGTGTTTGGGTATATGTTGCTCCAAATAACACAGCAGACCCGAGGGTATCCTACCATCCTTTGCCTGTTCCCACCCTCATCCTGGCACCCTCTACACCATTTAGGGATAATAGTATAATTTATTTGACAGAGCTGTTTAGGAGTAAGTTATCACCAATAGACCTCTTTAAGCTCTCTGTTTTGACAAAAAATAGATGCCCTTCTGCAGTCTGGATAATGTGTCGATCTGGGATATATGAAGTCAAGAAGTTGCTAGGCTAAAACTCCTATCACCCCTCACCAATGTGTATGAGGACTAGGATTGCTAGTGGTTGCATTACAACCATATGTGGTGCTATATGTTCTCCATCCTGTGACACATTAAATGCCTGGCCCTAAACCAATGGTCTGGTCTCAGAGAGCTGGGTTTGAATCCCCACTCAGGAACAGAGACTCATGGCTATGTGAAAGGGGCAAAATTACTCTTTAAATATGTCACATACCTTGACCTCTATTACAGGCACTATATGTTCTGATTTGACAGTACATACATACCACTCAAACATAAATCATGCTGGGGACTATTTTGCTCCCACATCAGAAATTGTCACTAAGTAGAAAGTATCAATTTAAATGAATTCTTTACAAACTGGAGAAAAGATTGTGCTGATTGTCTGACATTTCTTTAACATTTCCTTATCCTATTGTGGTACATCAACCGCACATGCTGATGCTATGGCAGAATAAAGAGCCGTTCTCTGGACTGCTGTCAAAAACCTGGTTATGAGAGTTCTGATAACAAGCATATGACTTCTTGCTACATACAATAGTATGAGTTTTATGTAATCCTATTAACTGCTTGCAGTGTCTTACAAATGTTATCCCCATTAAACAATCTTGCAAGGTTTATTGTTTCTTCCTATTGTACTAATCACACTGCAAAGGCAGAAATATTATCAAAACATTCTAAGTCTAAAAAAATAATCTGACTGTGCAATGTGTCATCAAGTTGCATGTGACATATAGGATACTTAATAGGGTTTTTCATGTGAGATGTTTGGGAGTGGTTTTACCAGCACAATCCCTCCCTGTGCATTTTAATGGAAAAGACTGGATTCAAATATACCTCTCCTGGGTCCTCATCACACGAGGGTTACTTATTTCAGTGCCCATTAATTCCCAATAAATGCTAGGATAGCCACCTTGTGACTAACTTAAGATGAGATTCAGATTGAGACTGATAGTCTCCCTATTACTAAAGAATAAAACAATGCAATTTCTGTTACTCAGAATCTGAACACAAACACAATTTTATTTATTTATTTATTTATTTATACACTATATGTATATTTATACAACTATATGAACAGTTAAAACAATTAAAACATTAAAATGCCAATGAACAATTAAAAACAGTAAAGACACTTATATACATATTAAACACTAAAGTTGCCATCAGGAGCCACAATCTATGTCATGTCAGTTAAACTTCTGAAATGGGAATATTTTTACTGGCACTGAAACGTTATCACTACAGCATTGGCGCCAGGTAGATCTCACTTGGGAGGGTGTTCCATACCCTGGGGGCAGCTGCCGAAAAAACCCTTTTTCACTTCCTTGAGGGATGGATCTTTCAGGAGGGCTCCCTGGCTATATCTTAATGGTTCATGGTCTGTCTGTCTGTCTATCTATCTATCTATCTATCTATCTATCTATCTATCTATCTATCTACGAGACACTGTATTTTTTGCTCTATAAGACACACTTTCCCCACCACCACCCCAAAGTAAGGGGAAATGTCTGTGCATCTTATAGAGTGAACATGGTAGTCCCTGATACCTATATATAGCACAGAATTTCCTTTAGAGAGAGGTTACCTGCATGGAGCCTCTCCTGTCCCCTGCTGCAACCAGGATTCCCAGTTCCAATCACCTCCTTAGCAAAGAGGGTTCCTCCAGGGAGCCTCCCCTCCCCCCTTCATTTCTGCAGTCAAGATTCCTCAGTCAAAATTCACCTCGTTTGTAAAGAGGTCTCCTCCACGGAACCTCTGCCTTCCCCTTCTGAAACCTGGATTCCCCAGTCCCAATCAGCTCCTTTACAAGCCTCCCTTTTGCAGCTTGCATTCCACAGCTCCAATCACCTCATTTGCAAGCCTTCACTTTTGCAGATTGCAGCTCATGTTATTTTAGTAGATCTATTCTTTTTTTTGAAATTTATTCTTCTCCTCTCTCCTCTCTCTCTCTCTGGGAATAATATAACTGATATTAAATGAAGAGTACAGAAGTAACTAGTTGTACTTACTTATTAAAATCCTGTTACATAGCCTAGCCTCCAGAATGGTCATAACACCTGGGAGTGATTTTCAGTAATCAAGAGATTCCAGCTTCTGTTCTTCATCATTTTTGAGTCTTGTGTAGATACCCTTCATTGTGTAGAAACCATCCAACAGAAGTAGGGAATGGTTAGTCACTGAAAACCACCTATTTTTGGTAGTCAATGAGACCTCCATTTTCTGCTAGCACATGGGGTGCCCTGCCCCACATGCTTGGGGTTCCCAGTGCTTCATGGTTGCACAGACTTGAAGCATAGAGAGAACATTACTGGTGACATCATCACTTTTTCGAAGGCATAAGTTCCATAATAGGATTTTAGTGCTACTTTAAATGAACATGTTCATTTATTTGCAGAAGGAAATTATTGGAAGTTATTTCTTATTACATTAGTGCTGCAACTTAGGAAGGAATAACTGCACTTCTGTTGTGGTATCACTAAAATTGTATAGGTTGTCCATCACCATTCATAATAACCAGAGGTTACTGTCATGAAATGGTGAAGGCAAATTTTCACTTGGTTCAAACGCTGGCTTGTGCTGTGCCCTGCACCAATGCCTTATATTTCCTTGTGGTATTGAAGTGACTATAAGGGCAATAAGAAGACCATATTTATCAACATTTTCTAGCATTTAGATGTGCGTTCAAACTACTTAAAGAAATATGAATTTAATTTTTTCATAGAATTAGGAAGTTCAAAGTGATTTTTTTAAAAAAAATGCAAATGCAACAGTAACTAACAGTTTTGAACCTTGGACCTATAGCTACAACTAATTACTTTTCAGGTTCTGATTTGAAGTGCAGTTTCGAGTTGTAAAGTGTTCTGCTTATATACCGCCCCATATCACTTCAAGTAGTCTGTGGGTGGTTTACAGTTTTAATTACAGTATGCAGGCTATACATTGCCCCACCCCCACAAGCTGGGTACTCATTTTAACAACCTCAGAAGGATGGAAGGCTGAGTCAACCATGAGCCAGCTACCTAGGATTGAACCCAAAGTCGTGAGCACAGTTTTAGCTGCAGTACAGCTATTTAACTACTGAACCACTGGGCTGCTGATAGGTGGTTATAGATAGGTGGATTTTCCCCCAAAGCTTCACACAACAGGTGCAAAAAGGGCAGTCAAGACTTGCATAAAGTATTCTCTTCAACCTCAGCCTCATGTGATTATCTCAATTGAAATAGTCTTGTTTATATTCAGGGCCAGAATTTTCTGTCTACTTTACAAAATGAAGACTCTGACAACCCATTCCCCTTGCCTTCCCCCTCCCACTATGGATAGTAACTGGTTTGGTTTAGAGCCTGTTTTCAGATGCAATGCCTCTCACATATGGGGACCTGACCCCATTTAAGTCCTCTAGATAGCGGCTTTCTATAAATAAATAATATCTGATGCAAAGTGTTTAGAGTAATAAATGAATGAGATCCTTTCTTGCGAAAGCCAACAAGCCTCATGTTGGGCTTACTTAACATTCAGCTGATAATACTTGCAAAGCATGTCAGTGAACAAAGGGCGACTGAAGCCAACTAGATTCATTCCATCAGCAGAGTGAGTTTAAAGGGGTGGGCAGCCTGAATGAATAATTTGGCCAAATGAGGACTTAAGAGTCTTCCTACGTGTGCATCAGCAAACAGCAAAACTCTAAGAAATAGCAGCGTGAAATAACAGCTGGACAGCATGTTCAGAATAATTAGCATACAAGCTGGTGGTGCCCTCCACTATCATTACAGTGCATTTTCTTTATCTTTGCATAGTTCCCATTCTGGTTCTCCCATTTGTTCACTTACTATACATGGTTTTACATGAAACTGGAGCATATTGATTAAAGTAGTGTGCTTTTAAAATAAATGTAGGCACTGTACTGCTTAAGAGAGAGAGAGAAAGAGAGAGAGAGAGATGTTGAATTACTTATTGTAAATTGCTCTGAAGTCAGCTGGCCTGAAGTCTTTATGTATGCCAAAGTAACCGTGGAGACAATGGGAAGTTAACAGCAGCTTCCAACTACACAGTTGATGGACTAGGGGAAAGTACTTTTACTCATGGATACAGAAAGACAAAGGCATGGAACTGGTGGTGTCTGTATAGCCTATATCAGTGGTGGTGAACCTTTGGCACTCCAGATGTTTTGGACCACAATTTCCAGAATTCCAAGCCTAGTTTGCCAATGACAAAGGACTGTGGGAGTTGTGGTCCAAAACATCTGGAGTGCTGAAGATTCGTCACCACTGGCCTGTTTGGAGCACATTGGAGATGACATATAGAGATGGGCATGACTTAGCGGAATTCCCGTTTCCGTTTCCGTTACTCGTTTCCGTTACGGAACGGAAACGGTAACGGGAATTACTCCACCAGAACTCGAACTCGAACTGACTAAAGAATAATTGGGTCTGATTTGTCGCTGTCGTTCCTGGCATCGCGGTGATCCCACGATGCCAAGCGGCACAGAAAAAAAGTTTTTAAAAGTTAAAAAAAAAAAAAAAGATTCCCGGCCCTAAAAGCAGGCGAAAACTGTCTGAGGGCACCTACCAGGCCAGAAGGGTGTTTTATTTGGGGAGGGTTTCCCCGCCCCCTCTCCTTGGCTGTTGCTACTGCTGCGCTGTTGGTACCAGGCAGGTGGGGGGGCATTGTCTCATCTGCCTTTGCCATGCGGTGTGCGGGTGGGGGGATCCAAAACGGCGACCGCAATATTTTTTTTGAAATCGTGGTCCAAAAACACACCAAAGCACCACAGAAACATGCGAAAATTAGCTATTTTAAATGCTTGAATTTTTACAGTAGCAGCAGTGGGTTTGTCTTGCCAAAATACATCTCCGTTGATTTTATTTTATTTTATTTTATTTTTATTTTTTTACACCTGCGCACGCACAATGATGGGCTGGCCATGGGATGGGACCATGCAAATTTTTGGAGCCATTCCACCAATTGCATGGCCAGGTTTTGCTGAGACTTCTGGGTGTGCCAGAGAGGGCATTAAAAGCCCACAAACCCGAACCCTAAACCCTAACCCTAACCCGAACCCGAACCCGAACCCATACACCAGTACACTGTGTTCTTAGTGGGCCAGAGGCACCCAGAGGTACAGCCCACTAACCCACCCTAACCTTAACCGTTACCCTAAGCCTAGCCCTTACCCCGACCCCATGCTCTGGGAAGTCAAGTCGCGCTAAATCGCGGCGGTAATGACAAACAAAAAAATGAAAAACGAAACGACAATTTTTTGAAAATTTCGCAAAAAACGGAAACGAGCCGAAACGGACCCGTCCCGAAAAACGACAACTCGAATTTTTTTTTCCAAGTCATGCCCATCTCTAATGACATATCATGCTTACAATAACTGGGAATTCTTGTTGCTTAGGTCTACAGGGAACAAACAGATTACATAACCATCCAGCCTTGGGACCAATTCACTTTACCCATATAGCATTTAGAGGCCTAAGAAAGCTGACCTAGGAATGTCTCTCTATGTCTTCAGTGGTGGAATCTAGGAGTCAACTAGGTTGGCAACTGCTCAGACCTCTGAGGAACAGGGTGGCTGACCCATTGCCAATAGCAGATTGGATGTTTTTCTTGTGTTTGGGTACCTGTATCTGCTTTCTACCGATCTGGCCATAGTTAAGTTTAACTTCTGGTATCTCATCTCTTTAGTCTGACCTTCATTCACAATGTATGTGCATTGCCATTCATTTTATTCCTATAATAATGTATTCCTGAACTGACATGAAGGAAACTACCTTGCTTTATAGCACATATGTTGCCAATTCACTCCCTGTTACAGAACTACGGACTACAATTCTGAAACTATACAGTGACACAGGACTCTTATATTTCACTACTACTAGCAATGAAAATTGTACCAGTGTTCAGACAAGGAGGAACTATGAACAGAATGAAATGCCTAACACCACTGTTTGTACATCCTTTATCTTGGGCCAACTCTATCTGACTTAGTAGAAAGGGTTGGCTTTATGGGAAATTGCTTAAAAAGCTGTAGCATAAGGATCCCTAAAAATGGGGTTCGTTAACACATACCAAATTCATTCTTAGCATTTTTATCAATCTGAGAATTTATTTCATCCCTTTCAAACCTTCTGACCACAACCTATATTCATATTGTTCCTCTGGTTCTCTTTGGGAAGCATGGCAGAGAAACAGAGATTTCTAACGTACATCTACTGTCTTTTGTCTGTATTGTGCCATATCAAGAAAAGCTTTTATCATGAAATGCCATTCTTCACCCTTTGATTACTGCATGAATCAGCTTTGAAAAACATGGTACCTTCTCTTCTGATGACCCATTCCCAGAAAAAAAGACCATCAGTTTAAAAAAAGAAAAAGATGAGGAGGGGAAATCGCCATGCATCAAAAGCAAAGCAATAGACTGGTGGCAATATACAAATAGGCTGCATTCAGCTGGTGTCTATTTAATATTGCCATAAATATCCAACAAAATCTCATTTGTGGGGGATATGAATGCTCAGTACATGTGATTTTAGCCATAAAGTCTTTTGTTTTCTTCCATGCTGCTGCAGCATACAGTAATGGTACAGCATATGGGATCCTTGACAAGAAAGTGAGATGGGCATTACGCGATTCATTCCATTTAGCAGAATAGTCTTTCAATAGAGATTTGCCCACTCCTGGCCTGAACCTGGTTTAGGTATCAATGTCCTTAAAGCTTATCATTTGTCCTAATGAGACAGGTACTTCACACAGCTGGTTCTAGGTGTCAAGAAAAGTCACTGAACAGTTTTTTAGTCTGTATTTTTACTGCCTGTAACAGGCAGAGATATATATGAGACTTGCCACCTCATGCATCAAAATAACTTACCTTTCACTAAATATTATGCACCCTACTTGTAGTAGTACATAAGAGCATAAGAACAGCCTTGCTGGAACAGGCCACAGGCCATCCAGTTCAGCATTTTGTCTCTTACAGTGGCTCACCATTTGCTTCAGGGTATTCCCAAGCAGATGTCTTCACTTGCTAAAGATTCCCTGCAAATGGCATTGAGAGATAGCCTGCCTATCTCTCCAACCTGGAGGTTGGTGCCATGACATCCTTCACATTGAGCAGATATATGTATTGGGACAGCCCTGCCTTACCATCCAGTTACTGTATACAGAATCATTCCATTGGTAATTTGTTAATATTAGCTGGCTATGATCTGTTTCTTTACAAAGTCTCTGATTTCGTGAACTGACATAACGGCCACATGCAGAACATCATTATTTCACTTTAATAATCTGGAACACAAGTAAGCTGTGTTGTCTTACACAGTGCCATGTTGATGTCATCTTATTCCAAGCATGGAAACAAGGCAGGGTGTCTTCCTTTAGTACAAGTATAACAGTAATTAGAATTTTAATAACTGAGTAGAGAAAGAGACACAATTTTCTACATTTGGATAACATCAGATTTTATGTTAATGCTCTCACTGTGCAAAATCTAAGATATTAGGACTAATATTTACAGGATAACCATATTTGTCCTCTGTCACTGAAACTAGGTTAGTTATATCATTTAAAGGAGACAGGAATCTACAGGTGATGTAAAACGGGTCTCAAAAGACAGCATTTAAGGACAAGCCTGCTTCAGGATTATGAGAACGGAGGACTACAGTCATGATACTAGTAAGTGTAGTCGGTCCCATATAACTCAGTGCAGCTTATGTCTGAACAAACATAAGACTGTGCTATAAGGGACAGATTTTGGTCTTTATTAAAGAAGACATATTATTTTTCAGTTTCAACATATTCCACAAAAAGAAATTTGCAGCTAATTCTGTGTAAGACAGTGTGGCCATATGTAGCTGTATGAAGGTTTACAGAGTAAAATACAAATTTACCAGGAGAATTGTCCCAGGATATATAGAAAATCAGGTATTATGGATGTATAGAAATATATAGAAAACATCATTAGGCTCTGCATATTTTGTATATTTTGAATGTCTGTGGATCGATTCAAATATCAAAAACTCTATCCCAAGAAGTGGTATTAAAAGAAGAATAAATGTCTTTGGCATAAGCAGAATGAAGAAGTAAAGAGATGAGGGAGAAGGGGGGTAATTTAAACATTATGAAGAACACCTTGGAAACCATTATTTTAATTACATTAGTGCTAATCCATTTTCACTGTGACAGGATGCCTCTACTTGAGCTAAATAAGCTGCCAGCAGAAAGATGTGGAAAAAACCCTGGCTTTGTTCTGTTACATAATGTGTCATGCTAGGCATATGAGAATTGTGCAGATACAAGAGCACATGTGATACGACATGCTTTTGAAGGGAATTTTATTTATTTATTTATTTATTTATTTATTTATTTATTTATTTAGCTTGTATGCCACCCACTACCCAAAGGTCTCTGGGTGGCTCACAATCAGAATAAACAATTCAGAAAATTAAGACAATAAAACATTTAAATACAATAAATACAATACTGTATATTAAAATACTACACTAAAATCGCCATCAGGACCCACAATAATCAGTTTAAAAACTTCTGGACCAGGAATATTTTTACCTGGTGCTGCAATGTCATCAATAGAATTTATATCTATGCTTTTTCATTCTAAAAATGCAAGAGAGGCAGTCATGTAGCATGTGTAGTGAAAGTCTACGGTGGTGGACCACCATTTGGTCAATAACTCAGACACTAAAGACTCAAGGCATGAAGAGACAAAGTGAACTATATCCAAATCCTGGATCCTTCCAAGTTATTGGCACCACTGCTGATACTAGTTGATGCCCCTATTTGGGGACATTTTGAGAAACAAGATCAAGGAAGGTGATGCTCACATGCTTGAAATATCTGTAGTGCATGGTGCAAAACAGGATCTTCTCTTTCTTGGTTCTACATTAACTGTCAAACAGGTTTCTTTTAGTTCGGCTCATTCCTAAACACATATGGAAATGTCATAATCTACTATTGTCACTGCTATTAGAGCAACTAGTTGCTGTTAAATGTTCAAGAAACACCATGACAAATTTGAGGCGATCATCCTCATGGCTGAACAGCAAAGCTGGAAGGAACCCTACGGATCATCAAGTCCATGTCAAGGAGGCACAGTGGGGAACTGAACTCCCAGCCTCTGGCTCCACAGCCAGATGCCTAAGCCACTGAGCTATCCAGCAGTTCAATGTCCCATAAACATTTTTTTTGTAATCTTTACTTAAGGGATGGGGATGGGGAAGAATTACAACATTTAAAGGGTCAGAATCTTGCCTATGAAGGGCAATCATTTTTCTCCTTCCTCTACTGCATGCATCTGGCCCACAGGATATTTTGGGGAAGAGGTGGAATCCAAAACCCCACAAAAGCTGCACCCTTGTACCTCCCTCCCATGTCCCGTTATCACGGGGCCGATCGGGAGGGGAGATAAGGAGGCCACGCTTAGGTGGCCAGAGAAGGGCGGCTCCGATGCCACACCCCTCTTTATTCTTCCCAAGCCCGTTTGTAGGCACCTCTCAGCTCCAACCGGGCCCCAGGGGCCACGTAGTGGGTGCTGGGGGGAAAGCAGGTACAAACGAATAATGAATTAATGAAACAACAAAATGATATTTTTGCAAAAAATCACGAAAAAATGAACCAAAATGAACCCAACTCCATAACGAAATGAAATGAAATGAAACACCATTTTTTCAATTTGTGCCCATCTCTACTTCTGTCCTCTATTTTGGGCAGCCCGTTGTCTCTTCCTAATAAACTCCAGGCTGTGGCTTTACTGTTGGATTCTATTGCAAACTCAACATTTTTGATTTAGCCTTGCAATATCTCATCTATTTTGAAATGCTTAAAGTTTCAAGTTATAATGGGTGCAGCCCAGCTCCATTAAAATCTATGACAGCTTCGCCGTTAAATTAAAGAGGACAATTTATTTTAGTACACGATTATGACTGAAGTAAAAGCAAACAAGTGAGCCAATATCTTCTGTTCTGATTACTTTGAGAGAATGCTTGAAAATGTTGCCTACATCATGGCTAGACTACAGAAGTTCAGAAGGCAGAAGATCCTTTTCAAAGAATCACAGTTCCCTTATTCAGTATATTGTGTGATTCTGAAAAACAAGCTGGAGACACTCAATTCTCAGTATAGACTCTCATTACTAACAAATGGGATTGCTACAGGCCAATAGGCACAGGCAGAATGCACACAGTGCAGCTGAACTCTGTTAAACATATTGGCATTCATGCAGTAGTTTATTACACATTGATCAAAGTAACTACTATTGGATTTGCACCTCCCATAAGAGAGTTCACAATCCTCCATAGTAATTCAGTATTTTGAAATGATTTAAGCCATATTCTAGTTAAAGCCAAGTACATTTCAGTCAAATTGTTCTTAATGGGAGGGTTAAGCCTGTGTTTAATTTCTTCCTATAGAAATCAATGGAGCTAAGGTGCTTAGTGTGCAATTTCTGAAGCCACAAAAGGCATGCAATTATTTTGATGTAGCAAAAGAAATGACTCTCCCAATACTTTGATAGCACTGCTCTGCTCAGCCCTAGAAAGACACAACCAAGCAGGCATTAAAGAAAGGAGCTCTGGAGAAATCTAGAACAGATAACTGGTCCGGGAGGGTAGTGGGATGGGGAAGAGTGTGCTGTTTTTCAGTTCTAAAGGCTGCAACTAGAACCCAGGAAACATGGGTGAAAAAAGACATAGGTCGTTTAGCACTTTGGAGAATTCCCAGGGATCAGATTATAGAGATGGGCACGGAATGAACTTTTAGTTTGTTTTGTTATTTCTTATTAATTTCGTTATGTAATGAAATGAATAACGACCCTAGGGGTAAATTTAAAACGAAACGAAACAAACCAAGTAAAATTGGTTCAGTTAGGTTCATTTCGTTAATGGGGGGCGGAGGTGTCTCCTACCTGGTGCTGGTCCGGAGGTCCTTCAGGGATGGCAACCGGGGGGGGGGAGCCGACAGCTGCGCTACAGCTGTAGCACGGTCACATGGTCAGCAGTAAAAAACAAACAAACCCAATAAAAATAAAATCAAAATAAAAAAATAAAAAAATAAAGGAGTGCCGACCGGGTCCCAGGGGTGGCCTGGTAGGCACCCTAAAATCTTAAAAAATAATAATGATGAAAAAAAAACAGTGCCGACCAGGCCCCAGGGACTCCGTGGTCGGTGCTGAAACAAACAAACAAACAAACAAGGCCCGTGCTACAGCCCTTACATTAGAGATAGTACATGATTAGAGATGAATGTGGATGAATGTTGCAGAGAGGTAAGTAAGGCTGTCTTCCTTGGTTTGTAAAATCCCGGTGCAACATAATCCCTAAATCTTAAACATCACTCACTAAAGCAAGCTAATTTAAATAATCCCAGAGGTGAGAGAAGTTCACAGTGTGATACAGACATTAGTTAACATTTACAATTTCCCTCTTCCAGTTGTTGTCTACCTGTAACATCTGTTTTTAGATTACAATCTTTCCCTCTCACTTCTCTTTTGCAGTACTGGGAAACCTATCTAGCTTTGACTTTTGTGCTTTGTCACTCCAGCATAGTTTCTGTCTAAGGGTCTTGTGAAATGTAGTGCATGTCCAGGCTGGCACAAGAGGCCCTTTCAAGTAAAAAATGCTGGCCCTCCAGACCAACTCAGTAGCTGCAGTCACTGGGAACTCAAATCTGGGATATTTGGCTTGTGAAGTTCCTGTTGCTGGATTCAGACTTTGCACCAGGGCCCAGTCACTACACTGTTCTGGTATGTCTGCTCTACGGAACTAGGTTCAATCTGTATTGCAGGTCCTCTAGGCTTAAATAGCCCTTCTGTGTGAGTCAGTGTTTAAACTATTGCGATGGTGCAAGTCATAATTACCCACATCTACAGATACAAAATTTCTGGAAACTGTTTTTTTCCCCAAAGGGGAGCGGGTTCCAGAAAAAAAAAGTTTTTTCCCAAATTATTGGGGGGGAAAGCTACATTAGCGTACACACACAGCTTTACAGCTTGAAAGTCATTCTGTTACTTTAGGAAAATATGACTATGGGCAATTTGACTTGGCATAAAATTATCACTACTAGCATATTAAAATTCAGTGTATCCAAACAATTATTACAAACAGAATTTACTTTTTATAAACTAATGTTGCTAAATGATTTGATTTTCTGGAATCAGATAAATGTAAACTCTTACCTTTTTAAATTACGTTAATTAATTTAATTTAATTAAGTATATATCTTCAGGTTCTTTTTGTTGCTCTGTATTTTCTTCCAGTGTTTTGAGGTCTAGTGAAGAGGACAGAATAGAACCAAAAATACCTTTTTCTTTTTCTTGTGACAATAGCAGCACCTCCTAAAGGAATAAATGCATCTTGTACTTGCATTGGAGAGTTCAGTTTGTAACCTAGGACTTGCTTGTCCTCAGTGCACAGAAATTAGAATAACCTGATACTATGTATGCATATTTATTAGAAATGATTTGGAAAATATTTGAACACCCTGTCTTAAAATATTTTATTCATCATGCTAAAATAAAGCATCCCATAATCATTTTTGCTTTTCTTTTTCAATTTTTCAGGGGGGAAATGTCAGAAGGCTTCAGAAAAATAAAGGAAAAACCCATCCCAGCACCATTTTTTTCTGTAATTTTTTTCCAGGCCTTCACATCTCTACCCACATCCATCCATCCACCCATCCATCCATCCATCCATACACACACACACACACACACACACACACACACACACACACACAGAGAGAGAGAGAGAGAGAGAGAGAGAGAGAGAGAGAGAGAGAGAGAGAGAGAGAGAGAGAGAGAGAGAGGAGAGAGACTTTCTATAAAAAGAGAACTGAGATGGAGAATGAAAGCTATAACATGTTAACTCTATTAAAAACAATTACAAACTAAATATATGAAAGCATCAAATTTCAGATTTGACAAATGGTCACAACAGATCAGAACAGCCTAACAAGGATTCTTACATTTCTGTGAGAGCAAAACAATATGCTCTCTTTTCCTGCACTGAAGTTTCAACAATGTGTGCAAAATGTCTTTGCTCAAAACTATTATGTCCTCTCTTTGAAGAGCAAAATGGTCACACACAGCAAGCATGCAAGGACCATCTGATTCATCAAACATATTTAAGCAACAGCACTGAGAGTAACATGATCCCCAAAACTTTTGCATCAGTTAGACTAACTGCTGCTCTGTGTACCAACTGATATTTCTGGATGCTCTTCAAGGGTGAACCTAAATAGAGCAAATTACAGTAGCCAAGGCAGAATTTGACTGAGTCATGGAAAGGAGAATGTTGTTTCCTAACATTTCCTAATGTGCAAGGGATTAGTAATATACAACTATATATACAACTTCCCTACTATTCCTGTATTGTATCATATATTGGCCACCACCTGTAAAACTTGGTGGCAGATCCAACAAGCAGATTGTCATAGCTGCTGTTATAATTCCACTTTTGCCTTAGGTGAAAGAAAACTGGACTTTACTACAAAATGCAATCCTTTCATTAAATACCACCTTGTACTACATGACAACAGCAAAAGTATAAACTAAGAAGTTCAAAAACAGTCTTCCTACACATAGAAGTTTAGCAATGCAAAACATCCCAATTTTCAATCAGAGAGCAGCATTTCAGAGTGAAACGTTTTCCACCCCATGATTTTGACTCAGGTAGCATTTTGGGAAAACATTTTCAGCTGCATCCCTTCCCAAAAAAGTTTACATTCATTTGTGTCATGAGACACAGTCTCATGTAACTGGGATCAACATAGCAATACAGATGAAATTGTGCCTCTAAATCAGGGATAGAGAGGAGAATGTGTAGACTTCCAGATGTTGTTGGACTGCTCTAAATAGCTCTAGTCAGCATAGCCTGTGGTGTGGGAACTGCAGCATAACAACATCTGGAGTACTACACTTTTCCAACCCCTGAGTTAGACAAATCCACACTGGTACTGTTAGCAGAAGGTTAATTTAATGCATGCATCTGTCTTGCAGAATCTTTCCCCCTTGCCTCCACTGCCTAAATACAAACATTATTTATTTTATTAGAAAGTTTAAATTATGGACCAATATCATGAATCTAGACAACATGCATAAGATAACAAAAGGTATGCCTGTGATTCTCATAGAAATTCGATTCTGAAATAAAACGAAATAACATTTATCCTCACCAATGAGAGGATGTGCACTCACCCCAGCTCTGTAAACATAAACACGTTCATGAGAAAGCCTCCACATTTAAAGTTATCCAGGCAAATATGATCACTTACCACTATTATTTTTCTGAGGGGAGTGTAGAACTATTGTCCATTGCTTTCCTGACTTATGAATATAGATAGCATTATGCACTGTGCATTAAAATGTTTAATAGTTACAAAGACTAACTGAACAGAATCTTAGAGTTGCAATAATAAAAATGTCCCAGTGCAATCACATTTTAAAGGCTGCATGGATGGAAGAATTACATCAAGCAAACAGCAATGAAAGGCAGTCAAAGCAAGAGCATAAAAAGCTTTCCTGCCTAGAAGGAATCTCATCAACTGAATAAAATAAAGAAAGAGCACAGTGTGGCCAATGTGCAAAATCTGTGTTGGGTAATAACTATATTGGACCATTAAACTGTTATTAAACATGGGACTTCAGATCCAGCAAGTATCTTAATCAAACCAGGCTCGTACATTTAGTCTTTTAGTGTGTTGTAGTAGATAATTCAATTAAAAAATTAAAAAAGAAAGAAAGAAAGCCAGGCATTGCAGAGCTGTGGACAGAGAAGGATATACACAAGCTCCCAAAAACCATCACTCACTTGACCCACTTCATGCTGAAACTGCAGAATCTATAACTGAATTTGCAGCTAAAGGCCTTGAGGGGGGGATTTTTCAGTTTAAAGAAAGGTACTAGTCAAGAAAAATATTTAGGAGTTGGACATGGGATGGGTGTGGCCCCTAAAGGCCCAATGGAGGCTGCCAACTCACTAACCTTCTAGACTAAGACGGGCATATATCTCAGGGGACTCTCTGTCAACATGACTTTTGCACCACACCTGATTTATCAATCTCTGTGTTGTTTCTATCTTCCTCCATCCTATACATATTTATAGATTTATGCACCACAAATGCACTGTTTTGACAAAAGTCAAGCAAGTAGCATTAGTAACGGCTCCTCATTCAGTTTTATCTTCTCAAGTCTACCCGATGTCGAATCTTTGGCAAGAAAAACCAACCAAACAATATGCTCTGCTGGAAGCAAAGTGAGTCGACAATATCTCCAGAGAAGAGCTGTTCTGTGTGAGATAAAGCCAGTGCAGGATAACAACTACTGTAGATGTGCATTCTGGCTCAATGCAGTATCCTTCAGAACTTCTAGATTACATCATCCATCAGGATAGCTACTGATGAGGGACAATGTCAGGAATTGCCTAAAATATCCAGAGGTCACCAGCTTTGGGGAAGCCAGTACAAAGGCTAGAAAGAGTTGGTTTTAATTCTCCACTCAATATTGAAGACCATAAAATGATTTTGGGTCAGTCACTACTCCTTTACTTAGCACATTGCACAAAAATGTAGTGGTAAAATACTGGGAAGGAACCTTGCATGAAATCTTGGAAAAAGTTAGAAATAATTGAAGAACTAATTAATGAGAATGTGGATGGATATCTCAAGCTTTTTAGGACTATGACCACAAAAGAGTGAAAGAGTAGCATTATCGAAACAACGGAGAGGGGAGCTACAATAAATAAAAATTATATTGAAGAATAAAGTGTACAATGTCTAAACCAAATTATGTTTTTGTCATCAGAGACAAATATTTTTCAGATTGACACACTGAAAGAGAATGCACCTGTTCTGTTAAATTATCTTGGGAAACTGTCCAAATTCCAAACATTGTATCATTGTTTATTTCATACCATACAAATGCATTTATCTCACACCATACAAATGCATATTTCATGGCACTGTGTCCAAGAAATCCAAACAGTTACTAATATCCCGAATCCAACCTGACTGAGTGGATTTTACGAAAATATGTCTGGATCCTGTATGAAAAGGATTTCAATGGGTTTTAAATGCTGTGACTGGAAAATAAATCCAGATTTGTTAAAAAATGAAGTGTGCAGATTAGTCAGCTTTGCATAATTTACTACTAATTGCAATATTTGTGTTTTAGAAAATTTTGGAGGATTTTTTTTTTTGAACAAACATTTTGGTCATGATAGGACGAGGAGAAGGAGGCAGAGTGCCATTTGTAGGATTAGTATGCAAAAAAATAATAATCTGTGTACATTTAGAAGGGTTGGCAACCATCAAGATAGCAATGTGTTGTCATAACGATTATTGAGATAATCCATGTGAATCACTGAGAACAACTGAAATGTGGTACATAAATGCTAGATATAATAAAAATATTGCTATTATTTACTTGCAGCATGTAGTCAATGTTCAAAAAATATTTACTGACAACCACGAACAGTATTTTTTTTTTCAGACTTAGTGGAGGAAGAGTTGTCTGGGATCAGTAATGCTTTTTGATGTCTAATTGAATCTCAACTCTGATGAGATGAAGCTTCTTGGGCAAAGGGAAAATTATTTGGAATAAGGTTGCCATTAACCATAAACTATAGAGGTTCATAGGGTGTAGATGCTGTTGTATCCAAAAGATTCCCAGGTTTGGAGATCCTTCTGCCACACGAGCATGCCTCTCGTAGTTTCATCCTTTCCTGGATGAAAATATGATAACTAGCATTATCCATTCTCTGACAGGCTCGAACTTACACGAGAGTGCCTTTGGAGACTGCCCAAGAGCCCATTATAGGTACCTCTGGATACAGATGCGTTGAACTGATGCTGGTCAATATGACATTAAGTATCAGAGGAAGCATGCTTTTCAGTATCACTTGCTTGGTACCTGCATAAGAACAGAAGGCTACTACTGAACTCATGGCCTATCTTTACATATCTGGCAGGACACTGTAGGAACAGAAGGCTAGACTACAATGAAACAACATAACTCATACTTTGAATATATATTTACAAGTGCTTGTGAAACTGCTCTTTCATCCGTAGGTAATCATCTTTAAATCTCTATTCGATTTATGGTGACAGAGTAATCAGCTACTTTTTACTCTCACTTAAATTCTCTCTCTTTTTAAAAATTTTGGTAATTGATCATAAATAAATAAATAACAATAATAACCTCTTTTTGTAACATTTATGAAGAAATTCCAATTACAAAAATTAATCAGAGACATGCTTCTTCTCACAAGATCCTGATGATTTATTACTGGTAATTCCTTTTGAGTCCCTCTGCCAAGAGTCCAACTTTGTGAACCAGAGCTGAGAAACTAGGAAAACTCCTTCCTGAGGTGGCTTTCTTGTCCTGGAACTCTCTAAAAATGCTCTCCACTCCAGCCATTAACATTGTTATATTTCTGGCAAGAGTCTGTCACCATTTGTCAAACCTGTATTGATATTTAAATGACTGTTTTACTAATGCAATAGCGCTTCCTGATTCTGTGGTTTTATTTATTAATATGCATTATTGCAAAATCACCTTAGTTCCTGGAAGACACTATAAAAGTCTGGTGAAGTGACAGCAAGCAGCAAGGTGGGCCTTGGAGGGGAAAATATGTTAACAGAAGAGGTGTACATATTTCATTCACTTACATTTGTACTTTTGCATACCTTTGGTGACAGGATGAGTTAGGAATGTGTAGGTGAGAAGACTCTTGGGGAAAAACCTATTTAGCTGTCCTGTCCATTAACAAAGGCTCTAATCACAATCCCTGGTGCTAGTGATCAAAAGAACAAAACAAAAATCAAAGCTAATTGCACACAAAATCTTGAGACCCTCTTGTGGGAAGAGAGGACGGGTGGCTTGGAACAAATCCAAGTTTCCTAGGGGCTGGTGGCAACATATTTATTTAGAAAACTGATTACGTTCTCATAATGTATCTTATTCAACAGTCCAACCATATTTCACAAGAATATTCCATGCTAGATGTACAGAGAGATATCTAAATTAAATATTGTAAGTTGGTGAGAGTTTCCAGCCAATGTTGAGTTTTCCAAATATCTCCTGCTTGTTACAAGAAGAGGAGGGGTAGCTGATTTTTTTCTTGTTCGGTCATATGCTATTATCTCCATCTCTTGGGACTGCAGAGGACAGACCCATCTATGACAACACCCTGGATTCAGGAGAAATACATATGTAAATTATCAGCCAACCCCAGCAGGAAGGCGGGGGATTGTATGGTATAAAAGGGGTGGAGCCAGGTCTGTGAGAGTAGTTGAGGGTTGTTGAGAGTGAGTGCTGGGAGAGAGTACAGCTCTGTTAGAGTTCAGGCAGGCAGGTTATGTGTGAGGGCTTTACTGTTTAATGGTTATTAAAGACAGGGAGGCTGGAAGAGTTGACTTAATCTATTTTATGTTTAAGGCACAACATATCAACTTCAGACATTATTGTATTTATTTATTTTCTCAATAAACTTCATTATTATTTTATATTATACATAAGGCAACAATTTAAAAGGTGGCAGTAGAGATGGGCACGAAACAAAAAAAAATTCATTTCCGTTATTCATTTGTCGTTCTGTTATGTAACAAAATGACAAACGAAAATTGTGATGAAAATAAAACGAAAATGAACAAACCCACGAAAATTGTGTTCGTTATGTTTCGTTTTAGTTAATGGCGACGTGCAATGAAATGAGCTGTTTTAAATGTTAAAAAACGCCCTGGACATCCATAAAAATGCAGGGATAATTATTTATACTGTCTGATAATACCTACCGGGGGGTGGGTGGGTTGGGGTCCTTAAAACGTGCATTTATGTCTTTTCTCAGATCGCTGTATTTTTTTCCTTTAAGGGGAGTTAGAGGACATCGACCCAAAATGGCTCCCAGATGCCTAATATTGATTTCTTTGGGTATTAAAATGCCCTGGACATCCATAAAAATGCAGCAATAATGCGATAATTATTTGAAATTATTACCTACCGGGGGTAGGGGTCCTTAAAACGTTTGTTTTTGTCTTCTCCCATCGTGATGTATTTTTCTTTTCCCTTTAAGGATGACAAAATCAATGTCACCACTCCAGCCAGTGCCACAACATGGAGGCAAGCCATGTGATGGGATCATGTAAATTCTTGGACAAATTCAACCAATAGCATGCCCAGGTGGCAGACTGGGCAGGTCTGGCAGCCACAGAGGGCATAAAAAGCTCTGGCAGCCCCTGTCCTCCTTGCAGTCTCCAGTGGGAGTTAGGGTGGGATTGCTGTCTCTGCCACTCTAGCTTCAGTCCTGCAGCCTCCCTGTGTGCGTGTGTGCGTACCTCTCGGTGAGTACCCTCCCCTGCCCCACTGTGCAGTCACTCTGCGGCTGCCTTGCACCCTGGGCAACGCCCGCCGCTGCCTCTGCAGCCTCCCTGCGAACCTAGTCTATACTGTGTCTCTGCCGGCATCAATTTTTTTTAGTGTTTTCCCTCTGATCTGGGGCATTGGGGGATGCCCACACATGGAAATGCTTTAAAAAAATTGCACAAAAAGTGGGTAGAAACAACAAACGAAAAAATGAAAAATGAAAATGAATTTTTTCCAAAAAATTCACGAAAAACGGAAACGAACTGAAACAGACCTCTCAACGACAAACTACAAACGAAACACCATTTTTTTATTCGTGCCCATCTCTAGGTGGCAGCATTACCAGGTGGATCCTGTGAAGATTAATAAGTTGGTTCCCTACACTTCACATTTTCATCACAATTACACATTTAAAAGGGAGGTGTCATCGCACCATCACTCTCCACTTTTATTATGATAGCATCCATGTCATGATGGCACCTAGTATTTCTGGCTGTAACATCTTAGCAGCCTGCCCAGCATTCAAAGGCCATAGATCTATTTATCCAAGTCCAAGTACCAGAATACTATTGCCAGTGCCACCCATGAGGAGGTGGAGCATACTTGTTGGTCTGTTGTTAGTCAGGGAGCGAGATAAGCTGGTCCTGGTCTCAGCTGGGACCACTATTTGGTGGCGGCTTTTCACAGTCTGGGAAAAGGGCAATGTAATGCCCATTAGATAACCTCTCTTAGACTGAGAAGTTGTTGCTATTGTTATTGTTGTTGTTGTTGTTAAAAAAAACTTATACTCTGTCCATCTGGCCAACTGGCTACTCTGGGCGGCCTACAACATACCAGCTATTTTCTCTCTCCTGGGTGCATTTGTTACCCATCCTTGAGCCACCCCATCTGGTTCATTTTCTTTCTGATTCTATGGTGGAATACTACTGCCATTCTTTTGTCTTTCTAAACTGTCAACTTTAGCTTGATTGAACATAATATATACATTCTCCAATATGTTCCTATTATTTTCATTTGAGTTAGCTGCCGATACTTAATTCCTTCCCTGGATGTCTACTACTATGTTGAGCTCTTTCAAAACTATATTCCAGTCTATTTCCCGATTATGAAGTAGGATTAGTTCAAGTGTTTGCTACAGATTAATGAAATATCGTTGGTTAGCTATTTCACCAATAGGTACTGAGCTATTTGAATCTTTAATAACATTTGAACTGCAGAACTGGAACGGACCCATTGGACCATTGAGTTCAGGCCCTCTCAAGGAAGTAACAGCGGGGAATCCAGTTCCCAACCACTGGCTCCATATCTAGGTATCTAAACTACTGAGTTGTCAAAGAGTTTTTATTATTATCTATACCAACTGCATAAAATGTAACATACATTAGGGGTATGCATTTTTAAAACAATTAACTACTGTTATACCCAATGTCAGTACCACCCCCACCCCCATCTTATATCCTTTTAACTATGGTGTTATCCGTGAAGGTCACAACTGCATATGCACAGGTGTAATTATAAAACAAATATTCCACCATCCACATTTTAGTTACAGATCAATAGTTATAGGTTGTAACATTTTAATTACATCCATTCTGAGGGAAAAGGCAAAGAGGGAGAAAAAACAAAAGAAGAATTAATTCTTGATGATCCAGATCAGGTTTGTCTGATCTGAAGCAAATATTATTATAAGTGCAAATAAGAGCCAAATATGCCTGTGAGTTTATCTGGAAGTTGAGTCATGGCAACTTGACTTCTTTTTCTTGAGCGATAGAAATGTTTTGCTGTTCATTCAAACAGCTTCATCAGTATGAATAAAGCTAGTGCAAGTCCTTCATCTTATAGTCTGCTACCCTGTTCTGAAATAGGCTCATAAGATGAACGATGGACCAAAATGGCTTGTTAGGTAGACAACAGTATCCATAGCCTTAAGGTAGGTGCTGAAACCCATAAAGTATGGGTTGTTAGCTATGGCCTTGGTGGTGAAGTATTTTTGATTTGTTTGGATATTGTTGAAAGCACAGCCTGATAAGTAGAAGATAGAATGTGCCTGAGGCCCCCACCTCTGTTGAGAGAGGAGTTTTCAATGCTTCCCTGACCTCTCTCTCAAACCACATATCTTCTCTGTCTAATATGTGTACGTCCTCATCTTTGAATGAGTGCCCTTTGTCCTTCATATGGAGGTGTACTGCTGATTATGGTCCTGAGCTGTTACCCCTCCTCTGTTGGGTCCTCCTTCTGTTTAATGGCTGTTTAGTTTCTCCAATGTAGAGGTCTGCACACTCCTCACTGCATTGGACCTCATATACTATATTGCTCCTTTTTGTTTTGGTATCAGGTCCTTTGGGTAGACAAGGCTCTGCCTTAGTGTGTTTGTGGGTCTCTCTGATACTTATCAGGCTGTGCTTTCAACAATAGTCAGACAAGTCACCACCAAGGCCATAGCTAACAACCCATACTTTATGGGTTTCAGCACTTTAGGCCATTGTTCACCTTAAGGCTATGGATACTGTTGTCTGCCTAACAAGCCTATTCAGGCCATTGTTCATCTTATGAGCTTATTTCAGAACAGGGTGACAGGAGGTCAAAGCAGACTATAAGATGGAGGACTTGCATTGGCTGTATGGAGCTGTTTGGATGAGCAGTGAAACTTTCTATCTCTCAAGAAAAAGAAGTCCAGTTGCCATGACTCAACTTCCATAACAACCAAATAGAAATTACCAGTCAGCAATACTAACTTTGCATATGTGAAACAATGTGTATGTAGTTCATGAGTGGCTCCAGGGAGTTCTGATGGATCCAGTAGTTTCAGATGATTCCAAGCCTTCTGAGACATGGGTTGCAAGGGAATGCTGAAAATGTGGTCAACTGCCAGTCTCTACAGTTGATTAATGCTTCTCCAGACCTTCAGATTTCTTTCGTTTCATCTGAGAACTCTGTCCCATTTAGAGATGAAAAAACAAACAAGCCAAACAATGGTCTGTGGTTGGCTCTGGGGGGGGCTACTCATTGGCTCTCAACCATGGACAGGCCCTCTCTCCCTCACTATGTCAAGAAAGACATAGTGGAACTGGAAAAGGTGCAGAAGAGAGTGACTAAAATGATTACTGGGTTGAGGCACCTCACTTATGAGGAAAGGCTAAAACATTTGGGGCAATTTAGTCTGGAAAAAAGGTGCCTGAGGGGGGATATGATTGAGATGTACAAAATAATGCAGGGCATGAGTAAAGTGCATAGAGGGAAGCTCTTCTCCCTCTCTCAAAATACCAGAACTAGGGGACATACACTCAAACTGAGGGTTGGAAGAGCAAGAACAGATAAACGAAAATATTTTTCCACCCAGGACTTCATGGATGGAATGAAACAAGAATCATTGTTCTGAAAGTTGCCTTTGACCCATTAGGCTTCACCAGATAAATGAAGCAGTGTATTACACTAACAAACTGTAAAAACACATAGACTCCATATGGACAAGAAAAGTCTTCTTGTATGCCTAAATGAAGCCTTTGAGCACTAAGAGTAAGAACAGACAAAAAGAATTTTTTCACCCAGTGCATTGTTAGCCTGTGGAACTCCCTGCCACAGGATGTGGTGATGGCATCTGGCCTGGATGTCTTCAAAAGGGGATTGGACAGATTCCTGGAGGAAAAGTCCATCATAGGTTACAAACCATGAGGGAGATGTGTAATCTCCAGGCTTAAAACCAGGATACTTCAAGGGCCAAATGCAGGGGAGTGGTATCAGGAGACAGATATCTAGTCTTATGCGCTCCCAAACACATCTGGTAAGGCCACTGTGAGATACAGGAAGCTGGACTAGATGGGCCTTTGGCCTGATCCAGCATGGCTCTTCTTATGTTCTTATGTTCTCTTTTATATACTTTCAGGAGGCCAAATATTTAAGGTTAAACAGCAATAATGATCAGGATTTCAGTCTAGATCTAAGTTTGTTTATTTATCCATTTATGTGCTTGCTTGCTTTGTTACTTATGAGAAGTATAGTCTCTCTGCTGGTTTTCCACTGATCACTTTTCTCCCTTTCAAGGGCAAGAATATTTGTGCACCTTAGCTATGGATACCCTTATTTACATATAGGCATGATCAACATCCATGATGCTGTCATAGGAAGGTTAACTGAAACCTAATCTGCAAAACTAAATTCAGCGTTAGTTCAACCGCCACCTGTACCAGGCATTCTTTCAATATATTCGTTTGAACAAAAAGTCAAATTAATAATAATTATAGGCATAAATGGCATGATAGCAAAATAAAATAATGCATTTCCTTCTCTAGATGTGACAGTGCTCTGGCACTCATTTATTCTCAACCACACAAACATTGACAAGTTGGATGAAGGATACTTTACTGATTTATTAGCTATAATAAGATACACTCGTTCCTGGCATGAAAGACAAGATTGATTTTTCACCCATAAGCCATGCACTCTACCATAGTCATTCCATTTGCCCCGCTGTGACTCGACAGGGGACATGACCCCGACATGAGGAATGCAAAACATGTGGGAAACTGTGCAGTGGTGGCTAGAAGGACTGGCTAGGATGAAATATAAAATCTACCTCCTAATGGAAGGTTAACTGAAACCTAATCTGCAAAGCTAAATTCAGCGTTCGTTCAACTGCCACCTGTACCAGGCATTCTTTCAATCTATTCGTTCAAATGCACTGAGGCAGAGGGAAGGGTTGAAATGGCCACTTGCCTCCTCACCCTGATGTATTTTACTATTAGTCCTAGATTAGCACCAAACAGTATGCCAGTTTTCAATTCAGGTGTCCCTGTATCAGCTTGAGCTAGAATATGAATAAAGCATTTCCTTGCAGACTACCTAGATGCTATATTTTAGCCCTAGAATTCTATATTCTAATAAAGGCCAACACACTGCACTTTGGCCAGGGTATATCTAACAAGAGGATATGGAGAGAAAGCATTAGAGCTAACAACATGTCATTTGAAACCCAGATACAGCAGGATTACATTAGTTAGGCTGAAATTGTGCCCAGTCTTTTAAATATTTGTTCCCATGACTCATGCTTGCAAAAGTGCAACTTTTAAAACTGACCTTTAGTGGTGTAATACAGTCGACTCAGCCATTCAGAGCTTTTAGTATAGCAAAGCATTATTCTCCATACAGAGAGACATTATACCTCTAAACACACAACTAGCTACACATTTTCTTTCTTTCTTTTAAAAATATAGCAGAAAAATCTCTCCTGGCATCTTGCCACTAGTAAATAAAGCAACTAGCACACTAGAATTCAAGATTTGGCATCACATATTTTTTCCTTCTCCAAAATTTCATATTGAAAAACAAACTGATCAGAATACTTCTACAAATCTGTATATATCTACAAGCTGTTCCTGTTGAACTAAAAATAACAGTGATCTACACGATGGTTAGTTACTATTAAGCATACTAGTACATAAGAAAATAAGAATATAAGAAGAGTCATGCTGGATCAGGCCAAGGGCCCATCTAGTCCAATTTCCTGCATCTCACAGTGGCTTTACCAGATTACTCTGGGAGCATACGAGACTAGATATCTGTCTCCTGATACCACTCCCCTTTGAAGTAAAAGAAAATATTTTTTCACCCAGCGCGTTGTTAGAATGGGGAACTCCCTGCCACAGGATGTGGTGATGGCATCTGGCCTGCATGCCTTCAAAAGGGGATTGGACAGATTCCTGGAGGAAAAGTCCATCACAGGTTACAAACCATGATGGAGATGTGTAATGTCCAGGCTTAAAACCGGGGTACTTCAAGGGCCAGATGCAGGGGAGTGGTATCATGCATTCCCAGATGCATCTGGTAGGGCCACTGTGAGATACAGGAAGGTGGACTAGATGGGCCTTTGGCCTGATCCAGCATGGTTCTTTTTATGGTGGGGACTGGGTGGTGGCCAAAGTCTTTCTTAAAATCAGATTTGTGGGCAAATGCTGCAAAAAGTTAAGAAACTTCAAGCTTTGTCCCACCCACCCTTCCGCCTCTGCAGCAAGTTGGCAAAAGCTGTTCCTTAGCCAGTGAAGCTGACAATAGGTTTATATATAAATCTTTTGTGGCTTACATACAGAAAGAGCTTCTCAAACGTGACTGCAGAGGTCTTTGAAGATTTTTGCCAGCTTTCAGGAACAGCTGCTTGCAACAGACTTACATAATTTCCCAAAGCCCAGCACTTAAGCAAGAAAGTCCCACACACCATTCTTCCTGTCCTTCTGTGGACAAAAGTAGCATGCGCAGGTTGGCGTATGCAGCCACAAATAATTCTTTCCTTGTCTTAATTAAAAAAGGACAAAATCAGATGCAGAGAAGCCGATTGAGGCCTCTTCACTCTTGAATGAGGGCGCCTAAGAGGTGACCTGATTGAAGTTTATAAAATCATACACGGTGTGGACAAAGTAGATAAGGAAAAACTGTTTCCCTATCGCACAACACTAGAACTAGGGGACACTCCATGAAACTTTTGAGTGCTAGATCTCAAACAAATAAGAGAAAGTACTTTTTCACCCAGAGGATCACTGGTCTGTGGAACTCCCTGCCAGAAGAAGTGGTGACAGCTGTAAGCCTTGACAGCTTTAAGAAAGGATTAGACAAGTTCATGGAGAACAAGGGTATCAATTGGCTATCATTATAGATGCCTAAGGACAAACTCCAGGTTGGAGAGATAGGCAGGATATCTCTCAATACCATTTGCAGGGAATCTTAAGCAGGTGAAGATATCTGCTTGGGAATACCCTGAAGCAAATGGTGAGCCACTGTGTGAAACAGAATGCTGGACTGGATGGGCTGTGGCCTGTTCCAGCAAGGCTGTTCTTATGTTATTGTGTTCTTATCCATGATGGATTAATTTTCAATACTCACATTGGAAAAGCCAACATGGTAAAGTGTAGGGACTGAGACTCAGGACATCCACATTCTCACTTAAGTGTGAAACACATGGGACTCCCTTTAAGAAGTAATTTTGTCTTAGCCTAGTGTGACAAGGTTGTAATGATACAGACAGACCTATTTGTCAACTCGTTCTGCAGGCCACACCTTAGACGTGGTCTTCTGCCCTGGTATGGATATTGGGAACCTCGGGGTAAAGGAACTTCCTGTAGTCCCATTGTCTTGGACAGACCATTATCTGGTGCACTTTAGGCTCACTGGAACTCGGAGCCTGGGCAGGGGTGGAAAT
Source organism: Phrynocephalus versicolor (assembly GCA_023846285.1). Classification (NCBI taxonomy): domain Eukaryota; kingdom Metazoa; phylum Chordata; class Lepidosauria; order Squamata; family Agamidae; genus Phrynocephalus; species Phrynocephalus versicolor. The sequence continues at coordinate 65,476,757 of JAHTLZ010000129.1, forward strand.
CGGACAAAGGCAATTCATCCAAGAAGGTTGATGGATCCAGATGATTTTGTAACTACCCTAGGGGCATTTCTCACGTCTTTGATGGATGATTCCTTTGAATCCTTGGTTGATCTCTGGAATGGGGAAATGAGCAAAGCCATTGACCTGACTTCCCCTAACTATCTCTTTCCTTGGAGTACAGACAAACTGGCTACTTGGTTTACTGGGGAACTGGCAAATAGACATGGGCACGACTTGGCGAAATTCTCGTTTCCGTTTCCGTTCCTCGTTTCCATTACGCAACGGAACGAAGAACGACAATTACTCCCCCAGAACTCGAACGCGAACCAATAAAAGAAAAATTGGGTCTGATTTGTCATTGTCGTTCATGGAATGGCAGCGATCGCGCGATGCCAAGTGGCACAGAAAAAAAGTTTTAAAACTTAAAAAAAACCCGATTCCCAGCCAAAAAAGCAGGCGAAAATATGCCTGCTTGAGTGAGTGCACCTACCAGAGGGGTGGTTCCTGGGGGGGGGGGTCCCCGGCCTCCCCCCCTCTCCTGTCCTGGGCTGCTCTGGTGGGGGGCATCCTCGTCATCTCCCCAACTCGCCATGCCATGCGGTGCGGGCGGGGGATCCAAAATGGGGCGACCACAATATTTATTTTGAAATCGTGGTCCAAAAACACACCAAAGCACCACAGAAACATGTGAAAATAGCTATTTTAAAACTGCCTGAATTTTTACAGTAGCAGCAGTGGGTTTTTCTTGCAACAAAACGTCTCCATTGATTTTATTTTATTTTTATTTTTATTTTTATTTTTTTACACCTGTGCAATGATGGGCTGGCCATGGGAGCGGACCATGAAAATTTTTGGAGCCATTCCACCAATTGCATGGCCACTTGATCAGGTTTTGACCGAGACTTCTGGGATGTGCCAGTCGGGCATAAAAAGCCCACTAACCCTAGCCCGAACCCGAACCCAAACCCTAAGCCTAACCCATACGCCAGTACACTGTCCTTCTTAGTGGGTCAGAGAGGCACCCAGAGGTGCACCCCATGAACTCACCCTAACCTTACCCGTAACCCTAAGCCTAGCCTTTACGCTAACCCTAACCCTAAGCCAGATCTGTGTACTCACATTGCACTACACGCAAGTACACTTCCCTTCTTGGTGAGCCATAGAGCACCCAGAGGGCTTTGCTCCCCAGCCTAAGTGCACCGTATGCTGCCAGTATGCCAGTATGCTGTCCTTCTTAGTGAGTCAGAGTAGAGGCACCCAAAAGAGGTGCCTCTGCCTGCCACTGCAACTTGGTATGCATATCCAATTGGCTATGCGTACCCTTTTGTAGTGGGCCAGAGGAGGCACCCACCCCAGAGAGGTGCCTCCAGGAGCCCGCTTTCCCTTCATAGCAGGCCAGAGGAGGCACCCACCACAGAGAGGTGCCTCCAGGAGCCCGCTTTCCCTTTGTAGTGGGCCAGAGGAGGCACCCACCACAGAGAGGTGCCTCCAGGAGCCCGCACCCCCCCAAACCAGTACCAACGACAGACGAAAAAACAACAAACAAAACAACAAATTTTTGAGAAATTTCGCAAAGAACGGAAACAAGCCGAAACGGTCCGGCTCCGACACATGACAACTCGAAACGTCATTTTTCCTGGTCGTGCCCATCTCTACTCGCAAATATGAAAAGGGTGATTCATAGAGCTGAAAGGCGTCGGCAGAAAAAACAGATTGAAACAGATAAAACGACAGTGAAAGGCTGTTGAAAAGCTTATTCCGAGGCAGTGGAAGCAGCCAGGAAATCATTTTTCTCTACCACCATTGCTTTGGCATGGAATCGCCTGGTGGAGCTTTTCCAAATTGTCAAGAGTATGCTACATGCTGACCCACAGGTGGATAAAACAGACCACTCCCAAAATTGTACAGATCCAGGCTGACCTGGATGTTGCTATTGACCCAGAGCCTGTAAATAAAACTGCCCCCCTTGCCTGCTGTGTATTAATGGATGAGTTTCAGCTCCTACAGCCTGAGGATGTGGTCAGGACCATTTGGGAGATGAAGGCCACCACATGTCTATTGGACCTTTGCCCTTCCTGGTTCATAAAAGTTACCAGAGGGCCTTTTTAACACGACCCCTAAGATCCGCTGGTCCCTTAAATTCGGACCAGAGATCTTGAGGGTTTGCCGCTCTCCCTGCGTTCCCACCCCCTCCGCACTTCCTTGTTCTGTCTGCATGAGGGGAGGGAGAAAAAAAGGAGAAAAGAATGCACTCTTACCTCCGGAGTGCCGGAGGAAGTTGCTCCGACCCCCCGTCACTTCCTGGTTCCTCTTAAAGGGGCGGGAGGTAAAAAAACAACAACAACAAAAAGAAGCGAGGAGAGCCCGGCACTCTCCACATCAAAATTTTTCACTCTCCCAGAGCAGGTACTTGAAAGGTGCGCTGGGTCGCGCTTAGGTGGGCGGGGTCGCACTTAATTTTCTGTTAGCTCCAGAGCTGGTGGGGAAACATTTTTAAGCTCCGGAGCTGGGAGCCATTTGCAGCGGAGCTTAGGGGTCGTGTATAAACGCCCTGAGAGGATCTGGAAGACTGGTTAGGAAGAGTAGTGAATACCTCCTTGCAACATAGCAGGATTCCAACATGCTTGAAGGAGGCGAGAGTAAAACAAACACTTTTTTAAAAAAAGTCCTCTTTAGATCCAACAATACTGAACAATTACTGACTGGTATCTAGAATCCTTGGGTAAAGTACTAAGGCAGATTGTGGCCTCACATCTTTAGATAAACTACCTGGATCCAGCTCAATCTGACTTCAGGCCTGGTTATGGGACGGAGATGGCACTGGTTGCCTTGGTAGATGACTATGCAGGGAGATGGAGAGGAGATCTGTGTCCCTTTTGGTTTTACTGGACCTTTCAGCTGCTTTTGACACTGCCAGGAGAGTGCTGTAAGTGATTTGGGGCTATATATAAGTAGCACACTTACCTTTTCTTTGTATTCTTGTGATCATTCTTTTATTAAATGAATCGGTTAATAGAACTTGCATTACATATTGTCCCAGGTTCCCATTAGGTAGATAGTGTAACATCAACAATTTTTTTCATTTTTCTTATTACTGTCATCATCTCAGCCATTATGAGTTTGAGTGTGACTTGCACAAGCAGCTTTTCTAGCTCAGAGCTATGGGAGGACTACGAACACCCATTCCAACAGTTACCGTGGCATTTGAGGTCAACAAACTCAAGCGTGATAGAGAAGAGCTTTTATCCCCTACTAGAGATGGGCACGAAACGAGCAATTTTTCGTTTTTGTTTTGTTTTTTTGTTTTATTACGTAACGAAATGAAAAACAAATTTTGTCTCCAAAATGAAACGAAACGAAACAAAACACCAGAAATTTTGTCGTGCGTTTCATTTTCGTTGCGGCAAGTACATTGAACTGTAATGAATGCTAATGAAACGAGCATTTTTTTGTTTTCGTTTTCATTTTTTCATTTCATTACATAACAAAACGAAAACGATTTTTTTTGCAAAAATTCACGAAAAATGAAAACGAACCAAAATGGACCCCCTAAACGACAAATGACAAACGAAACACCATTTTTTTTTTTTTAGTCGTGCCCATCTCTATCCCCTACACTCACCTTCTTTAATGCAAGGGAAAAATGTGTTGGGAAAGAAGAAAGTTGTACTAGATCTCGAAAGCATTTGGGGCACCCTCAAACCTCAGCATGACGTTGTAGAGATGACCCTTTCTTTCTCAAGGAAAAGTAAGGATCCATGGCAAAACACACATTTGAATTGGTTATACAAGCCAAGTGAAATGTGTGGAGTCTGCTGATGGATCACTTTTATGGATTAGGTTTTATGATAACAAGAACTGAAAGTTCGTGTGAATCATCTGGGCTGGCTAGCTGGAGACATTTGTTTCTATCCACTACTGTGCAGCAAAAAGAAATCATATTGAACATATTCAGGTTCCTGGCTTTGGACCCATTCCATTTAAGACTGAAGAGTGAAGGGTGGGTTATGGTCCAGCCAGACTTGTTTTGCAATATTGAGTCTGGCCACTGTGATTCAAGACAAATCTTCTGGGATCCTTGGAAATGCTTTGCCTCTGCTGCAAATGGCAGATTGCTGATGGGATGTGGGTAGAGATCAGCCATTCAGTGTGTGTGTCTCTTTTGTATACAAAGCCCACCCCCTTTCCTCTCTCTCTCTCTCACTCTGCACTACCCAGCCAGTCACAGCTATAGCTGACTTTTGGAAAGGAGGGGGTATTGTCTGCTCTAAAAGAGCGAGCGCTTAATGCTGCTTCCCCTATAATGAGATTGGCTCACTTCCCAGACTCCTGCTAGTGAGCTTGCTGTTTGTTTTGTTGTTTTATGAGCCCCAGAGGGCTGAGGGAACTCAGCTTTTGGAAGCCAGGCAAGGCCAGTGCTGGTAGTTTATTTACAGTTTACAACCAGCCTATGGGGGAGCTTTATTTTTGTGACAAGTCTAGAGAATGCTGAACCCTCCAGAGACTGGGCCAAATTTTATCCATATTGAATGCCAGAAGTCTGTTTGGCTATCCTGAAGCAAGGGAATAAAGTAGATGAGACTAAGTGTCTGGCACAGTGGTGGACATTCCTTTTGTACTGATTGGAACGGGATATTGTGGTGTTATCAACACAATCCAGCATATTGCTTTTCTGAATATCTCTGCTACCAAGAATCTCAGTAATGTTTCAGGATCTCTACTGTCCACAGCCAAGGACGAGTTCTGTTGGCCTGACTCCAAATGCACACTTTAAGTAAGGCAGTTTCAGCTGAGTTTTATGCATGGCATAAATGTGCAAAAATGGCCAACTTTTGGTTTGAAAAATGATGATTGGCATTTATTTTAAGTCCATGTGGGATTTTTCAGAGTTTCAAGATCTTTAAACCATTTAAGTTTGCTAGAAAAACGGTGCCCCTGGTGAATCTGATTTAAAAAATAAATCCTGTGTAACCTAATAGATTTGAATCAGCTTCTAAGCAGGTGAAATAATAAAGGATTTCAGAGAAAAATCTTCTACTGGAAAACTTCTGAAAGTGTGAGTGAGTCAAGGAAGGCTTGGTTTTTTAAACTGGTACCAAGTACTGAACAATACTAGTGCATAGAGGAGGAATCATAAAAATTGTTTGAGGAAAGAAGACTGAATAATTTGAGCTCCAAAAAAGGTGTTCCTTTGTTTTATTTTACTTTGCTTTGCTTTGTTTTGTTTTTAAAGTATGTGTAAAAATACTTGAGGGTACAATATCTTGTGAAACTTGCCTCTTTTTTCAGTATCCTCCCATGTCCCTGTGAAATCCTTTCTCTCCTAGGTTTCCATCAAGCTTGTCCAGCCTATACCACTTGCTCTCATATTGAAAATGAGTAGGTCTGAAGATGGGAAAAACACAGTTAATTCCATTCCTACCCTGGTCCCCTAGACCAGCCATTCCCAATGTGGGCCATATGGTCTTTTGGAAGTCCCTAATGCATTTGAGTGGGCCATAGACTGTAAGCAATTCTTCACACACCACCTATATAAGGTTTGATGTGCAACTTATTCAATCTTGATTCAGCTGATATTTCTTTCATATTGTTTTTATGAGCTTGGCCAAAAAAAGTTAAGAATGCCTACCCTAGACAATCATGTCTGGAAACCAGTCAGCAGAATTAGTCTTTGATCTGTAATGTCAGGTAAAGAAGCTGCTTTAATCCAACCAGACTGATTACTTTTTCAAAATTTATTACACATTTATCTCATATTTTCTCTAATTTATTTATTATTTATTTTTATTTTGAATATTTTTACTCCACTTTTCTCCTTCGAAAACGACCCAAGATGGCTTACAATAATGAAGGACAATATACAGCCCAGAACATTTAAAGCAAAGTGTTCTGCTTCTGTACTGCCCCATACCACTTCAAGTAGTCTCTGGGCAGTTTATAGTTTTTAATTACAGTATGCAGGCTACATATTGCCCCCTACCCCACCTCAGGAATTAGAAGAAGCATCTTAGAACATTAAAAGGTAATATTAAAGCTACAAAGAGCACGCAAAAAGAAAAGAAAAAAACATTCTGAGGGGTGGAAAGTCACAAGGAAAACACTGGTGTTCTTATGAAATCAGTCAATGCAATCATGTATGGTAATCCATATAAAAGTCACATAGTAACTAGATCCTCATTCAGGGAAAGCTTGCCTGAAGAGGAAGGTCTTTGCCTGCTTCTGCAAAGACAGCAGAGATGGGGCAGTCTGGGAGCAGCAACAGAAAAGGACTGAAACCACTGTAATACGGTGCCCCCAAGTCCAATTTCAAAGAGACGAGTCAGGAGGATGCTGTGGTCAATGCTGTTTTGTTTCATTTTTCATTTTGTTTTTTTCCATTTCTTTTCATTTCGTTTGAAATAATTTTTTTCATTTTTCGTATTTTTTATTCTTCGCAGCAAGTGGTAGTGGCGGAATGGCTCTGCCACCACTGCCTGCCATGAAGACTTTTTAAAAAACCTGCCACTTCTCCCCCAACATGTCCAATGGGGGGGGGAGCTCAGGTCGTTTAAAATGTCTTTGAGCCACTGAAGCAGGTGCCTGCCTTGGTGGCTAAAGACATTTTAAACAACCCACCGCCCCAACCCATCAGATGCATTGGAGGAGATGTATGGGTCCTTTAAAATGTCTTTAGCCACCAGAGAAGACTAGGTGGCTCAAAGACATTTTAAACAATTCATGCCTCCCCCCCCCCAGTCAGGCAAGTTGGGGGAGAAGTGTGGGTCCTTTAAAATGTCTTTGAGCCACCCAGTCTGCCTTGGTGGCTCAAATACATTTTTAAAATCCCACGCCTTTCCCCCAATCAAGCACGGATAGTTTAAAGAGGTTTCCCATAGGAATCCATTGCTTTTCAATGCTTGTTTTATTTTTTCCTTTAAAAATCAGTTCATTTTTCATTTTGTTCTGAAACAAAACAAAAAACAAAAAAATGAAACAAAAATCATTTCATGCCCATCTCTAGTCCTGAATGAACTCAGGTTGTGAGCAGAGTCATGGGTGTGGTTCTGCAATTTAACCAGAATGCCACGAGGCTCCTGAAATACAACCAAAAACCAAAGCAAGAACTACAAATAAAAATAAAAGTTGATAACAAGGAAAAAATATCTCAGGTGTTAATATCAAAAAGTCTCTGTTCTGTTCTGTATCTGTTCTCTGTCCTAAGCTGGATCCTATATATTAGCCATTCTCAACAAGTACCATATAGACCTCGGGTGGCCCAGGGAACATCTGAAGGGAGCCACAGACTAGAAGCAATTCTTCACACATCACCTTATAAGGTTTGTTATGTAACTGATACGATCCTGGTTCAACCTGTTATTTCTTTCAAAGTTGAGAATGGTTGTTGTATATCACAGATTATCCAGTGATAATCTAAAATATGAGTATGTTCATGCAGAGCAAAACAGTCTTCATACCATTTCCAGATTTAATTACCGTTTGAGTTGCTGTATCATTATTGTGTATGTTGTGTACACGACACCCCATTTTTTTGCCTTTTAAGATATAACATTTTTATTTGAGCCTGAGGATACAATGAAATCCAAGAAAATTGAATAGTTTTGCAATGTAGTCACTATTATGGTGCCTTTCTCATTCCCTCCCAGTTATGGGAGTCCTTTGCAACATAGAGGCCCACAGATAAAAGAAGAGTCAGACTAGTCCCAAGGATTTCACAGAAATTGTCTAATTCATAATTAGGAAACAGCATGTCACCAAAGTGATCTGAGGTTTCCAGACGAATCCTTAGAGGATATGCAGATAAATTTAGAAATGATACACAGAGATTCAGCATCCTTTTCAGGAGGGAATTCCCCCACAGGGCAGAAAGAAGAGAGAGAAATCTGTTCAGACAAAGGCAACTGTTACTAATGATCAGATAGCTGAATATTTTTTAAAAAAATCTAATTCAAAATCACATAATCAGAGCTCGAAAAGGTATCTCATAGGTCATCTAGTCCAACTTCTGGCTGAAGAAGCAAATCTCCAGAAGGTCCCTGGCTTTCAACCACCGACCACCACCACTCCGGGCTCAGGCTACTGGTCAATGTACTGAACCTGCAGGTTGTGTTTAGGTTTTACCGTGCACTTCTTCACTTTAATGTTTTAAGACAGGCAGGGCCCTCTGCTTGCCACATTCAGGGAAGAGAAGCAGGGAGCTTCAAATTGCCAAAATTATATTGCATGATGTTATTCCCTTCACTGGCAGGTTTTTATCATAGCCATAGTTAACTTCCCCCCTCCCAACTCATGTAAACAAAATTCCAGTGAGAAACATTTCCTGAAAGCCTTTTAAGATTTTCCAAAATCGCTGCTGGCAACCCTGAAGGGAAGGGGTTTTTTAGTTCATTTTTTTTCTTTCCTTAACAAAAGAATAACTAGTATCTTGGGAAAGAGGGAAAAAAAACTGAGTCTTGGTTTAAAGACACATAAAAGTCTTTGATATCAATAAGAACACATGGTGTTGTAATAAGATATTCACAGTCTGGCCCACTTAGAATATGAGCTGAGGGTGGGAGAAGAAGGTAATTAGTCATATATATATA
>JAHTLZ010000129.1:65485378-65503936 GCA_023846285.1 Phrynocephalus versicolor
AAAATCTCACTTGGCCATGATACACATAGGTAATATTGAGTTAGGGATATTTACTCAATCCAACTTTTTCTGTCATGTTCTTTTGAGGATCAAGTAAAGAAAAGCCATCTAGCCACCTTTAGCTCACTCAAGGAAAGAAAGGCTAAAGATAACACCTAGAAATGGAAGCTGCTTCAGAGAACATAGAAAGCTGTTTTAGCTGCAGGGAATATGTCTGCCAGAGGTCTGTCAGATTTCATCATCTCTCTTTAGTCCAGTTGGATAGAAATGTGGAGTACATGAGTTCACATTGGACAATGCTACCTGGCACCATGGCCCAAGAGTAAGGGATCCTGCTCCAATTATGCCACCTGAGCTTGTCACATACCCATATGCAGAAGCAGAATTCTCAGCTTCTTATAATAGGGAGGAAGAACATGAACCCAAGGTGCCAATTTTACCAAAGTGAGACTAGTCTTAGCTTCAGTAAGATGTTAAATTACATGGCAGTGTTTCTGTCTTGTTGTTGTAATTGATGGAGGATGAAGACAAAACTAAAGTTACCTGACCCTGGCTGTGCCAGGGAAGACCAGGTTCAAGCTACACTGGTTCCAGATCACCCATCTCCCCAGTTACCCTTTTTTACTTGTAGCCAAGGTGTCTCTTAGCTTGAAATGTCTACCATAACTTTGCATAGTGCCTTTCCCTGATTAACCTGGGTCACTTTAGACTTGAAATCTCCAACTGATGTCAAGTGGTGGACCATTTGAAAGCTGTTGGGCAACACAAAGATAAGCAGTAAGTTGTAACTTCTCCTCCACCTGTGGTGGGATGGCTAAAGTGCATCAGTTTGACACCACTTATGATGATCAGAAGGACTTGGGAGAGGAAGGGGGGGATGAAGGTGTCACCTTATCTACTCCCCCTGCATTATAGCATTACAGGCATCATCATCAAAATATGATCCACAACTTAGAGGCTACACTTCTATAAACCCCTTGGGGATCACCACTATGAAGGATGAATACATTCTCAGTTATGGATTGATTTGTCATACTACACAGAACACTGAAAATTCTGATGTATTAGAGCAATCTCTGAAATGAGATTAAAGCAGATGGACCTCCGACTGTTAGTGTCTAAAACAGGGATGAGTGTTGTTAGGCTGTGGTTTCCATGGTCTCATACCAGTAGCTGTGCTAGACTGGACTTACGGGAGCTACAATCCAGGAACACTTGGAAGGCTACACCTTGAATTACCCTGGTATACTGAATAGGAACAGTCAAGTTCTCAGACATCCTTATTAATCTTCTGTCCTTATTTTCTTGATCCTTGTCCCTTTTGATAGATGGCTACCATTTTTAATGACACAGTTAAAACAGCAAGATCAGATTAGGTGTGCATGATGTAGAATCGTGATTGTGGAATAGGGATATAAATGCTCACGTCCCATCTTCAAAGCTGAGGACAAGAAAATGTAAAACTATTCCCCTTGCCCTGTGAGAAGGTGAGGCATTTTTTTCCACTTTTGGCATGAGAAGAGAAGGAGAACATTTCGAACCCAAATTAAGGGAAATGGTCTATCTGGATTTTCAAAAGGCTTTTGACACAGTCCCTCACACAAAGGCTGCTGAGAAAATTGCACAGTCAGGGGATAAGAGGGCAGTTCCTCTTATGGATTCAGAACTGGTTGAGATCCAGGAAACAAAGAGTAGGTGCCAATGGGAAATTTTCACAATGGAGAAAGTGAAAAGCGGTGTGCCCCAGGGCTCTGTCTTGGGACCGGTGCTTTTCAATCTGTTCATAAATCACCTGAAGACAGGGATAAACAGTGAGGTGGCCAAGTTTGCAGATGACACAAAACTTTTCCGTGTGGTAAAAACCAGAGAAGATTGTAAAGAGCTCCAGAAGGATCTCTCCAAACTGGGGGAATGGGCTGAGAAATGGCAAATGTGTTTTAATGTAGCCAAATGTAAAGTAATGCATATTGGGGCAAAAAAATCCAAACTTTATCTATCAACTCATGGGCTCTGAGTTATCCGTGACGGATCAGGAAAGAGATCTTGGTGTATTGGTGGACAGCTCCATGAAGGTGTCTCCCCAATGTGTGGCAGCGGTGAAGAAGGCCAATTCCATGCTAGGGATTATCAAAAAGGGGATTGAAAATAAAACAGCCAACATTATAATGCCATTATACAAAACAATAGTAAGGCCGCACCTGGAGTATTGTGTACAATTCTGGTCACCGCATCTCAAGAAAGACATAGTAGAACTGGAAAAGGTGCAGAAGAGAGTGACTAAAATGATTACTGGGCTGGGGCACCTCCCCTATGAGGAAAGGCTAAAACATTTGGGCCCCTTTAGTCTGGAAAAAAGGCGCCTGAGGGGGAATATGATTGAGACGTACAAAATAATGCAGGGCATGAGTAAAGTGGACAGAGGGAAGCTCTTCTCCCTCTCCCAAAATACCAGAACTAGGGGACATACACTCAAATTGAGGGCTGGGAGAGTAAGAACTGACAAAAGAAAATATTTTTTCACCCAGCGCGTTGTAAGTCTATGGAACTCCCTGCCACAGGATGTGGTGATGGCATCTGGCCTGGATGCCTTCAAAAGGGGATTGGACAGATTCCTGGTGGAAAACTCCATCACAGGTTACAAACCATGATGGAGATGTGTAATCTCCAGGCTTAAAACCAGGCTACTTCAAGGGCCAGTGTCAGGAGACAGGTATCTAGTCTCATGCGCTCCCAAACGCATCTGGTGGGGCCGTTGTGAGATACAGGAAGTTGGACTAGATGGGCCTTTGGCCTGATCCAGCATGGCTCTTCTTATGTTCTTATGTTCTTATGGCACAAAATAATACCTGAGCACAAATAGCTCTTGAATGCAAGTAACACAATTTGCACTGAATGATGATGGTTGCATTTTATTGCCTGGACTTAAAAGGGTTTAGAAATGAATGGAGGGTTATTTCCATCCCACTTAAAACAATCAGCTGGTTCCCTTCTTGTTCTATATCCATGCTTCCCCCCCCCCCAAAAGGGATTTATACCAGTTTTTTACATAGACATTCATGCAAATAATGGAGACCTTGACAATAATGATAACAATGATAACAATAGCAAAATAATATTCCTTGTCTCCCTCTTACCTAGGGATTTCATGGGGCTTGGAAATTTCTCCTTGAAGTGTCTAATTGAAACAGCTTAAAACTATGAGAGCAGTATTTAAGTAGTATTGTTTACATGGACTGCTAATACTGATATCTTCCAAATGGAATAAAATACTAGGTTTATTGTGCATCTGGTATAAGCTCAGCCCATATTTAAATCTAAATTTGCAAAAAATATTTGCCAGACTCAAGTAAAGGACACATAAACACAAAAGCCTGTTTCCTCTCTTTTATGCTACTCGGTGAAAGCAGCAAAGCAGGCAAATGCTTATAGATCTATTCTACACCAGAAATGTTGCCGTTTAAAAAGCCTCCACTATATAAAAGCCATCAGGGATTAAACCAACCCAGAAAGAGCATTCCTTTAGTAATCCTACATAATTAATGGGACACAATTCTACTTGGTATATTAAACAGCCAACATGCAGGCACAAGGAGCTTGCTTTAAGTGCCTTTAAAGCAAGTCCTTCCCCTGCCACTCACAAATGCATGTAGGAGGGTGCAGAGACATACACCCAAACTATATACACACACTGTTTAACTTGTGAACCTTTGCAATATGTTACAGTATCAGGGTTGGTGATAGAATCATGAGGATGAAAAGAATGCTGCATCAGTAAAAGTACCTTATAATGGACCTGGCATTGAGCAGATTTCTACTAGTCATCAGTTACAGAGCTTAGAGAAGTTACTCTGTGGTATTATTTCCCTCAGAATTCTCAAATCAATACAGTCAGCAACCATACTGATTTGACAGGTCTACGTGTTATCGCTCCAAAAGCAACTTGACCATGCTCTAATCATTTTCTGTGCAACAGTAAGAGTAGTACAGGAGGCACAGCCATCGACTAACAGTTACAGAATTATGATAAACCATTTTTGTCTCAGGCTGCTAATCTCAAGGAAGAGATCAGTAGCCTATACATTAATTGTTAGAACAAAGTCTACTACGTCCAACAGTATGTATTTTCATTTCGGTGTGCACCTATTTGACAACAGCGGGCCTGAGTAAACATGCACAGGATTCCACTGTCTTGCATGGGCAGCTAGAAGTGTTATGATCACAATAAGTTGGGTTTTAAAAATGCAAATCTTCCTCACAGTATGTTCTTAGAACATACTTGATATTGGTTTGGAGAGAACTGGAAAATATCTGATCTCTTCAGTTCTGCTTGTGTTTGTGATTCTGCCATAACGGGGTGCAGTGAGGTTTTGACCACAAACATAACTGGGAGTTGAACATATCAAGGGCTTAATGTCTCAAATCGTTTCTGAAAACCTACAAAAAGATTCATTATACCATTCCTTTCATTGATGTCCTAGTTGTGTTTCAAGCAGTGGTCAAAATGATACCATACTCTGTCTGGTTTAATGTCTCACCCATGGTCTTGGGTTGGCTGCATGCAGCTTTCTGCCATTTTTGAGCCCCTGATGTCACTATTTCTCCTGTTGAACTGTGCAGAAACAAGGCTGGAGAGGAACATGCACCTTGTTTTCAAGGCCATGTGCACTCAGGAAAGCTCTGGCAACACAAGAAATTGTCTTATACTGAATCAGGCCATTGGTTCATCTGAGCCAGTACTGGCAGCTCTGGCTGACAGTAGTGGCTCTCAAGTAAATTGTTTGGCAAAATGGAATGCAATTATTGAAATAAATAAAATACATAATGAAAAATAGTGACAAGGGCATTAATGTATCATTTGGGAAAGCAGAAAACTGCCCATGTAGTTGAAGATAGAGAAGATTAATTGAACCCCATATTGTTCTAATTAACTCCTCTATCTGTTTGGATTTGGATCTGTGAAATTAGAACATAAAAGTGAATGCCACTGACTAAGATTTATGGGCAGTATATTCCTGCAGAATAACCAGAATCTATCTATTGAAAGTGACATAAGCAATCCTTTGAGACTGAAGGGAAAGTGAAAATAAAGATCTAAATATCACGACCCCCCCTTCAAATTTTAACTTAGGATCTAATTTTCAGATTTGGAATCTCCTTTGTCTTCAGGTTTATTGAATATTAATCCTGAATATCTAACAAAAATGCTACAAGACCTTTATACCCAGGGAAGCATTTGAGCAGAACCAGCAAGGTGCATTTCATGTGTGTGTCCACCCCTTTGTCCCTGTACACACTTACAAAATAGAGAAATGTCTACAGACACCAGCAATAAAGAGGCATTACATCTGATAAATCTAAATGAATGAATATCTACTATAGAGCAGCAAGGCAATCTCCACCATGTACTCTAGCAGAAAACAGAACAAGATATGAGCATCATCATTATTTTTGTGGCTGCTGTCCATGTGTGTAGAGGAAATCAAATGTAAGGGCATATGGGAGTGATTTTTGTAGATCCCCCACCTCGCCAGGCAGCCTCTGGTAGCACCACTCATGATGTTTCTTGTGGGCCTCCAAACCCTCCAGAGAAGGCTTTCAGGAGGCCACAATGGGAAAGTGAAATTACTGGACTTTTCTGCTCTATCCTTTTCCTCTAATACTCTGTTTACTGGGGGTCTTCTGAGTAACACTCTTTTGTGTGAAGAAATGTATCGGGCTGCACTGCAAGGAAGTGGAATTCACCAGCAGTCCACAGGAAGCAATGACACCAACTTCCCACCTAAACTCTATTACTGCTCCTCAGGACTGAATGAAAGAATGGATGTGTCTGAACTCTGAATATACTGACAACCAAAGTAACACCAGGGTTTGCAATGAATACATGAGAAGGAAAAGCCCAATTTAATCATAGGTTCCTAAGTTTCACAAAACAAGGCCTTTCTTTAAGATAAAAAGAATGTGGAGTATGTCTTTGCCTCTGGCAAAAAGCCTTGTTTTTGTGAGTCAAACAGGAAGGAATGCTATCAAATGCAGTCAGCCACTCTCACTAATGTGCATAAGAAGGGTGGAAGGTGAGGGGCAAGAGCACAGTGCAGGAAAGAAAAACTCACTGGCCCCATACCTACCCAAAAGAATATTCCTGCTATTTAACCCACTCACTGCTATTAAGAACTCCAGAAGAAGCCCTTTTGCTTCCATGAAACAGGAAGGAGTGCTTTTAAGAAGGCCTGCCCACCAGGCTTTGGTTAACAACACCTATATATGATATTCTGGAAGAGATTAACGATTGGCATTCAACATAGTTCGGTGAGCATAAATTAAAAGGTAGAGGATCCTTAAACACAGTACACCACATTAATTCTGGGTGGTGACCTTACTATTAGAGTATGCATCTGTGATTTTAATACCGAAGACCTTGAAATGTCATGTGCTTTCACACTATGCTAATTTCCATCTCATGTAAATAGCAGCTAGCTGATTTCTATGTACAAATCTATACCACAATCAGCTTCCTTCTACCCATAGAACTGAAGCTTTCTAGATATATGGTAAACAACCAGGATCATGGGAAATGGGCTTTGGTGTTTCCTTTTTCTATTCCTCCTATACTCAAGGCATGAAGGTACCTGACCAGTCAAACTGAATAGTTCGTGCTGGTACTCTTATCATTCACTGGCGGCTCTGGTTCAGCACAGGGCAGAGTGTCTTACACGTTTACATCATGGTGCTGACGTTTTGTTCCTAACAATTCTGGAAAGGAAAGATTTCCTGATATGACAGGAGACTTCTGACCCTCTTTTGAATACCCATGACTGTGTTGCTATGACCAATCAGTAATGGCCCTTCAGTGGACACTGACAACAACAGCACAAGTTGAAAAGCTGTTCCAGTGAACCAGGCATATAGGACATGCTAGTAAGTTTGCTATGGTTTCTGTTTTTAAACAATGCAGATTTACTTTTGACTGACAGTTCTGCCAAATGGCTTGAAACAAACAAACAAACAAACAAAAAAACCCTAATTCACATTGCATGGAAAACCAGTAAACATAAGTGATATGCCCTCTCTAGTCACATTAAAATCTGCAAGCAGGAGGTTCTGTGATTAACACAAAAAGAAACATTCCAAGTTGGATATCTGATATACTGCACTAGCCAGAAGCTAGCTTTAATACACTACTCTAATATAATACAAGATATAGCATCAGCCATTTCTTAAGCATCCAGATCTATTTACTTTTTTGCAATAAAGATAACCTTCAAACAATTTTTTTTAAAAAATAAACATTACACATTTTTAAATTTGTATCTGGATGTATTTCATATTCCATAAATAAAGATTTTAAGATTATCACACATTTCAGTTTTTGTTATTCTTGAAAAACATTACTTTTAAGGTTGCTATATTTCTGTTTTTAGGGAAAAAATATAATCCTCAGGCCAATTAAAGGGATGAGGAGATCCTGTTAAAACATTCCTAGTAATGTGTTATAATGATGAAAGAAATGCAAATAGAAACTTCACTACAGGGTTAATGAGTTTATTGCCCAGTTGTACCAAGCACCAATGAATAAAGAGCTTATCTTCACTCACTCTAATAGCACACACTTCTAGAACATTCCAAACAACCAGTAAACCTCCCAAGCACTTTAACACGGGGTAGCTGAACAAGCTTCTCTCTTTAAACTGCTAAGTGAAAATAATGTGGAAAGGCCCATAATATTTCCTAAAAAAATCTGATATGGCAACCAAGTCAGTGTTCAAATGAAATGTAGATTTTTTTTAAAAAAGAGCTGTCGTTTTCTCTTAACATTCCCACACCAACCATGGCAGAAACTAAGTAGTAAACTAAATGAAAGATGATACAGCCCCAGGAATGCTTAACTGCATCACCATAGGAGCAATGAGAATTGTACAAGAATGAGTGGCTAATTCTTAAATGCTCAATTTTTTTTTTTAGTTTTCAAAGCTCTCCTCACACTTGCATCTCTCTAGTGTTTGTAACTGAAGGGTTTAAATTGCAAATAGCAATCAACAACAGGTCTCGATTTTCAAATGATATTTTCTTACAGCGTTTTACTTGATTATCAGTACGCAGATATCCAAAAGTAGTAAAAAAAAATTGCAACTCTTGTGGAAACCAGCAACATTTAGAGAAAATAAGAGATGCATCCCAAGGCTTTAAGGAGCCAAAGAACAGGCTTACCTTCTTTAGCTTGCCACTCTTGGTACCCACGAACACCACACTGTAGCCATTGTAGACATATGAAGTGACAGAAGTCATCCGGTCTCGAGTGGATGTGTAAAGGGTCACCCCTTCAACTGGTACAGATCCTCCAAGTGGCTGGTTAATGTCCAACCCACAGAAGTTATCATCTATAGGGACTGGCTGGAAAGGAGAAGGCATTTGGATGAGTGTGAATGACTGGCTAAGTGAAGAGAACAGCAAACAGCAGACACCTTGAGTCTACCTAACGCATCTCTGGCAAGATAGATCTGTCATACAATAAACCTTTGTTCTGCTGAACCATAGCAGCATCCTGAAATCTGAGTGCAGGTAAATTATGAATCTCTGCTTCTATTTTAGGTTTCTCAAAAGACTTAACTCCAGGATTGAGTTCATTATGTCATATACTGAACAAGGTTTACAGATCCATTAGTGTGTGTGTGTGTTGCGTCATTACAGTTGGCGTAACCGACTCTTTGTGACCCCATGTCCATGGAGTTTTCTCGGCAGGAACACTGGAGTGGTTTTCCAGTTCCTACTCCAGGCACCTACATTTATAGATGTACAAATGTGTGTGCATGTGTGTGCATATATACCCATAACACCATGAAAAATGCCATGTTTGCTATATGGCACTCTTGTATCTTGCAGCCTTGTGGAGCAGGCTACTATGGTCTGTGAAATTTCAGTTTCTCTACATTCCTTACTCATAACATAGAGGAAATTCACAAAATGGCTTAGTTTACTGTCATCCATATCACATTTACACTGGGCTTTTCTCATCCTTCAGACACAGTCAGAAGCTCTTCTTCTGAAAACAGCCTAAAAGAGAGGGCGATGGCTAAAAACAGCTGCATCATCCTTTCCACTTGTCAAAAGTATAAAAGAAAAAAATGACTCAACTATTAGTTTCAGAAACAGCCAAAGGAAGTGCAGGTGCCTGCATTCTAAAAGAGACAGGAAATGGTGATTTCCTTCTTATCCCTGCTCTGTCTTTTCAGGGAAACAGCCAACTCCCTACTGTATTACAGCCTGACTCAGTGACAAATACTTGTTCTCTCTCTCTTTCCCATAAGGTGCCACAGGCAGTGGGATTTAATTTCCTCAGGAGTTAGGGCTGTATCATCCGATCCCACAAAAATATTTAGATTTCCAGAGGGTCTCTGTCTTAAACCTGAGTCAGTTGCAGCCAATACAAGAGGCTTGTGGATCTTTAGAGATTAACATATTTTATTTGGTGTACATTTCTATGGTCTCCAGCTGCCAAATTATTTCTCATTTTTCCTTGCCATCATGTTCTAAACAGTCAATAATTAGACTTCCTTTATACTCCTAACTTAAGAAAGCCCCGCAAACGGAATGTAAGTGGCTAAACTGAGTTTTGAGACCAATAAGGTTCAAAGAGCAGGCCCTAGTGGAACACAGGATATCGGAGCTCCCGAGCCTAGGGTTTGGTTTTTCTTTGTGTGACTGTGTTTTCAGTAATCCTGAATTAGCAGCTTTCTGTTGCCATTGCTTTCTCTTCTACCCATCTGGTGACTGGTGTCAGAGAATAAATGATAGTACTCTCCATGTATAAGCCAGGGGTGTATCTAGCCCCCCCCCCAAAGGATACATCTGCTCCAGGCACAGCAATCTGGGGGCTCCTGGAGGGGGAGCTGGAGGAGGAAGCCATGCACCCTCCCGCCGCCCAGCAGTCGGCTAGGTGACAGCACCCCCTCCGCCGCTGCATGTCAGGCAAGTGGTGAAGCAAGAAGGCAGGCAGGAGTCTGGTGGCTGCAGCACCCCCCTCCTCCCCTTCCTCGCCTTGATGAGAGATGTGTAAGGTGCACTCTCTCACACACATGCCCATGCACACACACACACACGCATGCAGGGTTTGCCCCCCCCCGTTGCTGGGTGGGTGTGATGTCGGGGGGGGGGAGGCAGGAAGGGCACCAAAATTAACTTTGTCCCTAGGTGCTCCAAATCCTGGCTATGCCTCTGGTATAAGCCCAATTCTGAATATAAAATGTCTAACATTTTTTATGGTCTTCTATAGCATCTGAGTCAAAGCAGATGAGCTAAGTTTACAATTGACGTTTGCAGACAATTTTAGTTACCTAACCACTTAACTAGCCCTTTAGGATGAGGCCAAAAGCCTGCTTAATAAAACATCCTTTACTGTAATAGAAGGATGACATTTGTCCATTTAACAACTCACCTTTCCATCATGAATCATGATAAATAAATGGATTACTTTTCTCATTTTCATAGTGAAATAACAAGGCCAGAAATAACCTGATACCACTTTGGCTTCATAGCACAACACTTATAAATGTAAACAGATTTAAAAACATTTCCTCTAAATAAATATTTCTCAAAAAAGAGAGAGACTGATACATCCTTGTTGTTGTCTTTATATTCCACATTATGAGAAAACAGAAATAGCTCATGATCATAGGCTATGCCTGTGGGTTGAACTTCAAGTTGTGTTTGTTTCTTCAAAATAAATATTGAGCGTTATCTGTTAGAAGATATCAGCTCTTCAAGGGATAGGCTCACAATCCACTATGATGCTCTTAATACTTTCATCCAAAGGAAAGCTCATTAAGATACAGTGAACATTTCTTACCGCCTTAGTACATTGGACGTCTTTGCCTAGCAGCCAGTTGAGTTCAAGGTTGCCTTCACCCTGGTAACAAGACTGTAGGCGCTCCTTGATTTGGGCATTAATAGCACGGATGGGAAAGATGCAAAGAGCAGAGTCATCAGGAGGGTGGTGATATTGCTTTTGTCCCTTAGAGAAAATGGCGAAAAGGATGTCGTCTTGGGCTGTGATATTGAGGGACCTGGCCAGCACCTCTCCTGGCTTGGAAAGATAGGCTGCCTGTAGGAGGCGGTATTCCACATCACCCTTAACACAACCAAATGGCAAAGAAACATAAGAGTGGAACTTGGGGTCATCCTTGCAAAGACGCACAATTCGAGATGTATAGAAAAGATCACTGGCTGAATTGATAGATACTCCCTCGGGAGTCTCAGGCTGGACAGTGAGAAAATAGACAAAATTGCCACTGGCAAATCCATATATATAGAAGATGTCAAAGTGAGAGACCAAGGCCAGAGTGTCTGAAGGGATTTTGATGAGTGATGATACAAAGTCACTATGGAGCTCATAATCCAACATGGATGATGACTCTGGATCACGGGGCAGCTTTCTGCTGGAGAGCGTGGGAAAATAATCCTGCTTGCCATCCACTGCTGTGCCAATGAAAAGCTTCCCATCCTCACCCTCAGAACGAACTATAACTCCATACATAGTGCCAGTCTTGTTGACGCTGGAAAGATAGTGCTCTTTCTTGTGTGATGGTTCCACCAGGATGAAGAGGTCATCTAAACGCAGCAGCTTGCAGACTCCTTGGAAGAGGCTCCCACAAGCCAGCAGCCTATTTTCTGAGTAATCAATAATCAGTAACTTGTTAACATTATTTGTCAGGGTTAGGATCTCTGTGCAGGGTTGCACAATGAGTGGGGGGTAGCAGGATTTGTTGTCCTCTTCAGGTCCTGTCTTGTGTGCTACCAAGATGGTTAAGTTTCCAGACAGCTTATAAACCCGATTGATAGCTCCCACATAGACTGCTCCAGTGGCCTGATGGACTGTCAAGTGGTTGAAAGTCCACTCCCGGTTCTCAGAGTGGAAAGTATTGTAGGTAGGAGTGCCGGTGACATGCCGTGAAACGAACACCAAGAAAACAAGCACCCAGGCCACTGACCAGCCATCGGAGTCCCATATCCGAGGCCAGATCTTTCTCTGTTCCATCCTGGGGTGGAGAGTAGTGAAGAGCGGGAGTCTAAACCTCAACACTCCCTCCGTGTGTCTCTTGCTGTGGCAGCATTCCTCACATGGTTCTACAGGAATAAACAAAACAAAACAAAACAAAATGTACAGAGAAAAAGGTTAGACCTAACAAATATTGTGCAGGGGTTTGTTTGTTTTTTGCTGTCCCTTTTTCTTTTGCACAAAGGCTCCTTGAGTTAAAACAAAGTCATCTCTAAAGCTAAGAGCCAGGTTCCCATTTTGGTAAACAGTGCAGGCTTTAGCACTCTATTTTGCCTCTGTGGCTGTGCATTAATTGCTACATAGTTTAACTGCTTGTGATATGCTGTGAGTCATGAGTTCATTCAGCTGCAGGAAGGAATAATAATCCATCAGTCTTTGCCCGAAAAACAAGTGTGTGTTGCAGACTTTTCACCTACCCAGTCATCAGATTCCACAAATTCTGGCTGGAAGGTGGAGGGTCCCTTTTGTTTTGCAGGGTAAGTAAGGATGTTTCTTCCTATTCATGAAATCCAAGAGCTTATCATTTAATTAAAGGGAAAGAAATCTCAGGCAGAGGTAGCTTATATGGCTAGGGCATCTTATGTTTCTTTCTGTATAACTCCCATGTAGATAGATCTTGGGGCCTTAAACAATGTGTTCACTGTATGCAATTGGTAAGTCAATCAGACACTGGCCACGTGCCAGGTTGATACATAAGCTGCATCCAGTGGCAGGTCAGTTATTTGTTACTCATTCCCAGCTGCGCAACCATGCAGGGAAATCTTTAGCTCACCTCCTCTGCCTCTAGCAAACAGAAAGGGCCCGGGATATCTGGAAATCATGATGATGATGATGATGATGATGATGATGATGATGATGATGATGATGATGATGATGATGATGATGATGGCGATGACAACAGCAGCAGCAACAACAACAACAACAACAACAACAACAATAATTATGGATCATCATCATCATCATCATCATCATCATCATCATCATCACCACCACCACCACCACCACCACCACCACCACCACCACCAAAGCCAAAGTCTGGGTGGTGGGCACTGCAGCTCAAAAAAGTAACCTTTCCAAGCACCAATTGAACTATGAGCTTTCACTGGAAACACTGACAGGATATTAGAGTATCCCCTTCTTCCCATCTTCTTAGGGATGGGGGAAAATACAGAAAGAACAATTTTGATAACAGCACACAGTTGGTCAGATCATTGGCTGAAATCTCAGAAGTTGAACTCTTATGCTTCTGTGTGTCTCCAGGCAAGCAACTGGGTATATCTGGTAGCTTTGCAGCCTGAGAAGCCATGTCCATGCCCATTTCTTCTCAAAATCAAAGGTACTCTATAGACAAAACAAAGGTGGATTAAGTTTTCAGGAGTAGATCAGCCCCAAAGACTAATAGATTATTGAATGAATTGTTTTCTGGATTATAGCGCACGTCAGCAAATACTACTACTATTGGAAATGTTGATGTTCTCTTGATCCAGGTGTTCATGACCAAACCTCATAAGATAAATGCAACAAGTTAACCAAAGCTAACAACTGCATTTTTCAATTCTTCATATGCTCACTCATAGCTTAGTCCAAATGAATGCAGGTGGACTACAGCTTTAGTTATCACGAGTCATAGCTGACTTAGAACAAGTACCAAGATGTACACATGAAAACATCAATAAATATCAATAAAAGTTACTACACATTGGCTAAAATACAGATGGATTAAAATGCTTAACTGCCAGGAAATAATAAAAAATACACCCTTCTCAGGGGTGGGCAAATATCCTTTGCATCTTACAGATGAAATTTTCACACTGCTATTATTTGGGCACTCTTAAAATGCTTTCCTGTTCTCTATGCCATGTGTTTACATTGTGAAAGAGATTAGATACATCTGAAATATATCTCAAATGTAAAAAATGCCTGAGACTGGAATTAATACCTCAAATGTTCAAATATTCCCTGGAAGAGTCTTTTGTGCTATCACTTGTGGCAGTGAGACCTTACAAATCTGATATAATCTGATTTTAGTAGTTAAACTGGGTCAAAATTGGTCAGGACTTAAATGGGAGACCACTATGAAAGGCATTGCCTATCAGTACTGGTTGAGATGGATCAATGGTTTGACTGGTATACAACTGCTTCCTATGTTTAACCTTATTGTAAACAGTTGCCCAGTGTTTCTTTCAGTTACACCCTGGCTTGCATTGAACACTCTACTGCAGCTTGTAGGATCTCAAGTTCTGTCAGCTCCTTTCTGATCTGAGTATGATCTGACACTCAACCTGACTAGGAATGGTTCAACCCCTGCTCTTAGCTGTCACAGCAGGGCAGCCTTTGATTGGCTCTGGCAGCCATAGGCTGTCAGCTCTTTTCAGCACTGACTTTTTGATCTACCTATCAGCCCTGCAGAGTACTTGTCTGAAAAGAACATTCCTCATAAGGGGGTCCAGTTTAGCAGCTTCACTCATTCTTTACAAGAACATCTACTGGACTCAGACAAAAGGAAAGAAATTCTGTTTATACAATGGCTGAAATTGTTACTGCATTCAGCTAACAATTGGAGGTCCACTTGAAATCCGGAAGCCCCTGGATTTTTGTTATGCATAGTAATTGGGGGATCTTTTTCTGCTGACATAGAAACAGGGATGCATTGTATTTATGATTGTTGCTTGGAGTACCGGTACACTACTATTATTTAAACAACAAATGTGTGAAGTTCAGAAATAATATATTCATCTTTAAACACCCAAGTTCATAGCTAAGGACCCATACCTTAAGCCTATTGATACTGTTGTCTATCTAACAGGCCTATTCAGGCCATTGTTAATATTATGAAACTATTTCAGATCAGGGTGACATGAGATCAAAGCAGGCTATAAGATGGAACACTCACAACTAGCTTAGTGTTGCCTAGGTAAGGGTGAAAATTTTGCTTCAGTTCAGTCTTTATTTTTTAAAACTTGAAATAAGTGAGAACGTGAGACTGGCAGATTTGTGCTACTTTACTCCAACTATGACTTAGCAGCACTCTGAAACAGACACAGGACTTCATGGATGGAATGAAACAAGAATCATTGTTCTGAAAGTTGCCTTTGACCCATTAGGCTTCACCAGATAAATGAAGCAGTGTATTACACTAACAAACTGTAAAAACACATAGACTCCATATGGACAAGAAAAGTCTTCTTGTATGCCTAAATGAAGCCTTTGAGCACTAAGAGTAAGAAAAGACAAAAAGAATTTTTTCACCCAGTGCATTGTTAGTCTGTGGAACTCCCTGCCACAGGATGTGGTGATGGCATCTGGCCTGGATGCCTTCAAAAGGGGACTGGACAGATTCCTGGAGGAAAAGTCCATCACAGGTTACAAACCATGATGGAGATGTGTAATCTCCAGGCTTAAAACCGGGGTACTTCAAGGACCAGGTGCAGGGGAGTGGTATCAGGAAACAGGTATCTAGTCTCATGCGCTCCCAAACGCATCTGGTTGGGCCACTGTGAGATACAGGGAGCTGGACTAGATGGGCCTTTGGCCTGATGCAGCATGGCTCTTCTTATGTTATTATGTTCTTATGTTAAGAAACTCATCCAAATCCCCTGTATTCTAAATTTTCTCAACCAGCATCATTGAGGTTTCTGCAGAAATGAAAACCTTGCTTGCCATTTTATGACATTTTTGAATGGTTCTATAAAAAGGGATTGCCTAGCTTTGGGGAAGTTTGCAATTGTTTTTGTGCACAAAGATGGGTTTCCTTGCTTTTTGACAATTCTGAAAGTTGTTTATAGATGTGTAAAATTAAATAATTTAATCCAGCAGCCTGCTGAGCCTCTTTTAACTATATGTCTGTGAAGATTCTCAGTCATTCAGGTGAGGTTATCCAGAAGTTGAGTCAAAATGTTTCGCTACTCATCCAAGTAGCTTCATCACTCTTTTAACTAGAAAATCCTGCCGATATAATGAAACAAGATCAAACCACTTCAAAAATGTTGCCAGTAGACAGCTCTTCAGGAGGATCTCCTGCTTCCACTAAAACGATATCAATACTACTGTAAGTGGCGTGATTTCACTGGTGGGCCTTTCTGCTCATTGAAAGCTGAATAGGATACTGGCTTTAAATTTGCAAGGAAGGGTTTTTTTTGAATGGACAAAAGCTAGATTTCCCCGAAATGAATTTAGTTGGCTTTGTGAGCTCATGCATTCTGAAGGAAATTACTGCATGCAGAAGAAGGTCTCTCGTGGTACTAATATATGTATGTCACATTTTATAGGCTCATTAGCAAGATAGATTCCTGTTTCTCAGTTTCCACTCTTCACTTAAAACTCACCTATGAGGAAAATGTATCCTAAGGTCTCTTCCTTGGGTTAGGACATCGAAGATTTTCATCAAATTATGCCTCTCCCGTCTCAACGAGATGAACCAATACATTCCTTCTCCCCACACCCCTGGCAAAGCATTCTCCTTCTACTAGTGTGGCACTGCCACAGAGGATTCATAGAACATTACAGACTGGCCTACTCTTGCGGCAGTATCCAGACGTTATGGATCACCAATTTCTCCATTTGGATGGATTCAGTTTTTTGCATGTTGGCAAGCTTCTTTCCAGTGTCTGAAAATTAGCTGAGATGCCCCAAATGCTTTACTTTACTGTCTGAGTTAAAGGACAGGATGCTTCCTTTGCACTCGTTTATTTTGTGTGCAGTGAATGGTGATATTGACATTTGATATTTATTTCAACACTGAGATCTAAATACTCACTACTCTCCTAGCCGTTGGCAGAATAGCTTTTGTGCCACAGGGCAACTCACCTGAAACAGCTCCATTTCTTTCTTTCTCCCAGTGATTGAACAGGACCTATCAATGAATGTTCAAATCAAAATTCTGCATATTTGGTGTTTTTTTTTTTAATTTCACACAGGCTGGTCATTACAACAGGCATCCCCCCTACTCCTCATTTTAGGACAACTGTATCTGAAATTGACTCTACGGATAATTAAATCCAGCCCCTGTCAAGGAGACACAGTGGGGAATCAAACCCCCAACCTGTGGCTCTCCAGTAGGGACATAAACCAATGAGGATCATGCAGTTCCTAATAATACTGTTAGAACTACAGGACTAGAAGGGATGCTATGGATCATAGAGTCCAAGCTCTGTTGGGGAGGCACAGGGAGGAATCAGACTCCTAGCCAGGTGCCAAAATCAGTGAGCTACACAGAAGTTCATATACTTTCCAGTCATACAACATGTGGTTCAGATGGCTATGTGTGCATGGATCCTCAGTGAACTCAAGACAACAGGACAAATGTTACATGGAACCAACATGAGTATAGGTTGAAGACGCAAGGAACATGGGTTCAAATCCCCATTTAGCAAGGAAGTATAGTGAGTGATCTTTGACAAGGCACACTCTCCCAGCTTGTCCTGTGCAACAGGATTATTTTGAAGACAACATAGGGAGAAGGAAAGGCAGCTATATAACTTGGGGTTTATTGGGGGAAAGGTGGGCTAGGTAAATGCCACAAAGGAAAAAAAGCCAGAATCCTGTCATGAGGTCCAATGATGTAACTCCCAGCGGATTACTTCTATTTAAAAATTTAGTGCTGATATTTACTAGCACACCAGTTGCACAACTGTGAGAAGTCTAAAGAAGAGATGCAAAGTCTACCCTATAATGAGAGATTGTCTGAAGGTTGGAAGGATCAGGAACCAATCAGAAGTCACAGGTGAAAGAATATTTGGTGAATGAGAGAGAAGCCAGAATGAGAATGGTAGTTGGTAACAGAATGACTGTTAGAAAGATAAACGGTTGGTAGAGAGAGGAGAAAGGTTACAAAAAGTTAAAGGACTGATAGACTGTGTTTAGAAATATAAATTAAGAGAAGCCTTAAGTGTATATTTTGTAAAAATTGTAACCTGAGATTTTATGAACACCTGATTTGTTTTATGAAACTTATGTATAGACTATTTGAAACCACAGGCTTATTGAACTGTTGTGAAACCATTACGCTTTTTTAATAGACTTAATATTTCTGTTCACTTGGATCCGTTTCATAGTGAATGACTTGCCTAAAATAAAACATAAGGAATTTAGTAAAGAATATGTGGTGGCAGCAGGCTTTTTTTCTTGATGGTTAGCCCAGAACAGGAGTGGTCAGCTGTGGTGTAGCTACATGGGGGCAACAGGGGCACCAGACCTCCCTGCAGTGATCTGGGGGGGGGCGTCAAATTGATATTATATGACCACAAGAATCATACCAGGGGAAGAATCCAAGCCTTGCAGCCTGTCCCCCCCCCCTTTTACAAAAATACATATATAGCTTCTCCTCAGGAGGGATAATTAGGGGGTAATTATCAGCCAGAAGCCAAAAGTCAAGAAGTCAAGAAAAAGGGATATAAGAGTTGTAAACATTAACCACTTGCTTACCAAAACAAATGTAGAAGTTTGCAGACTCTTTACATAAGGGATAGATAGATAGATAGATAGATAGATAGATAGATAGATAGATAGAT